>JAMXBD010000188.1:0-1200000 GCA_024138025.1 Combretum micranthum | reverse complement strand
TAGATGAAGACTGTGGCGGTGGCATGCTTTCCCTATCTGATTGCTGTCTAGTAGATCTTCTTAACCTGTCCATCTTCATAGCCATACACAATACATTCAACACACATACAGGTATATGCATTCAAGTCACACATTCAACCTATTAATTAGCATTCACAATCACACATCATAACAAACAATCCGTCAAGCAATAAGGCAAGCAATAAGCACAAAACATTCAAGAAAACAAACAAACACAAGCATTCAAGCAACTTAGCAACTATGCTCATCCTATTCTACCTATTTGTGTCTAAGTCAAGTCGCAAACAAATCATTTTAATTAGGCAAACAATTAATCAAACTATGCTCTGATACCAACTGTAAGGACCCGCTATTACCCCTAGTTGAAATAAGCAATAGCAGTTCCCCAACCGCATATAATCTGCAGAATTATATGCAAGGTTGTCTTAAAAGGATTGTTTGATGAATTGTTCACCTAATCTTAAGGAATAAATCATTTTGAGAAATAATTACTTAGTAGCTTTTCAAAACATATTAACATATATATACACAACTTCAAACAAAGGCAGATCAAGCTAGATATATACATACATATATTACATCCACAGGCTTCTTACAAGCCTTAAACAAAATAACAAAATATAAAGCTTAACAAAGCTTTACAAACATCCATTCTAACTAACTATCTAGTCTATTACAAAAAGAATGGTTCCATCCAGTCCTGGTCAAACTCTAGTCCTCATATTCCTCCAAGAAGTCCTCAAAATCGGAGCCATAACCCATGCTCGCATAGGACTCGTCCAGGTCATCACCTGAAATTGTTAAAAGAATGAGCCAGAGGCCCAGTACACAGCAACGAATACAAAAGCGAGATGAAGCACACAAGCTTATTCTAAATGCAATATGCAACATCCATTCAATTATTCTTTAATCTTTAATTAATCAATCAACACGGGAGTATTCAAACTCCGGACAACAGGGATCGCGAGGGGACCTGAGTAACACTCGGACGCTCAGGGGGTTGATATAAGTAGTTCGGGTACTCATACCGTCCTAGATATCGTTAAGTCAAAGAGAAAAGTAGCTTCCTCCAGGGTTAATAGCCGTTACTTAGCTTTATTTATACTCAGTCCATATCATAAAATATAGTTCACCCGTTCTCATAAACGTTTGAACTAAACTATGGTACTTCCTACCAAGTTTAAATAAATTTTCACCGATCTATACCCCCCGTCGACTACCCGCCGTACCACTTAATGAAAGTCATCTCAAATGACAGGAGTGGCCTAAGCGCCTAGATCTATCGTGCTCAAACTGAGCAAGGTGCCGCTCCCCGAACCAGATACCAACTTCCATCCCAAACTCATCAAACTATGAGGGGTCGCCGTTAGGTTCATACATGACCTGGCGTAGGAATTGGATTTTAACGGCATAAAACACAAGCAACAATCACATTTTAAGTTTTCTTATTATATATTTAAGTTTTATAAATGCCTATCCTAACAGAGACAAGCAGGTTACTGCGTACCTGTATTAGCTCGGGAGTTAATAGGGATAATCGAAAGGGAATCAATCACTGTAAAAGAAGTAATTACAACTCACACTTAGTTCAAGTATAATCATCAAAGAAGTATAATCATCCAAAGAAATTCAAATAAATTATTATAACATCATCACATAGCATTTAGATATCATATATTATCATACAATACCCAACAAATACTTAAATGACCATTTATCAAGCTTTGAACAACTTTTAGTAAACAACAATAAGTTTTAAACTTTGTTGGAAAGCGTATCAGCTGGAAAGAATTGAAATTTAAGAACTGATACTTTTGTAATTTGTAAAATCTTAAAACATGAAAGTTTTAGATCTTTTCCTTAGCTTTCCAACGCAACTTGAATCACCTCAATCGGAGATCGGATGAAAAAATTTACGGCTAAAATACAAAAGCTGCGAAACAGGGGAAGTCTACACGACCGGGTACACGGCCCGTGTATGGAGGCCGTGTTGGGTAAAAAAAATGACCGAGAGAACTTTAAGAATTTCAAGGCCTACACGACCATGTACACAGGCTGTGTACACTGGAGCGAAAAAATGACGAAATCCCCTGTTTTCAAAATGCATTTTACACTTCTTAAAATTCTTTAAACTCATTCTAAGTTTCCAAAAACTTGATATGATCATCCCATCATTCAAACAACACCAAACACCTCCAAAACTTCATCAACTCCAAATCACTATCATCATCTTCTTCAATAGTAGGCATCCAACCACATGCATTCACCAACACTTCCAATACTTCAAAACTCATCCTAAGCACATAAAACTAACCAATCTAGTCCTATTACACTTCATATAATATCCATACCACATGAATCACGAATTCATAAACAAAACATCATTAAAAACACATACAAGCATGAAAATGAAAATTAGAGAACACACTTACCACTTGGACTTCTATGCTCGGTTTAAGGACTCTAGATCAAGCTTTTGATGGTGAGAATTGTAGAAAATCAAACTTCAACTTAGGGGTCACCTTGGGAGCTCTTTTGATGAAGAGAGGAATGAGTTTAGGGCAAATGGAGGGTTTTTGGCTTGGTCTGAAATTTTTGGCCGAATTTTTGAAGTTAAAAAGTTTAAACTTATCCTATGTTGACTTTAAGGGCATGAGGGCATTAAAGGCATAATGACTTTGTTTTGGGTTAATTAATTTAACTTGTTTTACTTAATTAAATGACTTTGTTTTAAGGCATTAAAAAGGGGGTTTTATTGGCTCTTATTTTTTTACTCAAATTTTTTGCTACTTAGGGGCTTTCATATGCATACATTCCATTTATTTCTAAGCACAAATAACACACTTTAAGGCATATTAATATTTTACAAACTCAATAAATAATTAATCTAACATATTTAAATAATTCTACACATTCACATATCACATAGTTCATCAAAATTTAAATTAACCATCAACATATATTTATCATGCATAATTCAACAATTCATTCATAAAATAAAATTAGGAATTTCTTGGCTATTTCATATAGATAATAGTAAATAATAAAATCTGTTATCTTATTTCATAGGAATGATAGAACAGTTCTTGGAATTCCAGTAGTTTATTACGACAAATTAGCAAGGACAACTAGTGAGTAACTTGATTTTATCACATTGTTTGTGCTTGTAGTTTAACCGCATTTGTAATAATATATAATCAACTAACATGCATGTGGGATCAGATATAATGCATGATGATTGGTGTATGTTTGAATGCCAAATTATCATAATATAAGTGATAATTCTATTGTATGAAAAATATTTAATGAAGCATGATGATAATTGTCTGTGAATTATATGATCACCTTAAACTTGATTAAAAACTACTGGTACCATAAATGAAAATGGATATGAGTTGCATTATATGCACATATTGCATTTTAAAAGGAGGATGACCCAGCTCGTATTAGCATTTCGCTTCTCTGGTGACGCGTCTGGTTTTTTTAGATGACATTTTACTAGTTCTTCCAGGAGCACCTTTGTTTTTGCTCCACGGGAACTAAGTGGTATCTCGTGGTATCGACATGAAATGGCTAATACTTAGTGGTGTTTCTTTGTTCCAAGGATAAGAGTGAAATGTTTTTAACTAATTTGTGAGAGTTTATGGTACCCATTCTTCATTGGTTCTTTGATTCTCTTGGGCACGGTACATCGCTCTTCATGGCTTCCTTCCAACCCCAATGGGAGGGTATAAATCTACATCCTATTTGGATTCCGGATCCCTAAACTTATACTTGCAAATATAATTTATTGTTGTATGGCATATGCCTGATAATTAAACTTGTTTGATATTGTTTGATGTGTGGTCAGGTTAGGTTATCTCATTGAGCCCATGGTTTGCTCACCCCTTAACAGTTTTTGTGCAGGAATAACACTAGTTGGGATTGGGCTAGGAATGTGTGAAGAGTGCTTTTCCACCAGACTTTATGAAATTAGACATGTAGATTATGATAAACTTAGCATACAAAATTTGATTGTTTGTATAAACAAGTAAATGTTGTAATTTTGTTAGTTGTTACCTAATTTTCATTATTTGGTAAGGGATACTAATTCTCTGTGATCAAGAAAGATTATGGAAAAATCGGAATCTATAATAAATTTAGATATAGATCTTATATCTGTATTATATAATGTAAATAAATATAATAGAGTTTTGTAAACTCTAACTTGCAACACGGTTTTCATATTATGGGTGTACACATAGTATGATAGCTTTAGAGCAATCCTACTAGGCCCCATTTTGAGGCGTGATAGAGTTTGGTATTAGAGCTATAGGTTTATCAGAGATAAGAGCAACCTACCAAATGTGAGATTGGGGTAGAACTTGGGTAGATAAATTAAGTTTGTAAATTAAAAGACATAGACATTTAGACTATATGTGACTATATATATGTATTACAAGTATAATATGGACACATATAGCCCATAAAGATGTAGCTGATGAAATGTTACATCTTGTCCCAATATTTAAAGGCGTTATAACTCTAAAGATAGAAGCCAAACCACAAGCTTCTATATCTATTGAGATTAAGATGGTAGGACTACAAAGTATGCTCTTTTTGTTTATCAGATGGAGTATAATTGAAAGAAGGCTTAACAACTAAAGATAGTACAACACGACACACAGGGGAGATATTAGTCATACCTTCGGTTGTACTATAGTAGGCAAGAATCTTTATGACCTCGTATTAGAAGATTGGTCAATATATTTGGAAAGATGAATAAAAGAAGGAACTTTCTCCTATATTAAGACATTATCAGTTGAAGTAGAAATGATATTATTCTGATACATTCTAAGAAAAAGAAAAGAAAGATTGGAAATTGGTAAAGTAATAATATCAAACAAACCATCATGATCATCATTACCATGAACAAGGTCATAGTTTTGGTAACAAGGAATTAACCTAAATTGGATCAGTATACTATGAAAAAGAAGTCCTTATATCTGAATCTATAAATAGTTTAATAGGAGGTTGGAAGAGGTAATTTATTTGATTTAAGCACCAATAATTAACAAAGAATGTGAAGAATATGCAATTGATGGAATAGTTAATACAAGTCTTGTTTATGCGAATTGGAATCAAGAAAAGATAGAATAATATAGTAAACGCATAATAATGATCGCTTACAAACTGAGCCTTGGAAATAAATCAATGATGATTTCAAATATAAATTTTCATTTAGAGATTGTTATATCACGTTCATGAGTAGAAAGTTTGGTATAATTGGATGTGTTAGTGAATTTTTTTTAAAGCTTCTAATAGAGAAATATATTGTGATGAATTTAAGATACAAGCTCAAGGATAAGAGCTACTAGAGTAAGAAATGAACAAATGTCTAAAATACAACAAGTTGAACAACCAAGAACTGAGCAACATGGAGACAAAGTACAAAACCGAATTGATGGATTTGATCTAGGATGATAAAACTATTGATGCATATGATCAAAAGTTTGATTGATTGTTTCAATTTTCACTAGACACTTATAGAGACAGTAAAGGTGTAAACCCCTGAAATTTTCATAATTCTTATAAAATAATCCTAGAATTTTAATACCAAAAGCAAAACCCTAAAAATCAAACCAAGTGAAAACCTAATTCTAAATAAGGTCAAACACGAGAATTCTTAATCTTAAGAAAAAGAGAACCCTCAAAACGAAATAGAAAATCCAACTAACTGTTGAATCAACATCCATACACCAAATCAAATCATCTATCTGATTCCTTACACGTAAATCAAGATGATATATCCAAATAACGCTCAAAAATGAAATACTAAGATCTTAAATCCTTCGGTGGATTTTAGAATAAAAAATCTCAATTTTCACCAAAAGTCAAACTGAGTCAACCCATAACCCTAGACTCAGTTAAACACTATCGAGAACTGAAAAAATATTAAATAATCACAAATAATATGAGATAAACCATAGACGTTGAACTAAAAATATAATACGGAAAAAACTTCAATATTTTATGATCTGGCGAATAACTCAACAAAACCAGAAGTCAAACCGGAACCCTAAAAGTCAACAAAGCTTACAACAAACCCTAGTATTTAAGATTCCGTAATCCCGCACTCTTAAACCTTAAACAATGAAATGGAAATAATTGTTGATAATAGTTCGTAATAATATGGGGAAGCTTAAAAATATCAGATTCATGAATTTCTAGTGACCTTCGGATCCGAATGGGATTAGTTTTCAAAAATCGTGCCCTAGTACACCCAACGGCAAAAATATTTCATTAATACCAATAGACTCGTAAAAATATAAGGTTTTCAAAAATATCAGTTTTAGAATTTTTCAATAGTTAAAAATTGCCGATATCACATTTTTCGTGTATTTTTATTACTATCGTATTTTATTTGTCTAGTCTAGTATTCATAGTACTTTTCTATTATTCATTTCTATTCATCTATCTTTACTTTTTCTACTACCTATTTCTTACAAGTTTCTTTTCCCATAAAAATTCTATACCACATATTACTAAACTTCTCTTACACTTTTCTTCTAAAATTAATTTTTAATCAAATTTCTCTCTCCTCCCCTTTCATTGCCGTCCACCCCTCTCTCTTCCCTCTCCAAATATTTTCTTTCTCAATTAATTTAATTACATCTACTTTTCACTCCAAAATTCTATAAATATCTATTTCCTCCTTCATTCTTTTACACAACTTATTTCACTACCAAAACTCTCCCAAAATCTCTCCACAAATCCTCTCTTCAAAATTTCTCTCTACCAAAACTCTCTTAAACTAATTCTTCTCAAAAATCCTTCTTTATACACATACTATCTATCACAGATCACTACCCACATAATACCCTATTTATCTACCATCTTCATACCACATAAACACTTTAGGTAAACTTCTTCTAACCATTTAATTACCCATGTCATGTAACTTAATATGACTATAGTGTTATTTTGAAACTCATATGAGTAGTAAAAGCAACAATATGTTCATGTTTTGTTCTTGTACATGAAATTCAATTTTTATTATGTTGTTATTATGTTCATATATATGTTGATTTTATTATTTTTATCATGTTAATTTCTTATTCATATTTAACTAAATATATTTATGTATTTATATATACTCTTTAGAGCATATAAGCTCACTTGTCATTTATGTAATTTCATGCTTTGCAATTTATTTATTTCATGCTCTTTTAAGACTAGTCTTTCTAGTCTTAGACTTATCCATATCAAGTCAAAATAACCTTTTTCTCTATTTTCTTTATTCTTTTTGGGACTAGTCTATTCTTAGTCCCGGGAAGCCTTGATAAAGCTAAGGCTTCCAATACTTGACCTGGACATCTCGATGAAGTTAAGGTTCCCAATACTTGATATTTTTATTATCTTGCTTATTATTATTTGTTTCTAGTATTTTCTCATATTCTTATTTTACATGCTTATAATACTTGCATCTACGTAATGATATTGTCTCAACTAAATTTAAAAGTAAAATTTTACTTTATTAAAGGAACTTGAAACTAAATTTTCTATTATGTAACTTGTCATTAAATAATGGAGTTGTTATCAACAACATAGAAATAGAGTAATACAAGTTTTCTCAAAGTTTTGTCAAATAACAAAGATAGCTTTGCTAAGAAAACATAAGAAATAAATACTTTCTTTTCATAATATGGTAACCTAAGTTTTAAGAAAATAATTTATTAGTATTCAAAATTTTAACAAAAAGTTTTAGATTAAACTCTTTTAAACTCCATAACAAAACCAAGAATCAAACTAGTTTTCAAAATTAATATAAAATCAACCCATAAAGTTATAAACCCACTTAGGAAAATAATGATTTTTCAAGTTTCTAAAGAAAGAACTTATTTTCAAAGAATATAAATATGATAAGATCAAAAACAAATGATTTTATCAATAAAGAGGATTCCATTTAAATAAAAATTGTAGAAGAAATAAAAGACCTGTTTTAGGAAATAAGAACTTATATTTTAAACAAGAAATGTAAGAAGGATAAACTCATTTTCTAAAAACCATTCTAAATGCAAAATTATAAATAGGTTATCAACAACTTAATAAACTTTTGATAACTTTGATATTTTATTAGTAGAAGTAAAAATTATAAAAGACTAAAGTTAAAGGAAAATTTACTTGTTTTGGAAAAAGTAATGAGGAAAATAAAATAAGAATATACTCATTTATAATAACCTAGGAAAATATAAAGTTTCTTCAAAATACTTGAAAAGAAACTTGTCAAGTTAAGTTTTAACACTTCAAAATGAATTGTTTTATGAAATAAATTATTGAGACACTACCATTAGAATTTTTGAATATAAAGTGAGCTTATCTATATACTAAAGGGATTTATCAATCATATATATATATATATATATATTTTACTAAAGAAATTTTGAATGAAGTTGAGTTGAAAAATTGTTTCGCAAAACCTAGAAATATTCGTTTTGAATCTGTACCCTACGGTTTTGGAACCTAAACAACCTTATATGACAAAAATAACCTTAGAAATAGATAAATCTTTTCGAATTGGTAGAAAACGGTACATTATATACCAAATTCCGAGTTAAAATGAGCAAGGTTGGCCATTTTAAATTGAAATTCATTCTATATGATTTTGACAAACATAGTGAAATAGAATTAGAAAGTTTAAGTAGAATTTCCACGAAATACTCATTCCGGTTAATTCTTTTGTCTAAGTAACGAAGGATACTAGGTTACTTTTCCTGAGGATTGCTACGACTAAAAAGATTGCGAAATGGATGAGTGAGTTATTCCTCTTAATTCTGTTACCCTGCTTGTGCTTGTAAAGTAGTGGTATTAGTATACTAAGAAAAGATAAAAATGGATATGTATGGGGAATTCAGGGATATGTATATATGTGATTCTATGCTTATGTGTGAAATGAGAATTAAGAATATCGCAAATTCAAATTGTCTGTTTAAGTGTTTTGTTTACTTAATTATATGATTGCTTATTGTTTGCCAAATTGATTGATCGCCCCCTAATAAAACTTAATAAGGTTTGGCTTGAGAAAAATAAAATACTCACGCATAGCATCCATCGAGTCACATCTCTTTCGGAAGGCTGCTACTCCTACGCATAGAGTTGGATTGGCTGTTATCGTGGTGGGCCATGAGCCATATTCCTTCCTAGAGAATCCAAATTGTTCAGGGAATGAGACTCTAGGTTCGGAGCCCAGCCAACCAAACGCTTTGGGTGGGGACCTGGGGACTAGCAATAGAAGGTTGAGGATCTTCATCAACAATTCCCTAACTTTTGATACGGAGAGGTAAATTCGTTCTATATATGTTTTTCAGATAACTATATATATTTGTGTAATCACATGATTATTGCATTTTATGCATAGCGTATGTGTGAAAATTTAAATGAAATTGTGTTGAAACCATGGTGCGAATGATAAGGAATACCTCACTAAGCTAGTTGTAAGCTTATACTCTTATAGATTTTGTTGAAACAGGTATACCCGTGGCTTAAATCGAAGATCATGACGTTATGAAAGTCATGGAAGGATGTTAAACTTTTATAAAGCAATGGGAACATAAGATGAAGTTACTTTGTAAGGTTCCTTATATGTAATGTATGCAATGTTAGTGTTTTGAAAATTTTCTAAGAAGTGTATTTATTTTGACTTGAAGACAACAGAGGGATATGCCCCTAAGAATTGTAATTTACCATGTTTATGTTTTATGATAAGTATTCTTCTTGCCTTATTACTTAATTATTATCAATGTAAATTGCGCTACTCCGATGCATTCCATTGGTTGTAATGTACGCCTTGTACATGATATAAAATCCTCTGCGTGATTGAGGTAATTATTCTTAGGCTTTAGTATTATGTACGGCAGACTGCCACGTTTAGGATACCCCTCGAGCGTGACAAAAGGAAAAAAAAAATTTCATGGCTGGATTAGAGCCATGCCTACAAGGGAGATTGGTTGAATTTGAACTCCCTGACTTCGATACCTTTATTGAAAAAGCACCTCAAAATGATCAAATAAGGGTATTGAAGAAAAATAAACTTGTTTGCTGGAAGTGTAGTGGATCTCACTACCCAAGAAAATGCCCTCAACTACAACATAAGTGTTATTACTATGGTAATGTTGGGCATATAACTAACAAATGTCCAGAAAGAACACGAAGAATATGTTTTATATGCAAGGAATCTAGACACATTTCCACACATTGTTCTCAGAAGACAAAGTGACACTACAAATCATTCCAATTTAAAGAGTTAGATGAAGCATAGTTTAAGAGATAAATCTATAGTGATGGAACTCTACTAAACATTGGGAGTATAGTAAAAAGATTACACAATGAGGTATTTATACAACTTATTGTAATATCTTAGTATCAAAGTTGTTCGTACTAAAGAATGATCTACTAAATGATATGGAATGTTGATGAGAATGAAATTATAAATGATGATATGAAAGTGTAGTAGACATACTAATGAGAAATTAGAAGAAGCTCTAGTCTTTATTTTACTATGATTGGCTGAAATAACATACAAATGAGAGACACATTGAAGACCTGATGACGAGAATGAGTTGAGTTAGATTATCAATACAAAGGCAATAATAAACCCTATTGTATAGATTAATTTTAATCTGTGGCTCATTTGCTATAAGTAAAATTCTAAACTAATCATTTGATCATAGAATATATAGGTATTAAAGAGATACCTCAATCATTTGAGTGAATATATGAATCAATAGGTTTCTCAAATAATAATGCAGTTTCTATTCTCGATCTTTAAGCATGCTATTTGACTAGTGTTATAGAAATATAAAAGATTATAAGAAAGAAATAAATATCGTAGTAGAAGGAATTATAAGTACCAAATTCTCTAGAAATTTAGACAAACCTCTACAAGTTTCGAAGACGAAACTTTTCTTGAGGGGGTGAGGGGTGGTGAGAGTGTAATCCTTTTAATTTTACATAACTCGATTATAATAAATATTATAAATAAAATGTAGAATCATAAAAGAAATATAATAAAAATATCAAAAATCACTCCAAATATTTTGCGATTTAAATTTTACGTACAAATAAATTAAAATAAAGAATCCTTATCAATAAGACTTTAAAAATACATAATGTTTGACATAAAGTAAATGAAAGAATAAAAAAAACAGTTTAATATTTAAGAACCTAAGTTTTAATATTCAAAACATATCAATACCTTTAAGTTAAATAATTCTGAGTCTATAGAAACTAAAATTTTGATCTAACCTAGTAACTTATAATTAGTGAAAAGAACAAAATAACAAATATAGAATACATATTAAAATTCTAATCTAATAAAAACTCTAAAATAAATCTATAAATAGTAATGAATTCATAAGTAATTTTAAACCCCATAAAGTTATAATAAAGTCTAATTAAGGGCAATATAATTTTTAATTTATCAAAATAACACTAAACAAAACTTTTAAATAGATAAAATATAATTTACGATAGCAAGTATAAAAGCTTAAAAGCAACAGCCTTAAATTAAAGATTCTATGTATATCATAGTGTTTAGAATATTTAATATCGATAATATGTAAATTTTCATCTAAAAATATTATCGAATAAGTATTTATCATACGTGTCATTTGGATCCGCAAAATTGATTTTTTGCACAAGTTCATATTTTTGCTTAGTCCTTGCACAGTTGTTGGTTATAAATTCATCATCTTCCCTTTGTTTTTGCATTTACAGTCATCCTATCTCCCTTACATTTTTTTATTTCTTTTCACGTTTTTTCTTTTTCCTCATTTTTAGCTTTCCCTATACGCAACCAATACCTACACAATATCATATATACATATGTCTTTAATGAAAGCTTTAAATAATTTTTTGGACATAAAACTCTTGAATAATTATCATATTTGTACTCGTTTAGCTTAATAAATTGCCCTAAACTTAAGATAAATACTTTAATTAAATAATATTATAATAATTTTCCTTATTAGTTGGAGCAAATCGGTGCAACTTCACAAAAAATTGCGGATGAAATCTTCTCAAATTTGTTGCAGCCGAAATCTTATTCAAGTTATCCAATAATTCACAAAGAAAGTCAACAATTTACACATTTGAGCCAACCAAAAATTCACAACTTAGCAACTCATTAAATGCACAAATTTCACACACAAACAACAATAAGTTGGAGCTGCCTTCTTCTTCCTCTTCTTCTTCTATTTTAGTCCTTCATTTGCAAGAGAACAAGGCCATTTATTTGCAACAAACAAAGCTAAAACTCTCTCTAAGAAACCCACTCAAAACAACCACGAATCAAATCATCTAGGAACCAAACAAACCCAAACAAGATCAAAAATCGTCTCAAACAAGACTCCACAACCCAACCTCCATTAACAAATTTCTAAGCTTGGTAAGCAAGAATTTAAGGTAAGTTGAATTCGTTTTTGGATAAAATAATTGTTAAACATTATTCTAAACAATGTTTCTTATTATCCTAGGTCCAAAACTAGTGTTGGAAGGGATTTTAGAACACTCAAACTCAGATCAAGAAGGTAAAACTCGCAAAAACCCTAGTTACACTCTTTAACTTCATATAACTCAAGATCCTAGACAAGTTGATAGGTTTTAAGGTGTTATGTAAGTTTATATATTATGTATAAACACTTAGGAATGCTTTAGAAACAATTTAGACATGAAAAATTATGTAAATCATATCAAAACCAATGAAGAAGACAATGAATAGTAGATTTCCAGAAGGGCACGGGGTGGAAACACGGGCCGTGTAACCCCCTTGTACCTCTCGGCTTCAATTCTAGGTTTGAAACCTAGAAGAGCATGGCTGGTGCATGGCCATGTATCTCTCGAAAATCCGGAAAAAAAAAAAAGAACTTAGATAATAATAAACAAAATTTATTCCAAATAATAATAACAATATTATTATTATTAATATTATTGCAATAATTATAAGTGTTGTGTTATAATTATTAAACTCATTATTAGTATGATTATTACTAATCTTATTATTTTATTATGATTATTATTATTAAAATCAGTAGGGTTATAATAATTAAAACTATTAATATGAATGATATGCTAATTAAGACTATTGTGATATTATAATTATTATCTTATTGTTACAACTGCTATGATCATTATTAGTATAATTAATACTAATATTACTTATGTTATTATTGGTATTATTAAGATTATTATTAATAATATAAATATTTCATAGATTTTATGATAACTACTAATATTATTACTAATAAGAATACTATTAGTGTTATTATCAATGTAATTATTATGATTAGTATGAATATTATTATTAGTACTATTATAATTATGATTATGATTATTATTGTGATTATACTATTATAATGAACAGTCATATTATTGTTATTAATATTATTAATTATTATTTTTGTTATTAGTACCATTGTTGTTATAATTATTACTATTATGATCATTAAGATTAATATTACAATAGATATTATTATTATTATTATAATTATTATTATTATTACTGATATTATTATCACTATTTTTTATATATTGTACTTTATAAATGAAGATAAGATATAGTAATTATAAAATACATATTTCATACATAAGAATGAAAATTCAAATCAGGTAAATTTTTGAATAATGTGATACCTATACATAACAAGAAAATTATATAAAGTATATGAAAAGAAATACGATGACACTAAACAATAGCAAATAAATATGAGTTACTATAAGAGGTCAGATAAGGAACAATATAAAGATAGCGATAATAATAATTGTAAAAATATAAGCTTACTAAATACAAAATTTTCAAATACCTAATAGATATATATAAATACCAAACAAGAACAAGACAAGCAAAATGAAAATAATAGACCAAGTTAAAAATTATACTATTAAAGTTAGTAACTATAATTTTAGGAAGACTTCTCTTACAAAAAAACGTGTTGAAATAGATTTTCTGGCAATGACAACAAGGACTAACCTATATAAAATTCGAAACTCCTACCTTGAAAAATAAAGTAAATTTAAAAGAGCGAAACTTAAATTAGGTTATAAAAAGTACAACCAAATGCTTTATAGATAATAGTATACAATAAAATTTGTTATCTTATTTCATAGGAATGATAAAACAGTTTTTGAAATTCCAGTAGTTTATTACAACAAATTAGCTTAGACAACATGTGAGTAACTTGACTTTATCACATTGTTTGTGCTTGTAGTTTAACCACATTTGTAATAATATATAATCAACTAACATGCATGCGGGATCGAGTATAATGCATGATGATTGGTGTATGTTTAAATGCCAAATTATCATAATATAAGTGATAATTCTATTGTATGATAAATATTTAATGAAGCATGATGATAATTGTCTGTGAATTGTATGATCACCTTAAACTTAATTAAAAACTACTGATACCATAAATGACAATGGATATGAATTGTATTATACGCACATATTGCATTTTAAAAGGAGGATGACCCCACTCATATTAGCATTTCGGTTCTCTAGTGACACGCCTGGTTTTTCTAGATGACATTTTCCTAGTTATTCCAGGAACACCTTTGTTTTGCTCTGTTCCATGGGAACTAAGTGGTATCGAAGAAACATCACTTGTGGTATTGACATGAAATGGCTAATACTTAATGGCGTTTCTTTGTTCAAGGGATAAAAGTGAAATGTTTTAAAGTAATTTGTGAGAGTTTATGTTACCCATTGTTCCTTGATTCTCTTATTCTCTTGGACACGATACATTTCTCTTCATGGCTTCCTTCCAACCTCGATGGGAGGGCGCAAATGAAAGTTGTCACGAAAATAGAGCAAAATGAAATGAAAGAATATTATTTGTTGTATTATCTATATCTGACTGTACAAGGAGCTATATATGTATTGCAAAAAACAAACTGAAATATATTCCTACACATACACGTGCCCTATTTATATATTAAACAAAACATACATGTCCTAATAATATTTATACTCCTCGTCAAGATGGAGAGTAAATGTCAATGACTCCAATCTTGGCTAAAAGAAAATGAAATTGATACGTTGATAACCATTTCGTAAAGACATCAGCTATGTTAAGCTTGCTGGTGACAAAGATAGGCAGAACTGTTTTTTCCAGACTTTATCATGCATAAAATGCAAATCAATCTCTAAATGCTTTGTATGCTAATGAAAAATAGGGTTTTTTGCAATATGTTGAGCTGATTGATTATTGAAAAATAATTGTATCGCAGCAGAATGCTGAATATTGAAGTCCTGGAGCAATGACATTAACCAGATAAGCTCCGATACAGTAGTAGCCAAAGCACGATATTCTGACTCTACCAAGCTTCATGAAATAGTAGTCTTTTTTTTTCCAGCTTGGTAAAGAGTCTCCTAAAAAGATATGAAAACCAGTAGTAGATCGTCTGCTATCAACACATCTACCCCAATCACTATCACTATAAGCTCGCAATAGAAAATCAAATTTACACGAAAAGAATAGACCCTGCCCAGGCGCTTTCTTAATATATTGTAAAAGATGCTCCAAAGTAAGCTAATGTAAATGTTGTGGTTGATCCATAAACTGACTAAGAACATGAACCGCATAAGCTATATTAGGTCTTGTAATAGATAAATATAGTAGTTTGCTAATTAACTATCGATAGCGCTTAGGATCAACTTCATTCTCAGAACACGTCCTGCTAAGTCGATGATTTGCTATAATAGGGGTAGTAGAAGAACAAGCAGTAAGAAAACTAGCTTCTGCTAATAAGTCAAGAGCAATTTTTTGTTGAGATAAAGCCAAACCTTTATCCCAATGAGCTAATTCCAATCTAATGAAGTAACGAAGTTCCCCCAAATCTTTGACTTTGAATTTAGAATTCAAGAATTGTTTAAAATCTTCAATGACATCCAAATTGGAACTTCCAATAGCAAGATCATCCACATAGGTGAGAACAGCAATGAAGTTGTCCCCAGTGCCTTTAGTAAACAAGGAATAATTAGAGTAAGATTGGTGAAAGCCATTTGATAAAAGACAAGAAGTCAATTTAGCATTCCATTGTCTTGAAGCTTGCTTTGAACCATATAATGATTTGCGGAAGCCATACGTGATTTACTGTTCTTGAAATGTGGAGGAAAGCCTATGAGTTTATAACACTTCTCTTTCAAGTGACCTCGCTTGTGACGATAGCTACAAACTAATTCATTCCTTTGCTTTTGTTTAGATTCATTAAATACAGCCATAGCTGAAGCATCAATAAAAGAATTTTCTTTGTGCCATGTGTTCCATTGAAATTCATCCCTAATCATGAGATTAAATGCCTTATCTAAAGTAGGAAAAGGCTTCAACATAAGAATTTGCGATCTCAAAGTAGAAAATTCATCGTTCAAACCATTCAAGAACTTAAAGACATAATCCTTTTGAGACATTTCAATGAATTTATCAAAACATTTCTGATTACAAGAACCACACAAACAATATGGAAAAGGACGAAAATTACGAAGTTCTTCCTAAATAATATTCAAATTAGTAAAGTAATCATCTACACTGCCATTACGTTGAATAGTAGTATTGAGCATATGATACAATTGACAAATTCGTGTATCATCTAGTTGAGAAAATTTGACCTTTAGTTTCTCCCAAATATCTTTAGCATAATGCATATAGAGCACCGTTGAAGTAATTTATGGTGAAATCAACCTCAAAATCCAAGCTATGATAAGATTGTTACATCTATTCCATATTGAATACATCGGATCAGTTTTTGCGAGTGTTTCTATAGATCTATCAAGAAATCCGACTTTATTTCGTATCGACAAGGCAAGAAGAAAAGATCTGCTCTAAGTATTGTAATTCAAACTGCTCAAGACTAGAGTATTCATGACTGAGTTTTGAGAATCAGAATGATGAATATAGAAGGGAGAAGATACATCCTCTAATGGTGAAATTTGGTTTTCCATGGAGTCGCTCTCATACCATGAAAGTTGTTACGAAAACAGAGCAAAACGAAATGAAAGAAAACTATTTGTTATATTATCTGTATCCAACTGTACAAGGAACTATATATGTATAATAGAAAACAAACTGAAATATATTACTATACATACACGTGCCGTATTTATATATAAAACAAAACACACGTCTCCTAATAATAGTTATAGTAAATCTACATCTTGTTTGTATTCCGGATCCCCAAACTTGTACTTGCACATATGATTGATTGTTGTATGGCATACGCTTGATAATTAAACTTGTTTGATATTGTTTGATGTGTGGTCTTGTTAGGTTATCTCATTGAGCCCGTGGGTTGCTCACCCCCTAACAATTTTTGTGCAGGAATAACATTAGCTAGGTTGGGCTTGGAATGTGTGAAGAGTGTTTTTCCACCAGACTTTACTGGAATTAGAAATGTAGGTTATGAAAAACTTAGCATACAAAATTTGATAGTTTATATAAACAAGTAAATGTTGTAATTTTGTCAATTGTTACCCAATTTTCATTATTTGATAGGGGATACTGATTCTCTACGATCCTGATAGATTATGGAAAAAGTCGGAATCCATAATGAATTTAGATAAAGATCTTATATCTATATTATATATAATGTAAATAAATATGATAAAGTCCTGTAAACTCTTACTTGCAAGATGATTCTTATATTACGGGTGCATACGTGGTATGATAGCTTTAGAGTAATCCTACTAGGCCCCCTTTTGAGGCGTGACTGAGATCTTAAGTCCTCACCTAACATGCAAAAACAAATAACACTATCATATATCCCAACAGCCTACCCGTGCCAAATTCATACCGAATCTACGTCCAAAGGTGGCGGCAATTTTGGATTACCAACAAAGGTAAATTTTATTATAGTAGAATTAGAAAATTTATGTTAGATTATATTTTACAATAAAATAAATAAATACTTATATAAGCATGAATGTTTCCGGTTATATTGAGGAAAATAGAAGTCATTACAAAATATATGTTGCATCATCTAAGTAAATAACTATGTTTTATAAGAATGAATTCACAAGGGAACTCAATTAAAAATAGCTCAATATGTATATATGTGTGTTTATTTGGGCTCACATATATTTTTATATAAATATAAATTTTAAGTGGTAAAATTGAACGAACAATAAAGGCATAAAATTATATAATTTGGAAATAAAAATAAATAAATAATAACAAAAAAATGTAATTGAACTAATAAATTAAAGTTAAATTAAAACAAGTAAAAGTATGCGCTAGTCACCGTCCTATAGGAATTTTAGTACAATACATGATCAAGCAGTTTCAAATTGATATTTATTAATATGATACAGTTAGTTAATCAGGTTAGTAGGCAATAAAAATAAAAGAGATAAATATGTTGATGAAGGTCTCGACTATAGGAAATATATGGGAATCATGTTGATTTTGTTTCATAACGGTGACCATTCTCTAGAAAATATTTTCAATAAATTTAAAACTACTAAGGAACAATTTAAATAGCTTCTCGGCTAGAAAGCATTTAGAATATATATATATATATATATATATGTATACATATATCATATCGGTTAATTTCAATTTAAATATTATTTATTGTAATTTATACAGTTAACGAGAAATAACCAAAAATATAAATATAATAAAATAATTGAAAACTTATGATTAAATATGCGTGCGTGTATATGTACGTTCCACCCTGCAACATCTTGAGAAGGAAATTGGGCTCAAATTGGCATTATGTAATTTATCGGTATATGTAATATGAGTAGCGAGGAGATTAAAGTAAAAAATATATATATATATATTTAAAATTAAATTAAGATAAATAATACAACACATTTAATAAATAATTGTTTAAAAAAACTTTTATCTGCATGCGGTAATAACAAAGCATGACCATAAAAAAAGAATTGGTAATGAATAGGATGTTAGTTAAGCATGGACTCAAGAAACTCCTGCACTGAATGAAACCATGGAGCATCCTAATGCATAATCTCATAACTATTTAAAATGCTTAACAATAGTAGGAAAAAAAAAAAACACTCATGATGATAAATAAAATAAATATATATGCATTGCATGACAAAATAATCATCTTAGAATTCTTTAAGAAAATATACAATCACAAACTTTAGATGAGCCAGGAAGCTCTAACATAGAAAAAGATTAAGCACCAATTCTAAAATATTTAACGTAGCAAGTCTTTCTTACAAAGATTGAAATAAAAACTAGTTAAATAATGATACATACATATTCCATATTCTTAAGTAAACATA
Organism: Combretum micranthum; assembly: GCA_024138025.1. Taxonomy (NCBI): domain Eukaryota; kingdom Viridiplantae; phylum Streptophyta; class Magnoliopsida; order Myrtales; family Combretaceae; genus Combretum; species Combretum micranthum. The sequence continues at coordinate 1,180,691 of JAMXBD010000188.1, read as the reverse complement.
ATGATGTTTTTGTAATTTTGATGAGTTTTATTTATTTACTTATTTATATGTATTTCTTTTATTTGATGACGTTATCGTGGGAATGACTTTTGACTTGTAAGAATAACTAATAGGCATTCTTTTCTTCTTTTTTTTGTTTTCTTTATCTCAGAACATCTACAGTTTTAAAAAAAAAGGGCCTATAATAGTTATAGGAAGAAACTCACATTTTAATTGAAAGATAAGGCATATTTAATCCATTAATAATATAAGAAAGTTGAATATGCAATAAAACTTAAGGAAATGACCATACTTGCATGGGTAAATTTTGGAATATCTATAGTATTAGGGTTTCGAAACACAAACTTAATATAACTCAAGTATTAAATGAATAAAAGATATTCTAGCTTTGAATTTAGTAATTAAACTCTAGAAAATATAGCTATATATATACATATGTAGGTCTTGACTTATATAGGAAAGAAAGGATTTGTAAAACTAAATTGATATATTTCAATAAGACATTAGCTAATATGATGATATAAGTTGTAATTAAATGATTAAACTCAAGAAATACTCTTGAATCTATAGGCTTGAGTTTTGGCATCCAAAGGACAATAAGGATGTAAAGTGTAAATTATTGAGTATCATAGGAATCTGGGTTAACAAGATCAAGTTACTAAAAGATATGTTGTCCAATTAAGATCAAAAGAAGCACAATGAAAATAAACATAAGTCTATGTTTCTGCTAAATATAGATTAATAAACTTAAAATGAGTTTGACCACTAAAATTTGATGAAATATATACAAAACAAAGGAATGAACTTGAAATAAGAATTGAAAATACAAACCAAGAATCATAGGTATCATAATGACATGTTTTGGATCTTTAGAAGAACATAGGGAAGAATATGAAAATTGATTAATTTAATTTGACAATTGAAAACTACATTCATTAAACTTCCCAATACCTATTGATATGCTAAAATCTAAGTTAAAATGAGTACAATAGAACTAGTTTAAAATTACATGATTGGAATCGGTATTTCAAATCATTTAGGGCACTCTCCTAAGAAAATTTAGTTAACCAAACTTTATCAAGAAATTTATGGAAAATAGACTTCCAAAGGCTTGAAACAATTATTTAAACAATAAAACAGAGCTAGGAATGTAAAAACAATGTTAAGAATACTAAAATTCAAATTTAAGGCACAAAGGCACAGTAAGATTTGTTACATAAATAAGAATATAGAAATAAGTATTAGTTATCTTATTTCATAGGAAAAATATATCAGTTCTTGGACATGCCAGAAGACTATTATGATAATTAAACAAAGATGACAAGTGGGTAACTTTGACCTTATCACATTGCTTGTAGTATAGTTGCATATGTAATAATATATTAATATTGTTATTTATGTGAGATTAGGTATATAGCATGATGCTTGGTGTGTGTCTAGTTGCCAAAACATCATATTGAAAGCGACCATCACTTTGTGTTTTAATTAATGTATGAAGCATGTTGATTTTTATCTGTAAAATGTATGATTACTTGAGAACCTAACTTAATACTATTTGACTTTATATTTAAATAGTTATGCATTGCATAATTTGCATTTATTGCATAAAAGACGTGACAGCCCGCTACGTGTTAGTGTTTCGATTCTCTATTAATGCTTCATTTTTATAGATGAAAGGTTCCTAATTCTATGCAAGATTATCTTTGTTCCGTTCGATTCCATGGGAACTAACTGGCAAATGAAGGAACACCATCCGTGATATCGGCATGAAATAACTAACACTTAGTAGAGTTTCTTTGCTTTAAGGATATGAGTAAAATGTTCGAGATAAATTTATAAGGGTATATGGTATCCACTCTCCCTTGGTTTTCTGATTCTCCTAGGTAGGTGGGTCATTGAAGCGGAGTTCCTTGACTAGGTTCCTTCAACCGCGATGGGAGGACATAAATTTACATCCTGTTTGGATTCTAACTTATTCAAGCTTGCACTTGTGCATATCATTGATTGCGACATTGCATATGCTTGTTAATTAAACTTGTTTGTTATTGCTTGATGTGTAGTCTGGTCAGGTTATCTCATTAAGTTGTGATTTCACTCACCCCCTAATAGTTTATCCAGAAATAATATTCACTAGGAATCGGCAAGTAATGTGTGAAGAGTGCTTCTCCATCAGATTTTCTTGAACTTAGAGTATAATATAGATATATTATACAAACAAATGAAACTTTATATTTTGGAGGTTAAAACTTAACTTTTATTATTTGGTAGGGGATACCGATTCTCTGCGATCTTGGTACAATGTGAAAAAATTGGATCCTTAGTGAATTTAAATAAAGTTATATATATGTATGGTTAAATTATGAGAATTAAATAAATAAGATAGAGTCTTCTAATCTCTGACTTGCAAGATGGCTTTCATATTGTGGGTGTACATGTGATATAATAACTTTAGGATAATCTTATCAGGCCCTCTCTCAAACCCATGATAAACTCAAGTCATTCATACCCAGGAGAAATTGAGAACTAAGAAAGGAGGAATTTTCTCAATTTGTTATTATTTACATACATTTTATTAACATAATCTCAACTACACCCTAGAAAGAACTAAGGAAAGAAGATTTATTCTAAAACTCATTTGTTATTTATGTATAGATATTATTTACATAGCCTCCACTTCATCATAGAACCTCAAAAACTCCCTAAGTATTAATCCCTGAAGCCAACCCCAACATAGGCAACATCCATTAAGCCTACTCAGTTCCTATGGAATTGACAAACTTATAGTAACCTTAACCCGATTCATTGGACTCTCAAAAGCATTACTATAGAATTAGAATATTAATACGTGACGTGAATACCATGCTAATGCAAGTTATGCTTGTAATGCAATGCATGTTCGATTCACTTAAGGGTCAAATAAGACTTATATCACATTATTTAATGGCCATACCAATTTCAAACAATCAACAATTCATATTTAATTATCAACACCAAACAAATGTTATCACTTCAATCACCAAACAACAAATGAATCCCTGAACCTCATGCATAATAAGTTTTATTTATATTAACACTAGTGCAACTACATTACAAGCACAAGCAAAGTGATAAAGTCAATGTTACTCACCTGGCATCCAAGTTAAGTCATAGTAAACTCTTGGGAAAACCAAAGATTAATCCATTCCTCCTATGAAAAGAAAATTATAAACATTCATTACTTTTCTTAATGCATACATTCTATCAAATTTTAGTATTTGAACCCTTTTTTAGTTCATTATTCTATACTTGATTGAAATATAGGCTTATATTAAAAAATTGTTTCTGAAAACATACATTGGAAACAACATAGTCCTTTTTATTATTTAAAGGCTAACAAATTACAATTATATCTAAATCATTTACAAGTTATTAAGTCTATTTTAACTTAACTAAGTCAAATTGGTTAAACTTAACTTATCTAATTTTTTTTAGTTTATTAAAATGCATTAGGTCAATCTGAGCTTAAATTTGTTAATTAGTTCATTTTATTTCTAAGATTCATATTAAATTAAGTCTATGTTAATGTAATCTTATCCAAGTTGAATACATTTAATCAATTTAATTCATTTAATCTCATTAAAGTCGATTAAACTAAGTTGAACTTAAGTTCTTTACATAAGGTCATTTTAGACTTAGCATCCATATTAAATTTGATTAGGTGTTAACCTTGTTATCTTTCAAGTTATATTTAGTATAAACATAACTTAACTTAGTCAAGTTGTATAGAATTATTCATTTATTCTAGTTACTAAGTCATATTCACTTATTCTACCAAAACATTGTTATATATCCTATAAGACCTTAATTAGTCTAAGTCATTTTAGTTCATTAAGTTTATTAAGTCAAGTTAGACTTAGGTTGATTAACTAATTCATTTTATGTCTAAATGTTCTAAATTTTTGTTATAAATTCCTTAGACTATTGGTCTTTAAGAAACCATAAAATAATATAGACAACTACATACATTTAATGTAAGGACCCGACCCACTTAATCCATAGATTAAGCATACCAAATCCCGCGATCATGCATAGTACCCAAGTATTATACGTAAGATCGTCTAAAAAGAAGTGTTTGTTATGATTGCTTGGTTAAAACAGATATAGCATTCACATGATTTGAATTAAAAAAATACTATCACTACATAAGTAGCGGGTCATCACCTATATACAAAACATACATCACATACATTACATGAGGATCTCCCAAGCATCACACAAACCATATAAAGCTTAAATACAAGCAAGCTACATTACATATACAACTTAAAATAAAATTACATTCCAAGGCTTAATAAATAAGCCTAGAAGTTTCACAAAATACATCAAAAGTCCTAAACAACTACTACCAGGTCACTCTCCTAATCATCCATAGAGTTCACCTAGTTAGTTCCATAGCCCATATCATCGTAGAGCTCATCATCATAACCACCTACAAGGTAGCAGCATGAGCCAAAGGCCCAGTACACAATAGTATAATCAAATACATATGCTAAGCACACTTAACTAAATGCAATGCAACAATTCACCATAACTTCATTATCTTTAGTTAAGCGAGTAAAAAAATAACCCTAGAGTATTCAAGCATTGATTCAAGCCTGGGAATTTGGGAGTCCTAAGCAACAGCTGCTGCTCAGGGAGTTGATATAGATAGATCGAATACCTATATCTCTTATATCTAACCGATAAAGATTAGTAATAGCTTCATTTAGGGTTCACACTCGTTCATACGCTCCACTTATCTCGGTCTATAACATCAATTAGTTCAACAGTACTATAACTGTGAACTAAAACATATTATTTCCTTCCGAGCCTAAGTAGAGAATATACCGACATAGTTAACCCCATTAGCTATCCACTTAGCCATTAAAAGAAACTACCATTGCATCATGGATTTAAGTCATTGCATCATGACAAAGATTTGGACTAAGTGCCTAAACTATCATGTCATTATATCATGATAAGGTTATCGTTCCTCGGACTAGACACGACTTAACCACAAACCATTTCAATAAACTTTTCATTAGTCTTTAATTAAGGTCAAACTTGAATATGACTATCCTAAGCAATAATCAATCAAATTATTGTGTACATGGATCAATTGAGAATCAAAGGAAATCTCCAACTGAGTATCTACCTTTATTCCACACAAATCAAACTATATCAACATAACTGTCCTATGCCAAGATTATACTCACTAGTTAAAAAACTTAGAAGTTATTGAATCTCATTTAAAATCATCCAAAGTAATCACATGACATATATATATATATATATATCATATAACGTCATACAGGGCAAATCCTTAATAAAAAAGTCATATATCATGTATTGGAAGATGTTAGAAAAAACATTAAAAAAATTGAAATCTACAGGGCGCACGCTGCCAATTTACACCGGCAATGTAAAACTCAATGCCGGCCGTATAGGGATCCTACGCCTGCGGCGTTGGAGCCATCATTAAAAAAATGCATTATGTATAAAATTTTGGGTCATTACATTAGCAGTGCATCAGCTGTGTAGAGCTCAACACCGGTGGTGTTTAGGTCTAAGTTGGCAACGTTCAAGTTGCCTTTCAAATGATCAGTAGCCAAAATTTTAAAGCTGGTAGGTACGCCGGCAACGTTCAAGGCGACGTATACGATAGTTCATGTTGCAGATTTCATCTGTTTTTCAAACACGAGTGCTTTACACTTTACTCTTCTAACATCTTCTAAACCATATTATAACATTCCTAATACATGGTATAAGAACCCTATATTATCAAACATACACAAACTCCTCTCCAACATCATTGAAACACGATACTCCTCCTCAACTATTAAAACACATTTTACACTATAATTTCATTTTCTTCATATCCACTACTTCAACATGAATCCACTCTTCAATACAACTCACCAATGCCAACTTCTCATCATACTACAACTTAACACCATCATTACACTTCCATAAACAAATTCCAAGCTATCTCAACATCACAATATAACAATACACATATATATCCAAAATGCATTATATTTGGCAGAAATTTCATGGATTAAGAGAGAAATAAAACATCTTATACATCATATAAACTTACCTTAATGTATATATGATAGTTAGGGATAGATTCTTCGTGTGTTGGGTGCAAGAAACCTTGGTTTGAATGTTGGAAAATATGGCCTTACAAGACTTATGAATTTTCTTCTTCTTGGGTCTGTTTTGGATGTCTAAAGTGTAAAACAAATAAGCTTGATATTTATCTATCATGCATTGACTTTAGGGGCAGATTTCTAAGGGGCTTTGGCCTTAATTTAAGCTTTGATTTTACGCTTAAATTGGGTTTAAAAAGGCACAAAATCTACTAGGTTTATGGACTTAATTTTTGGTTTAAAACAAGCTTAATTCATCATATATTAGTCATTACAATATCAATTAGCATCAACATAATAATTTCTAACATGAATAAACTATCAACCTAGATATATTACCATATATTTTTATCTAATTATTACTTCGTAACACATACCATCATTTCAAACATACCATAATTCACACTAACATATACACACATATAACAATCAAATTTAACATGCATTAAGTATGAATTAAAACTTTGGTTATTTCATTTAACTAGTAAACCATTGTTCAATTTGATTTTAAAATGTTGTAGCTTGAAACAATTATATTTTCTACCTTGATTTTTTTAGAATCTCTTAAAACTTAAAAGATAAAAGTTGTAGATTTCTTTTTAAGCTTTCCATAGAATCTTGAATCACTTCAATTCGAGCTTGGATACAAAAAGTTATGATCAAAATACAAAACAGTATCGCATTGGAAAAATGTGATATGAAGAGATCATACCCCCCATCATAGCCATGATCTAGATTGTATCGTTCAAAAATTCATGCTCAGAGGAGATCATGGGCTTCATCATGCCCGTAATGCTCAGGGGATCAAAGTTATGAGTTTTCTTTGTCTCTTTACCTAACTTTATCTACTTGTTCACTTGTTTTATCTTCGTAACTAAACACACAATAGCTTTACAACAACATATAACTTATAATCCATAACTAAACACTTAAAATCATATATTTTTTACTATTATACAACATCAAAACCATTTCATTAACTTCTTAGCCTATACATGATTAAACATATACTAGGTTTTGTCATGCATGCATCTACAACAAACAAAACAAAAGAACAACTATACTTACTTATTTGGTAAATTTAACTTGGTTGTTCCTCTACTACTACTACTACTACTACTATTTCATAGTTGTTGTAACTTTTACTAGCATGTTTCCCACCTCCTATTTTCTTTTCTAACCTCAATTTCTCTTATGATCTTCTCAAATAGAGATTTGGAGGTGAAATTTGAGAAAAAGGAAGAAGAAATGAAGAGAAGAGGAAGAAAGGGAAAGGAAAACTGAGAAAGGAAAGAAAAAGAAAAAGAAGAAGAAAAAATGGAGGTAGCTAAATTCAAAGGAAAAGAAAATAAATGATAAGATTTAAGATATTTCCGGGTAAGTGTTTTAAGTTTAAACATTTCAAATCATTTTCTTGAGTAATGAAAATAATCAAAAAGTAATTTCAGAATTTATAACATAGCAAATAATAACTTGAAATGAAAATCTAGCTTAGGAGTTTAATTTATGAATTTTGATATTTTTTTGTAGTTTAGGCTTCCGAACTTATATTTTTAATGTAAGGACCCGTGTACAACACTTATATAAAATAGATGAATTCGAGTCCCCAACCACATATGACCTACAGTATTATATGTAAGGTTGTCCTAAAAGAAGGGTTTGAAGAATTGTTTGCCTAAATTCTTAATAAGAACGAATGTAAGAACTATAGATTTTTTTTTTAACTTCTAAAAAAAACATACATCATTATCATCACATATCATAAGAGATAAAATTTAAATATACATAACTAAGTATATATATTACAAATAAAGGCTAATGACAAGCCTTAAACAAAAGATATAAAAGATAAACAAAGCTCCAACATTAATACATATTCTTCCAAAAGATAGTCTATCATAATCTATTAGAAAAAGGAATCTATGTAGTCCATGGCCAACTTAATCTTTCCAACTATCAAGAAAATCTTCAAAATCAGTCCCATAACCCATGCTATCATAAACCTCATCATCTTGGGATCATGCAAAGATAAAATAATGAGCCAAAGGCCAATTCACAAGTAATGAAAACAAAGGCTAGTGATGCACACAAGCTTAATCTACATGCAATGCAACAATCAATAGGTTATTAGAAAGTCTTTAATTAATCAAACAACGCTGGAGTGTTCAAACTCTCAGCAACAAGGACATTTTTGGGAACTGAGTAACGACCTTAACTCTCAAAGGGTTTATATAAGTTGTTCGAGGATTGATATCTCCTATATGATATATCTGAAAATAAAAAATAGTCCCATCTAAGGTTCTCAGTCGTTTATCATCTTCACTTATCTTAGTCCATAACATAACCCAATTCAAGTCTCAAAACATCGAATTAAATCATGTTACTTCATCCTAAGCTTAAGTAAATATTATATTGATACTAAAAACCTGATCGACTACCCACCGTACCACTTATAAAAGTCATTGTATCATGACAAAGGTGGCCTAAGTGCCTAAAACTACCATGTCATTGCATCATGACAGGGTGCTGCTCTCCGAACCGAATTCAACAGCATAATAGACAACTAATTCAAACATAGTTTAAGTTTTCATTAAGTAAAGTAAATTTAATTATACCTGTCCTAGGCAAAAAACAAGCATGTTACTGCATACCCGAGATATTCTTAAACAAAGAAGGTGTAACTAGTCCTGAAGGTAAAAGAGAATGTGATAAAAGAGATTAAATTAATAAAATTTTAACATTAATTCAAAGCAAGAACTCGTACGTGCAAAAAGTTCAATTCTAAACACAGTTTACACAAAACATAATATGTATTCTAACACATACATAACTTAACATATACAATAAGTTCATTTAAATCATGCTTGATTATATTAATTAATTAACACAACACATCACTTTTCACTTATCTATCTCAATTTGGCTCAAAAAGATTCATTTCCTAAGTAATTACACATTTAACAAGGAAACATAAGTTTTTAACCTTGTTTGAAAATTATATAAATGAAGTTGGGGTGTGAATTGTGTTTGATGAGGACTAAAAGTGTGTAAAAGCTGAAATTTTATAATGAAAATAGGGGAATCACATTTCATTAATTTTCCGGTTGTATACTACCTCTACACAGATCGTGTACATGTACTTGTGACTCTACAGAATCAAATTTCTATATACATTACCCCTACACGGGTCGTGTACATTTACTCGTAACTCCATAGAATCAAATTTCTATATACACTACCCCTACATAGGTTGTGTACTTTTAATAGTGACTCCACAGATTCAAATTTCTATATACACCACCCCTACACGGGTTGTGTCGCTGTCCTCTATTTCGTAGCCTAATTGTATTTTAATTGTAACTTTTTCATCTAATCTCAAACTTAGGTGATTCAAGTTGCGTTGGAAAGCTTAAGAAGAGATATACAACTTTTATTTTATAAGGTTTTACCAGTTTTAAAAGTATCAATGCTTAAATTTTGTTTCTATTTCATAGCATTACTATTCTTATCTTCAATCATACAAACACTTCAAGTTACATATCTAACACATACTACAAGCTTTTTTAGCACGAGAATACTAGTCCAACTACCAACAAGACATAGAAACCATCCTATCTCATTTTTAGCATGTAAACCCTATTCTAATAAAAAACACAACTTTAAATATGCTTAGAACAAATGAACACACATACCTTAAGAGCTTTGTGTCTTGATTTTGTGGTCTTGTTGCAAGCCTTTAATGATTTTCTTTGTAGAAGTTAAAGGGGTTAGTATTACATATTCATGGAAGAGGTTTTGGAGCAGAGAAAATGAGGTTTTGGAGCTTGTAAAGGAGTGTTTTTTATGTCTGAAATTTTTGGATGAAAATTACACTTTATGAGATGATATTTATCTTCTTGGTTGACTTTTGGGGCTGCCTTATTTAAGGCTTTAAATGGGCTTGTATTTAGAAAATAAATGGGCTTTAGGCATTAAATGTTGTTTTTGGGCTTGGTTAATGTCTAAAAAATTTTTGCTATATAGAAGAAATATATATATATATATATTTAGTATGCTTACTTGTTTTAAGCTAGTGTTTCACACTCTTAACTACACTCACAAATTTATAAACTCAATGTTTAGTTATCTAAGATATTTAGGTATTTTAACACATCAACATAACACATATATCATATATTAATATAAATCACATTCATCATATTTCAAAATCATGCATAATTGAATTAACACATTTATAAAACATGACTTGGGAAATTATGGCTATTTCATTCTCCCCTCCTTCAAAAAGTTCATCCTTGAAACTTTACTTACCTGAATCATTGTTCAAATAACACTAGATACTTTTGTTTCATCTCATTCTCGAGTTCCCATGTTGCTTCTCTCTCTGTTTGTCCAGTCCATAAAACTTTCACAAAATGAATAACTTTTCTTCTGAGCACTTTGTCAATCCTATCCAACACTTTGATTGGTCTTTCAATGGTGCTCAAATATGGTTGAACTTCTGGCTAATGAGAAGAAATGATAGCATCCTGATATGATATGCACTTTCATAGCTGAGATACATGAAAGACGTCATGTACTTTGATAAGATTGGGGGTAAAGCCAGACGATAAGCTAATGGTCCTACTCTCTCCAAAATTTCATAAAGACCAATGTATCTCGGATTCAATTTGCCCCTAACTCCAAATCTGATAACACCTTTCATTGGAGAGATCCTGAGGAACACATGGTCACCCACATCAAATTCTAGTGGTCTTCTTCTTGTGTCAACATAACTCTTGTACCTATCTTGAGTTACTTTTATTCGTTGCTTCACCACTTGTACTTTGTCTATTGCTTGTTGAATTAATTCTGGACCTAAGATAGCTCTCTCACCAACTTCTTCCCAATGTAAAGGCGATTTGCATTTTCTTTCATAAAGTGCTTCATAAGGTGCCATTTGGATTGTCACTTGAAAACTATTGTTGTAGGCAAATTCAATAAGTGGCAGATAAGTGTGTCATCTATTGCCAAAATCCGAGCATGTCTTCCAATATCTGAATAGTCCTCTTAGATTGCCCATCAGTTTGTGGATGAAACGCTATACTGAACTGAAGTTGAGTACCCAAAGCTATGTATAGACTTTTCCAAAACCTACTAACAAAACGAGTATCTCTATTAGAAGTAATGGTCTTCAGTACACCATGAAGTTTTAATATCTCCTTAATGTATGCATGTGTTATCCTTTCCAAAGAATCTCCAACTCTCACGGTTATAAAATGAGCTAACTTTGTCAATCTATCGACGATCACCCAAATACCTTCGTTTTTAGTAATAGTCCTTAGCAATGCAGATACAAAGTCTATAGTAATGTCTTCCCACTTCCACTCCGAAATAGATAGAGGCTGAAGTTCTTGTCCGGGTCTTTGATGTTTAATCTTTATTTGTTGGCAAATTAGACATTTGGATACATAATATGCAACATCCTTCTTCGATCCTTCACACCAATAATACTTTTTCAAATATTTGTACATTTTAATGCTTCCAGGGTGAATAGAATATGAAGAGGAATGAGCTTCCTTCATAATTTCTTCTCGCAAACTATGTATTGTGGGTACGAAAATCCGATTTCCATGTCTAACAACACCTTCTTCATCAATTCTCAACTCTTTTCTTCTTCCATTATCTATAGTAAACTTCATTTTCTCAGTTTTAACATCTTCTTTTTGAGCTTGTTTAATTCGCTCCAAGATTGTAGGTTGCAAAGATAATTGAGCTAACATAATATCAAATTTTTCCATTGTGATTTCAAGCTATAATTTTCTAAATTTCATTTGAATCTCCTTCTAACTTGTAAGTAGAGATGCAACATTTACTGCCTCTTTCTGCTAAGACCATCTATTGCCACATTCGCTTTACCAGGATGGTATAGATTTTCCATATCATAATCTTTGATCAATTCTAACCACCTTCGTTGTTTCATATTGAGCTCTCTTTGTGTGAAAATGTATTTCAAACTCTTGTGATTTGTGTATATCTTATACTTCTCTCCAAAAAGATAGTGCCTCCAGAGTTTCAATGCAAGGATCACAGCTGCTAACTCTAAATTATAAACTAGATAATTTTTTCATGTGGCTTCAATTGTCTTGAAGCATAGGCTATTACTCTCCCATCTTGCATAAGTACATAGCCAAGACCCTGGATAGAAGTATTACTGAAAACCACAAATTCCTTTCCACTAACAGATAATGCCAAAATAGGAGTAGATACCAATCTTTCCTTTAATTCTTTGAAACTCCTTTCACACTTATCATCCCACACAAACTTAACATTCTTTTATGTCAATATTGTTAATGGATATGCAATTTTTGAAAACCCTTTAACAAATCTTCGATAATATCCAGCCAACCCAAGAAAACTTCTAATTTCACTCACATTTATAGGTTAGACGATTTCAATATAGCGTCTATTTTCTCTGGATCAACTTATATGCCTTCCTTTGATATAATATGTCCTAAAAAAGATATCTCTTCAAGCCAGAATTGACATTTGTTAAATTTAGCATAAAACTTTTTCTCTCTCAGTCTTTGCAACACAAGCTTTAACTGCTATTCATGTTCCTCTCTACTTCGGGAATAAATCAAAATATCATCAATAAACACTATGATAAATGAATCCAAATAATCTTTGAAGATCCTGTAATCTCCTTCATTTTACATAACCCAATTATAATAAATATTATAAATAAAATATAGGATCACAAAAGAACTATAATAAAAATATCAGAAATCACTCCAAATTTTTCGTGATTTAAATTTTAAGTATAAACAAATTAGAATAAAGAATCTTTATTACTAAGACTTTAAAAATTCATAATGTTTGAAATAAAGAATAAAGAAAAACTGTTTAATATTTAAGAACCTAAGTTTTAATATTCGAAATATGTCAATAACTTTAAGTTAAATAATTATGAGTCTATAGAAACTGAAATTCTAATTTAACTTAGTAACTTATAATTAGTAAAAAGAACCAACTAAAGAATATAAAATAAATATTAAATTTCTAACTTAATAAAAACTCTAGAATAAATCTATAAATAGAAATGAATTCATATGTAATTTCAAATCTTATAAATTTATAATAAAGCGAATTAAGGGCAATATAATACTTAATTTATCAAAATACCACCAAACAAAAATTTTAAATAAATAAAATATAATTTACGATAGCAGATATAAAGGCTAAAAAAAAAGCCTTAAAACTAAATATTCTATGCATATTATAGTATTCAAAATATTTAATATTGTTAATATGTAAATTTTTATCCAAAAATATTAATGAATCAGTATTTATCATATGTGTCATTTAGATCCACAAAATAAACTTTTTGCACTAGTTCATATGTTTCCCTACTCCTTACATATTTATTGGTTATAAATTTATCATCTTCTTTTTGTTTTTGCATTTCCATTGATCCCAACTTCCTTACATTTTTTTAATTTCATTTCACATTCTCTTTTCTCTTCTCATTTTAACTTCTCTGTAACATGCAGAAGTCCAACAAAAGTGAAAAATTTAGCACATATACACATATCTTTAATAGAAATTCTATGTATACTATAAGTGTTTAGAATATTTAATAACGAGGATATGAAAATTTTTGTCTAAAAATATTATTGAATCAGTATTTAACATACGTGTCACTTGGACTCACAAAATTGATTTTTTTTCACAAGTTCATATTTTTTCCCACTCCTTACACAGTTGGTGGTTATTAATTTATCATCTCCTCTTCGTTTTTGCATCTCTATTTATTCTATCCACCTTACATTTTTTTTTATTATTTCTCTTCACCTTATTTCTTGAACAAATGTGATGCAAACTTTCAAATTTACGGTTGATTTTCCTTAGAGAAGTTGTAGCCGAAATACACCTCAACTTGATCAAATAATACACATTTAAAGTCAAGACAAACAATGACCCAAACCAATCCAAATTAGCCGAATCAGTAAGGATAATTAATGCATAAGAAATCATGTAAAGCAAATTGCATTTCGGTGGAGAAGATTTACTCATCCTTGGCCAAAAGTTTTGAGTTGCTGCCTCCATCTTCTTCTATATATATATGATTCTTTAATGAAAAATCAACAAATCTAATGAACTCCTTAGTAGCCAATAAACCACAACAAAACCAAAACAACACACAAAACAACCCTATCAATTTAAAAATATAACAACACAAAACTCAGCCATTAAAACAAGCTTAAGGAATCAATGAGTGGAAGCAAGTGCAATTCATTTTAAAGTAAGTTTATAAGTTAAACTCTAGCTTAAACTGTGTTTAAATTAACTTAGGATTCATGCCAAGCTTGGAGAAGGATTTATCAATATCATAACAACCCAATCAAAGTAAATCTAACTTTGAAACTTCAATTATGTATTATGATGATTATAAGATGTTATATGTATTGATATATCACGTGTGATATATATAAAGTATGGAAACACTTAGAAAAAGTTTAAACACAAGTATAATAGATAAATGAGTTAAGAAAAGTAAGTTAGAAAAAGAGGAAAAATAAGGAAGACGATGAACAGTGCTAACGCTGTCCCTACGCCAGCAGCTTATATCCCCAACGCCGGCGGCTTACAGGGATAAGCTGGCGGTGTACAAGCAATGTAGTCTGGAACAGAGGCTACGTTAATTTTGAAACACGAAATTTTTATACAAACACCGGTCTTTGGAATTCAAAGCGTGTGGGGTACACCCCAACGTCGGCGGTGTTCGTTGAATGCTGGCAGTCTTTGAGCCAGCGTACGCTAGCGTTTGAATAAAATAAAAATTTACTCAAACGTCGGCACCTAGAAATCAATGCCGACAGCGTTTGTTGCCGGCGTACATGCAAAATTTTCCAAATCAAGCTTGTTCATTCGAATCAGTATATATATTATATTATATTATATATTTAAATATACATATGTATATATATGCAATGAAGAAGAATAATATATAAATGAAAAATAAATACAAGACTAAAAAAGGGAATGATAAAATGTAATAAATGTAATTTAGCAACTCTTAAAATTATTGGAAAATATCACTTACAATATTATTGGTAATATAAATATATTGTACAAATAAAAAAAAGAATTATAAATATTCTAAACAATTATCTAGGATAGATATATAAGAATGGAAAATTTAATAAGTTAAAATTGTGAGAAATGTGATTTCCAAAAACAACAAAATAATTACATAAAGTAGAATAAGAAGAACATGATCAGATTAAATGATAGAAAATAAATATTAGTCACTATAAATAAAAGTCCACAAGTGATAATAATAGTAATAATGAAATATCAATTTATTAAGAATGAATTCTATGATTACTCAATAAATATATTTAATATCCAATAAGATCAAGAGAAACAAGGAAAAATATATCAATTCTCAAATTTCCAGTAGCTTATACAACAATTTAGAGAGGACCACATGTGAGGGAATTCTAATGATTTACTATTTGCTTGTGATTGCTACTACTTGTTGTTATGTTGATTGAATCGCTTGTATGTGGAATGACTGATTAATGTGAGTGTTATCATCTGCATGATCACCTAAATAAATGGATAAGGATAATAATTCGACTAAACTAATTGGATATACTCATCGCATATGCTTGAACCCCTTGTAGGAAATGTCCTGAAATTGAAATCAAAAGCAATTTGAAATGTATTTTTAAAGAAATCTGACATGGAATATTCGAGGTTGCTTTTATATCCATTGAAAAGGATGAGTTTTTACTAAACGAGTTTATGAGATAAACATGGGACATTTCTGAGTATTGTTGTAACAATGGATGTTGCCTGAGTCGGGGTCCACTGGTCATGTGCGATAGATGTTACCTGAGTTGCGGTCTATCTACCAGATTCACCTCATTTTCATAGCAAACCTGAGTTCGATTTCAAAAAAACTTAAAACTGGAAACCCAAACCTTAAAAGGATACCTCTGGACCAATCAAACCTGAAAACCCTATGTCCGCCAACGCCAAGAATGAAACCCTGGAAGATTAGAAACAAGTTAAGTCCAAAGTAAAACCCTAAATCGGAAAGTCAATAAAAAATCCTAAGTCAACAAAACTTCAGGAAACCTTAGCAGTTGGATTCGGCAATCCCGTGTTCTCAAACTAATTAGTCGAATATGAGTGGAAAGTGTAGATTAGTTCGTATTAGTATTAGGATGCTTAACAATATCAGATGAGTGGATTTTTAACCTATTTTAAGCCCGATCAGATACAATCTTAAAAAGCTTATCCCGAGGCTCGGGATATTAAATATATGATATTAATACCGTTAGATTCGTAATTTCATAATATTTCTAAATATATCAGTTAAATGATTTTTCGAGTTATAAAAGTTACAGTTATAACCTTTTTTATCATATTTTCATTACTACTGATAATTTAATTGTTTAATCAACTTTTTGATTTTTTTTTTCACACTATTCATCAAGTACAACCACCCATACCCTATGCTTATATTCTTACAACCTATTCTTACAATTTTACATAATTTCCTTATAAATTTACCTTTCCAATATATTTTAGTACTTGAAGTTACTCATTAAAATTGAATTTTATTACATAAAATAAAATCAAAACTTCCTCTCTCTTCCTCCACAAGGACCGGCACCCCCTTGCTCCCTCTCTTTCCAATTTGTTTGATGTTTTTAAAAATAAATTACTCATACAAAACCCTAATTCATTTTCCTATATAATCTCTTTTTCACGTTTCACTTTTTCACTTTCTTTCTTTTTCTCACAAATCAAATTTTAGAAAGCTTTTCTCTCCCTCTCCTCCCCTTTTATGCTGTGGCCCCCTCCCACAAGCATACACACAGTCTTTTGTTTTCTTCAAGTTTCCTTCATCAAAACACTAAATAGGTAATAGATCTTGACCCCCCTCCCCAATCACCCCCACCCCCCCCCCCCCCCCCCCCCCAACTATAAAACATATAATGGCAAGGTCATACATGTGTGGTTCCATAAAAAATCCTCATGAGCTTTATGTTAGGGATGTGGAAACACTAAAACATGATATCATTGCCATCACAATGTATAGATCTTACTATTAAAGTAAATATACTAAGTATTTTGCTATATTATTGTCATATGTTGCTCATATAGAAATTTTGTGCATATATTCTCATTTTTACTCCCATCTACATATTGTCATTGTTGCATTGCATTCATAACATGAGTAGTATAGTAGATCTATTTTTTAGAGTAGATATAATGACATAGCCACTTGTTTTACATGCATGAAGGACTTGCTACATGATAGTCTTAGTGAAGGTGTTGATCAAAACTCAAGATCCATTTTGTTTCTTTGTGATTTTAAAAATTTGGATATTGGGAAAGAACCATTTAGAAAACATATTTTCCAACTTTAAAATGAAGGTTTTACAAGTAAAATGAAAGGCTTAGGTAATAGGTATCATAAAGTAGTGATTTTTATAAGTTGATCATGGTTTTACAACGAAAAAATTTTCAAAACAAGAAAATGATTATAAAAGTTAAGTTAGATCTATGATTCAACTCCAACAAAAATGTAGAAATTCGTAACTAGGGTGAAATGCCAAGAAAGCACTTATTTTTCAATCCTAGAACAAGAGTTTTATTAAAGAAAAGAAAGCCTTAGGGAGTAGGTTTGGTTAGGACTTAGTTTTAGAAAGATTAATTGAGTTTTTCATAAGAAACAATCTCAAAAACAATTTTCCAAAATTCGGATCTAAAAATGATCCCTATTTAAACACCTAATTCCAAATGTCAAAACGAGTATTTTAATGGAAAAATAGAAGCCTTAGGGAATATAAGTAATAAGACTTGATTTTTATAAGAGTAAATGGGTTTTATCAAAGTAGAAACTTAAAACAAAGGAAAAGTTTTCCAATTAAGATCAAACAATATTTTCATTTCCAAAAATTATGCAAAATTCGTCATTAGGCAAAACTCACTTTAAAACATCTTTTTTCCAATCCTTAAATAAAGAAATTTATCAAGATAATGAAGGTATTAGGTATATAGGTCATCAAGGCCTTACCATAGTAAGAAAATGCTTGATTATTAAAGGAATAAAGCTAGTTTTCTCAAACAAGTGTTCATAACATTATTCCAAGGAAAAAGTTTTGCAAAATTCATTTTAATCAAGAATCATTAAGGAATTACATGTAGATAGCTCATATCATGACATTCATGATCATAACTTGTAGATATTGCATGTACATATAATCTACTTGCTAGGAATAATGCAAATTTCACAAAACAATTTCGGAGTTTCAAATTCTAGATACTAATCAGATCTGATCCGAACATTCCGAGACCTAAACATTTTCAAAATTTAGTAATAACAACATAAATAGATAGATCATTCAAAGTAGATAGAAATCGATAGCTTATTTGCGAAATTCCAAGTTAAAATGACCAAGTTATGGCCATTTTAAGTTGGAATTTCCAATTACCACGGAAATTACCAATTCAAAGAGTTTTATTTGAAAAGTTTGGAATTACTTATAGTATGAAATACTCATAGGGGTATTTCTTTCATTTAGGTGATTTTGGAATCAAGGGAAATTCGTGTTTTTGGATCACTACCATTTGAGACCGGAGACCATGGCCGAGTGAGTTCACTATCTTTAAATTATATGCTTATAATTGTGCTTGTAACGTTAGTGACATTAGAATTAGGGAAAGATAAAAATTTGATTGTGTGTGTGTGAGTTCTACTTGGGTAAATCGATGATAAGAATATCGAAATGAGCTTGTTGTAAATATTTGTATGATTTAGTAAAGAATTGAAGTGTCTGCAATATCTATGATCGTCCATAAATTGTTAATTAATATGCCATGATCTTATAATCAAATTGACCATGCATGTCGTATGTGAGTCATATTGCAT
Source organism: Combretum micranthum (assembly GCA_024138025.1). Taxonomy (NCBI): domain Eukaryota; kingdom Viridiplantae; phylum Streptophyta; class Magnoliopsida; order Myrtales; family Combretaceae; genus Combretum; species Combretum micranthum. Next base: position 1,161,587 of record JAMXBD010000188.1, on the reverse strand, counting down.
AGGTTATTATATCTTTGTGGGAAGAAGGCATAATAGCTGGGCAACGAGAGGCCTATAAACTTGAATGTTGACGTAATTGCCAGAATTGAAAATGTGTGTGAGTAGGCACCTATATCAACCACAATAATAATGAGAAAAATTGAAATCTATAGTAGTATAGGCCTGAAATACCTAACCCTGAATAGAGGGTGTAAATCCATTCAACATAAGATTTCCGAAAAGTCTTATGTATTGTATGCCTACGTGCTTGTGCATTTCATATGATTGTTAATATAACTTACTTGATATATATATTAATTGTTGAGCAATTAATTTTGGAAGTGAAACTCATTAAGCTAACATAGCTTATAACCCAACAATTTCTTTCTAATGCAGTTTTCCGTACATATGGCTGCATCCCCAAACCTGACCAAATCAAGTAATGAGAGACTAGGAGTTATCTCTTTAAAAGTTTACGATTGGTTTTGTATAGTTTTTAGTAGTGAACCTAGAAAGATCAAGTGTTACCAAAAAGATAATTCCTAGACTTATGTGTAGCTAGGGAATGCCCTTTAATGCTTTGTAACTGATCTTGAGATATATGTGGTTTATGTTTTTATGCTCATCCTATCAGGTTAAACTATCTATCTCTAATTGCTTATGTATTCTATTATCATAAGGGAGCGCCTTACATACTAATACAAAACTTTTGAATTAATGTGATAGAGATTCTTAAGTCTCGTTTAGCATGCAGCGAACTATTACGTTTAAAGCACCCTTTAGGGCGTGACAGATTGTATTGGTAGTAGATGTTACCTGAGTTAGGATCTACTTGCTTGATTCACCATAAATTAGTGACCGTTAGTGAAATTCACCATTAATTGTCATTATATATATTTAAATATTAACTAGCATAGATCACATAAACACATTGGGGAATAATTGATGTTATTAATGGCATTTAAGCATTGGGTAAGTCTAGATGGACACTACCACCAGACAGCCTCGTGCGAATAAGGCGTGATGTCCGATGTGGGTAAATATGGGAGACAACTGAAATATAGACAGGTAAATCTACATCGTCCTATAGATCTTGACTCTCATAGATGTGTTGCTTGCATTCATCACATATGCATTCATATTGTGTGTAGATAGATTTGCATGAATGTATAATTAATGTTTGATAATTTGCGTGACCAGTAGTAGTGAGGGATGAACTCCTTCAGCTGTGGTTTGCTCACTCCCCAATAGTTTTTGTGCAGGTATAACGCTAATTTGGACTAAGATAGGGATGTGTGAAGAGTGCTTCTCCATTAGACGATAGTGAAGTTAGATATATAAGTGGCACTGAACTTAGAATGTAAAATTTATAATTTGCCTAAACAAATGAGACTTTATATTTTGTAAGTTAGAACTCAATTTCATTATTTGGTTAGGGAAACCGATTCCTTGTGGTCTTGGTAGAGAGTAGACAATCGGATTTCATAGTTGAAATCCAGTAATATAATATATCATTTATATATTAGACATTGATAAATAAATAGAGTCTTGTACACTCTGACTTACAAGACGGCTCTTATATTACGTTCACATGTGGCATGATAGCTTTATATTAATTACTAGGCCCCCTTTTGAGGCATGACAGATCCTGATCATTAAATCCATAAAATGCAGCTGGAGCATTTGTTAATCCAAAAGGCATAACCAAAAACTCAAAGTGCCCATATGTAATTCGAAAAGCCATCTTATAAATATCTTGAGATTTAGTCTTGAGTTGATAAAAACCCGATCTCAAGTCAATCTTTGAAAATATCGTGGCTCCTTTCAACTGATTAAATAAGTCGTCAATCCATGGCAAAGGATACTTGTTCTTGATAGTAACTTGATTTAATCCCCAGTAGTCGATACACATTCGCAAACTGCTATCTTTCTTCTTTACACATAAAATAGGTACACCCCATGGAGATATACTTGGTCTAAAGAAACCCATTTCTTGCAATTCCTGAAACTGTTGCTTTAACGCTTTTAATTCCAAAGGTACCATTCTGTATGAGAGCCTTGGAGATTAGTACGGTTCCAGGTAGTACTTCAATCCTAAATTCTATTTCTCTACTGGGTGGCAACCCAGGCAACTTCTCAGGAAACACATCAACAAATTCATTCACAATAGGCACCACATTAATATCTATCTTCTCGACACTCATAGATGCTACAATAGATTTTTCCCACAACTCCATTGATTTCATACTCTTAGGCCTTTGCCTCTCCAACACATAAGTAAATCTTCCTTCCTTTAGATCAAAACTCAACTCAGCCTTGCCACAATCAATTGTAACCTTATAAAGATTTAGGCAGTTCATTCCCAAGATCACATCAAAGTCAGACAAAGGTAAAACTATCATGTCAATAGGCATACTCACATAAAAAATCATAACATTCACATTTTTACATACACATGGTTGCCTAGTCTCAATAACCAAAGGAGTATTCACACATAGAACACGATCAGTTAATGCTTCAAAGGCAAGTTCACACTCATTCATAAAATTTTCAGATATGCATGCATGAGTGGCTCTAGTTTCTATCAACCCATAAGCAGTTTGATTTGATACACTCAAAGTACCTGCCAATGTATCAACTGAGGATGTCTCCTCAATCTTTTGTAATGCAAAAACTCTAGCATTTGTTTTTCCTTTATCTAAATTGATTCCACTCTTGTTATCAGGGCACTCCTTACAATTTGCTATATGATGACCTCACTGCTTACAGCAAGCATAAAAGACTGGGGTAAACTTAGGCTCTTACACTTAGTAACTTTGTAGCCTACCTGCCAACAAGAAAAGCAAACTATTGGAGTCCATTTGCACTCAAATAAGTCATGTGGTCCAAAGTATCTTATACATTTCTTTTCAAACACAGGGGTTGAAGCTTTAAATATTAGCTTCTGATCTCCTCTCTTTCCCACAAATGGCTTCTTAACCTTCCCTTGATAACTCCCATAAGAAGATACAGATGCGAGTCTTTTCCTTAGAAAAGCAGCTCTCTTCACCCTTCTCACCTACTATTAGTTTGAATTTATTCCACTAATAAAGCCTTTGCCACTGTATCAGTTAAAGCAAGCAACTCAAATTCTTCACTTCCCCTTGAATTTCTTCATTTAAACCATTTTGAAATTTTTGGACCTTCATTCTTTCATCTCTATAATCTCCTCTACCAAAATGCAATAATCTGCAAAACTCAGCAAAATACTCATAAATGGTTTTACTTCCTTGCCTTAAATTAAGCCAATCTGCAATCATCCTCTCCTTGAACTGAATTTGGAAAATATTTGGCAAAGAATGTTACCCATGTAATAGGTAGTTGAAAATTCCTACTTGTTAGTCTCCACCAATTATAAGCTTCTTTCTTCATCATATAAATAGCTAAGTCCACCTTCTTCTCTTTAGGAGTATCATAAGCTGAAAGGTTTTCTCTAGCTCTTCAATGCAACTTTCTGTTGTAATCAGATCTGTGCTTGTTCCATCAAAGTCGAGAATCAACTTACTAAAATCATATAACTTGATCTGGTTATCTTGATCATTAATAGGTGGATTTTCATTCTGTCTTGCTCCTTGTTGATTATTTGAATAAAGTGTTGTTGTTTCTAAAACACCATCATCTGATACTGTTGCATCATAGCCACAATGTCTCTTAACATACCATATGTGGATGCTGGGTCATTCATAGGAACTTGTGGCATTTGTGGAAAAGGTGGCATGGGAGGAAGCGGTGGAAATTGAGTTTGTGGGGAAACTTGTGAAGCCGATGCAGTTGTAGGAGATGGAGTAGTTCTAGCACTTTGAGTAGTGGAGGAAGTAGGAGTCGATGTAGAAGAAGACTAAGGTGGTGGAGGCATATTCTCTCTATCAGTTTTTTGTCGAGTAGATCTCTGTGACCTATCCATCTTAAACATACGCATACAATACATTTATGACACACACATATGAAATTTAAACCATGCTTAAAGCTTATTAATTAACATTCACATTTATAGGCATTAGCAAACCATACAAGCAACCAAGCAAGTAACAAGCATAACAAGCAAGTAAATACAACTATTCAAGCAAGCTTAACTCATCCCTATGCTATCTATTTGTGTCTAGGTCAAGTCCCAATTAAATTATTACATTTAGGCAAACAATTGTTCAAATGCTCTCTGATACCATCCATTAGGACCCATGTACAATACCTATATAAAATAGATGAATTCGAGTCCCCAACCACATATAACCTGTAGTATTATATATAAGGTTGTCCTAAAAGAAAGGTTTGAAGAATTGTTTGTCTAAATTCTTTATAGGAACGAATGTGAGAACTATAGATTTTTTTTTCAACTTCTAAGAAAAACATACATCATTATCATCACATATCATAAGAGATAAAACTTAAATATACATAACTAAGTATATATATTACAAACAAAGGCTAATGACAAGCCTTAAGCTAAAGATATAAAAGATAAACAAAGCTCCAACATTAATACATATTCTTCCAAAAGATAGTCTATCCTAATCTACTACAAAAAGGAATCCATGTAGTCCATGGCCAACTTAATCTTCCTAACCATCAAGAAAATCTTCAAAATCAGTCCCATAACCCATGCTAGCATAAAACTCATCGTCTTGGGATCCAGTAAAGATAAAATAATGAGTCAAAGGCCCAGTACACAAGTAACGAAAACAAAGGCTAGTGATGCACACAAGCTTAATCTATATGCATATGCAATAATCAATAGGTTATTAGAAAGTCCTTAATTAATCAAACAACACTAGAGTATTCGAAACTCCGGGCAACAGGGACATTTTGGGGACCTGAGTAGCGATCTCAACGCTTAGGGGGTTGATATAAGTTGTTCGAGGACTCATATCTCCTAGATGATATATCTGAAAACAAAAAATAGTCTCATCTAAGGTTCTCATTCGTTTATCATCTTCACTTATCTTAGTCCATAACATCACCCAATTCAAGTCTCGAAACATCGAATTAAATCATGTTACTTTATCCTAAGCTTTAGTAAATGTTATAGGGATACTAAAAACCCCATTGACTACCTACCGTACCACTTGTAAAAGTCATTGCATCATGACAAAGGTGGCCTAAGCGCCAAAAACTACCATGTCATTGCATCATGACAGGGTGCCGCTCCCCAAACTGGATTTAATAGCATAATACACAACAAATTCAAACATAGTTTAAGTTTTCATAAATTAGAGTAAATTTAATTATGCCTATCCTAGGCAAGAAACAAGCATGTTACTGTGTACTTGAGATATTCTAAAATAAAGAAGGTGTAACCAGTCTTAACGGTGACAGAGAATCTGATAAAAGATATTAAATTAATAAAACTTTGACACTAATTCAAAACAAGAACTCATACTTGCACAAAGTTCAATTCTAAACACAGTTTACACAAAACATAACATATATTCTCACACATACGTAACTTTAACATATATAATAAGTTCATTTAAATCATGCTTGATTATATTAATTAATTAACACAACACATCACTTTTCACTTATTTGTCTCAATTTGGCTAAAAAAGATTCATTTCCTAGGCAATAACATATTTAACAAGAAAACATAAGTTTTTAACCTTATTTGAAAATTATATAAATGAAGTTGGGGTGTGAATTATGTTTGATGAGGATTGAAAGAGTATTAAAGCTGAAATTTTTTATTGAAAACAGGGGGATCACATTTCAAAATTTTTCCAGTTGTACACTACCTCTACACAGGTCGTGTACATATACTCGTGATTCCACATAATCAAATTTCTACATACACTACCCCTACACGGATCATTTACATTTACTCGTGACTCCACATAATCAAATTTCTATATACACTATCCCTACATGGGTCGTGTACATTTACTAGTGACTCCACAAAATCAAAATTCTACATATACTACCCCTACATGGGTTGTGTAGCCTTCCCCTATTTCACAGCCTAATCGTATTTTAATAGTAACTTTTTCATCCGATCTCCGATTTAAGTGATTCAAGTTGCGTTGGAAAGCTTAAAAAGAGATATACAACTTTTGTGTTTTAAGTTTTTATCAATTTTAAAAGTATCAATTCTTAAAATTTGTTTCTACTTCACAGCATCACTATCCTACACTTTAACATACTAATACTTCAATTTACATATCTAACTCATACTACAAGCTCTTTTAGCACGAAAATATTACTCCAACTACCAACAAGACATAGAAACCATCCTATCTCATTTTTAGCATACAAATCCTATTCTAATAAAAAGCACAACTTTAAATATGCTTCAAACAAATGAACACACATACCCTAAGAGCTTTGTGTCTTGATTTTGTGGTCTTGTTGTAAGCCTTTAATGATTTTCTTTGTAGAAGTTGAAGGGATTAGTATTACATATCCATGGGAGAGATTTTGGAGAAGAGAAAATGAGGTTTTAGAGCTTGTAAAGGAGTGTTTTTTATGTCTAAAATTTTTGGACGAAAATTACACTTTATGAGATGATATTTATCTTCTTGGTTGACTTTTGGGGCTGCCTTATTTAAGGCTTCAAGGGGCTTGTATTTAATAAATAAATAGGCTTACTTTGGGCATTAAATGTTGTTTTTGGGCTTGGTTAATGTCTAAAAATTTCTACTATGTAAATGAAATATATTATATATATATATTAGTATGTTTACTTGTTTTAAGCTAGTTTATCACACTCTTAACTACACTCACAAATTTATAAACTCAATATTTAGTTATTCTAAGACATTTAGGTATTTTAACACATCAACATAACACATATATCATATATTAATATAAATCACATTCATCATATTTCAAAATCATGCATAATTGAATTAACACATTTATAAACATGACTTGGGAAATTATTGCTATTTCATTTAAACTAGTAGTTGAATTAAAAAATCATATGGATTGAGGAAATGGAAGTTAAATTAAAGTTCAAAGGTCTAGAAATTTACAAAACACTTAAATTGCATGTTTGAAAGTTTAAGGAATTGAAATAGAAGGAAATAAATTAAAATATAAAGAATTTTAATACATTGGTTCATTGAAAAAGGATTTAGCTTAAAATGATTAAGTAGAGTCTCTTGAAAATATAAATAGTTTAGTTTTAGAAATTTTAGTTCATATGATAATTAAAAGAAAAGGAGTTCTAATTAAAGATTAGTGGAGATGATGATGAAATTTGATTTGTTGGAAAAAATAATTAAAGTAATTAAACAATTTGAAAGGAATAGAAATCATAATTGATGGTTTGAAATAATTAGGAAATTTAATTTATGAAATAAGTAATTGAAGTAAATAGATAAATGAAACAGAATCATTGAAATTTACATTTTGATTAATTCTATTTGTTAATTTAATTATGTCAAATTATCTAATTTCATCATTTAATTTATTTACCTAACTTAATTAGCTATCCAAGTTCATTTTTTAATTAAAGTTTTAATTCAAATTTTGTTATTACTTTTTATTTCTAAAGAAATCTTGATTCATTTATCCAATATTCATATTTATTAAGTTTAGCTATTATAGGTATTATGATTAAATTGTTTCGTTCTTTTGTAATATTTATTTGATATTTCTTGTTATTTTCATTTGATAAACTACATTGAAATTTATTTCTGTTTACGTCTAATATCACTTCTTTATAATGATCTATTTACTCATCTTTAATTTCCTTAATTTCTTACTTTAAGATTTTAATTGTTTCATTCGCTTCACAAAATTGATATTCTATGCAATAAAGCTCATATAAAACAATAAGAATTAGTTTAGTGATTTCAACCTTCATTATTGGATTATTTTTTATAAGAAGACTCAAACGTAGTAATGACCACAACTGATTGATAACTTGACTGAACTTGACTCCACTTGTCTCTTGACTTGAGACGACACATGACGACACAACATTGACTCACTTAGCATGATAAACTCAACAAATGAAGATTGCAGACTCGCTTTTTTATTCTTATATGAATATATTACAATGTGCATATAAAATATATAGTGCTCATATTCTTGTAATTATTAAGGATATCATGTCTTATAATTTTCATTAGTGTGAACATGTTAACAAGATTGAAATCAAGATATCTTATTTTTGCTATATACATATATATATGTATATTGAATTTTACCATTTTATAGTTGTGAGGTATTAAAGAAAAATTATGGAAAATTGTATATTGAAACTTTGTTTATAATAATTCAAAATTTTAAATGGCAATTAATTTGTTCATATTTTAATATTCTTAAATCAAGAAAAAACAAATCAGAAGTAATTCTTATGACTTTTCTTTAAACTTTTTTCAAGTCTTACATTATTTACTTGGTGTTTATCATATTTAAATTGTATAATTCATGGTAGTCACAATGTGTATGTTTAGTTGGACTCTACAAGTCATCCCTTACTATCTATGTGTAGGAAGTAGGAATTTCTGAAGTAGTTGTAATAAAGTACTTATGTTGTGACTATGGATCTAGAGTATTAATATGTATGTGACAGAAGTATAAATGGTATATATTATGGTTATTCGCAGGTTCTGAGCCTTTGTGTATCTATATATTATATGAACATGTGATGGGTTATAAGTGCCCTTAAGATTAGGCCATTACAATTCTTGATATCCAAAATGTATAAGGCCTTTTTAGGCATAAAATGGTTTCAATTAAAAGCTTATCTAATGTTGTAAAGTAGGTACATATTCATCTAATAACAGTTTTCACATATAAAGAGATTAGTATAATAGATATATGTACGTACTTCACAACATTAGATGATCTTTTAATTAAGAGATTTTTTTTTTTTCAAAGTTTTAATATTTTTGTACCATGAAATATAAAAAGCAAAAATAGTTTTATCCAGCACTATAAAGAGTTTTTTTCCAAGTTCAAGTTTATTTAATAAACTAAACATGGTACAATAACTCTTGTCCTGTCTAAAGCTATCACAGCATGAGAACAATTTATTTTACAGTCGGCTCGAAAGTAAATTGACCAGTGTTGTGTGCGCTGCTGGCCAAAAAAGAAGGAAAAGAAATCTTGTTTGCCACTAAAATAGAAAATTGTTTTAGCACATATTGCTTCCTATGTAGAAGTTGATATTAAATTGAGCTATTTGTAGATGCAAAATTGGGTTTGGGCGATAATGAACCTCCTAAAAATTTAGTGCATGTCAAGTAGCAATTACACTCTCTAACTATTTTACAAAGCATTATTAGAATGCGTAAATTAACACAAAATAAAGAGTTTGTGTATAAGAAGATGTGACTAATAAAAAGTAATATAGAACAACTTTTATGTATTAAACTTCCTCTTCATGCTCAATTTATCTCCTTCGTAGTTCCTCTTCATGCTCAATTTCTTTCCTTCTTCTTTTCTTTTTTTCATTTTTTGCTCTATTATCATAAGAGTGATTTTCATATGTATTGGCAATCATGTTTCCACTAAGTATAAATTAAGTTTCTGATTTGGTAAGCGAAAGAGAATATGTAATAGATAAGCACTCATATCATGCCCATTAGAGTAAATAAATTTGGTATAAGAATAACTCAAACAAAATTCATATGATTGAATTACAAAAACACAATTGACTTTATAGTTGGAATGGATTTTGCAAGACCATTGTTTCATCACGTGCAATAACAAAGTGAATACACAAATATAAAAAATCATATATATATTTATTTTAGTGAAGATATATTACTGACAAAGTAAATTTTCATCATGAATGAAAATCATGACATAAACATGTCATCTCCTTCTCTTTCCTTGCTTATGTACCTTAAGTTATTTGTGGGTAGGGATGTAAAATAGCAGGTTATGGGGTATCTAATCCACTCACCTCAATAAATACTCTATAAAGTTTAGGACGGGTTTTGGTATCATTAGTAAAATTTAATAGGGCTTTGGGTCAGATTTTGGAATGAGTATAAAATCCATTGAGAACTTGAACCTGTTGGAGAAAAAAATATATATTTTTTCAACTTATATATGGACATTTGATTGTTAATATATATTTATATTGAACTTATGTATAAGATACATTAGGATTTTTTATAGTAAAATAAAAAAAAAATTAGAGTTATAATGGTTATATATTTTGAACTTATATTTAAATCCTTCTATGAGTATTTATTCAACAAAATTATAATATTTCAATTGGTTTTTGAATTCGGGATCGTACTGTTAAATTATTTAATATTAGTGGTCCATATGACTTATAATATGACTTTAATATAAAAGGTCTAATATGATGGTCATTTGAGTATAATGGTAATTTTGAGTCATAGGGTTTAAAATCTCTCTACTCTCCCTAATTTAAAGTATGACAGTTAACAAGAAAGAAAAGCATCATATCTTTTCTTATCATCAGAGTTATTTTTTTTCTTCACCATAAAAAAAAAAAAACATAAAAGAGAAAGGGTAGAGTAGGAGAAAATCATCAAGACAAAATCGAGACAAATTTTTTTTTTTGGTTGGAACTCAAAAGGCTATAGACAACGGTATGTATCAAAATCATTAATTGATTGTTGCTATCACATTGAAAGATTCGGCATTGGAAATTGGATTTACATAAAGATCCTGCATAAAAAAAAAAAAAAAAATTAAAGAATGTCTATCGATTGGTATAAGAGTGAGTATGTAAACAATTTGATTTGCTATCAAAATTAAAGTTATATATATAATTTTTTTTTTTTATACGCAACAGGCGTATATTATGGACTCATCTTTCGGATGAAATTATTAATGTTTTTTTGCTTCCTTGGATAACAAATGGTTTGACGAGAATGTGAAATTCTACCTGGTTTTTTTTTTTTTTTTTTCGTTGGTATGAGAACTGGGACGTTGGGAATCTAAACTACATAATGGGATTTTCATTGGAACATTAATTTCCGAAACTAGAAAATAAAACTAATATCCTGGTAAATATAAACATATATATATATATATAAATGTTCTTGTTTCCAAACATAGTTTTGGTCTGTATATGCTCATCGAACGTGGAATGACAAGAAGGATGCTTCAGATTATTTGTTTCATTTTTTGGGAAATTAATGTTCCGTATGCCTTATAGCTAAAGAGCGATTATTTGAACGGAAATGATAATCACGAAATGATTTTGACATATCTTTTTGAGAATCTATTATAGTTTATTTGAATTGAATGATTTTGATAATTAAATAGTTTGATATTTATTGAGATCATGATAGTGTGAATGCCGACACTAAAATTTTTCCTAATCAAGTGTTCATTATAATAAAAGCTTGTTAGTCACTAAACTAGCCTAGCTTGAAAAGATTTAAACATTTAAATTGTGTATGTTCAATTATTCATGTTCATGTGATGCTAATAAATGACATAAAAGTTTGAATTAAACAATTATGATCATTAATCATAATGCTAGGAGATCATCCAAAAATGGATCATTGCCTATAATTAATGATACTAAAAGAGATCCATTGATATACTAGGTGAATATGATTGTATATCCAAAGATGACATACATATTGACTTAAGTATGATTAATTGATCTATTAAAGTATATTTATCTAAGCATTATTATTGATTAAAGATGCATTAAAGTATCACCCAAAGGTGATCTTAAATACATAGTTAAAGTTTATCATTTATTTCAATCCATTTAAGTTTATTCAAAACATTAATATGTATATTTGGATTACATTTGCAGCTTCTAGCAATTTATTCGTTTTGGGCAATGGAATGATCAAGTTCAACGGACTGAACTATGCGAAATGGTTTGAACAAATCCAATTTCAACTAGGTATTTTGGATTTAGACCTAGCAATTATTTTTTATGAAAAGCCTGAAGCCATTAGTGAGACTAGTACTGAGTCAGACAAGTCTCTTTATAAGGCTTAGGAACGGTCTAATAGGCTAAGTTTGAACTTGATGCGAATGACGATAGCTAAAAATGTTAAGCTATCGATGCCTAAGACGGAAAATGCAAGGTAATTTATGATGAGAATTAAGGAATACTCCCAATCAGATATAGCTGACAAATCTATTGTAGGGATCCCAATGACTGGGCTAACGACCAAGAAATTTGATTGGTCACAGCTTATTCATGATCATGTGACAAGTATAGCTAATCTAGTAGCAAAACTAAAGTCAATGGCTTTGGATATGAGTGAAACCTTTTTGGTTCAATTCATCATCAACTCGCTTTCTCCTGAGTTTGGTCAGTTCCAGATGAATTACAACACCATTAAAGAAAAATGGAACCTTTAGGGAATAAAGGCCATGTTGGTTCAGGAAGAAGGGAGATTAAAGAAGACGAAGGATCACTCTATTCATCTCACTGTTCGTAATGATGTCGGTAACAGCAAGTCTAAACCATATAAGAAGAATAAGAAGAAGGACAAAGCCTCTATGAAAGCCACTAGAGGTCAGATCCATAAGGATCAGAAGTGTTTTTTCTGCAAAAAGACTGGTCACTTCAAGAAAGATTATCCAAAAAGAAAGGCTTGGTTCGAAAAGAAAGGTATTTACACTATATCAGTATGTTTTGAATCAAATGTTATTGAAGTGCCTAATAACACTTAGTGGTTAGACTTTGGGGCTACCAGTCATGTGTCACATATTATGCAAGGATTCCTTTTGATCTAGCCCATAAGAGGCATTGAAAAGTTCCTTTATATGGGGAACATAATGAATGCACAAATAGAAGGAATCGGGACGTATAGACTGATTTTGGATACTGGGTGTTGCCTGGATCTAGAAGTGTCTCTATGTAAGTTGGATGAAGTAGGATTTAACTTTAAGATTGGAAACAGTATATTTTCATTGTATAGACATTCATACTATTATGGATCTGGTATTTTAGTTGATAATTTATATCATTTTAATCTTGATGTTATGTATGTTGAATCTCTGTTTCTTGTTGAACATATTATAGGTAACAAATGTAATACACACAATGATTGTTCTGCTTTCTTATGGCACCAAGGATTGGGTCATATATCGAAAGAAAGGGTATTGAGGTTGGTGAAAGGTGAAATCTTACCTCAACTGGATTTTACTGACTAGGATATTTGTGTTGATTACATAGAAGGTAAGCAAACTAGACATAAATCAAAGAATCTAGCCACAAGAAGTAATGAACTTCTTGAATTGATACACACTGATATTTGTGGTCCTTTTGACATTCCAACATGGGGTGGTGAAAAATATTTCATCACATTTATTGATGACTACTCACGATATCGCTACTTATATCTGCTGCATGAAAAGTCACAATCAGTTGACATCCTAGAGGTGTTTGTTAATGAAGTGGAAAGGCAGTTAGATAGAAAGGTAAAAGTAATAAGGTCAGAGAGGGGTGGTGAATATTATGGTAAATTCAATGAAAGTGGACAATGTCCTGGTCCATTTGCAAAATTCCTTGAAAGTCGAGGCATATGTGCACTGTATATAATGCTTGGTACACTGCAATAAAACGGTGCGGCTGAAAAGCAGAATCATACACTTATGGATATGGTTAGGACTATTTTAAGTTACAACACTATACCTTTATCCTTATGGATGCATGCATTAAAAACTACTACATATTTGCTGAACAGGGCTCCTAGTAAGGCAATCCCTAAGACTCCTTATGAATTATGGACAGGTAGGAAACCCAGTTTAAGGCACCTTCATGTTTGGGGTTGTCCAGCAGAAATAACAATATATAATCCACATGAAAGAAAGTTGGATGCAAGAACCATTAGTAATTACTTCATTGGTTATCTTGAAAAATCAAAAGGGTATAGACTTTATTGTCCTAACCACAATACAAGAATAGTTGAGTCTGGTAATGCTCGGTTCATTGAAAATGGTCAATTTAGTGCGAATGGGGAATCACGAAAAGTGGATATTAGAGAATTTCAAGAAGAGACCCCTACACCAAGTGTTTCTACTCAGGTTGTTGTTCCTTTCATTGCATTACAATCAAGCAACAAGATGAAATGACAAGTTGATGTTCAAAACACACAAAGTGAACATATTAGAGGTGAGCCAAGCAACAATGTGCAAGTCATAAATGAGCAAGTGATACCACAAGAAATGGCATTACGGAAGTCTACTAGACAGAAAAGACTAGCTATATCGATTGACTACGTGGTTTACTCACTTGAATATGAATCTGACTTAAGCATTAATAAAGATCCAGTCTCATTTAGACAAGCCATGGAATGTAGTGATTCTGAAAAGTGGTTCAATGCCATGAAGGAAGAGATGAAATCAATGGATGTAAACAAAGTCTGGGAGCTAGTAAAGTTGCCTGAAGGATCAAAACAAGTTAGCTGTAAATGGGTCTTTAAGACCAAGCAAGACTCAAAAGGCAACATTGAAAGATACAAAGCCAGGCTTGTTGCCAAAGGATACACTCAAAAAGATAATATTGACTATAAAGAGACCTTCTCTCCAGTTTCCAAGAAAGACTCCTTAAGAATTATTATGGCCTTAGTGGCTCATTATGATCTAGAGCTTCACCAAATGGATGTAAAGACCACTTTTTTGAATGGTGACTTAGAAGATGAAGTGTATATGGACCAACTTGAAGGTTTTATCACCACAAGACATGAAAATTTGGTGTGTAAGTTAAAGAAATCAATATATGGATTAAAGCAAGCTTCCCGATAATGGTATATTAAGTTTAATAATACCATTATGTCATACAGTTTTGTAGAGAACACCGTTGATCAGTGTATCTACATGAAGGTCAGTGGGAGCAAGTTTATTATATTAGTCTTATATGTCGATGATATTCTTTTGGCTACTAATGATATAGGTTTATTACATGATGTAAAGAAATTTCTCTCTAAAACTTTTGAAATGAAAGATATGGTGAGGCATCCTATGTGATAGGAATAGAGATATTTCGCAATAGATTAGAAGGATTGTTAGGATTGTCTCATAAAGGCTATATTAATAAATTATTTGAGAGATTTAGAATGGAAATTACTCTGAAGGAATAGTTCCAATTCAGAAAGGGGATAAGTTCAATGAATTGCAATGTCCAAAGAATGACTTGGAACGAAAATCAATGGAATCTATTCCCTATGCATCTTTGGTTGGAAGATTGATGTATGCACAAATATGCACTTGGCTGGGCATTAGTTTCGCTGTAGGAATGTTGGGCCGATATCAAAGTAATCGAGGATTTGATCATTGGAAAGCTACAAAGAAAGTACTTAGGTATTTACAAGGTACCAAAGACTACATGCTTACATATAGAAGATCAAATCATTTTAAAGTAGTAGGATATTTGGATTCAAATTATGCTGGATGTGTAGACTCGAGGAAATCTACATTTGGTTACATGTCTCTATTGGCTGTGGAGCAGTTTCATGGAAGAGTAGGAAGCAGTCTATCATTGTTACTTCCACATGGAGGCTAAATTTGTGGCATGCTTTAAGGCCACTATTCATGCATTGTGGTTACAGAACTTTGTTTTAAGGCTTGGTTTAGTCGACAGTATAGCTAGGCCGTTAAGAATCTATTGTGATAATTCTACAACTGTTTTCATCTCTAAGAATGATAGGTATTTTGAGGGTATGAAACACATGGATTTGAAATACTTGTCTGTTAAAGAAGAAGTACAAAACCAATGAGTGAAAATTAAGCATATAGATACTGACCTGATGATAGCGGATCCGTTAACTAAGGGTTTACCACCGAAAACATTTACTGGACATGTTGAACGAATGGGCATTATAGACAGGTCCTCATTGATTTGGTATTTAATGTATATGTATATAAACATATGGTGGTATTGCTCATTTGTTATGGCACTTGTGAATTCAATTAAAGTTATGGTTTTGCTTGCTCATTAGTTATCTACATTAAGTTGTATGCAGTTATTGTTTGTGAGATAACTAGTAGCATATTTGGAAATAATAATTTAAAGGTTTTAATGTTTCTCAGTTAAGTTATCATGAATTATGATGATCATGTAATACATATAAGGAATCACATCGTCAAATAGTGTGTGACTACCATGATTCAGTCATTTTAATTCAATTAAGAATTATGACTTGATGCATTCTAAATATGGTGCACACTTAATTGTTATTGAATCACCAAGTCGTAACATGGACCAAGTGGGAGATTTGTTAAATTATTTCACATTAGTGGTCCATGTGACTTATAATATGACTTTAATATAAAAGGTCTAATATGATGGTCATTTGGGCATAATGGTAATTTTGAGTCATAGGGTTTAAAATCCCTCTACTCTTCTTAATTTAAAGTATGACAGTTAACAGAAAGAAAAGCATCATATCTTTTCTTATTATCAGAGTTATTTTTTTCTTCACCATAAAAAAAAAAAAAAACATAAAAGGGAAAGGGTAGAGTAGGAGAAAATCATCAACACAAAATCGAGACAGATTTTCTTCTCTTGGTTGGAACGCAAAAGGCTATGAATAACGGTATGCATCAAAACCATTAATTGATTGTTGTTATCACATTGAAAGATTCGATATTGGAAATTAGATTTACATAAAGATCCTGCATAAAAGAAACTTAAAGACTGTCTATCACGTATACCCTATAAGGTCTATTAAGCGGGTTTTCAATTCATGAACAAATACTCTATAATGTTTAGGACAGGTTTTGCAAAACTAATGCCAAACCTATTCCAATTACCCTATTTATGGAGATAAACAAAAACACTACTGGTCTTATAGGCTTTGTAAGAGTAATCTTATCTACAATGGAACTCAATACCACGTATTAATTCAAAATTATCATGTCTCGAGGATGAGGATGCAACAATTCTACCATATTTTCCTAATTTTATAAAGAGAAAATTGCACAAATACCCCTTAAAAACTTTTAAATTATACAAAGCCCCTATGTTTTAAGAACACAACACTTAGACCCCCTATAGTATTTATGGATCCCACTTTTTAATATGCTGAGTACTGACCTATATCGACATAGAATTAAAAGGTAGTAATATTAAAAGTTATGTTTATTTATTTGCTAACATTTAAAATTTGACTCCTTTCATAGCAATAAATTGATCCATAAAAACACCCACCAAAACAATGCAAAAGGAAAAAAAAAGTTGCAGCTTGTAAAAATTTGAACCCTTACCTACAAAAAAATGTGATTTCAATCTCTGTGAAATATCACAACTTGAATCCCTCATTGTTCAAATCTTTTACCTAATTATAATATACAAGACATTAAATCTCAATGTAAAATATCCAAAATCAAATACTATGATAGGAAATCCTTTAACAATTGCAATGTGGCATGACTAAATAGAAGAACCAAATGAAAAAAACCACAAGGTAAATCGTGTTTCATTGCTTTATATTTTCGAATGTTTTATTGTTATTAAAATACTACAAGCAAATATTTAAACCTGAAATGATTATACTACAATACTTTGTTATTGGGTGTGCTCTTGTGCACAAGATGTTTGCCTCTTGCATTCTTTTTTATTTTCTTCTTTTTTTGGATCGGTCCTCCTAAATTGATTAGTTTATAATAATTTTGAGTCATTATTTTTCTAAACCTGAGATCTGATTAGCAGTCTACAATATATTTGTTCAATACTATTGGGTTGGACTTACATAATCAATTTCACGCACAAAAGACAACATTTTTAATTTCGTTACTCTTTAGTACAAACTTACATGCCAAATTGATTATGTTTTTTTTTAATATAATTATTTGCTACACCAACAAAAAAATATGATGTGCCATTTAATATAGTCAATTTTTATTTTATTTCAACAATATAATATAACACATATTAACTATCAATATATTAAAAAATGGGACCCATAAATATTTTAACAAGTCTAAGTGCTGAGTTTTCTAAAACTAGGGGGATCCATGCAATTTTAAAATTTTTTAAGAGGTGTAAAGGTAATTTACCTTTTATAAATATAGCAATAATTTTACATTATATTTTTTCATAGTTACACTAATATGATTAGAATTCTTTTTTTCTCTCTCTCTATTATCGAAATATATGAAATAAAATCAAATCTCTCTATGATATTTTCCCTTGCATACTTTTGCTTGATGTTCCTTTCTTTCTGATACCATTCCACGTTCCACAGATGACTTCACAAAGTGTTGACGGTTGAGGTTAGCGAATATTTGAAGATTTGATATGAAATCCAAAATTCCACGCGTTTAGGATGCTCGAGAGGCTGTGACTAGGTGAGATGAACGCACCGGACACACGAGAACAATGATGTGCTTTGACTAAGTAAAAGTTTATTTGTTTCGGTGTCACTAAAAAGTGCATGAATAGCTCAGAATTCCACTGAGATTTTAGTAGCAAATTAGTGCGCATTAATATTTATTTAAATGGACTCTCTCTCTCTCTCTCTCTCTCTCTCTCTCCTCTCTCTCTCTCTCTCTAAACAATACATAAGTAAACAAACAAATAAATAAAATTCTCACCTGACTATATATATGGTAAAATTTTATGGTCCTATTATTAATTTTAACGAGACCGGTACTGTCGATTGTCCAATGGCTCACACCATATCTATTCGTGATCGAATTACTAAAATCGTTAGTATTTCAATTACTATATTCAATTTAACGGTTAGTTTTTGACTGAATAGTCCCGTTTACGGCATATATATGGATCATCATTCATAAGGATAATATCACAAATAATACTTGAAATTTGACAAAATATATAATTAGATACTTAAACTTTGAAAATGATCAATTTAGTACCTAAATTTTAAAATTGATTAATTTAGTACCTAAATAAACGTGACGGAGGTGCTGACATACATGAAAAATTCTTTTAAATACTAAATTGATCAATTTCAAAATTCTTATATTAAATTAAACAATTTTAAAGTTCAAGAATTTCCTTCTATATTTTGTCAAATTTTAGGTATTATTCGTGAAATTAACCCTTACTTTTACTATCATACTTGCACTTAATTGTTTTAATCATCTCAATCTACAATTCCACAATTATAAATCGTACTTGCAAATCAAGTTGGATTCAAGTTTTAATGATCAAGCTAATATTTGTATACCCAATAGTATTCAGAATTAATAGACTTATATATATATATATTTTTATTTTCTTTTGTTTGTCTGGTTTTATTTTTTAATTAGATTTTATTCTGTCATATTGTTGATTGTTCATTCTTTTTATCGAATTTATTTTGTTAAAGGAATTTTCCAACATTTAATTACAAAAGAGATGTGTTCCTTTTGCATAGAGTCTTGGGCCCAGCTCTTTGATTGTTTTTATTGGGACTTTATATCTCTTGAAATCTCATACTCTTGTTTAATTGAATAAATATTTGTAGTCTCAAAATGAAAATGAAATTAACATTAAAAGAATATATAATTGTGATCTAATTATGTAATTAAATCAACATCGTAAATTGATTAAACAATATGAATAAACACTAACTTAAGGAAACACCATTACTCTAAACATTATAGGATTAAAAGTTAAGCGTGTTAAGTGTGCTAGTGGAGAAGTCAAGTGAATTAAAAATGTTAGTGGAGTAATAGGTTGAAACTAAAAGCTTTATAATTTATTATTATGTCATCGTTACTCTGACCATTGGTTATGCCCATAGTTCAATTTTATAAATTTGAAAATGAATTATGATTGCGGCCAAGAAAAAAAAGAAAAAAGAAAAATGAATTATGATTTCCCTAGTAAAGAAATTGTCTCTTACCTTTTAAGTTTACCAACACGGTGAGTCAGTGAGGATGAAAATGTCTAAAGAGCAATAGCAAATAACGTTTCGACTTGCATTTTGCATATTTTCAGTAACCCATTTTATTAAAATATTATCATGTATAGCAATAATTAAGATAGTAAAAAAAAAAAAGAATAGAGTCATAATTATATCTTAAGACAATTTAAAAGTTTTAAAAATTTCAACTATTAATTTCTAAATTGATAAAAATTAGATTAAATGTCAAATTTTAGTAATATATTAATGAAGATTGATAAAGAAGATGTAACTATGATACAGACAGTCCATTTACTTGATATGACTGATTATTCATTCCTTCCTCGATGGACATAAAACTGATATTATGGTGTTCATTTGAAATGAGTGATAATTCATAATGAATTGCTATTATTTATGTGTCCACCTCATGTATTGTGATCTATTTTTCAACTTTATTATAAATACGCATATTTTTAAAATAACACCTATACAATTATGCATTATAGATATTTTATTTTTTACTATAATAATTACTTGTTTTATCTTTGAATTGGAATTCTATTCCCCCTTTCTATTCAATGTAGTGAACAGGCCAAAAGTGTTGGAATATATCAATGGTACCAATCATATGCAATTAAATAACAATTTGAAATCTCACACTTAAATAAAAACTATGATCGTAAAGACAAGTACACCTCGATACTTATAATATATGGATAAAATATGAGTATCATTCCCATATGGATTGATGAGTACCAATAATCATCGTTCCCCTATTGTTTAACCAACAATTTTAGGTAGAGCAATATATTTAATTAATTAGCAATGCAAGAATAATCACAAGTCAAGTTACTAAAAATCAAGAAATCCACGAGAATGTTTAGATTTTGAATTTGTTCCCACTAAGTACTCATGTGATTTCACAAAAAAAATTGCAATATTATTGTTAATATTTTTTAGCAGAACAAATTCTAAAGATATCTAATATCACTTTTAAGATTATTGAATTCTAAGCTCAGGTCAACTAACTAAAATTTCTTTCTGATTAAAATTGCTAATACAACATTAATGATCTCAATTCCCTTATTAATGGTTTAACCTTAATCCCAAAGCTCTGTCACCTTCTTACTAATATTTTATGCAACTCCTTTCAATTGTGTGCACTTATTCACAAAAACAATTATTATATTAGTTTAAGTGAAATCAATTCAAGATATGTTGCCATGCCTTGAAACAAGGTTAAGGCGTGTCTAGCCTAGCTGAGTATTATACACAAGGTTATCCTAAACTACCGTTAAATGTGATAGTTAGCTAAATAATTTTAACTTTTGAAACTATATAAGTGAATTCTAGAAACAATTGAGTTAGTAGCGGAAACTAAACATTTACAATTATATCTCAAAAGCTACTCTCTTGAGTAAGTCATCATAAATATTTACAATTTAGTACCAACTATTGGGTACTTCAAAAATGAATATAGAGTATCTAATATCTCAAAATATCATTGAGAATTGGATATATCAAAATATAGACCATAGGCTCACAAATAAGCCCTTAATAAAAATATAAATTTAAAACATAAAAGTAAAGTCTTAATAAACATAATACAACATGTCCATTAATCCTAATTTGCCCTACTCATTGAGAAACTTTTGTAAATTTGTGTTATATTCCATGTAGTCATAAGAATCATCATTATAGTCATCAAAGTCATCAACACCTAAAATAGAAACGAAATGAGCCAAAGCCTACTACGATAGCAACACAAACGCGACATGCATCATGCGCATGTATTCTAAATGCAACGTAATAGACAACAATTTATATCTTTTAATTTTAAATGTAACTAATCAACAATAGATCACTCATACATCGATAATATCATAAAGGAATCTAAGGGTCACGAGTAGCAGTAACTGATTAGAGGATTGATATAAGCAACTTAAATACTTCCATCCCCTAAAGAAACATCTAAAATAATAGCATCGTTTAAGGTACATAGCTGTTATGTATCTTTACCTATTTTAATCCATAATATTATTTAGTTTAGTCTTTTTCATAAACATGAACTAAATCATATTATTTCATACTAAGCGTAAGTAAAGGTTATCCTGATATTGTTTTCCCTATCAACTATCCACTAAGCCACTAATGATTATCTTTAACAAAGATAGGAAATGGCATAGGCACCTAACTATCGTGTCTAGCAAGGTTGTGGCTTCTTGGACTGTATTACATGACACCAGCACAATCATCAATCAAGTATTAGGTCGTCTGCTAATATTAATTTATTTAGGATACTCATCCTAACATACAACAAACAAGTTATTAAGTATCTAAGTAGATATTTGAAATCTACTACGGTCAAATTGTTGACTTGAAAGTACACAGCAGATGGTTAAAGAAAGCATTTCTTATAAGATTGAAATCCACAATTAAATAATAAATTCACATTTAATCTGTTAACTTAAGTAGGTATTATGCAAGAACTTAAATTAATAGTTAAGTTTTAATATATTTTGCAAATAATACAGAAGAGATCATGCCTAACATCATAGTTGTGACTTAAGTCATGACTTAGATCGTGGTTGTGGTTTAGGTCGCAAATTTTATGTCGAGAAGACCGCGAGTATGATCATGTTTGTGATCTAACTAAAATAATCCTCTAGAGAAGATAACGCCATGTATCACACTCGTGACACACAGGATATTAACATTAATGTTCTATGCTTTGAAATTTTCAAAATTTTACATCACCTAACTATTCGGTTCCCATAGGACTTTAGAATTTATAAAGATCAAATCTTTTACAGCGGAATCCAAAAGGAAAACCCTAATCCAGTATCCATGTGTTTTGATTAGATAAAATACAACAAATAGTTCAAATTTATATCGTAACCTTGAAACTTAAAATCAATTGGCAGATCGGATGTATAGATACCACGAATTCACAATCCCCTCTGTGATATCCACACGAATGAACTCTCTTTCAAAAGGATTCTTCATGTTGTAGTGTTATCTAGAATACTTCTAGATTTGATCGAGAAAATTTACTCACGACTCTCGTGTTTCTTTCTTTAGAGTCTCTAGAATTTATCTACAGGTATATTGTTGACAACACATGCCATTAACCCTAAAAGAAACCTCTTATATCTTATTTATAATAATATCAATATGAACAATAACATTAGTGCCCCTAATCTTATTAGGGATAAATTAATTATAATAAGAATTCCAAGTCCAATTAGGAATTATTATTGTCATTAACAAAATACATTTATTATTCTTAACAAATTGAGAATAATAATAAATAAATAAATTTATTATTCCTGATGGACTTATTTAAATTTAGTCTATGATCTTTTTGTTCATTCTTTTTTTTATTGTAGATCTAATCAGGAAAATTTTACTCACAACTCTTGTGTTTCTTTATTTTGGGGTTTACAAAATTTCTTTGCAGATCCATTGTTGACAACACATGCCATTAGCCTTAAAAGAAATCTCTTATGTCTTATTTATAATAATATCAATATGAATAATGAGATTAGTGCCCCTAATCTCATTAGGGATAAATTAATTATAAATTAATTTATCAACATAAAAATTCCTAGTGCAATTAGGAATTATTATGATTCTTATAAAAATATATTTATTTATTATTCTCAACAAATTATGATTAATAATAAATAAATAAATTTATTATTCCCAATGGACTTATTTAAATTTAGTCCATGATCGTTTTTATTTATTTTTGTGCACGACCTTGTAGATTCACTTAATGTTGTTCATTGAACCAAAACCATTTTTGTCAACAAAATATAAGTGGCCTCTAGCAAGCTATTATGTTTATCCAAATTAAGTGAATATCGATGATTCGATTTTTACTTGATCCATAACTAATGTTATTATCATTTTGTTACACGATATCTAGACTGAACGTAAGGCATTGATAGTATCATCCTTATATCATTCGATCTTATCATTTTTCGATCTCTAAGTTAATTGACAAAACAAATGAAATTGATTACACTATCAATTCATTTGAGCACAGTCATGCATCTCTCAGTTTCACTTATCGAGGTGCCCAAAGATATCTTTTCATAATGAGAGGGACAAATCTCATCTTAATTACTTAACTTCCTCTACATGATTCACATTATGCTTAATCTCAAGTTTTATAATTATCCGATTAAAGACAATATTTGATTGAGTTGAATCATAATATTCCTCATGTTCGAACCTATGGTGATTTTAGGTCTAAAGATACACTAACATTGTTATTATAAGAATTACTACGACATTAATTCATGTAGTGATTTCCTGGTGGGTCAGTCCAGTATATAGTCATCTAATATGTGCTATGAGTTAGATTTGTATCCTCACACAAATAGACATCTTATGATTATCAAACAAAAACTCATATTAGATTTAATTCATTATCATTCCCATAATAATAAGCATATGGGGACATTTTGAATAATTAAATTATTCATGGATCCTATTATAAATTAAACATGCAAACAATATAATAAAAATGCCTCTGTATTAATATATATATATATATATATAATGACAATATCCAGTAATTGGCCTAGGACACAATCAATAACACTAACTAGTTAATATGATCTCCTTTTCATAAAAAACACCTCAACATTAACATAACATCTTAATATCAAGCTTCAATAAATCCCTATGCACACTACACGTTCATATACACATCTTTGATTTCATCAAGCAAACAAAGTTTATCATACATAGGTTCAAGTATTGAACCATCAACTTTGCTACTACATCCTTACTTATCTAACACCAATAACATCAATAACTATGCATTCTACAATAGTTTAACATGTGAACTAAATAAACTTACCTATTTAACACATGGACTAAAACAATCTTGAGTACCCCTCTCTTCAAGTTATAGGAGCTTCTTCAAGATTAACCTACCTGGTCTTTAACTCTAATCTTCCAACTCACTTAAAAGTTCATTGAAATAGAAATTGATTTTTTGGAAGAAATGAATAAAATAATGATTAAATAAAGCAAGTATTACTTTACTTAATTTGAACTTGACTTGAAAATTAGGAAATTTGAGAAAAATTAGGTGAATTTTAGAGAGAAATTTCGAAGGAGAAATTGAACTTCCCTAGTTGAAAATAGGGCCTACTTTGGGGTTTCTTAAGGGGGTTAGTTTTGTCATATCACATTGGATAATTATCTTTAGATTAAGCAATCTTTCACTTTCATACCTTACAATATTTATCCAATTCTTATAGAATTAGTAGGTGCATGGTAACATAAGGCTTTAAGCTCATGGCTTTTTGTGTATTTGTAACTATGCTTGGGTTCTTACATTAAGAAATGGGCCTTCTATGGTTTTAAGACTTAGAAATTGAAAAATAAAATTGAAATAAGAGCTTAGCCAATTTGAACTAGAAATCTATTTAAATAATAAATTTTCTTAAGATAATATGTGAAACGTTTTAATATTTAAAAAAAATTTAAGAATTTAAGTCCATATGAAAAATTAGAAGTAAAGTGAATAAGTAACATAGTAGACAAATTAAGATGAATGATTAGATTATGCTAATATACCTAATCACATAATAATTTTTTTTGATAATTCTATTAACTAACTATTAAAAAT
Source organism: Combretum micranthum (assembly GCA_024138025.1). NCBI lineage: Eukaryota > Viridiplantae > Streptophyta > Magnoliopsida > Myrtales > Combretaceae > Combretum > Combretum micranthum. The sequence goes on along the minus strand of JAMXBD010000188.1, from coordinate 1,136,216 downwards.
TTGGGGTATCTCATTCTCCCTCCTTATAAAAGTTTCATCCTCGATCTCCCATGTAGCTTCTCTTTCAGTCTGGCCATTGCATTGACTTTTGACGAAAGGAATTATCTTTCTTCTAAGAGTTCTATCCATTAGATCAAGAATCTTGATTCGTCTTTCTACCACCGTCAAAGTAGGTTGTATTTCAAGTTGACTTGTGTCAATGACAACATCATGATTAGATATACATTTCCTTAACTAAGATACATGACACACATCATGTACACTAGATAAATTTGGAGGTAAAGCTAATCTATAAGCCAATGGCCCAATCTTCTGAAGTTTCTCAAGTGGTTTAATATACCTCGGATTTAACTTCCCTTTAATGCTACATCTAAACACTCCTTTCATGGGGGATACTTTAAGAAATACATGATCACTAACTTCAAACTCAAGTAGTCATCGTGCCATATCCGCATAACTTTTATATTGACCTTATGCCACTGTCATTTTTTACTTTACAGTTTGAATCTTATTTACAGTGTGCTTTACTAGATCAGGACCAAATAAAGTTTTTCACCAACTTCTTCTCAATGTAAAGGTGATCTACACTTTCTTCCATACAATGCTTAGTAAGAAGCCATTTGTATAGTGCTTTAATAACTACTATTATATGCAAACCCTATAAAAGGCAAACGATCATCTCATCAACCTGCAAAATCTAACGCATGTGCTCTCCACATATTCTCTAGAATCTATATAGTTCTTTTTTATTGTCTATCTATCTGGCGATGAAAATCTATACTAAATTGTAATTATGTTCCCAATGCCTCATCCAACCTCTTCCGGAAGCGACTAATAAATATAAGATCTTTAACAGACGCAATAGACACTAACACACCATGTAATATTAGAATTTCATAAATGCAAATTTGTGCCATCCTTTCAAGTGAACATCTAACCCTTGAAGGAATAAAGTGTGTTGACCTCATTAACCTATCCACAATCACCCATACTACTTCGTATTTAGTTGGAGTTTTTTGTAGTGCAATTACAAAATCCATTGTCACACACTTCTCATTTCTACTCTAGAATAGGCAATGGCTTTAATCCACTAATAGAACTCTAATATTCAAAGTCAAACAATTTGATACATTTTCTGCTATATTTTGCTTCATATAATCCCACCAAAAATGCTTCTTCAAATCCCTATACATTTTAGTACTACTTGGATGTATTGATTAAGTCGATGCGTGAGCTTCCTTCATTACTTCTATTCTTAGGTCACCAAATCATAGGCACCCATATGCAATTGCCATACCTAAAATTACCATCATAATCAATTCTCAACTCTTTTCTCTTTCCATTCTTTATAGAACTTATAAATTTTTGTCCTTATGAATCTTTCTTCTAACTTCGCTTGATTTGTTCAAGTAATATAGGTTGTAAACTCAAACTTGCAAGCATAATGTCTACTCTCTTTAAAGTCACTTCAAGATCAAGTCTTCTGAGATGATTCAAACTTTCCTTCTAATTAGTAATCATGCTTCCATATTCACCCATTGCTTTCCATTTGAGGCATCTATGATTACATTTACTTTGGTTGAATGACATAAAATCATTGTATGATGATCTTTAATTAATTTAAGCCATCTTCTCTATCTCATGTTTAGTTCCTTTTGAGTGAAAATATATTTTAAGCTCTTATGATTAGTACATATCTTATACTTCTCTCCAAAAAGATAATGTCTCCTTAACTTTAGAGCTAAAACCATAGCTGCATGCTCTAAATGATGCACTGGATAATTCGTCTCATGTGCTTTTAACTATCTAGAAGCAAAAACAATCACTCTACCATCTTGCATTAACACACACCCCAATCCATGGATAGAAGCATCACTAAAAATCACAAATTCTTTACTACTATTTGATAATGCCAAAATAGGTGCTGATATTAGTTATTTCTTCAATTCCCAAAAACTCTTTTCACACTTGTCATTCAATACAAACTTTCTATTCTTTTAAGTCAGCCTCATCATAGGAACAACAATTTTCAAAAATCCTTCAACAAATCTCCTATAATAATTAACTAATCTAAGGAAACTTTGTACTTCTATGATGTTCGTTGGTCTCTACCAATCTAAGAGTACATTGATCTTGTCGGGATCAACTAGTACACCTTCCTTAGTAATCACATGTCCTAGAAAAGCTACTTCTTCAAGCTCAACTTTACACTTGCTAAATTTCACATACAATTCTTTTCTCTTAATTGCCATAGTAAAAGTTTCAAAATTCTCTTCGTGTTCTTTATAATCTCGAGAATCCGCCAATATAGCATAAAAAAAATTACAAACAAATCAAGATAATCCTGGAATACCCAACTCATGAGACCCATAAGCAGTTCATAGACATTCGTTAGTCTGAAAAGGCATAATCAAGAATTCAAAGTGTCCATACCTTATGCGAAATGTAGTCTTTGGCACATCTTGAGATTTATATTTAGTTGATAGTACCCGGATCGTAAGTCAATTTTGGAAAATAGTACTGCACCCTTCAATTGATCAAATAAATTATCAATTCTTGGAATGATATTTATTCTTTGCAGTCACCTGATTTAGCTCTTGATAATCAATACACATCCTCATGCTACCATCTTTCTTCTTTATAAATAACACTAGATCACCCCAAGGTGATATACTAGGCTATATAATGCCAAGATCCTATAATTCTTGCAATTTAGTTAGAGCCATCCTATAAGGCAATTTAGACATAGGAACTATCTTTGGAATCACATAAATACCAAACTCTATCTCGTGATTATGGGGTGAGCGAGGCCAATTACCAGGAAACACATCTACAAATTCCTTTACCATCGGTACGATATCAACATTCAATTCTTTAACGTCAATAGCTACTATTAAGGATCTCTCCCATAATTCCATATAATACATACTCTTAGGTCTTTGCCTTTCAAAAGCATATGTAAACTTTCTTTCCTTTAATTCAAAGCTTAGTTAGTCATATTGCAATCTATGTCAACTCGATACAAGTTTCACAAGTTCATAAAAAAAATTACATCAAAATTAGACATAGGCAAAACCAACATATCAATTGGCATGTTTACACCGGAAATTAATAATCAAAATTTCCACAAGTACAAGACTTCCTAGATCCCATACCAAGAGGAGTATTAACACATATAACACAATTAGATAATACTTTAGGAGTAAGATTACAATTACTCATAAACTCCTCAAATATGCAAGTATGGGTATCACTAGTATCTACCAAAACATATGCAAGTTGTTCTAAAATTAACAACATACTAACTAAGCTATCTATTGAAAGAGTTTCCTCATACTGTTGTAATGCAAATACTCTAGTAATAACCTTTCCTTTCATTAAATTAGATCCATCACCCTTAGGTCTTTCCTTCTAATATGATGTATGGTGACCCCATTGCTTGCAATAAGCATAAAAGATTGGTTAAATAGGATTCTTAAATTATGATGCTCAATATCCTTTCTATCCATAAGGAAAGCAAGCTTTCATATTCCACTTACGATCTATTGGATCAGGAGGTCTAAAATATCAAGTACACTTCCTCTCAAAAGTAGAAGAAGTAGAAGTTTTAATTTTCACCCCTTGGCTAGTCTTCTTTCCCAAGAATGGCTTCTTACCCTTTTTCTAAAATCTTGAGCTCTTAATTGCACTCTTATATCTTCCAAATGAAATAGAAGATACTAATCTTTTTCCTAAAAATGAAACTTTCTAGATTTCTATGTTCTACTTTCATTCCAAATCTATGTACCCATTTTTGCCTTAGCTACTGCATTTGATAGAGTAAGAAGTTGAAACATCTTAACTTCTCTTTTAATTTCAACATTTAACCCATTTTGAAACTTTTACACTATCATGCGCCCATCATGGTAACCTTCACTTGCAAATCTCAATAATCTATAAAATTCTGCATGGTATTCAGTAATAGTTTGGTTGCTTTGGTGCAAACTCAACCGCTTACCAATCATTTATGCTCCAATAACTTAGGAAAAATATTGTACAAAGAATGAACATTTTAAATGAATCCATGTAGTAGGCCTTGGAAAATTCTCATTGTCAGTATCTACTAGTTATATGCCTCATGTTTCAGCATATAAACTGTCAGGTTTAAATTTCTCTCTTCTAGAATCTCACAGCAACAAAAGCCTTTTCTAACTCCTTAATCCAACTTTCAGCAATAGTTGGATCCATAGTAGTTCCATCAAGATCAGGTACCATCCTAACAAAATCATGTAGTTTCACTTGACTGCCTCTGTCACTAATTTGCATATTATAACCTTGCCTAGTAGTTTGTGAAGCATATTGTTGTTTTTACTGATATATCATTTGTTGATATTATTGCATCATAGCAAATATATATTTGAACATGGTATACATAGTAGCTGGGTCTCCCATCGAAACTTATGGCATAGGAGGGGTTGAGGCATTAGTTAGAATTGCGGTATCTGTGATGTAGAAGTTGAAGTAGGGGCAAGAACAAGAGTTAGGGTAGGAGTAGATGTTGGAGTAGATGGCTGAGGAGGTGGAGATGGTACATTCTCCCTACCTGTTTGTTGTCTAGTCTTCTTATGAGTCCTATCTATCTATGATATGAAATACACAATACATTAACATCAAAATAATCAAGTATTAATGTATTAATAAACAACAAAATCCTGACTTTTTTTAAGCATCTCCAACAATACAGTCATACAACATACATAGCATATATGGAAAATCATGCGTTATTCCAATTAAATCCATTTTTATATATCAACAAAAGGAAAATTTAGACTAAGTTAATTAATTTTGCATAAATAACAACTTTTATTTGGTTTCTAACTATAATAAGGCAAGCAAACATAGCACATCATTTAAACAAAAATTGGATAATACAAAAATGGTACATGAATTTTCACAAAAAGAATAATTAGGTACCTGAAGTTTAGCTTTGAACAACTTGGTACCTGAATAAAGTTTTCGTTGAGTTTTTTCATACCTAAAATTCAGTTTTGACAATTTTGGTACCTAAACAAACATTTCAAAAACATTTTTCATACATCCTTGAACTTATTTTAGGTATAAAAAAAGTCAATGAAAACATTTTTCCAGCACTAAAATTTCCAAATCAAACTTCAGGTATGGAAAAGATCAATGAAAATTTTGTTCAGGCACTAGATTGTTTAAAACTAAACTTCAAATAGCTAATTGTTATTTTTGCAAATGTTTAAGTATCATTTTTGTCATTAACCTAACAAAAAAATTCCAATTTTCCCCTCACTCAACTCACCGTATCTGACACTCAAACATGTCCTAGTTTAATATGTTTAAGTAAATGGTCAAAATAAATGTTTGCTCTAATACTATTTTAAACTGTCATGCCTTGAAACATGGCCAAGTTATCACTACAGTAAAAAAGGCTTTTGTCAACGTTTAATAAACGTTGCCAAAGATTGATTAAACGTGACCAAAGATTTTTTGTCACGTTTTAATACACGTGGCCTATAGACGTCGCAAAAGGTCTGTCGCAGATGAAATACATTACGTTAAAAATTTAAACGTCGCCAAATGATATTTAGGTGTCAAATAGACCTTATTAGGCCACACTTAAACGTGGCCTAATGTTATGTATTAGTCACACTTATGCGTGGCTAAATGAACTTTTATCCTAATCCCCCCAAATTTAAACGTGGCTAAAAATTTTGCATAGCAACGTTTAAACGTGGCTAGATCATTTTATTAACAACTAAGTTAGCGACGTTTAGACGTGACAATTATTATGATTATTGGCCGGAATATAATAAAACTAGCAACATTTAAACGTGACTAAATTATTTTAGTATACATAATTGATAACCATTTATATGGTCATTGGATAAAGTAATGATGTAAAAACGTGACAATTCTACTATCATCCTACCATTAAAACATAGCTATTCAAACACATTGGTGATGTCTAAACATATCCGTTCAACTCAGTTTGGTCTACATGTACCTGTTATAGTATATTGTATGCATAATTAGTAATCTAAACCTATTTCATCACAATACAATTCATAGCTAACTATTAATTTTACAAATGAATTTTGGAGTGTGACAGTACACTCCATATAAAATAAGATGAAATAACATAAACAATACTTAAACTTCACCATATCCTTACAATAAAGAAAGTAGAAAATAAAACAAAATTGTTTTGGTACCCTTAAAAGAAACACAAACATAAGCTCTAAATCATCTCAAAATAAGTATGTCTAAACTTCACCACATCTTACCTCAGTCACGTCAATTGGTTCAAAAAAAAAAAAAAAAAAGACTATATCTTCAATTTTCTTCCTCCCTGTTGTCATTGTCATCACTATGCAATGGATTTAGCTGAGCATCTCATAAACTTGGAGAAGGAACTCCTTCATTTAGATTTGCTGCCATATAATATATAGATACAATTATTAAAAGATCAAAAAACCATTAATGAAATTATAAGAAAAAGCTCATAACAACTAACTTGAACTACTTAAAAACCTTAAGACATGTTGTTATAAAGTTGATCATACATGACTACTTTATATCTAATATGACCTTTTTTTAAATATATAAACAATTAAGACACTAAAAGGTGTCTTTTTGCCTTAATAATATAGATATAAAGAATTAATCAATACTATTTTCTACTCAACTCCATAAAATTTTTAATATTTTAAATCATTGTAAAAATATAAATTATTTACTATTGCCTTAGAATTTTTATGACTATACCAAATAGAAGTCTTTCAATCACAAGGGAAATGCAATTCTATTTTAGTATATCAAATAGAATACATGATATACATATTGAGTTTATACCAAAGGGAAACCATCTAATAACTATTTGCAAAAACCTCCAATGTATTGTGAGCAAATAATTATAACACCAACATAATATTTTCAAGAGTCACTTTCATTGGTCAGTGGAGCAAGAAGACAATTTCAATGCGCTTCCAAATATCTCCTATTTTCTTTAATTATATCTATTATCAATTGCATCTTTTCCATTTCAAGGCATACTAAACAATGTTGCACATTTAGTAAAGATAGGATACAAAAGGGAAACACAATAAACCTTAAGTCTTTACAAAGAGAAGTTATACATAGGTTGACTTGAGATTTAACTATCAAGCAATGACCATGCTATGTTTGGTAAGCTCTCAATGATAATGCAACTAAAAGGAAAGTAGATATTCTAGAAAACTAGTATTGTGCAATAAAACATAAAAATGATGACATGACTTACCTTAAAAAGAGCATTGACCACATATAATCCTAGACAATGTGGTTCGCCTGACACACTATAGCCATTGCTTGAAGCACCAAATTTTCCTCCAGCAAGTAAGACCTACATCCATAATGAGTTATTGCAACCAACAAAAGCAAAAGGAAATAAATAATATAGTGCAACACATATAAAATCAACATTAATTATCATCATAAAAATTTAAAAGCAGACATTAAATGTCAAGATTATGAAAGAATATAACAATCTGTAATGAACCCATCAATGCTATTGAATATATAGCACAAATGCAATTGAATTGGTTCTCTAACAGAAGTCTAAAAGACCAAAGCAGATTTCTTTGTGACATGATGCAAATAAGTAGGAATCTATAATATGAAACATGGAGACATCAGAGATCTAAGCATTGTTACAAGTAGGATCAAAGGTTTCAGATTTCAAAAACACTACCAAAACATTCATATATTAAAGGATCAAACACAAAGCCAAATCATCCCAAAACCGTACCATTTTTCAATTATAGGATTAAAATCAAATTGTAATACTTGCGTTATATGGAATCAAAATAGAAAAGTAAGAGAATAACATCATTTTTATTGTTCTTGTGAAGTGATAGGGTCAGCTTGTCCTAACTAAGAAGGATCAAGGCTTAAGTATTACTATCATTGTTTAATGATGAAATCACTATGAAATGATGACCAACTAGAGGTGTACCTAAATTTAAAGCCCCTATTTTTAGGATATAGTTTTCTTGTTTGCATTTTCATTTAGGTGTAGGCTGATCAAAAGAGTGTTCAGCCAAGGTGAATTTATCTATTATATATCTAATTTGTGGCATCGTAACCATCATAACATGATTACACACATATCTGCATACTATCGCCAAATATATTTCACATACATATTTTCATATTTTTTTGTTAGTAATTTAAATTTACATTGATTTGAGGAAAGCATTTACTAAACCTACTTGCTATGAAGCAGGAGAAGAGCAAAAAGACCAACCAACATCAAATTACCAAATACAGATGTACCATACAAGACAAAAGGGGTACCAAAAATAATGCTTTTAACTGGGAATTACCTAAACTGGAATTATTCCATGCACTAATATCTCTTAATATGAAATAAAGGGTAGAATCTTTCCAGTAATAATAGCTAGCTGATGGTCACGATTTCCACGTCAATAAATTGAAGTGGGACATCAACCCCAAATCATTAACCATATACCATACAAGCAAGATAAAAAATGTGCATAAGCATTGATATTTCCAAGCTTGTTAACCTGAGATATCATTTATATGAAATATTGTAAAAAAGGGAAACAAAAATGAATGTTTTACTAGATAAAAAGAATAGAATCTCAGCATCAAGTCTCTTTAAACTAATAAACACACTCTAGCTAGTTCTAGGAAGATGCCTCTTGTGTTAACCTGAGATTAAAAAAAAAAAGTAGAAATATTCATATGTAATGTGAAGGAGGGAATTCCATTTGCATCTAGTAGAAGGAGAAGAAGACTCAATTGGCTGTGCATGACAACAGGGCAAAAATATTAAAACAAAATCTAAGGTGAAATTATGCCAATCTTTCAAATGGACTTAATAATGCTGCTTGCAACATGCAACACACTTTCAATAATTGACACACGACACTTCTTGTTTTCTAATCATAAAATGAGTGCATTAATTTGGAGAAAAGAATAAAGGAAAAAGGAAAGTCTTACGATGATATAACAATCAAATTGGAATTCAAAATACTGTTATAAGCCATCAATACAATGGGATAATACAGTGCAAGAACAAGGTGGCTAACAGGCCCATTTATTGACAATGAAGCTATCTCCTCCAATCCCTGTATAATTAGGAATTTACTCTACATGGTTAGTGAGAAAAAGCCTCTGTGTTTGTTTCTACTCTTTCATCACGATAAAGATCCACCACACCCTATCATCCACTAAAAGAAAAAGTTCAAAGAATGACTAACCATATTATCATGACATCCAGCATTTCTAAGGAGGAACTAGAGAGACTACTAAGCACATGATCATCAAATTGTGTATTCCAATACTCCTCAAACAACGTTGGGTCACCACTGCCACCAACATAATAATAATAATAATAATAATAATAATAATAATAATAATAATAGCCAAAAAAGAAAAATATATATCATCACCCTTTTGTTTCAAAAAATTACACAATACAGACAAGCAGCATGACCCATAATTAAGATGTGCAAGAATCTTTCTGTGGACAAGTTTTTTATGAACCGAATCGGCCACCAAGGAAACAAAAACCTTATTCCTAAAACATATAGATACAAAAGAAAATCATATCCTTAATCTTAAGATGCAAAGAGATAAAAGAATTACCTAAATCATGGTACACATCCTAAAATTAATGGAATTGTAAAATGCAGTAGAGAAAATATTTTATACCTCAGACTGATTTGATAATCGGACCTTAAGTTGATGTAATTTAGCTGTCTTAAAGAGATGAATGGAGTCCATTTGTTGGTTTGAACAACAAATTGATTGAACTGATTGCTTCACACACTTAAAAAAGCTGCAAGTTTTTCCTGAGAAAGATTGCCGTTAGCAGCTCATGTGAAACCTAAGAGAAAAATACTTATAGAGAAACATCTTCGTGTCAATTATACTTGCAATATACCAAAATGGCAAAAGCCTGATGCATATCTGCCCAGCATGAATGATTATCAGATGCTTGTAAACAAAACTACCTTAAAGGCCATCAAAATATTAAAATCATACTAGACAGCATGCTCACGAAATCAGAGAAACTAATATAAACTTGGTATGATTTTTCCATTGTATCTTAGTAGCTACAAAAAATGGTTCCAGCTTAATGGAGCTCATTTGTTTGGGATGACCCAAGAAAGGAACATAGTTGAGTTAGCTATGACAAGTAAAGAGCACATTGGACAAACCCATGAACTAGGATATAAAGCAACAAGAGCGGGGAGTTCTGGGAACCAAATTATGAACTAGATCATATGAAAAGTGCCGGCTAGCTATCACAAAGTCAAGAGCACATTGGACAAACCCATGTACCAGGATAGAAAGCACAAAGAAGTGGAATTCTGGGAATCAAACTATGGAACTAGATCATATTTCATCTTTCCAAATATGACAATAGATAATGTTTGATGCATCTTATCTTTCTCCTTATATTACATACAAAGCAGATTTTACACCAGAGGATTCTCTGAAAAAAAGAGGAAAAAATCATAAATTAAAGAAAAAAATAAAATCATAAGAGATAGCAAAATTATTAATTATGTTGCAAAAAAGCAAAGGATTAAACAACTATATCTATGTCCATCTCTTTTTGAATATATGCAGATCAATTGCCATGCTTACAATTGATAATTTGATTTGAAAAATTTTGTAATTTGATTTGATTTGTTTATGTTTCAAATATGATGTTCGGACCGATGATTGCTCTTGTATTTTATCATGATTATTATTGTCAATGCGACGATCGTTAAATAAGAGTTGGGAAGAAAAATAACGTATTTTCAGGACATAAGGTTTAGTAAATATATATATTAAATATGTATGCATGTACTTATACTTCCAATTTCTTCAAACTTTACTTTAATAGACACGTGATCATAAAAAATATAGACAAATTGATATTAGAAAGATGGAAAACAGACAAAAAAGAAAACCTTCAAGTTTAGTTTTTGCTACATTAATGGATGTTTCTAACATTGCTAAGACCAAAACCTATCCACATATTAAATCAAACAAAATAGTAAAGTGTGCACTTTATTTGGTAATCACCTACACCCATATAGCCATTCAAACCATGCTCTGAGACTCTTGAGTTGCAGCAAATCCTTCAGCAGCTTCAACACTTTGCCGGACCACCCAGTTTCTGTCTCTCCACCCTATACTTGTACCTTCGATTTGTCCTCCTAGATGAAAGACATTATACCCTAAATCAACAAAAGTGCCAAGACATAGATCCTCGTTTTGATATCATTCTAGCATCAGGTTAAAACTAAGGTTTTGACCAAATAAGATATAAAAATAGATCATATAAAAATTAGGTATAAAACAAAATATGCAGAATAGAACATGTTTTCTACAAAAGCTATTGATTCACTAGCTTGGCACATTAATTTAGTCTTACATACAGCTCTAAATGAAACAACTATAGTAATAGAACTATTTATAGACAAGCTGTCACCTTCCGTTGAATAGTAGTTTCATTTGCACCAGTATCATCCTAAGCTGCAGGAACAATTTTAGAGGTGGTATATATCTCATTCTTCTCTTCGATAGGTCCAACCGCTTCGATAATCTATTAAAGAACCAACAAAAAAAAATTAGGAAAGAGCCAAAATGAGGTTATCATTATTATTATTTTAGCTTGAATTATATCCGCTAGACATTGAAAGGAGAAACCAACCTCAAGGGGAACTTCATCAACCAACTCTCTTGAATGAACAACACAAAGCATCACCTGGTAAAGCAATCCTACTGTCTGGTGTGCTTTCAGAATTTGAGCTTTGTCATGGAAACTATTTGGTTAAAATCTTACATCCTTTAATCAAAACGAAAATGTTAGTTGGTGTTGGATTTCCTGTAATATGCCTTATCTAATTGCTTTACCGTGGTAACTCTAACATGACTTTCATAGTATAGGTGATAGAAGCTCAAAATTTTGAGCTCCTCATTTGTGTACTCTATGCACGAGAGTGGTTGCATTGTCCTATAAGAATCAGTGATCATTAGATCAACTTAGCACAACTGAACAAACATACTACAAATGGACGAACATATCATAATTGAACGAACCTATAAATCTACCACAATTGGACAAAACCTACTGCATCATTATTTTAGGTTGTCAAATGGCGATTTATCCTGTTAATTTTCCAGTTAAATAAAATAAAAAGGAAACTAAGTATCCAAGACATCACAATGACAAAAAAGGGAACCACTTAATGAGAAACTTTTCAGATCATATGACATGAAAAACTCCATGGTAGCTTGAAAGTAAAAGCATATGTACAAAAGATTTGGAGATACAACTAAAAGGAGCAATATGAATTAGTGTGTGTTCTCAACCCAAATAGAATCAAAACTCAACCAAAACTAAGATCCATGACCTTTGAGACACGCAAACCCGTGACCACCGACCAAAACCTTCAAGAACCACGCCAAACCAGAACCGAGTCGACTCAGTCCCCTTCATCTTCATCCCATCTCTATCGTTGCACCGAACAACACACATCTTCACCAAGTCCCACCAAACTGACTTGCAAATCAGACTCAAAACTGAAGCCTTTTTAAGCCGATTAGCCACCATGCAACTAATGAACTTTGAAATCCCTTACCATCTCCAATACCCATGACTCCATCTCCATGAACCTAATTTCCACCATGATAAACCAACCCCAAACTGATAACTCCTATCATTGCTTGTAAAACCCGAAACCCACTCATGAGTCGCTCCACGAAACAGACCACATCTAAATTTCACCCTGATTCGGATTTATAGAAGAAATTAGCCTATATATGCATTGCTTACTGTATAGATTGAGCAAGTATTAGAGGCTAATATATAACTTCAGAGGCTGACTGGGGGTCAAAATGATTGTTAGGGTTTACAATTGATGGAGGAATTGGGAATGGGTTATGACGGGGGAGAGAGAGTGCAGTGAGGGGCCAGAGGGTAAGGATGATAGATGATATGTCACGATGCTGGCTTTTTTTTTTTTTTTCTAATTTATGCTTATCCTTGTTTTTCTTTCTTTCTTTTATTTATTATTATTTTTATTAAAAGATTATCATATATAAATATGGTGTATCATACACATTACTTTCATTAGTATAACCAGATTGTTAATTAGTAACATAAATTATTTAATCTTTTTTACAATTATCATTGATAGTTTATCAATACATAGAGTGAATTAAAAAAAAAAGTAAACTATATTTTATTTCATTTATTTATTTATTTTGATAATGAGAATTGGCGACGTTTACTTTTATAAAAGGTTATAAATCTAATAACAAACGTAACTAATAATGTATATTCACCTACATTTAATAAACGTGACTAGAATATAAAGGAATTGCGACGTTTGTAAAATCTACAAACATCACCATATGCTAAATTCTTGTAGTGTATGTCTAGCCTAGCCCCATATAATACTAGAGCATTACATGTAAGGCTATCTTAAATTACCATTTATTGTGATCATTTGCTAATCAATCTTTGCTTTTGAAACTATATAAGAAGATTCTTAAAACAACTTGGTTAGTAGTAGAAACTAAACATTTACATTTATATTTCAAAAGCTACCCTCTTGAGTACATCATCATAAATATTTACAATTTAGTACCAACTATTGGGTATTGTAAAATGAATATAGAGTATGCAGTCCCTCAAAATATCATTAAGAGTTTGATATATCAAAATACAAACCATATGCTCACAAATAAGCCTTAATAAAAAGATTAGTTTAAAAGAGAAGATTAAAGTCTTAACAAAACATAATACAGTATGTCCATTGATCGTATTTGCCTCAGTCATCAAGGAACTCTTTAAAATCTGTGTTATAACCCATGTAGTCATAAAAATCATCATTATAGTCATCAAAGTCATTGACACCTAAAAAGGAAAGAAATGAGTTGAAGTCTAGTATTACAGTAACATAAACACATGCAACATAGATCATGCACACATATCAAATGCAATGTAACAGACAACAATTATATTTAAATGTAGCAAATCAATAATGGAACACTCACACTCCAATAACATACTGAAGGAATCTAGGAGTCTTTAGTAGCAGCAACTACTACTTAGTAGGTTGATTAAAGCAACTTGAATACTTATATGCTATGTAGAAACATCTATAATAATAGCATTGTTTAAGGTTCATAGCCGTTACGCATCTTTACTCATCTTAATTTATAATATAATTTAGTTCAGCTGGTCCCTTAAATGTGAACTAAATAATATATTTCACACTAAGTGTAAGTAAATATTATCCCGATACTCTTTCCTCTATCAGGAATCTGCTGAGCCACTAATAATTATCTTTAACAAAGATAAGGGGTGGCTTAGGTGTCTAACTACCATCCTGGCATTGCCTAGTAAGATTGTTGCTCCTTGGACTTAATTAAACGACACAAACATAATCATCAATCAATTATTAGGTCGTTTTTTAATATTAATTTATTTATGATGCTTGTCTTAACATACAACACGCAAGTTACTACGTACATGAGTAGATATTTGAAATCTGTTATTAGTCAAACAATCGACTCGGAAGTACACAATTGTTGATCAAATAAAACATTTCTTATAAGATTGAAATCCACAATTAAATATTAAATTCACATTTAATATTTCAACTTAAGTAGCTCTTATGCAAGAACTTAAATTAATATTTAAGTTTACATATGTACATTTGCTTATTCATTTATTAATATATTAGTATTATTTTGTTAAGATACAAGGCTACAATAGAAACCGTGATTCACATCATGTGCACCATTATATATAAGAGATCATTCCCAGCATCACAACCATGATTTGAGTCACGGCTTAGAACACGACCATGGTTTGGGTCTCGAATTTTATGCTAAGAAGACCACGGGTATGATCTCGCTCGTGATCTAACTCTAATAACCCTTACAGCAAGATAATGTCCTATATCATGCCCGTGACACATAGGGTATCAATTATGACATTCTTTGCTTCTAAATTTTTTAAAATTTGACATCACCTAACTAGTTAATATGATCCCCTTTTCATCAAAAACACCTCACTATCAGCATAACATCTTAATATCAAGCTTCAGTAAGTTCCTATACACACTACACATTCATGCACAGATCATTAATTTCATCAACCAAGCAAGTAAACAAAATTTATCATATATAGGTTTAAGTATTGAACCATCAACATTGCTACTACATCCTTACTTATCTAACACCAATAACATCAATAACTATATATTCAGCATTAGTTTAACATCTAAACTAAATAAACTCACCTATTTAACAGCAGGAACAAAACAATCTTTACTACCCCTCTCTTTAAGTTGTAGGAGCTTCTTCAAGATTAACCTTACCTGGTCTTTAACTCTAATCTTCCAACTCACTTAAGAGTTCATGGAAATAGAAATTGATTTTGTGAAAGAAATGAATATGTTAATGATTAAAGAAAGTGAATATCACTTTACTTAATTTGAATTTGACTTGAAAATTTGGAAATTTGAGAAAATTTGGGTGGATTTTAGAAAGAAATTTTGAAGGAGAAATTGAACTTCCCTAGTTGAAAATGGGGCCTACTTTGGGTTTCTTAAGAGGGTTAGTTTTGTAATTTCAAATTGGATAATTTTCTCTAGATAAAGCAATCTTTGACTTTTACACCTTATTGTATCTATCTAATTCTCATAAAAGTATTAGGTACATGTAGGCATATGGTAAGATAAGGCTATAGGCTTATGGGCCTATCTGTATTTGTAATTAAGCTTGGGTTCTTACATTGAGAAATGGGGCTTCTATGGTTTTAGGACTTAGAAATTGAAAAATAAAATTGATATAAGAGCTTGGACAATTTGAACACGAAATTTATTTAAATAATAAAATTTCTTGAGCTGAGATGTGATAAAATTCTTATGGTTTTAAGGTTTAAAAAATTAAGAATTTAAGTCGATATGAAAAATTAGAAGTAAAGTGAATAAGTAACATAGTAGACAAATTAAGATGAATAATTAGATTATGCTAATATACCTAATCACATACTAATTTTTTTTTTTATATATAATTCTACTAACTAAACTATTTACAACTAATTTCTATACCAGTTAACCAATAAAATCCAAAAAACTTAATATGGAAATTTTGAGGTATTTCATAAGTAATTAAAATAAGACAATTAAATTTTAAAAAAATTAACATTATGTTAAAGTAATAAATTACAAATCACAAATCACGATAATGATTAATAAGAAAGTTACTTCTCCACAGAAGAAACAACAAGAATACGAAAGGTAAAAGAGGACATATGATTAAGTATAGAACCTCTTGTTTTCAATCGAATTCCCACAACTCAGTTGAAGGACAAACTTGACTTATAATACTTGGGGTTATTTTCTTTATATAAAAGTCCTTCACACTTTAAAATATGACTTTTCCTCTTCCAAAATAGAAAGGTTGAGGTATGTAAAAAAAAAAAGTTCAAATATTCTTCGATAGCAAGTGTAAGCTTCAAAATAGGAAAATAAATATTCAAGATAGTCAAGTGGTTAATCTCGTCAAATGTGGAAGTTGAGATTCTCAAATTTTTTCAAAAATATCCCTACTTGCCTTTTTCTTCAAGTCAACATAGTATCTTCCATTATCATCTATTGCAATACATATAACTCGGGTAAATGAGGCATTTTCTGAAAAAGCTGCATCACAACTTATGAAGACATGACTATTCATTGGAAAAAAACAATATGAATTCGTCACATAATTTCTAGGTACCAATTCGATTGCTAGAAGTTAATATAAATCTTTGTATGGAGTGAAATTTTCTCCATATTACCTTAGTCCAAGCACATTGCGGAAAAATGAGTTCATCTATTTCATCCCCTAGCCCACATAAACTACAAGTAATCTCAATTTCCATACCACAGTTAGATAGGAACAGCTATAGTCAGCAAGCGCCCCTTAGTACATCTCTATGCTAACATTCAAATTTTTGGATTATAAGGTGGCTTCCAAATCAATGTTAGTTTAGGTTGATTAACAACTAAAAGGCTTCCCTCCTTCATCATTTCCCCATAGGCTAACTTAGTCATGAATTCTCCAAATAAATTGCCTTTCCAACCGACAATACTCCAATTTAATTATTTTGGTTCAAGATTACACACTTCCAGCCACGTTCTAATGTGCAAATCAATAAGATTTTCAATAATAACCTCTTGTCATACCTCCACATGTCTCCAAACATGAAATATAGTGAATAGGCAAGCAGACAATTTTAAAATGCACATAAAAAACTTTTAACTAAGCCTTTTGCTGGACGATTGTTACACCAGAAGGAAGTTGACTTTTCATTTCAAGTTTTGATAAATTACACCAGAAAATATTAATATTTGAAGGTAAATTCATTTAAGGTGTCAACATTTTGAGTAATTAAAAAAGATATATATTTTGTAAAGTGTATCAAACGAGGTATTAACATTTTAAGTTTATTTGAGGGTATCAGTTTTTAGATTAATTGTCAATTAAATCTCTTTAATTTTTCATCAATAGTTAAATATTGATACCTTATTTAACTCACTTTATTAAACATTGATACATCTTTTTAATCACTCAAAATATTGCTATTTTAAATAAATTTACTCCACCTAACATTGATATCTCTTTTTAACCATTCATTAAACGTGTGCAAAAAAGCTTTTAAGTTTTTAGTTTTCATGCCAATTCAAGTAAATATGCTTTAGTTTTTTTCTTTAGATTCCAAATGCTTGCAACCCTAAGCATATTTAGTTTGGCAACTTGGGTCCATTCAATTTCATGAAATCTCTTTTTATCATCATATTATCCCACAATAAATCCCAAGTGAGTTTATTTATTTTGTTGAGAGTGCCTATTAGGATTGATATAAGCTGGATGTAGTAATTCATTAAACCTTCTATCATTGATTTAATGAGAACGTTCCTTGATATAGAGGTTAAAAGCTTAGTCTTCCACCCTAATTATTTCCTCTGGATTTTCTCAGTCAAGCCAGTAAAACCTTCTTTCATTATATTTTCAGTTTTACCTATGTAAAGACCACGGTACCTGCCTAATTCATAAATTTTTTGTAATTTCGTTAGCTTGCAAATTTTAGTTCTAGTTTTTTTATCCACATGTCCTAAAAGATGATTTTAGATTTCAACCCATCAACTTTTTTTCTTGACGCCTCTCCACATTGATGAATGGTTGCTAAGGTAGGGAAAATTTTTTCTGCTGTTGCTTCGAATGAAAAAGAAGAATCAAATCATCTATTAAGAAAAGGTGTGGAAGTTTCACAAGAGATCCACAAAATCAAATCATCTATTTATTGTTCTCAGTACTTTTTCCCTCACATAGATTGGTCTAAAAGTGGTTCTATTCTACTCTATCAATTTTTCAATATTCTTTTATAATGGATGTGGATTAAGGATGGAGAATCCACATCTGTTCAAAAGGAAATGACCATTTTCCATAATAACTAATTGGAACAGGAATCTATGATTGGATTAGCAAAAGGATAGGCGAAAAAGTTTGGATTTTTTAAACATTCTAGCCATACATGATTTACCGATACCTTATGAATACTGGTTACTAATTAGATCTTTAAATCTTTTCTCATATTTTACTTGGTAAAAGGATTCAGTCGGTAATTATTCATACGCTCTTAGTATAAATTAGCTCTATATTAATTCACTTTAGTGTTATTAGTGTTCTGAGGCTGATATTCTGTTACTTAATGCCATAACGCAAACACAAGCCATTTGAGAAAATCCTAACCACACAGGTTTGTGGTTTGCCTCTAGATAATTCATTTGTGTTTTTGACAATATAGATAAATTCATATGATAAGCTCTAACAAGCTCTTCTATCGAGCACAACAACAATGAAAGGTAGAATTGCGCATGTTCCATGTTAAAACCTTAAAAGTGTCATGCCTTATACCTTCTGAGATATCTATCATTATGAAATTTGAAGTAGTTAAAGTGAATCTTATGCTAGGAGTTAAGCCATTGTAAGGTTACACATGTGGTGCAATCCAATACAGTTAGAAATTCACCATCATCTACTCTAGCATTGCCTCATTTGGTTGAACATCTATGACGAAATTTGTTCATCATCAGTCAACATCACCATGGGAATAATCATAATTCTTTGGGAATGAAAGGTGCAATGGGGAACATTCCACAATATCCCCACAACTCTCCTTCCAATTGTCTAAGATCCAAACAATCTGGTTCTCATTATGTCGTTACTATGAGTATTTCTTCCTTGATTGTATTGAAATGATAAAGTTCTCTTGCCTATGATCATTTAGTTTTTTGGAGTCATGTCTCTATATTGTACGATTGAAGCATAGTTGAATCACCTCCTAAGGAGATCCGTCACTACAACTCAAAGAATCACGTCCATCACTCTTACTATGTTGTCGTTCTAATGTATGAAAAAAAAATATTAATCTCGTGTCCATCACATGTCCTATTTGTGATGCGAACTATTCTCACCATGAGTACTTGTTATTCATAGTATTGTGGTGTTTAGCACATCCATTATTTCTGTTTGATTTTATTTGAGTTAGGTTTATCTTTTTGAGAAGACAAAGTAGCAATAGTAAAATGATGGATACGTACATCTGTCTTTTCAAAGATGTATTGTTAGATGATGGCTAAGTCATGATGCTAATTTTATTGAGTCTTTTTGTTTATTAGTTTTCTACGAGCTTTTGTTGGCTATGTTTCTTCGTCTAGGTTTACGAATTCCCTAATTCTAATGCCAGATTTATTTCCTCGCCATGTAGGCTTAGCCTAGTTTTTATTGTTTCAGTAATTAAAGTATAAGCTTTTAATTAGACTTTCTTTGGCTTTTATCCAATCCTTGTCAGCAATGATTTAATCATCTATTTCCCGATTTTCCTTATTCACAAATTAGTTCGCATTATCCAACATGGCCATGTTACTTGGATTCTCATCTAAAGGACCATCCAAATTAGGGACATTACACCTAGTTCTTGAATGTCCTAGATATAAATATTTAGAAAAGAACTGTAAGAAACCCTTCATATTTTACTTTTATTTATTGCATTTGATTGCAATAGTGTGTACAAGAGGTGAATTAAAATTTATTCATATGAAAATACTAGCAAAACATCCTCTTTTTTATAACAACTGTGAAAGCATCAAAACTCATAAGCTTCCCGACGGTATTTCTTGTTTTTCATAATCTTAAGTGGAGTAATATCCGATGGTAATCCCTGAATATGAGCTTACAACTGGGTTGAAACCTAATTATCATCGATGAATTTCTAGATGCTAACCATTAGTGATGCAACATCCATTTTGGATCACAACATTTACATCACTATGATTATCAAAAGATGCTATAAAGTATCACATTAAATTTGTTCCAAAGAAATGTTAGTTTCTCATGTATGACTTTACATCTAGGGTTAGATCCCATTAATTACACAATAAGTGCACGGTGCCAAGGAGTTTGCATAGATTACTCCTTTGATTTGATCAAGAATATTGATCGAATTCTTCTTGAATCTCTTTTTCCAATATCTAATGAGGTAGAACCCTTTTCTAACATAGAAAAGTCACTCATAATGTCCACAAGGCAAGAAGATTCCCTATTCAGTGGTAATATATCAAGAAATGTCTTTTCACAAGCATTATAAATGTTAAGCAAAGCCAAACTGTATAGGATAATGACATTTTGTCAACATTTGAGGACGACTCATGATTTCTCCAAATTGAGGTTGTCAACTCTTCACGATTATTCAAGACTCGTTTCTTACGTCTTCTAGAAAGGTCAAACTCAATATTTTTAGGTATTGGTGGAAGTTGATAGTAAAGCAATGGAAAGGTCCATTTTCATACCTATGCTCACAATTATTTAGTTACTATCTCACTCTTAGTCTTAATTAAATGTAATTTGAAGGACTGGTTGCTTCTTTCTCCAAAGACTACATCCACTAATCATCTTCTCCACACTAATCGATTTTTTTTAAATACGTACAACCACCTCGAATTTACTCACACATACTTCATACTAGAGGTACAACTGTAAGAACATACGTTTTGTAACTATAAAAGTACACAATATGGTACCGAAGGTACGTTTCATGTGAAGGCGTGTTATAAATTTCTTGTTTATTATTGTTTTATGTTTTGTTTATAGAATGGGCTTTGTCTATTTAGGATTATTCTGCTAGTAAAAGGCTATAAAGCACTTACACACACACACATCAATTTGGCTTAAGAGTGGTTCTCCATTTATTAGATATTTTTAGTTATGTTTTGTTAGTTCATTATACAATTAGGTCATGTCTCTATTTTAAAGATGAAGCATGTATTGTTAAACACCCAAATCTTGCTTAGCTAAGTTACAACCATAATAATTGAGTATTATAACAGGTAAACAATTCTAAACTTGAATTTGAACTTAGCTTAAAAATTTAATTATATAAATCAATTAAATAAATCAAGCAAATAATGGGATATAATTAAATAAGTTGACATAATTAATGAGAAAATTGATTAAATTTAAATTTGAGAATTCATAAGTTCCTTTTCAACTTATCTTTTTCTTTATTTAACTATTCCAACAAATAATATTTCATCATCTCTTCCATTTTTCAATTCCCTAAATCATTAAACAAATAATTTTCATGTTTAGTAAATTCCTAAGCCTTTAAGCTTTAGTTTAGCTTTGATTTCTTTGATCCTTATAATTTTTTAATGCAACACTTGTTTATAAATATCAGTTCTTAAGCTCAAACTCAAATTAAATATTAGTTTCTTGCAAATTAAACTCATAAGGTAGACTTTTAATTCAAACTATTAATTTCTATCATATAGATTCTCAAATTATTTTTCTAATTGCTTTTAGTACTTAAGATAATCATCTGAAAGGTTTAAACCTAAAGCCCTACTTATAAATATCTCTTATATTTTAATCCTCATCCTTTCCTTTCCCTCTTACTTTTTCCCACCGACCTCTTCTTCATTTTCTCTTCCTCTTTTTCTTTTCTTTTGCTCTTCTCTTCCTTTTCCTTATGTTTTTCTTCTTTTTCTTTAATACATAACACCAAATCTCAATTTTAGCGAGATCATAGGAGAAATAGAAAATGAAAAACAAGATAGAAGATGTAAATCAAGTAAGTAGTAGCTTCATCAACCATGAAGTAGTAATAGTAGTGAAGATCAAGCAGGTTAAGCTTACAAAACAAATAAGTTCATTTTTTTCTTTTGTTTTGATTGTTATTTATGCATAAGAATGATGAATTAAAACTAGATATAATTAGGGTATGTGATAAAATTAGTGAAGTTGTAATATATAAACATGTATGTTGTAAGCCCCTAGATTTTTCGATAATATTAGCAAATCCTAAGAACCGAAAGTTGAAACGAAACCCTAAAGTTAACCTAGTTGTACGATTAGTCTAGTGAATATAAATCCGGCAATCCCGTGTTCTTAAACCCTAAAAACGAAATTGAAATAATTGTGGAAAACGGTTCGTAATAACATAGGGAAGCCTAAAAATATCAGATTCAAATTTTTCTAGTATTTTTCGGATCCGATCGGGATCAGTTTTCGAAAACCGTGCCTCGGAGCACCGTATAGCAAAAATATTCCGACAACACCAATAGATTCGTAAAAATATAAGGTTTTCAAAAATATCAGTTTTAGAATTTTTCGGTATCTAAAAATAACATATATAGGCCTTTTACGCGTATTTTCTTTACTACCGGTATTTTAATTGTCTAGTCTACTATTCATAGTACTTTTCTACTATTCATTACTATTCACCTATCTCTACTTTTTCTTACACTCTACCATACCTATATCTTATAATTTACCTTCCCCATACAACTTTAATCACATCATACCTTACACATTATTTCTTTTATTACAAAACAAACAAAAATAATTATTTCTCCCCCCTATAACACTCAAAACCGGCGCCACTTTTGTCCCTCTCCCATCTATTTTTATTTCAATTTCATTTAATTTTAATCTTACAAATTTCCACTCCAAAAATCTATAAATACCCCCTTCCTCTTCCATTCTTTCACACAACAAAAATTCATACTAAAACTCTCCTAAAATCACTCCACAAAAATCCTCTCCCAACATCTCCCTCAAGTTCTCTCTTTTCTTTAGAAAATCCATTCCCACATAATACTACAACTCATTCTTTTCTTCTTCAACCAACACATAAACTTTAGGTAAAAGTTTTTCATATACTCTCATCATGTTCATATAACTTAACATGAGTTTAGTGTATGTTTCTTAGACTCATTGAGTTAAAGAAGCAACAATTTATTCATGTTTTGTTTTTGTTCATATTCTTATTTTCTTTATGTTACTATTATGATGGTATTGTTATTATTTGTATTATCTATATATATATATATATGTTTATTTAGAGCATATAAGCTCACTTGTTATTTATTTATTTTCAAGTCTTGCAATTTATTTATTTACTTGCTTTATGCAATATTAAGACTAGTCTTTCTAGTCTTAGACTTGTCCATATCAAGTCAAAACAATTTTATTTATTTGCTTTTCTTTTCTTTGAGGACTAGTCCATTCTTAGTCCCGGGATACCTTGATGAAGCTAAGGTTCCCAATACTTGACTTTACTTTTATGCTCTTATTTATTTTATTTATGTTGTTTTTTTTATTTTTCATGGTTACATATTCTCATTCATGCATGAATATGTTGTTATTGTCTCAATCATAATAGATATGAGTTTTCTTAAAGTAAGAATAAGAACTCTTTTTAAATATAAACTTTGTCACATAAGAAGTTATTTCCCTTAAAGGTTTGAAATTTATCTTAAACAAATATTTTTCTAAAGATAGCAATAAGATATGGTTTTTTTTTTACCAAGAAATACATAAAGTAAAGTTAATATAAATTGTCTTTTCAAATAAATAAAAAAAAAAATTTAAAACAAAGGATTTCTTAGATTCAATTGTCAAAGTTTTGCACCAACACTAAAGTCTAAGATAAGTTTTTCAAAAATAACTGATAAGATGATTTCTTTTAAAAGTGGAACTAACCATAAAATATTTAAAAAGACTTTGTTTTCCAAAACACTAGAAATAGATTTATGGAAAGATTAAAATAACTTTTGAAGGAATGGAGTTAAAAGGAGGAAATACTCATTTATGATAACTTAGGAAATTTTTCAAAAATAAAATTCTTTTCAAGCCTTAAGCTTATCTCACTTTCAAGACATTTGTTTTACGAAACCATTGTTGAGACAACACCAAATTCATGCATATAGTATGAGATTATACATATACATATATTCAAGGGATTTTTCAACCATACAATATATGTATACTTTTGTCCAAAAGCCCTTGAGGGAAGAAGCGTCTGTTTGTCTAGTTTTGAAGTTTAGAAAATTCGTATCAAATCTGTACGCTACTATTCTGAGACCCAAATAACTTCTTTTGATGAAAATAACCTTAGAAATAGATAGATCTTTTCGAGTAGGTAGAAATCGGTATATAATATGCGGAATTCCGAGTTAAAATGAGCAAGTTATGGCCATTTTAAGTTGGAATTTCCATTCCATACGATTTTTTTACGAATTCTTTAAGATAGATGTATAGAACTTGAATAGATCTTGGATGAAATACTCATGTTGGGTATTTCTTTTGTTTAGGTGTCGAGGATCACGATCTTGTCTTCCCCGAGGATTACTTCGACTCCTAGAGCGCTATGGACGAGTGAGTTTCCTTTACGCTTATGTATTCGCGCATGTGCTTGTAGAATAGAGCACTGGATGTTAGGAAAAGATAAAATGGATATGCATGTGGGATATTATGGGAATTATGTATGTGATTCGTTGTGTGCGATCAATGAACGATAAGTATATCGGAACCCGATTGGTGATTGATATAAATGTTTACATGTATGTATTGTTATGTGTGCAAGTATTGTTTGATCGCTTTAAAAGATTTAATGCCATATTGAAATTCTCATATAATAAATTGCTCATGCATATCACTTAGAATATCATTTCGGAGTTTTGCTACTACTCCTCAGCGTGGGACCGGAAGGGTAAGCTGCCTAGCTACATCTTGAGGGTTAGGACATACGGGGAATACGACCTCAAGGTGTAGCCGAGCCGGATAGATCGCTTTGGGCATGGAAGGCCCGAGACTAGTAGTACGGTTCGTTGGAACCCCAAGACGCGTGCAAACTTAAAGGAGGTTGTTCGGGACCCAGTTCAAAGCATTCCCTAACCACCGATGGAGGGGTAAATCCATCAAACATACGAAACCGGATAGTCGTATGTAATGTTTGATCATATGATTGTTGCATTCATATGCTTGATTAATAAACTTGTTTGATTGTTGTTATGAGTACTATTACGAAAGGAATATCTCACTAAGCTAGTCATGCTTATACTCCTATAGACTTTTGATATTGCAGGATTGTCTTTTGCACCTGAGACTACCTTGATTTCCCCGGGTAGAATCCTTATTTTTTAGAAGCTTTTGGAGGCAATCTATTTTGAAGTTATAGAGTAGATTTCTTCTAAAATCTTCTAGCTTTGGTTATGTTATATTTAGAACCATGTTATTATGAATTATCGGGGGAATGCCCCTTAGAAGTTGTAAGACTTTTATTTCAATGAAATATATTGAGTGTTATTTTGCATGTTCCGCTGCCAATGTCTTAAAATGCATTACTCCACCGCTCTCCCTTTGTTGTGAATGTACGCCTTGTACCGATATGGAAGCTTTCGAGTGACTGAGGTAGTCATTCTTAAGTTTTAATATTGCGTACGGCGGGCTGTCACGTTTAGGGTACCCGCTGGGGCGTGACATATGTCAAAACCTAGGTATATGTTCATGCATGTATAAGCTAAATGATTGATGACATGATATAATGATATATGATGTAGAAACATGCATATAAGTTGTATGTTGCTATTAAGATGTTGTATGTTGAGTTTGTGAAGTAAAACAAGTAGTTAAATAGGTTAGATTTTGAAGAAAAGAACAAGGAAAAATGTTAAAAACTAGCATAGGGCACTCATCATGGGTGTGATGGACCTCATGATGATTTTTGTTCCTTATTTTTTTTTACATACATTTAATCACAGGCATTATGGATCCCATTAGAAGCTTTGTTTTGAAGATTTAGGGTGAACATTGGAGTATGGATCCTACGATGGCCAAAACGAGCGTGATAAAAGATGTGATAGGCTCTGTTTGATATTTTAAATCAAAATACTCTAGTCACGAGCATTAAATGGGCACGATGACCATCATGGGGGTAATGGAGGCTGTGTCCAGCTTTAGCTTAAAAAAAAAAAAGAAAAAGAAAAATCAAATCAAAGAATGTAATTGATAGATAATGATGTATAAGATGTATATAAGCATGTGAATATGATATATTATGTTATTAAATGTATTTTGATGAACACGTACACGTATGATATGCATATAGCATTGGCCATATATGTTAAAATATATGCATTGTGAAACTAAGTTATAATTAGTAAATAAGATTAAACTAATAGAATAGACTAAATGGCTATTGGCGACTTGAATTAAACAATTAGTCTTAAAATAGACTTGATTTAAAAAAAAAAAAGACCTAAAGTAGACATAGTTAGATTAATTAAGGTTCTACAAGAAATATGAAATTATTCTAGTAAATAATTTAATATGACTAAGTAATTGGATTAAATGATTAAATATATACAAATACTTGACTAAAGTTATGTTTATATTAAATGTAACTTAAAGTGGTAGCTGTATCCAAGTGAAATAGCATCCATGGTATTGCATTAATGAGTATTCTCAATTTGACGGGCCTTTGCTCGCAAAATAACCTGGCCGTAATAGTGAAGCGAACTCTTTACATAACATAAAGTGAGTCAACTTGCTCCACATAGGCTTGTTCCTCTTGGTAACCTTCTTCAAGTCAGCTTCTTTCCTGTCATATTGATGTCGGGTTGCTTCCTCTAATCTAATTCAACAAGCGTCGGGAGGGCTATGACTTTC
The DNA here is from genome assembly GCA_024138025.1 of Combretum micranthum. Classification (NCBI taxonomy): domain Eukaryota; kingdom Viridiplantae; phylum Streptophyta; class Magnoliopsida; order Myrtales; family Combretaceae; genus Combretum; species Combretum micranthum. The sequence continues at coordinate 1,109,135 of JAMXBD010000188.1, read as the reverse complement.
TAGGAATAGATTCTTTCTCACAGGAACCCTAAAATCCTATCTATGAAGATCAATGGCTACATCCTGTCGGTGAGCAGTTCCCTTGCGTTTGTCCTTCCCTAACATCTTTTATTATTGAATGGTCTTAAAATGGAAAATCATACGCACTTTTCTCTTTTGAATGACGACTGGTTTTAGTGTGATTCGATCCTTTCCTTATTTTAGATGGTTCTATATATAGAAGGTGGAGGCTAAAGCGTTGGCCCAAGGCAGGGTAAGAATGATCTCACTAGTTTGATTGAATATAAAGTTCCCATCTTAGGAATCTTTATTGGTCTATTCTGCCTATAGTGAGGGTGGAGATTTAATAGGCTTAACAATAAATTAGATTACGTATAGTTTTTAAGTATAAAGTGGACTTAGTTAATAAATCTAAGTTCAACTTGACTAAATGAACTTTAGTAAACTAAAATGAACTAGAATGACTAAGTTTATTTAGCTTAGCTAGGTTAAGTTAATATAAATCTAATAACTCGTAAATGACATAGATATAACCATAGCATGTTAGACCTTAAGTAATAAGAAGAGTATGTTATTTCAACTGTATATTTACCAAGAAAAAAAATAAAATGAGTTTTAATATAAGTTAGTAATTTAGTTAAAAACTCGCACGAATGATGAGGAACAAAGATTCTTATATAGTGGATGATCTATAAACAAAGTAAAAGAAATAATTTAACAAACAATGGAGAGCTATATCATCTTAGCATGACGATTTTCGCAGCCATAGCGAGGTTTCTACTTAGTGTTTAATCAAATGAGTTTTAGTATAAGTTTGATGTAAGTTAATAATAATTTATATACTTATGTGAATATATTTCTTGAATAGATGCTCAAGTCTACCTTCTGCTTTATCTTCTATTTAGTTGAGGTAAAGAAAAGATAAAAGGTATGCAATGATATGCTTGTTGTTAGTTTTGGATAGGCATACATCCTAAATGAACTAAAACTTAAACACAGCTTAATAATTGTTTAATGCTCATGCAAGTGTCATTGCATTTGATCAAAGGAGCAACAACCTTGCTTTAAAATGCTGGTACGGTAGTTATGTGATTAAGCTATGCTCTTATCATGATGCAATCGTAATTCATAGGTGGCTTGGTTTTAATAAGGCAAACGGTATTGACATGACGTTTACTTAAGCTTGGAAGGAAGAAATATGGTTTAGTTCGTTTTTATGGGATGAACTAAATGATATTATGGACTGAGATAAGTAGAGATGTGTAACAGCTATGAGCCTTAAAGAAAGCCACTTTTCTATTATGGTATATCATATAGGAGATATTAGTATATGGACTGCTTATATCAGCCTCTTGAGTAGTTGCTGCTACTTAGGACCTTCGAATTATTGGAGGGCTAATTCAAGGCATGACATATTGTTACATATGAACCCTCATCAATGTAAAGGATTGTAAAAGATTTTAGCTAATATTATGTATAAGTATCTATTATTTGTAAAATTGTGTGCTTAGATTTTTCCTCTTACAACAAATATGTTATCTTCATAGTGCTTCAAACTTACTAATGGGTGAGATAAGCCTCTTGAGTAGTTGCTGCTACTTAGGACCTTCGGATTCTTGGAGGGCTAATTCAAGGCATGACATATTGTTACATATGAACCCTCATCAATGTAAAGGATTGTAAAAGATTTTAGCTAATATTATGTATAAGTATCTATTATTTGTAAAATTGCGTGCTTAGATTTTTCCTCTTACAACAAATATGTTATCTTCATAGTGCTTCAAACTTACTAATGGGAGAGAAGCCCCTTTTTGTTTTTGTTTTTTCTCCCCCTTTAGTGGAGTCTTCATGAAGGAGCAACATGATTTGTCTTGTTAGGGTGACAATCATATTGCTATCATTATTTATATGGCGAAGTTGTCTTACCAATTCCTTGTAGAACTACCAACAAGTATGAGGGCAAGAAGAATAGAATTTGTTAGATATAAGATTCTTAGAAAACCGGTAAAGGATGGTCTTAAGGTAATCTTTAATGATTTTGATGTTATGAGTATAACAAGTCATTTTCTCTTGATAATATCAAGGTATATGTACAACACTCATCTAATGGAGATAAAGAAGTTATAAACCCTGATAATTTTTTATACCAATAGAAATAGATCGAAATGTAAAAATAGAAAATAGATGATTAATATTGAACTCAACAAAGACTCTAGAATAAAACTACGAGTAGTAGTGAGCTTGTATGTAGTTTCAAACCTGAAAACAAAGTTTTCTAGATAGTCTTAAACACTACTAGTAAGATTCATAGTAGGTATCGAAAACTTAACATATAAAAGTAATATAAATAAGATTTCGAGTGTATTAAAAGCAAATCAACAATTAAGCTCATAGTTAGAAAACGGTAATTTAAGGATAAACCATTAGCTTTATAAATACCCAATGAAAACATAAATAGATCCATAATTCATAATATAGACTCCAAATAAATATTTGGATCACACCATTATTTTAATTAGGGTATTTTTAAGCTATCAGAGCATAAAATAAAAATTGGTTTATTAAGCTTAGAAAACTCTAATCGCGAGAGCTAAAACTGTAAAAATAATTAATCACGTAAACTTTAAACTCAAAGTTACACCTGATAATAATCTATAAAATTTATAGAACTTGACATAAATTTTTGGATCAAAACTCTTAAACAACTGCCATATTTGTACCCCGTTTAACTTAATAAACCAACCTAAAATTAAGATATTTATTAACTAATTGATATTGTATTAATATATATGTATAATATACTCTCATACATTGCAAAATTGCACCAAATATACGGTGCCATATTCTACACAATTCGGTGTAAATTGCACCAGGAATATTGTCACGTCCCGGAAGGTACCCTAAACGTAGCAGTCTACCGTACATAATATGAATGCCAATGAATGACAACCTTAGTCATGCAGGAGCTTTGATATCACATGTAAGGCATGCTTCCAAAATAGTAAGAGACGCACAAAGGTATTACATTTAAGCATATAATAAAAGCATGCAAGAACTTATATAGATAAACATGAAATATTTATTTGAATAAACGTCTCTTACAACTTCTTAGGGGCATTCTCTCATTCTAATAATCTTGCTCAACTAAGCCATCATCAATATGTACATAAATATACCATAAGTCTACTATAGAGATTTTTCTTAGAAGTCTACATTCAAAACTAAATACATATAAACTTCTCTCAAAAACTCCTAGTAGCTTTGGCTCATACCTGACAAACGGGGCTCTTTGGTGCCAACCATAAGTAATCATACTGTAACAAAAGCTATAGGGATATAAGCAAAACTAGCTTAGTGAGATAACTCCTATCTACAAAACATTTAAATAAATCACAGAAGTATTTAAACAATCACATGAGCATGCACCAATCACATGAGCAAATAAAATACAACCATGTGTAGCATAGATTTTACGCCCTCTATGTCAGGGGTTGGGTGGTTACAGGCCCATACGACCATCAATATTCATAAACTTATCGACTCCTACTTGCCCTGTAGACTTTCCAGCTCTTACTTGCTCATGTAGACTTTTTGGCTCCTACTAGCCACCACTACAACTCCTCGTTTCCCCACACAAAGAATAGTAGTGAAAATAAATGTGACTCACAAATATGATATGCATGAATTATTTTCAATATAGGTTTAATCAATTAATGTTGAGTTCAAGTTAAAGGCAATCAAAATAATATTCATCATATCATTACAAGAAAACATAAATCATTCATCAATTTCTCTTTCGATATTCCTAACTTTTATTCAATCAGTCATGAATCCAAATTGCACAAAATTTGTTCATTTATCTTTTCCTTATTTTTTAGTACTACTAGTTACAAGCACAAACAAGGAAATGTAATTAGTAAAGGATTAACTCACTCCATGACGATCGCTCATAGTTGAAGTAGTCTTCTGGGAAAGCGATATCGGTTCCTTCTTCACCTAGACAAGATGAAATACCCAAAATGAGTTTTTCATAGAATTTCTACTTTTGAAGATTCTAGATCTATCTTGAATTCGCTGTAAAATCAGATTGAAGAAAACTCTAACTTAAAACAGCCATAACTTGCTCATTTTAACTCGAATTTCGTATATTATATACCGTTTTCTACCTGCTCGAAAAGATCTATCTATTTCTAAAACTATTTTCATCAAACTAAGTTGTTTGAGCTCCGAAATAGTGGTGATCAGATTCATCACGAATTTTCACAAAACTTGTATTCCTTCTTTTTACAAAAGCTTATATCAAAGAGATAAATATTATAATAGAGTTTGTAAAACTTTTGAAATGTATATATGAATCCATTGACTCATATCAAATGTATGAAATTTATGAATTTGTCTCAAATCATGAACTTTTGGTAAAAATAGTCTTCTAAGGATTTTGGAAAAGTGATATTTTTGAAAATTTCTTCTTATCTTACTAGAAGATATCTCAAGTTATGAGTATTTTTCATTTCCTTAATTTCTTTCCTTAGTCTTTTTAATTCCTAAGGAATGATTTTTTTTTTTTCATCTTATGACTTTGTAAAGTGTATGTATGTATTGTAAAAATTCCTATGAACTCCTCTAGATTTCTAAAAAAAATTCCTAAGTTTTTATGAAAAATTACTTCCTACTTTTATTTTTAGAAAAGAATTTCTATTTTAAGAAAACTTTTTCCTCTTTTATCTTGTTAAGACAAAATCAATATGCTCATGCATGATCATGAATATGGAACATAAAATCATGAAAACATAAGAAAGACATAATAATTAAAGAAATAAGCTAGTAAAGAATATATCAAGTATTAGAACCTTAGTTTCATCAAGGTATCCTAGGACTAAGAATAGACTAGTGCTAAAAGAAAAAGAAAATTGTTTTGACTTGATGAGGACAAGTCTAAGACTATAAAGACTAGTCTTAAAATAACTTCGAAGTAAATAAATTACAAGGTAAATAAATAAATCGCAAAACAAAGGAGCTTATATGCTCTAAATGATTTATATAGCTATATAGATATATTTAGTTAAATATATAAGAAAGTAACATAAAAGAAAAAAGATTCATGAACAAAAATAAAGTATGAACATATTGTTACTTTCTTAACTTTCATGGTTTTAGAAAACACACATTATACTCATACTAAGTAAATGAACATAAAAGAAACTTGAAGAAGTATTACCTATGAAAACTAAACTTGAGAGAACTTTAAGAGAACTCTTGTAGAAATTTTGGAAGAATAATTTTAGTATATGGAAGGTGTGGAGGAAGTGGAAGGAAGAGGGGGTATTTATAGGAAAATGTGGAAGGAAATTTGTGTTAATTAAATAAATGAAAATTGAAACAAATTGAGGAGAGGGAGGGGTGTGGCTAGTGCTACAAGTGAGAGAGGGAGGGAGATAAATTTATTTTTTTGTATTTTTGTTAATGAAATATAAGATATAAAAGATGTGAAGTTGTATTGGAAATGAAAATTGTAAGAAAATAGAAGTATGGTTGTAAGAGTAGGTTGCAGGAAAAAGTAAAGATAGATAAATAGTGTAGAATAATAATAAATAGTGTAATGCAAAGTAGACAAGACAATTTAAGTACTGATAGTAAGAAAATATGCGTATAATTGCGATATCTGATATTTTAATTATCGAAAAATTATGAAAATGATTTTTTTGAAAACCTTACATTTTTACGAGTCTAACGGTATATTCGGAGTATTTTTACTATTCCGGTCCTCGGGACATGCTTTTTGAAGACTGTGTCCGATCGTGCTCAAAACAAATCGCGATTTAACTAATATGATATTTTTAAGCTTTCTTAAGTTATTACGAACTATTCTACATACTAATCTCTTACTTACTTTCTTAGGGTTGCTTATATGGGATTGCCAGACTTGAACGGTTACGTCTGACTAGGGTTTTGTTGACTTTAGGATTTCCGATTGACCTTCTAATTAGGTCTAAGCTTAATTGATTACAAAACTTTGGGGGTTTACATATATGGCTACAATTACATTGAACTTCTCACAACCGAAAGTCTTATTCAAATTGCACACATAAGTCAACAAGTCAACACTCAACAACCAATTCTTTTTGTCCAACACAACAAGCTCATTAATTGCTGCAAATAATGCAAAATCAAGTTGCATTTAGAGAAGAAAACTTCTTCTTCTCAGCTAGCCCACTTCTACCACTTCTTACACACACACACACACATATATATATATGTACAAATACTTACTGAACTGAAAATAAAGCTCTTTATCTAGATCAAACAACAACTTAAAACCCCACAACAACAGCAACAACAAAAACTCCAAAATTGTCTCTCCCAAATCATCAAAATAATCAGCAACTCCAACACAACCCAAACTCCATTAAAGAAAACAACAAGCTAGGACAAGAAACAAAAGAGGTGAGTTAAATTCATTTTAAGTAAGTTTTTGCATTAAACATTTGGTTAAACGAAGTTTTGTTGATCGTAGGCTCAAAAACAACACAAAAACGAAGTTCAAATCGTCCAAAACAAGGTAAGTTCAAGAAAACCCTAGTTACACTCTTCTTATGTATAGAACAAGGATTATTATACATGTTGATGAGTTTTGAGATGATATATGTGTATATAAATCATATAAAAACACTTAAGAATAGGTTAGAAACAAGTTAATGTGAAAAAAATATGAAAATCGGATCAAAACCAACGAGGAAGATGAAGAACTCAAATCTATAGAAGAGCATGGCCAAAACAAAGGGAAATGAACTACCCGTGTTCCTATCGGCATCAAATCTACGCCTTGTTTTTAAAGAAGCACAGTCGTGTATCAGGCCGCGTACCTCTCGGCCTCAAGCAAAAAAACAATATATTATTATTATTATTATTTATCATCATCATCATTATTATTGTTGTTGTTGTTGTTGTTGTTGATATTAATATTGATAAATGTCATCACTATTATTATTATTATTATTATTATCATCATCATCATCATCATTATCACTAATGTTAATAATATTATTAATATAATTAATGATTTATTAGTAATAAGATTATTAGTAGTCTTTATTATTAATGATATATTATTATTATGATTATCACTATTATTATTAAGGTTATTATTGTTATTAAGATTAATCTTATTAATATTATTATTACTACTATTATTACTCTTGTTACTTATATTATTATTATTATTATTATTATTATTACTACTAATGTAATAACATTATTAATATAATTAATGATTTATTAGTAATAAGATTATTATTTGTCTTTATTATTAATGATATTATTACTATGATTATCACTATTATTATTAAGGTTATTATTGTTATTAAGATTAATCTTATTAATATTATTATTACTACTACTATTACTCTTGTTACTTAAATTATTATTGTTATTATTATTGTTGTTGTTGTTGTTGTCGTTGTCGTCGTCATCATCATTAAGATTCCTACTACATTAATATAGTTATTATGAAAAATAATATCAGTATTACTAGCATATTACTTTATTATTATCATCATCATTATTATTATTACTAATATTATTATCATTATTGTTAATATTAATATATTTTTTAAATGAAAATAAAGTATTATAATCGTAAAATACTTATTTTATAAATAATAATGGAAATTTAAATATGCTAAATTTTTTAATAATGTGATAACAACAAATAACAAAAAAATTATATAAAGTAGATCAAGAGAAACACGATGAAACTAAATAATAATAATAGGTTAGATAAGGAACGATAAAGTAGCAATAATAATAATTATAAAAATATAAGCCTGCCAAGTACTAATTTTTCAAATACCCAATAAAAAAATATAAATATCGAACAAGATCAAGGGAAGCAAAATGAAAATAAAATATTAAATGATAATTATTATCATAAGGCCATTAAAGGACAAATATAGTGATAGAAATAAAACCAAATACTGGTATCGATACTTAGACACTCATAAGAGTTTAATAATATAATTTATATTATATTATGAATATATTTATTCATCTAAATAGGTGATCTTGATACTTGTGAGGAATTCCCAGCTGATTATTACATTTAGCTAAGATTTATTACACTATTTGTGCTTGTAATTAGCAAAATATGCAATGCAAAGATAATAATATTATTGTTGTGGAAATATTTTGAAAGTTTGTTATGAGTTGTTTGATTGGTTGTTAAACTATGATAATAATAGTGAGAATAGCAATTACTTGATGACTTGAGAAAAAGCATGATATATGTTATATGAGCAATGTATGATCACCATAAGCCTGAATAAATATTATTGGCATTATAATATAAATAATCATGCATTACATGAATTGCATTACTGCATAAACAAATAGGGTGACAACTTGCTACGTATTAATATTTCGGTTCTTTGTTAATGCTTGGTTTTTCTAAAGTGTTAGCTCTTCCAGGGTTTTCTTTGTTCCGTCAATTTTATGGGAACTAAGTGGCAACAAAGAATGCTGCCCATAGTATTGCTTTGAAATGAGTACTACTTAAGGAGTTTCTAAGATTTGATGTAGAAAATTGTTAGTTAAATTATCTTAAATTTAAAAGTGATAACCCGAAGATAAGAAATCACTGATTTTCCTATATACTTAGTCTCTTATGAGTAGGTGGGTCATAAAGTAATTATTCTTCAACCCTAAAAAGAGGGCGTAAATCTTTTACCTGTTTGAATTCCAGATCATCTAAGCTTGTATCTATGCATATGATTGAGTGATTGCATTGCATATGTTTTGGATAATAAACTTGCTTAATGAGTAATATATTTAGTTATTCACTAAACCCATGGTTTCGGTCACACTCCAATAATCCTTTCAAGTTTTCACTTAAGCCATGGCTAGTCCTAGGACGCAACCATAAATATGGAAACTACAACAAAAAGAAGTTGTGGGGGTATAAGCTACGCTAGCTTAGTGAGTAAATACTTTCGAAATATATATATATATCCCACAATTACATACAATCAAGTTGATCTAATCATCCATATAAAATGCAACAACCGCATGGGTATACAAGACATATGATCAACTGGAAATCATATGTTGAATGGATTTACACCCTCCATTCGGGATTAGCAGATTAACAAATTCTACGGTATTACCTTGAATTACTGTTCCGTTTTACGGCTCACGGGCAACCCATTAACTGTACCGTTTTATGGCTTACGGGTAATCCATTTCATTCATACCATTTATGGATCACGAAGAACCAATCATGATTAAATGCACCATCCCCATCATGAAGTGATTATGTCCATATTACTTTATTAATCCAAATAGTCATTAATGCAATTTCATAGGTGGCCAATCAATTTACAAACACTCATAATCATGGCATATGAACATACATCAATTAATCACCTCGTTTCGATATACTTAGCACCTTTTTATCAACACATGAAGATAGCATACGTAATCCTATAATTACCCATCATGCATTTCAAATTTTCATCTTTGCCTATCATTCTAGTGCAACACTAGTTACAAGCACAATAAGGAATTGTAAATAGGAAGTATGACTCACTCAGCCATGGTCACCAATCTCTATTTGTAATAATCCGGGGGAAAGAAATCCTCCGACTCGAAATCACCTAAATGAAAGAAATACCCAAATGAGTATTTCAAACCATAACTAATTCTAACTTATTAAATAAAAAATTTTAAGTTCGTAATTTTCATGTAAATGAAATTCTAATTTGAAATGGTCATAACTTGATCATTTTAATTTGGAATTTCGCAAATAAGAAGTTGATTTCTATCTACTTCGAAAGATCTATCTATTTATAATATTATTCTTAAGTTTTGAAAACTTTTGGGTCTTGAAAAGCTCAAATCATATCTGATCATATTCCCGAAATAGTTTTATGAAATTTATATTATTCCTACCATGTATATTAAGTGTATATGCAATATCAACAAGTTATTATCATGAATGACATGTTATGAACTATCTATATGTATGTCCTTGATGATATTTGGTTAAAAAGAATTTTTAGAAAACTTTTACTTTCCAAAAATTTCAAGAATACTTGATTTAGAAAAACTAGTTTTGTTTCTTGAAAAATCATCTTTATTTTCACTCAAATGAAGCCTTGATGATCTATATGTCTAATACCTTCATTATTTTAGTAAATTTCTTCATTTAGGAGTTGGAAATAGATGTTTAAGTAGGGGCCTTGCTTAATTACGAATTTTACAAATATTATAGGGAATGAAAATAGTGTTTGATTTATGTTTTGAACCTTTCCTTTGTTTTAGAAATATACTTTGATGAAATCCATTTATTCTTGTCAAAATTAATTCTTACTACATCTATTCCCTAAGGCTTCTATTTTTCCATTAAAATCCTCATTTTGGAATTTTAAAATAGGTGTTTAAGTGGGGATCATTTCTAAATCTGAATTTTGTGATTTGTGTTTGAGATTGTTTCTTGGTGAAACTCATTTGATCTTTCTAAAATTAAGTCATAATCAAACCTACTCCTTAAGGCCTTCATTTTCTTAATAAAACTCTTGTTTCAGGGTTGGAAAATAGGTGTTTACTTGGCAACTCATCCTAGTTACGAATTTTTAAGTTCTTGTTGGGGTTGAGACAAAGTTCTAACTTAACTTTGTAACTTTTTTTTTTTGTTTATTTTGAAAATATCTCTTAGTAAAACTAGATCTAACTCATCAAAACCATTCCTTTATGATACCTATCTCATAAGTCCTTCATATTTAATATAAAATCTTCATTTTGGAGTTCAAAAAGAGGTTTCCAAAATGGGTGTCTCTTTCTATCCGAATTTCAGAAATCATTTTTTGATGAAAACAAAAATAGATCTTGAGTTTTTAGCAACATCCCATTAATACTATCATGCTACAAGTCTTTTATGTACATAACCCAAGTATTTAAGGCATTTATACACTCAAAACAAAATAGACATATGTTGTCATTCAAGTTATCGATGCAAATGCAGATGAACATTATGGAGATGATGTTAGTAGTACGATATATACACAAAAATATCAATATGAACAATATAGAGTAATAATATAGAAAAATATAGCAAAACAACTTAAATGAAAAGATCTATAACATTGTGACTGCAAGAATATCATGCTTAAGTGTTTTCACATCCCTTGCATAAAGCTTATGAGGATTTTGGTGGGATCACACATGTATGATCTTACCATAACATGTTTTATTTGTGGTAGGGTCTAGATCTATTACCTATTAAGTATTTGGAACAAGAAACTTGAAGAAAAAGTTGTTTGTTTGTGTGTTGGAGAGGGAGGGGTCACGGTAACAATAGGGAGAGAGGAGAGAAAAAAATTCAAAGGTTTGATTTTGTGAAAAAAGAAAGAAAGGTGAAATAGTAAAGGAATAAAGGGATTTATATAGAAATTGAGATTGGGGTTTGAGTGATTAAATAAAAGAAGAAAAATAAAACAATTTGAGGGCATAAGAGGAGAAGGGGGGGGGGGGGGGGGGGGGGGGGGGGGGGGGGGGGGGGGGGGGGGGGGGGGAAGGGGGCGGCGTTGGGGGGCGTTGTGGGGGTTCACACCAGTTTCGAGAGAGAGGGAGGGAGGGAGAAAGAGATGTGTGTTTATTGTGTAATAATTCAAATTCAAATAAGTTATTTAAGTAATAAATATGTATTGAAAAAGTAAATTGTAAGAAATATGATGTAAGGTTGTAAGAATGTAAGAATAGGGTATGGGTGGTTATACTTGGTGAATAGTATGATGAGAAATCAAAAAGTAGATTAGACAATTATTTTATCGATAGAAATGGAAATACAACAAAAAGGACTATAATTATAATTTTTATAAATAAAAAAATTCTTAAAATTATATTTTTGAATTCGTCATTAAATTTCGGTTCTAAAGAGTCCTACAGAATATTTTTCTATTTTCGAGTCTCGGGATCCGATTTTCGAAAACAGATCCCGTTTAGGTTCGAAACGGATGAATTTTTCTGTAATCTTATCTTTTCATGTTTTGATATATTATTTAGGACTATATTCTAAAGCTAACTCATTTTTACTATTCTGGGGTTTCGTTATCGGTATTTTTGGACTTAGGTTGATTTTCAAAACCGAGTTCGGTTTGCTAAGAAAACGGAGGCTTACATCATTTGTCACTAATGACCCATCAGAAGGAGATAATGATCGTATGGGTTAACAAAGATATGGAAATATATAATTTTGAAATATTACACAAGGGAAGAAAGTGGTGGAAAATAAATTGTTAAGGTTAAAAATAAATTCCAAATCTATGATAATGTGGCGAAAGTATAAACCCCTGAATTTTTTATAATTCTTGGAAAATAATTTTAGAAGTTAAACACCAAAACCGAGACCTTGAAAATTGATCTAAGTTAAAAACCAAATTCTAAATAAGAACAAATACAAAAATTCTTAACCATGAGAAAAAGTGGAACTCAAAAACAAAATGGATCCAACAATCGTTTGATTCAACATCTGTACGCTAACCAAATCAGCTATCTATTCCCTAACACACAAATCAATATGATATATCCAAATAACACTCAACAACAAAATACTAAAACCTTAGCATGACCATGGTGTTGTTTCTTAAAAACTCATGTGAGTTGTAGAAGTAACAACATGTTCATGTTTTGTTCTTGCACATGCTAAGAATTCCAATTTTATTTTTTTGTTATTATGTTGATATTATGTTGATAATTATCATTGTAAATCCCCGAAGTTTTGGATTCAAAGTAAAGCTTAAACCCTAATTAGAAGTCAACCGGATTTCTAAAGTCAAACAAAACCCTAGTTTAACGTAACGCATAAGTCCGGCATTCCCGTTTAAGAAACCCTAAGAGAGTAAGAAAGAGTTTAGTGAGTAGAATAGTTCGTAATTATCTAAGGTAGCCTAAAAAGGTCAATTTAGTAAAACCAAAACTCGTTTTGAACCCGATCGGACATAGTTCTTGAAAAACATATCCCGGAGCTCGAAATGGTAAAAATATTCTGAATATACCTTTAGACTCGTAAAAATATAAAATTTTTAAAAATATCGATTTCATAATTTTTCGGTAGCTAAAAAAAATATCAAATATCGCATTTATATGCGTATTTTCTTACTACCAGTATTTAATTATCATGTCTACTTTACATTACACTATTTACTACTATTCTACACTATTTATCTATCTCTACTTTTTCTTACAACCTACTCTTACAACCCATACACCTATTTCTTACACATTTTCATTTCCAATACAACTTTACATCTTTCATTTCTTACTTTTAATTAATCAAAAGACAAAAAAAAATTAATTTTTCTCTCTCTTTTCCCTCGAAAATGAGCCGGCCCGCACTCTTTTTGCTCCAAATCGTTTTAATTTGCATTTATTTAATTAACACAAATTATCTCCCACATTTTCCTATAAATACCCCTTCATACTTCCACTTCTTTCACACTTCTTCTATACTAAAGTTTCTCTCTAAAAATTCTTTAAGAATTCTTTTCCAAGAAGTTCTCTCTAATTTAGATCCTTTAGGTAATCTTTCTTCAAGTTTTCTTTATGTTCATCTACTTAGTATGAACTTAGTGTGTGTTTTCTAAACCATGAAGGTTAAGAAAGCAACAATAGGTTCATACTTTGTTTTTGTTCATAATCTACTTTTCTCATGTTGTTTTTATGTTCATAACTATATAGTATATCTATATAACTATATATGTCATGCCCCAATAGTACTCTAGTAGTAATATATATATTATGATATAGCCTGATAACCCAGACGATATCAAATACACATATCAATACTAGAACTACTTTGGAAAATGACGTGAGTTTAACAAAACAGGATCTTTTTGGTTGCGTGATAAGAAATGGTGAAAGTAAATAAAATCACAATACCATAATTAAGTGCTACTATCTGAATAATAACTATTACAAACCATAAAACTTTCTAAGTTATCAAATAATAAAATTAATGCACTAACACCAATTAATACATATAAATAAAGAAACTATTTTTCCCTAGTTCCAAAACTCTTCCAGCTTTAGAAACATACCGGCTCTAAGCTCCTAGAAGCCACTAACTAAGGCTTAAGTGTCATCCTGTAAGGACTGTAGGAGTGTGAGCATAACCACGGGCTTAGTGAATAACCTAACTTATCACAACAAGCAAGTTATTATCAATCATATGTAATGCATCAATCAAACACATGAACAATTACAAGTTGGACAAACTGGAATCCAAATAGGATAGAGATTTACACCCTCTCATCAGGGTTGAAGGAACCGATTTCTGAATCACCTACCCAGGAGAAACTAAGTATATAGGAAATCCATAATCCTCACAATTATTATCTCTTTATGTTAATGATGTTTTAAACACTCATTTCCTGTTTTAAACCTTAGAAACTCCACTAAGTGTTAAATATTTCACAGCGATACCATGGGCGGCGTCCTTCATTACCAATTTGTTCTCATAGAACCGACAGAACAAAGGTAAACTTGCGTAGAACTAATAGCCTCTTGCCTAGAAAAACCAAGTATTACCAGAGAACCGAAATTCTAACACGTAGTAGGCTACCATAAAAACATAATGCAGTATGTGCAAATCATGCTATGCATACACCATTTTACTTATGAGTTTGATAATTTTTAGTTAGGTTATAAGTGTTCAAACTTCATTCAGACACTCAACATGCTTCACATACAGTAATTTCACAAGCCATTCATTATCACTTTTGGTTAATAGTATTTGTCAAACAAGTAACTTCAAACAAGCAAATCCCATAATCTCATATACACATGAGTTTGTCATTATTATCTTTGTACTTTAGTGCAACTAAACTACAATCACAAACAATGTAATAAGTCTAAGTTACTCACCTACTCATACTAATCAGTCGTAGTAATCAACCGGGAAATCCTCGACAGTATCGAAATTACCTATTAAGATGAAGTATTTATCAATAATATTTATAAATAGAAAATTAAATTCCTATGAGTGTCTAAGTGTCCTATGTCGGTATTTGATATTATTTCTATGGTTTATAGGGATTTCTTAAAGTAAAGAAATTTTCATTATTTAATTCTTTTAAGTTTCTTTTGATTATGTATATTATGGCGGATCTTATTTGAAGCTTCGTTCATATACTAAATTCCGTCATAATTTGTAGAAGTCTTGGTATGTATAATTTCTATGAATTTTTTCATAACACTTTTCTTGTAATGTAGGACTTCTAATCATGCTTGTAAAGCTTATTTTATCAAGCTTTATGTTCATATAAGGTCTTAGAAGCTTTAAATATGAATTTAGACTAGATTAAATGAAATTTAAGTCTTGTTTTGTACACTTTATTCTTAGATCCGAATTTACTATTACCATAATTATAATACTTCTAAGCTGTTGTTTTTCTTTTCAACAATATCTAAACATTTATAACACATCAATCATCTATCCACTTGAATTCAGCAATAGATTAACAACTTCTATCAACCACAAAACTTTCTTCTAATGCTCAATAATCCATCCTAAAGTCTATTCACAAATTTAACAAGGATAGGTTGTAGTTTGGAACTTACCTTGGATTGGAATGAAGAAGGATGTTCAACTTCCTCTTAAAGCAAGAATTAAACCTAGATCAAAGATTAGATGATGAGTTTCTAACTAAACAACATTAACTATAATGGAAGTTTACTAATGCAATCCAATATTCTCACCTTGTCAAGCTAGTTTTCCTCCTCTTGAACTTTAGGATAACTTAAGACTTTTGATTTGGTTTTGGATGTTGTTGGAGAGGGGAATTGATGTTGTTGATGAGCTTAGTGTGTAGGTAGGATATGGAAGTAAGCTAGGGGTTTATGGTTGATCACACAAGGGTTTCTAAGCTTCTAAGTTGAAGGTTGCAATGGAAAAAGAAAAGGAAAAAGGGCTGGACGTACTTCTCTTTGTAGTTATGTTTTTGGGAGGATTTTGTGAGAAGTTATGAGTTCAAATTATGTCTAACTTAAGCTTATATACATATACTAAGACTAGGCTAAGTTTTAGAAGCTAAGGAAAGGGTTTTGGGCTTGAAAAAATGTTCACAATTGCAGCTGGAAATTCCATACGAATTTGCAAATTTGGATGACAATTTGACTTATGTTTTGATAGATTTGTGTGGCTATCTTTGAGGGTCTTAATTGTGTTTGTTTGGTAGCTAATTAATTTGATTTATGTGTGTAAAATTAGGAGCTTAGATTGTGTAAAAATCGGGTCAAAATCTGTTGAAGTTCGAAGTTTGAAAATTTGAAATTTCTGGAACATTTCCACTTAATTTTTGGACAGATTTTGGATCTGATTTTCTCATTAATTATTGGGGTATGAAGTGTCCATTTGAAGGCTCTATTGGTGCTTACTTGGTCAAAAATATCAGAGCCTAGGAATATTGCAAAAATCGGAGCTAAATTTGGAGATGTGTGCTGCTGTGTTTGTTGAATTTTTCCTCTACTGCAGCTATCAAGATCCGACTTTTGCATGGATATTTGGAGTGGTTGTGGTTGTTTATTCAAGCTAAAATTCTCCTCATTTATTGTTGATTACATGTGGAGTGTTTTGGTTGGATTGTGGGTCAATTTCGTTTGAAGTTTAAGGCTCAAATTTCGGATCAAAGTTAGGCAAAAATTTAGATCTCTGCAGCAGGGGAGTTCTTGGCTGCTGCATCACAATTTTTCTATCTTAATTTAGAACTTTTTTCCTCTTCCATTTGATCTATAATTCTTGCAAATTAAATGTGGGTTATAGGTGTAGCTTTTAGGTTGGTTGGGGTATCCTTTTCGGGTTGGATTTTGTTTTAAAAATCGGAGCAAAGTTGATTAAATGTCAGTTGGTTGCAACCGAGGCCCTGCTATTGCTGCTCTGTTTTCCACCGAGCCATGCTGTGCTTGTGCAAGGTGTGTGTGTGGGATGCGGCTTGCTGGACGTGTGGGGTGTTGCTGCTGCTTGGTTGCCTCCTGATGTTGTGCATGGAGATGAGGCTGCTGTGCGTGGAGTGCAGATTGTTTTGCTCGGGGGTACTGCCTGCTGCTGCTTGTGCGTCTCCTGCTACGCGTGGAGAATTGTCTCACTCGGGGGTAGGCTGCTGCTTGCGTGGAATTGGATCTCGACATCTCTACTGCTCAAAGGAATCCTGCAGCGCGCGTGAAGGTAAATCTCCTCTACCATTCCACCCTTCAATTCATGCAGCGATGAAATTGTCTTATATATATATATATATATATATATTTAATAGTTACTAACTAAAATATTTTTACTAATAATAAATTATTCGCGTATATCTAGACTCGTTATATTTACGTTTTATTGAGATAAAATTTACCTAAGTTACTACAAAACTTTAAATTATTTGTATTTTCAAATTTTTAGTTAAAACTTCACACGATTAATTATTTTTAGTATTTTTAACTTACGTGATTAAATTTTCAAGTTCGATGAATTAAGTTAGGAACCCAGTCCTAATAAATTTAAAATTTCCCAACAATTATAACAACGGTTTTGAAATTTTAAAGCTATTTCTAGTTATATCTTGAATTATTAGTTCAAGATACGAAATCTCGTTTTTGGTATCCATTAAGGTCGAGAAAATTTTTATTCGGGCTTTTCAAACTAGAAATGAGTTTATTACAACTCATAGGTCTATTCTAGGATTTTTATCGGTTTCTAAATTCACTATCTAATTTACGTTTTCTATTTTACTACTGTATATTATTGTGAAAATTTTCGGGGTTTACAATATATATTATTTAGAGCATATAAGCTCATTTGTTTTGCAATTTATTTACTTTTCTTGTAATTTATTTACTTCCTTGCAATTTATTTACATTCATGTTATTTTTAAGACTACTCTTTCTAGTCTTAGACTTGTCCTCATCAAGTCAAAACATTTTTCTTTTTCTTTTGGGACTAGTCATTTCTTAGTCCTGGGATACCTTAAACAAGCTAAGGTTCCAATACTTGATTTATTTTCTTATTAGCTTATTCTTTCAAGTTATTATGTTTCTTTATGTTTTCATAACTTTATGATTCATATTCATGCATGAACATAGTAGTTTTGCCTCAACAAAATAAATGAAGAAATGTTTTCTTAAAATAAAGATTTTTTTCTAGAAATAAAAATAGGAAGTTAATGTTTTTCTAAAAACTAAGAAGTCATCTTAAACAAACTTAGAGGAGTTCATAAGAGATTTTATAAACATACATAAAAAAGGACTTTTTGAATTAAACAAGGATTTTACAACAACTTCATCTTTTTCTTCGAATGATAGAAATTATTTTCATTAAAACAAGATGATCTCAAGAAACCAAGAAATCATTTCTCTAAATATAGGAGTGTTAATATCTTCAAAAAGTGTTGAAAGCCAAATATAGGAAATTAAAAAAAAAATCATTCTTTAGGAATTTGAAGAAATTACGAAAGTAAAATTTAGGAAAAGAAAAGAGATACCCATTATAAACAAATTAAGATGATTTCAAAGCAAAATGAATATTCCAAAAATTCTTAAGTATCAAAATCTTTAAAGACTTTACTTTTTTATAAATTAAGACAACTTCATTTACTTTATACATTTGTTATGAGTCAATAAATACATGAATATACTTTCCAAAGGTTTTACAAGCTATTATATTACCCATCTCTTCAAATGAGCTTTGGATAAAAGAACGAAAAACAAGTTTACAAAAATTCGTGATGAATCTGTCCGCCGCTTTTTCGGAACCCAAACGACTTAGTTTGATGAAAATAAGTTTAAAAATAGATAGATCTTTTCGAATAGGTAGAAAGCGGTATATTATATGCGAAATTTCGAGTTAAAATGAGTAAGTTATGGCTATTTTAAATTGGAATTTCTTTTTATACGATTTTACCATGATTTTAAGAAAAGTTTAAGATCTTCAAGAATAGAAACTTCATGAAAGACTCATTTTGGGTATTTCATCTTGTTTAGGTGGAGAAGGACCCGAGATCATTTTTTCGGAGGATTACTTTGATTAGGATCTACCGACATAGAGTGAGTTATTCCTTTTACTAAGTTACATTTCCTTATTTTGTGCTTGTAAGTAGTAGCACTAGTAAATAAGAACAAGATAAAATGAATAATTTTTGTGTGACTTGGAATTATGATTGAGTGAATATGAGTTAAGAATATCGAAAGATTGTTTGATATATGAATTGTGATTCTTGTATGGATATGATGGGAATTGTGTTGATCACCTTCAACTTGAACTAAACATTACTTGGTTAAATTTGTATTGAAATCAATTCATGCATATCATACTTATGAGTCACATTTGTTTCACTACTATTCTTCGTGTGGGGAAACGAGGAAATGGTAGTGGTGGCTGGTAGGAGCCAGAAAGTCTACATGGGCCAGTAGGAGCCGTAAAGTCTATAGAGCAAGTAGGAGCCGGTAAATCTGCAGATATTGATGGTCGTATGGGCCTGTAACCTCCTAACCCTTGACATGGAGGGTATAAAATCCATGCTACACTTGATTTCCGATTAATCATGTGTATCTTGTTTGCTCATATGATTGGTGCATTCTCATATGTTTGATTAGAATACTTGTATGAATTATGAAAATGTCTTATAGATGGAATTATCTCACTAGGCTAGTTTTGTTTATACCCTTATAGCTTTTTGTTACAGCATGATTACCTTTGGTTGGCCCCAAGGAGTCCCGTATGTTAGGTACGAGTTTAAGCTACTTGGAGTTTTCAGGAAAAGCTTCATATAGTTAAGTTTTGAACATAGGCTTCTAGAAAAATCTCTATAGTAGGCATATGTTATAGTTGTTATTATTTTGGTAAGACTTCTAAAGTGGGGAAATGCCCCTAAGATGATGTAAAGATATTATTATGGAAATCTTATGTTTATTTATATAAGTTCTTGCTTGCTTGCTTTTATTATCTACTTAAATGTAATACCTGTGAGTCTCCTACTATCTTGGAAGCACGCCTTGCATGTGATATCGAAGCTCCTGCATGACTAAGATTGTCATTCATTAACTTTAATATTATATGCGGCGGACTGCCACGTTTAGGGTACTCTCCGGGGCGTGACAATCATTATGCTCCTAACTTAACTTTGTATATATAATATTATCTATATGTATATCTATATTTCTTAGAGCCTAATTGCAAACTAACTTTCACCAACATACTCTTACTATTATTATTGCTCTTATCATTGCTTTTTCTTTTCTTTTTGGAACTAGTCTATTCTTAGTCTCGGGAAGCCTTGATGAAGCTAAGGCTTCAAATACTTGACCGGGATACCTTGATGAAACTAAGGTTCCCATTACTTGATCTTATTATTTTGCTTATTTTTTCTTCTTATAATCTTTCTTATATTATTATGTGAAATTTTCATCTTTTTCATGTTATATAATAATATGCATGCATCATTATTATGATATTTTCTCAACAAAAATAAAGAGGAAATTTCTTTAATAAAATGAAACCAAACTCTTTTAATATATAACATTGTCACTGAATAAAGTTTTTGTTGTCAAACACAGGAAATTTTTTTAACAACTTCTTTTCAAACTCATCATTAATTTTACTAAATGACAATAAAGATGATTTTTACCAAATAAATTAACTAAGAAAAAATATATATACAACTCATATTATTAGAAATTATCAATAACTTATGAAAACTTTTGGGAACTTCATTTTATCACTGAAGGTAAAATTTGCAGAAGACCAGAGTTAAGAAGAAATTAATTTATTTTGGAAAAGGAATTTGAAAACTAAATAAGAATATACTCATTTATAATAACCCAAGAATTTATAATGTTCTTTCAAAACATTTAGAAAGGAAATTGTTAGAAGTTCAAATTTTCAATACCATAAGATAAATTGCTTTATGAAATATAATTGTTGGGACAACACCATTAAAATTTTGCATACAATATGAGTCCGTATATATATGTATTTAAAGGATTTTTCAATCATATAAATATCTATATTTTTTCTTAAGAATTTTTGGATAAAGAAAAGTTTAAAAAATTGTGTTTTGAGGACTTGGAATTTCATAGTAATTCTGTACCTCACCATTTCCAAACCTAAATGGATTTTTATGATAAAAATAACCTTATAAATAGATAGATCTTTCCGAGAGGTAGAAAATGACATATAATATGGAAAATTCCAAGTTAAAATGAGCAAGTTATGACCCTTTTAAATTGGAATTTTATTCTACGTGATTTTTGACGAACATAGTAAAATAGAACTAGAAAGTTTAAGTAGAACTTCCACGATATAATCATTCTGGGTATTTCTTTTTTTAGGTGATGAAAAATACGGATTTCCCTTTTTGAGGATTACTATGACTAAGAAGATTGTGAAATGGACGATTGTCAAATGGACGATTCAGTTATTTTTCTTAATTTCATTACCTTGCTTGTGCTTGTAGATATGAATGGGGAATTCAAGGATATATATGCATGTGTGATTCTATGCTTATGTAATGAAATGAGAATTAAGAATATCATAACTTTGAATTGTCTGTTTAAGTATTTTTTTTCTACCTATATGCATGATTGCTTATTGTTTGCCAAATTGTTTGATCGCCCATAAGAAACTTTAATAATATTTTGCTTAAGAATAATAAAACGTTCACACATAGTATCCATCTAGTCATATTTCTTTCGAAAGGCTACTACTCCTACATGTAGAGTTGGATAGGTTGTTATCGTGCTGGGACATGGGCCATGCTCCTTTCTAGAGAATCCACATCGCTCGGGAAATGTAACTTTAGGTTCGAAGCCGTACCAACCGAACTCTTGGGGCAGGGGCCTGGGGACTAGCAGTAGAAGGTCGAGAGGATCTTCATCAACAATTCCCTAACCTTCGATACGGAGGGGTAAATCCATTCTATACATGGTTTCCGGATAATTATACATATTTGTGTAATCATGTGATTTGATGCTTAGAATGCATAGCATATGTATGAAAATTAAATAAACTTATTTGATATCACGATGCGAAAGAAATGGAATATCTTACTAAGCTAGTTATAAGCTTACATCCTAATAGATCTTTGTTGAAATAGGTATACCCATGACTCCATTCGAAGATCATGATATTAAGAAAATTATTGATGGATTTTAAAATCTTATGGAAGCAATGGGAACATAGGATGAATTTATTTTTTAATTTTCGTATATGCAAAATATGTTATGATAGTATTTTGGTGATTATTGAGAAATTTATTTACATAAACTTGGAGATAATAACGGGGGTATGTCCCAAAGATTTGTAATCAACCAAGTTTATGTTTTATGTTAAGTATTCTCTTTACCTTATTACTTAATCAATATCAATGTAAATTATGCTACTCCGATGCGTTCTCTTGATTGTGATGTGTGCCTTGTACATGGTATGGAAGTTTTGCATGACCAAGGTAGTCATTCTTAGGCTTTAGTATTGTGTACGACAGACTATCACGTTTAAGGTATCCCTTGGGGCATGACAGAAAGTACCTAGCTTTTGTGTTTCAATGATATTTGTTGATCTAAAAGAGTTTTAGGATGCGATTCCAAAACACTTTGTACTTGAAGAGAAAGAGTTTCAATTTGTTAGAAAGATGCAATAAAACTTCGGTACAGGCAAAAATTGTGAAAGAAAATTATTCATGGTTACTATATGGTCCATATGAAAGGCATATGAGGAATTTTTATTTGAAAACATACATACTAAAATGGGTAAATTACATTAAAAAATTATCAACAGTTAAAGGTAGATTCATTTAAGGTATTAACATTTCAAGTGAAAAAGAGGAATCAACATTTGTGTATAAATTCATTTAAAGTATTCAAGTTTCAAGTAATTGAAAAGAGAAATCAACATTTTGTAAAGTAAGTCCAATAAGATACCAATAATCGATCATTGAGGAAATTAGGAAAGTTAATTGAAAACCAATCCAAACTTTAATACCTTAAATAAATTTTGGAAAATGTTGATACCTCATTTAATTTTCTTTGTAGGATGGTGAATCTTCTTTTTAACTATTTAAAACATTTATACCTAAAATGAATTTACCCTCAAACATTGATACCTTTTACTTTAACTCACCCATACCAAACACACAACTATGCTATCTCCTTGAGTCAATTATAAACTCTATGCCAAATTTAAAGTGATGTCCTTTAAAAGAATTAGTAAAAAAAAAAATGGGTATTGTTGTTACAACATCCTAGTGCAGAAGAGGCAAATTATCGCTTTTTAGGAGCTTATAGGATCAAAAGCAAGCAAGTATGCCATATTACGGGACTATGCCTAGGAGCTTTAAAGGAAAAAACTTTAGGATCAGAAGCAGTGATGTGTTTATTGCTTTTTAAGATAGACATCCTAAAATGGACTAATATTTAGGATGGCTTAATCAATTGATTTAATATGCATGGTCATTTGAATCCAGGCCCTAAAGTGACATCCTTGTTATACATACTACCAATAAAGTAGTTAAGCAATTAGGCCACTAGTTATATTTCGACGAGTAGCTAATAGGGGAATAGTATCAAAGTAACACTTACCCAATTTGGAGAGAAGTTACATTTGTATAGTTTAAGATGATGGGCTCCATTATAATACACAGTGTGATGGACTACTGGTTTCTTTGGGAGACTGGGTTTTAAATTTATATTTTCTTTGCTAAATCTTTGTCTAACTACGATCTCAACAAAGCAAGCATATCTATCAAAGTGGTATAGTTGAAAACTCTAGGTCATATTTCAAGGAAAAGGTAGTGATTACTTCTACTCACTCATTTCCTTATCTAGCTTAATAAAAAAAGATGGGTTTTATCTAACTAATCACTAAGCTAAGACTAAACTAGCTAGTTTCAACAAGCTTCATAGCAAGCATACAAGAATTAAAACATATCAATTCATAAGGTAGCTTGGGACATGCTTTACCTTAGGTCTATTCATATAACTCAAGAAATTCTTAGTAAAGGTTGTGTTGAATTATTGAACTATCATATTCATTAGATTATGCTATAGTTTCTCTCAAAATCAAAAGTAAACCTAAGTCCAACCACCGAAATCTCTTCCTAACTATTAGCAACTTAGATTTGCATAAAGATAAAGAATCCTTTTATTAGCAACATATCTCATGTAGTCAATCAATAGCCTAGATCTATTCATTAAAATGACCTCTCATCTTATTTTAACAAAATCAGACATGAACCCATATCATATGCTATACAGATTCAATATCGATTAAGCTTAAGATATTGAATACAATAAATCAACACATATTCAATTTGAGCTCAGTAAACTTACATGAAGAAAGAGCAATAAAACTAATATCCTTGATGAATTGAAGCAATGAAGTATAAAAGCTATTGTGAAGCCCTACAAAAGTCATGAAGTCCTCTTTAAATTCTCTCTCTTCAAAAGAATATTCATAATTTATTTCTCTTCTACTCTCTCTATTCCATCTATTATATGTATTCTCTAATTCCATGGATAAAATGAAAGCAATATGGGTATTTATAATATTTTGATTTCAGCCTTGCCCATCTGCCATGTCTATGCTGAATAGAGAGCTGAAAAATCAAAGGTTTGTTTCTTGCACAATTTTGCCCAAAGTTGCTTTATTTTCTTTAATTTCTCTTCAATTATCGTAATATCTTCCAAATGAATGTTTCAAGGCTTGAAATGAATATTTCATAAAATAAGTGTCCTTTTTCTATAGTAAATTACAAGAAATATATAATAAATATGTCCAAATAAGCACAAAAAATATAGGTCTTTTGACACTTATCAACTGCTATAAGTAAAGATAAGTAATGGCCATGATTTCTAAACAAGGCTTTTTATCACGCCCCAAGAGGTATCTCAAACATGGCAGTCCGCCACACACAATATTGAAGCTTTAGAATGACTATCTTAGTCACGTAAAGGCTTCCATAATATGCACAAGACATACAACACAACAAAGGGAGGCATCAAAATAGTGCAATTTACTTTGATAACAATTAGGTAGTAAGGCAAGAGAATACTTAACATTAAACATAAATAAGGTCAATTATAATTCTTAGGGCCATAGCTCTACTAATGTCCTTGAATGGAATTAAAACGTATACATACATTTTCTAGAAATCTCCAAAATAGTAACATATCATATATTTCTCATTACAAAATTCTCAAAATGAAACTTTATTCTATGCTCCTAATTCTTCCATGAGGGCTCAAGAATCCACTAATGATTTCCTTAGTAACTTTTTTCTTGCATTTAGTCTTAAGTATACCTGTTTCAATCAAAGATCTACAGGTATGTAAGGTATAATATGCTTAGTGAGATATTTCCCATCATTCGCACCCAAAATCATAAGAAACCAAATTTTATTAGTCAAGCATATGATATGCAACAGCCACATGAACATGCAAATATGTATGATCATCTCAAAAACTGTATATAAAACGGATTTATCCTCCATGACAAGGGTCAAGAAATTCAAAAGGAGGCTTCGCATCCTCTATTACAAGTCCCCAACCATTCGTTAATAGTGATCGGTCTGCATGGTTCATCCCTAAGAACGCCTTCCCCGAGTGTTTGTAATTTCCTCGAGGAGGAACATATCTATGCCTATGGTAGGATTCATAGTTCTTCAAACTACTCGTGTGAGAGTAGCAGCATTTAATGAGACTCGATGATGTGCAATGCATGATTGTTTCTTTTTCTTAAGTCAAACCTTGATAAGGTTCTTTAGGGGGTGATCAATCAATTTAACACTCACAAATAACCATACATATAAGAAATCAAAGCAATTAAACAAACAATACAAGGTTTCGATATGCTTAATATTCTTTTGATCACGTAAATATAAAATCACATACATAACCCATGCGTTCCCCGTACAGATCCATTTTTATCTTTTCTTAGCATACTAGTGCCACTATTTCTACAAGCACAAACACAGTAACGAAATTAGGAAAAGAACTTAATCATCCATAAGAGCAATTCCTAGTCGTAATAATTTTCTGGAATCGATTCGGTAAGTCCTTCGTCACCTAAACAAAAGAAATACCCGAAATGAGTATTTCATAGAGGTTCTACTTAATTTTCTAACTCCATCTATTGCATTCACATTATTCATCTTAGTTGCGAAAATTCTAACTTAAAACGACCATAACTTGCTCATTTTAACTCTGAATTTCACATATTAGAAGTCATTTTCTACATACTCAAAAATATTTATCTATTTCTTGGTTATTTTTAACATTTAATGCCATTAAGGTCTCATAAAAGGATGGTACATATTCATCCTATAATCCTTAGCCCTTAATTCTTGCATTTTCCAAAATTTTACTTCACTTCGAGACTTTATATCAAATATATAAATATTTCTACCTTTGAAAATCATTTCGTATTGACAATAGCTCATATTATATGTATGATCCTGGTGATGTTGTTCAAATAAAAATTTTGTAAACAATCTTTTATAGAAAGTAGTAATGTTGAGATTTATAAAAAATTACCTTTTTAAACTTGTAATAAAATTCTTCACCCTAAATTTTGTCAATATGAGACTTAACAAAAATCATAGTTTAATATGTATTTTGAAAATTTGGAGCTCTTATACTCATTTCAAAAACTTCATTTAGTAATTTATTTTATAAGACATGGGTTTTAATTATTTGTGAAATAACACCCTAAGTGCATTTCTATTGAAATTTTCTTAAGTTTAGTTTTTCAATAAAATCTCATTTCTTAGATTTTATAAATGTGGACATCAATTAAAGAAAATTTTTCATTTTTATCTTGAACGTTTTTTAACTAGTTATTTTCCAAAACATGAATCCTTATGTGTTTGAGAGGAAAATCATTTTAAGTCGTATCATCTTTAAAATGTTTCAAGTTTTAGCATATGAAAAAAATTAGGCAAATGACTTATTCTAAATTTTTTATTTTTAATAAAAAGGTTTGTTCATATATTGTAAATAAGATTTTTAGAAGATTGAAATATCCAAAAATTTTAAATGCTTAATTTATTGGAATACACATGTAATATGTTTGCTTGAGATATAGAATTGTAGTGGATAATTAGATAACATAATATAATGTGTTAGCATAATTTATTAATTGTGATAAATTACATGTTTAAATAAGATAACATAAATTAGAATTTATGTAGTGTTATATGATGTATGTATTAGTGTAATTTGATAAATTGTTTTGCTTGTTAACTTCCATGCATGTTAAAGCTTGATTTTCAAAAGAAAACAAAGCAAAAACCAAATCTAATCTTAGCAGAAATTTTTTGCCCAAATAAAACCCAAACACAGCCCAAAACAAAGCCAAAGCCCACTCATTTTTCTTCTTCAAGTTTGCTATAAATGTCAAACACAAAGGGTAATTATCAACTTTCATTATGCTAAAATCATAAAGCAAAACATAGACATAAATTCGTTGGTCCTTCAAGCTCCAATTTTCCAACCTTCTCCTTCATATTGTCTTGCTCAATTCACCAAGAAAGCTTTGTATTGTCTTATGGTGAGTCATTCCTTTGTTTTTCATGTAAGAATGATTATTGTTTTAATGGGATTTTATGGTTGAATGTGATTTTGATGACTTCCATATGTTTGGTATTTAGTATTTGTGATACAATTTGGTTTATAGGACTTAATGAGTTCTTAAAGTGTGTTATTTGAGTATAGTGAAGAATTGGAATTGTTTTGAAGTTGAATGATGGATGTGGATTATTGAAGTTGTATGAAGTTTTTTAGTGAGAGTGTTGAGGAGTAATGATGTTTATAATGTTGTTGGGAGTATATGAAGGATTGTATATGACTTTTGTTGTGTTTAAGTTGTATTAAAACAAGTAAAGTGTTAAAATGATGTTTAAAAACAGGGGAATCGCATTTGAAAAAGTTACAAATTTTTGTAACCCAGGATGCATAGGCCATTTAGGCACCTGTGCTGGTCCATACGGTGGCATGGCAATGCTCGTGGTAGCTATTGGATGTTTTTTCTCAGTGTGCACGGCCATGAGCATGGGTTGTGCAACAGACCATGCTGGGAAATGCCTTGACCTTCTCGCTTCATATGGTCAGCACGCCTTGAGCATGGGCTATGCACCAAACCGTGCTGGTCCTGTTTCCCTATAAAAAAATTATTTTTTCAAAATTTAAAATAAAGATGTACGTTATACATGTATATGTTATGTGTGTGTATATATATATGTTTATATAACTATTAAATGAAGGATTTGAATTTAGTTTTATTCAAGTTTTGTTTTGAATCAAGAACTTAGAAACCTATCTAAAGTTAATGCTCTATTTTATATGAGTCGAGTTCTTTTATTTCAGATAATTCAGCTCAGTCGAAAGAGTCTACAAGTCTTTTATCAAATATTGCAGGTATACAATAACTTTGATTATTGTTTGCTTAGGATAAACATAATTTTAGTCAATTCTAATCAAAGAGAAATTATAAGTTGTTTGAATTGGTTGTGTTTTTTACCATTTAATCTAGTTCGAGGAGCGGCAATCTTGTCCGAGTGGACGCGATAGTTAAGCGCTTAGGCTACCTCTATGATGGTGCCATGAGTTTTACAAATGGCTCAGTGAGTAATTTATAGGGAGAATAGTATCTGTATAACTTTTGCTTATTCTTAATAAGAAATAATATGATTTAGTTCACATTTATGGGACAGGTAAAACTAAGTGATATTATGGATTAAATTAAGTAAAATTGAGTAGCGGCTATTAACTCTAAATGAAATTACTTTTCTCTTTATTGGTTATATCATTTAAGAGATATAGGTATTTGGGCTGCCTATATCAACCCCCTGAGCATTGTGTTATTACTCAGGACTCCCAGCTTCTTATTGGCTTGCTCCGAAGTTTGAATACTCCTTTATTGATTTATAAACTTAATTAATAGATAATAAATAGATAGTTGATGCATTTCATTTAGTCTAAGAGTATTTGTCACTACATATTTGCTTTTGTTACTTGTGTAGTGGGCCTTTAGCTCATAATCTCCCATTTCAGGTGTTGATGACGATAAGTTTTATACTTAGTTAGGATATGAAATCGATTTTGAGGACTTTTTGGACGACTTGGACTATTAGGAACCCCGACCTCCATGAAGGAAAATCTTTTGTAATAGATTAGGAGGTGTATATTTTTTGAACTAATGTAATAGTTGTTAGATATTTTGAAAAATCATATGTATTTTGACATAGGTTGATCACAAACCTATATTTTGTAATCTTAAGTATATAAATATATGTATTATAGTCCTTTGTCCTAATGATGTGAAGGGAAACAAGGTTTTGTAATATTATCTATTATATCTCCCTTAGCAAAATGCTTTTAGAATGGTTTTTATTACGGTTTAAACAAATAATTTATACAAATTTTTTCTTTACTGACAGCCTTACATGTAATACTGTGTATTACATGTGACTGGGGATTGGATTTGCATGTTTTAAATAGGTAGCGAATCCAGGTCCTTGCAAAAATTTTACATAACAAAGAATTATCAACACTTATGTTTGAGAAGTTCACTTTGGCAATTTGAAAAATATACTTAAGTGTTTTCTTTTAAATTCTTTATTCTTAATGAAGGAGTTTCCTAAGTATTGTAGATAAGATTTTTGTAAAATAGTTTGCATAACAAAGAATTATCTATATTTATTTTTTTTTTAAAAAACTCACTTTCAAAATATTTCCTAAGTGTTGATAATAAGGTCTTTGAAGTTCATTTTATAATTTTTCTCATCTTTGATTGTTTATTATGATAACATCACTAACAACCATATATATATATATATATATACACGAGTAAAGTATAATAATACGTTAAATGAAATCACTATCATAGGCTTATCAAAGTGTAAAAAAAATTAAAGATAAATAACAAAAAAAAAGCAAATAAAAAATAAATGCTTAGGAATCTTAGCTTGTCATCAAGACTCCTTGGGACTTGAATAAATTCTAGTCATCATAAAAATAAGAAAATCATAAAGAAAGAAAAACATGGAAGTTTTAGATCTTATAAGAGCTTCCCGAGACTTGAATCTTTCTAGTCTCATAGATAAATCAAGAACATCCAATAAATAAATATGGAGTCTTAAATTTTATGTCAAGGCTTCCCGAGACTTAAAAATGAATAAGTTGCCTTTAAATAGAAAAATAATTAAGGGCAAAAAAAATAAAATAGAAGCCTTAAAATTTTTGGACAAGACATTTCCAATACTTAAATTATGTACAAATCACTAATTTATTATTGACTTGATTAAGGACAAGTCTCAAAATATATAATAAGAGTATAAAATAAATAAATTGCAAGAGACAAAATAAGTGCAAGAACATAGATGTTAGATTAGTAAGTAATAGGCTCTAAATAATATAAATATTACATATACATATTAGAATATAAAGAGTTAGGTTAGCAACAAGAAATAAGAAGAAAGAACATATTTTGATCATGGATATAACATTGTGACATGAATAATATGTGTCTTACATTTTCATTCCCTAACATATGCATCATGAGGATTTCATATGAAAAAAAAAATTTAAAGACATAAATGTTCATGCCACTTGCATAAACAACATATATGAAGATGGTGTTTAGTGTTTTTACCTAAAATAAGGGATGAGATTTATGTATGAATGAAAGAGAGAAGGAACGCATTTGAGAGAAGTTTTAGAGAGAAAAGTTATAGAGAAAAATTGGCAGAGTTTTGTTATGATGAAAGAAAAGTGTGTAAGAAGTAAATGAGGGAAGGGATATTTATAGAGAGAAAAAGGAGGGAACAAAAGATGGAAAAATAAATAAAAAAGAAAGTAAAAATGAAAGAAAATGGGGAAGGTGCAGCGGCTACCGTTGATAAAGAGAGAGGGACAAAAATTGATTTGAGTAGAAAAAGTGTAATGAAGTATAATAGAAGTTAAGTAAAAAGTATAGTAATATTTTATGGGAAAAGATAATTATAAGAAATATAAGAGACAGGTGTAAGGAGATGGGTGAATAGTAGTAAATAATAAATAAATTATAAACAAGACAAATAAATTATCCGTAGTAATAAAAATATGCATAAATAAGCTATATCTTACGTTTTTAGAAGCTTAAAAATTTGCGACTGATATTATTTTGAAATGATAAATTATTGGATGATATTTAAACGATAAGTTGATATTATTTTATTATGAATTGTTATCCAATTTTGTTATCTCAATCTTTGTGCTGAATGTCAAGTACAAAAACGATCTTCTAGCCTTAACTGTCGAATTTTTGACCTAAAAAATTTCTATCTTATATTTTATGAATATATTAATATATTTCTAGTATAAATTGTTTGTCGAAATATTTTTCTTATTTTGCATGTCCATGCCCTGATTTTAGAAACTGATCTCATTTAGGTCCGGAATAAACGAATTTTTGGCGAATTTGATCTTTTTAGGTTATGACATTTTTTCTAATCATATTCTAAGGTTATCTCATTTTTGCTGTTTTAGAATTTCTAGCACAGGATTGTAGGATCTAATCTCACTAGGGTTTATTGTTAATATAGTTGGCTTTTAGGGTTCCAGTTGACTTCTAATTCTAGGATTTTTGGTTATACTTATATGTTTACTCTATTTTATGATTTATTTAATATTTTACAATTCTCAGGATTTTCTAATCAGGTCTAGGGCTTTTAATGTGTTATATGTTGACTTGGTTTGATTTTCGGTATTAATTTTAAATTCTTACTTCTAAAATTCATCGAAGGGTTTAAGGTTTTATAATTTTGTCATTAGATATTATTTGGACACACTATCTTGATTCACGCTTTACAGATTAGATAGATAAATTGTTCAACGTAAGGATTTTGAGGCAAACGATTATTAGATTTTTTGTTTTATTTTAAAGGTACTCTTTTTCTTAAGTTCATGAAATTTCGTATTTGATCTTGTTTAAGAATTTTAGAGTTCGGTTTTAATTTGAGTTGGTTTTAGGGTTTCATTTTCGGTATTTAGCTTTAGGAGAGTTTTGAAAAAAATTCAAGGGTTTACACTATTATAAAGATCTTTTCTAGGGGATAGAGGTTTACAACCACCGCTAAGCAATTGCTACTACTCGAGACCTCATCATTCCTAGTTGTGCTACTAGAATCTAAGTACTCCAATATTGATTACCATACCTAATTAAAGATTTGTCTTTTTAGTTGTTGCATTAATGATTTCGATATTGACTGTTATGGCTACATAGGTCGTGAATCAGATATTGATGAGTGGCTTGATAAGCTTGACATATAGATAGGTTAGACATTATGTTATTGTTTTTCAAGCATTGGATTTTGTATTGAGTGATTTCCTTGTTGATGAGATACTATTTTAGGGTTATACACTTAATTTGATACATTTACAAAATTTTTTACCATTGAGATTTATGTTTTCAGTATGTTGAGTAGGCTTCTCTTATTAAGGAGCTTTTGGAATACAAAACTTTATTTTCTGCTGTGGTATAAATTGTTTAAAAAACTAAGTAAAGGATTTCATAAACTAAAATTGGTTATAAACACCTATTATTAATCGTAGTTTTTGTGTGGAACTCTTAAATGTTATATGTGATATAACTGTTAACGCCGTAGTCCCTAGGAGCGTAAAAGAGACAAGAAAGCTAGCATGGGCATTATTGTTAGAGATGACGAAACGAGATTTAGTGGTAACTATCTCAAAATCAGTGGCAGCTTTAGAAGTGGAGCATGGGGAAGCATTAGCTGTAAAGGAAGTTTCACTCCTAGCACAAGACAGAGAATAGGGACATATGGATGTGGGGATTGACTCCGGTCTGGTTTATAACGGCATCATGCAAAACAGCTGTCTTTCTTGCAAGTCAAAGCTAGTGATGGATGAAATTTCTAAAGTAAAGGGGTTTTTCATGATTTTGTTTTTAATAAATCGAACAGTAAATGCATAAGTTGGCTAGATTGTTATTTAGGATAGTGGGTTGACCAAGTAGGAAGTTATGTCCCCATTCTCCTGCCGGTAATTTTTTTCTTTAAATAAATCGAAAGACATATGCGTATGTTGAGTAAGTTGCCATTTAAGCACTTATGCCCCAGCCCCCTTTAGCTGAATTTATCTTTGGTGACTGGTTCAAAAGCATCTGACATTTGTATATGTTGTTTCTCATGTTGAAATAAAGCTTATATTCTATGGAGAACAGAAAAAAGGAAATAAAAATAAGGAAAATCTTCCGGAGTAGAAGAGTGAAAAAAAAAGAAGTAAAATAAAAAAAAATAAGTGAATTACAAATGCTAGTGGAGTAATAAGATGAAAATAAAAGCATTATTATCATGTAATCATTATTCTGGACATTGGTCATGCCCATAGTTTAATTTTATAAAATTAAAAATAAATTAATCATGATTACCTAAGTAGCCAAAGTGTCTCTTACCTTTTAATTTTATTCGCACGATGAGTCGGTGAGGATAAAGTTTGAGGTCATCACGGGGTGGTTCTGAACCGCGAAACGCCTCGAACCGTCCTCGGTGGTTCCGTACTCGAGAACTACCCTATCAGGGATGGTTAAGAACCGCCGGAGGACCTGCTAGCACTGGAGGACCTGCTAGCACCGACGGGTCCTAGCAGTTCCTCTGCAATGAACTAGCGATTCTGCCGAGTCGGGAACTGCCATTCCAGACCTGGAACCAGCGGTTCCAACCTGGCTCGTATAGAAAATAAAAAAGAAAACACATACATCACAAATTGGGCTAACTTTGTTTAGCAAGTGACTCTAGAAAAGAGCTTCTTTCTATTTCCTCAAGTTAGGTTCTAGTATCTTTTGTGGACTCCAGTCTATTTCCAAGGGTTAGAATCATATCATGGCACATACATAGACATCGGTATAAAAAGAATTTACAATGACCCAAAAATGAAGAGAGGAAAAAAAAATGAAAAAGGAAAGGTTTGAAGAAGATTTACTATAAACGTTCGCCAACATTATTCTAAATGACGAAATGAGTGAAAGTAGTGTCTTGAATCCCTAAAAAATTATTAAAGAAAATAACTTGGGTGTTTTGACAATTTTACAGAGTTTTTGGTATTTAACAAACAAATGAGCTTTACATTTATTTATTGATTTCACTTAAAGACATGCAATTTCCTCTTAACAAATAGTGAAATAATTAAATTAATAAATGATGCTTTTACATATATTTACGCAACTTAATTTAGTTAAGAAATATAAAAGAAACTAAACCAAAGAAGGTGAAAAAAATTTCAGAATTAAAAAAAAAAAAAAGCAAGAAACTGTTGACTGACCACCTTGTTGCCGATAGGTTGTTATTTGTTTTTTCTTTTTATTTTTTTGGCCAAACGATAGGTTGTTATTTAACCAAAAATATTACAATTACATAACAAACAAAAGGAAAAATAAAATAAATTTTATAATTCTGATGCGAAATAGGGGAAAGGTCTGAATTGCTTTCAAAAAAATTGAAGGAAAGTTACAATTACAACATCCATATTGATTACTTTTACCAATATTCTTTAAATCTTAATAAGAGAATCATAATACCTAAATCTTTATGTTAAATATTGACTTTACAAGAGTAACTTCATTAGAATAATTCTAATTATTGATAGCGGGCTGCTACTATAAGAGATTTTAAGTCTGTAATAAGGAGAAATAAAAAGGGCTTTGAATTGGCATGCATACCTCTTTTTTAGTATCATGAACTTTTGCTATTAATGTGCATTCTTGTGAGTAAATGGTGTCATATTTGGATATTAATAGTATACAGACACACTCAATTACAATTAGAAAATGCATATCCAATTTAATCTTAACACAATAAATTGATTTTAAGGTTTTTTTCATTTTTCGATTAATTTATAAAAAAAGGTTCACGGTTCATGTGGAACAGGAACCGCCAGAACCAACAGTTCCGTGGAACCGTAAACCACCCTGGCTCTGACAGTTCCAGTTTCGATTCCACAAAATATGGAACTGTGAACCAGTAGTTCCGACCCAAGCCGAAACCGACCTGAACCGTGCCGACGTCTAGATAAAGTCACATGGTCGACGACGTAATACAATGTTTTGATATATATTTTGTTATTTTTCATCAACTCATTTTATTTAAATATTATCATGCATAATTAATAATTAAGATAATAAAAATAATATTAGTTGTAATTATACCATAAGATAGTTTAAAATTATTAACAATTTCAACTATTAACAAAGTTTAAGTTAAAAGTGAGATTCTAGTAGTAAACTAATTAAGGTTAATGGGAGGATGCAATTGTGAATCGACAACAGTGTCAAATTATATCCGTACTGTGAAGTAGTTAAAGAAAAAGAAGGAACATTATGTATGGAAACAGTGAAACGTATGTGATAATAGGATTTAAAGTTAAGTGAATTATAAATGCTAGTAGTGGGTACTATAATATATGTATATATATAATCAATATAATTTACAATTATGTGGTCATAGCTCTGACAGTTTAACTTACACTTTAAATCTATAGATAATGTGATATTTTATGAAAAACTAATTAATTTTCGTATATATTATAAGTTCTTGATATCTTTTTAATTTTACAAAAAAATGGAACAATAATGCCAAAGAAAATTCTATGATCTGTTCATTTATCTACCTAGATCGGTCATGTTAGTTATTTAATACTTAATATATTAATTCCAATATTTATTTTGATGGTCAAATTATTTACTGAACGGTACATATAAATAAATAGGGTTAGTTTCACTCATGGTACTCAAACTTTTTCGATTTTAACAAAATTTTATTTTCTTACAAAAAAATATCTAAACTTTTTTTTTCTTTCATTTACGGTACACCTGGACGGACTTCGTTCATTTTTCCATTAAAAAGATGACGTAGCAAGTGGACAGATTAAATATTCCACGTTGGCTTTTATTTATTTTTCATTATTTTTACTTTCTCTATCTCTCACCCCTCTCCTCCTCTCTCTTCTCCTGCGCTTCTTCTTCTTCTTTCTAACCCAAAAAAAAATTCCTCCCCCCCACCTGTCCAAACATCTCGTCAAGTTTCCACCATAAATGGGAAGCTTAAAGCTTTCAGTTTATGAAAAATAAGCTCATTGGAACCACCATCTTCTCTCTCTAACTATTAATGGCTAGTATTCAAACCACTACCCTCTCCCTCTAAAATCACCAACTTCTCATTCTTTTGGTCTCTCCCTCAACTTGCCTCCCCTTTCCCCCTCTCTTCAACCATAATTCGAACCTCCTCCCTCCCCTTTGACCTTCATCTCACTCTCTAACATCTCAACTACCCAATCTCCCTCCTCCTTGGCGTCAATAGCTGAATGACTACCCAACAACCACCATCTCCACCACCCGAATACCCCAATCGCCATCACCATAGACCCGCCTTTATCAACCTCCATCAAGCCCATAACCATCAACCTCCATTCAATACCCTTGATCAACCTCCATCGTCATCATCGTCAAAACTTAGAACCCAAAAAACAAACTCATTCCAACACACTCTAACCAGCTACCGATCGTCACCGCGCAACCACCATCGAACCTCCCAATCCGCATCAATCAGAGAGAGTGAGAGAAGAGTTGCTAAGTTGCGGCGGGTGCTGGAAGAGGAAGGAAGGTGGTAGTGGTGGTCATGGAGCACTGGTGAAGCTATGGTCGACATCGGTGAAATTAACCCCATAGAAAACAAAACTTTTTTTTTTTTAATTTCACCTTAGTTTTTCAAAAGGACATGAAGCTAGATGGACATACGAGATAGAACCGTTCTTAAGTTTGAAATTACAAAAGATACAAACTTTATTTAAATGAAATGTTTATTGCTTTCAAAATAATTAATAATATATTTTGTTAGTTTCTGGGTATTTGACATTTGTTGAGAAGTTTTTTTTTTTTTTTTAAGAAGAAGAAGAAGAAGAGAGAGAGAGAGAGAGAGAGAGACAGGAGAAAATGAAAAAACATTAAAAAATAATAAAAATGCCAAGTAGGATAGAGAAAATAATTTAATGGGTTCACTTACCATGTCATCTTTTTAATGGAAAAAGGGACGGAATTCATTCAAGGATACTGTGAGCGAAAAAAAAAAGTTTATTTTTTTGTAAGGAAAGGTTATTTATGTAAAA
Organism: Combretum micranthum; assembly: GCA_024138025.1. NCBI lineage: Eukaryota > Viridiplantae > Streptophyta > Magnoliopsida > Myrtales > Combretaceae > Combretum > Combretum micranthum. The sequence goes on along the minus strand of JAMXBD010000188.1, from coordinate 1,071,962 downwards.
TTCTGTTAAAATTGAAAATGTTCAAATACCGTAAGTGAAACTAATCGACCTAAAATTTTAGGAAGCTTTTTCGTCTTGAAAATAAATTTATTGATGGATGAGGATTTCTACTATATTAATACCCTATAGAAAAACGTAATGATCCCAGCTCTCCTTCATCATTAGCTATAGCTCTCCTTCATCATTAGCTGCTTCAACTAATGGTTTTTAATTGTAGAGACACATGAATGAATTCTTGATGATTTTACTTTTCTGCTGCACTTATATTTTTGTTTTACTTAGTCCATCTTCAAAATTGTGTTTCTATTTTTTTTTTTACATGCAATAATATATATTGACCAAGAAGGTGAACAATATGATGATGCATTGTTCTCATGTCATGTTATGGAAAAAAGATTTATTATCTATTTCTATGCCATGCATAAGCCAATAGATATATTGTAAAGAACAGGAATTCTACTTATTGGATATTGCCCATTTTAACAAGATGCCACACGATTTTGTCTTTGATGCTAGCTATTTCCTATGAGGTCACCCATCCTGGGAGTTCTCTCCCCTAAACATACTTAACTTTAGAGTTCTAATGAACTCTAAGCTCTTACACCAAAAGGCATCTCGATGATTAGAGTTCCATCACATTATATATGAGGGGTATTGCATACTCTCCCACTCATGGAACTAATGTCCTCATTAGTTTCGATACATAGGTTTAGAATTACACCAGACAAGGAGGACACTAGAGGTGCTCCATATGGGCTCAAGAGGTACCCCCACTCAAAGGCACTTTGCTTTGTATAGCATTTAGTTACCCTACTTTTGGCTGGTGAATTACTTTAATATCACCTGTAATGACCTGGAACTTTGCTCACGAAGTTACTATCTACTTTGGCAAGATGCTATATGGTTTTGTCCTTCATACCAGCTACTTTCATCCTGAGAGTACTCTCCACTGAGCACGCTTAACTCTAGAGTTTTAATGAACTCTAAGTCATTACACCAAGAGGTGCCTCAATTATTAGAGTTCCAACACATTATATTTGAAGGGTATAACATATATGTTTAGCATTTATATATATATATATATTAAAATTTTAATAATATTTAGAGCATATATGATAATAATGACCTTATTTAAGATTTCTATGTGTCATGTGTAACGCCCTAAAATAAGGCATTATAACTCGCCACATATCCTCTCTTATATAGGACACACAAAGGCTCTAATATCTATAATAATATAATTATCACCTATAAACACACATAGGGTATCTCATAGGATACGAAACCTAAAAACAATAACTTCCTAAAATGTAAACTCCTAGTTCAAGCATAAAATCCAAGTTGACATCATAGCCAACAAATTCAACATAAACTAAAAACTGTTTACATTAAAAATCTTTTCATATAAAACCAACATAAACATCTAACTATAACCTCAAATAATCTAAGCATGTCTTTTTTTTAGAAATCCTGATATCTGAATACTAGCTCTTTGTTAGGTAGTTAGGTCTACTATCGCCATCCCCACTATCAAAGAATAACTCATATCCGGAAAGATTATATACTATATCTTCTTCATCTGTACCTGAAATTTAAAAGAATGAGCAGCCACGCCTAGTAAGATAACTCCAAAAACAAATGCATATGCACATACAATAGACAGATAATCCATGCAACTTAAGCTAATGCATACAGTCATATTATTATCTTTCTTAAGCCAACAAAACAACACAGTCCAATATTAGGCATACTTTAATCCTAAACTCTGAGTTACTCAAACTCCATTAAAAAATAAACAACTCTTTGAAAATAATAATCATATATACATATATGGATGAGTGGGTACTCCCCAAACATCCCGAATCCAGAACACCTAATTCTACTGGAATCATATCAAGGCACGAGTCCACTAGGGACAACCTCACACCAAGATCATCAAGGTGCCTCACTAGTATCATGTCTGCCAGGTCTTTACTGGTCAAACCCAAGCATAACCAAACAGATAATTATTAAACCGATTATAATTAGATTTATTATGAAATTCTGTTCCTACAATCAATCAAGCAATACTAACTTACAAGCAAAAACAATAAGCAAGGATTGATCGTACCTTTCTCAATTTCAGGAAATTCTAATATGAATCTCCTAAAAACCCTTTATCGACAATACTCAACCACAATTAATCTCCTAAATCTCCACAATACTTCAATCAATATTAACAATACAACAACAAACCCAAATCTTCAAATTCCTATCAACAATATACATATATATAACAAATAAAACACGATATAAACAAATCCTAATGTATTATAACTCTCGAAATCCTAACCTGACAAAGAAAATCACCAAGTTGCACCGTCTAACCCAATCAATCTTCCACAACAATCTATAGAACTCAATAATCCTTCAAAACCCTAATATTACATGACAACGAGAACATATAAAGATCATCTAATCTTACATTGATTAAATTTATCAACGAAAAGATGAAACTTAGTGATTTGATCACCAAAACTCGACTCACATCCACAAATTCGGATTCCAACCAAATCTAGGGTTTTCATTCATGTAAACAATCACAAAATCCTTAGAATTTGCATGAAATTCGTATGAACCTTATATGAGAACAATATACTTACTTGTTTTAATCATAAAACTTACTCCTTATCCAACGTAGACAAATTAAATTCGAGATCTAAATCTTCCCTACGTTTTTCCTTCAAGAATACAACAAAACCCTAAGCAAACTCATACAAATTCATATTTAATCCATGAGATAAGGTTAAAATCACTTACTTTGGATGAAAAACACACTCTGGATGATTCTCCAAGGCTAGATCTCCAAGAACACTCCAAAACCCTTTTTGATGCAAGAAAATAATGAATAAAAAGCTCCGTCGAAAGATGTTTTTCATGTCTCGTATTTATAGAATTTGGTCATACATCGGCCCTACGCCGGCGGCGTACGTTTAAATCTTGTCGGCGTACACTTTACGCTAGTAAAATTTACACGAGTGCTGGTGGCGTTCATCGAAACTTTGAATTCCCAGAAATTTGATCCTACTACATACGTCGGCAAATCCATGCCCTACGCTAGCGGCGTCCCTAGTCAGCGTTAAGAGAAACCCTATTGTACATCGGTAATGTTCCACCCAGTGTTAAGAAAAACACTATTGTTCCCTTTCTACGCTGTATCTACGCCAGTGACATAGATTCTCCAGGAGGCGGCATTGAATCTGTCAAAAATTGCATAAATCCAAACTTCAACATTTATTCTATAATTAAACTTAAACCTTTACAATTTACTTATTTTGACCTTAAACTCAACCTATATCATTTCATGATTCATAACTAATTGTATTTTCATCTTTATTTCCCTATATTACCTCTCTCCTCTCCTAAAAAGAACTTTCGTCCTCGAAAGTTACCTGGATTAGTGAAACAACTATGGATATTTCATTCTCATGTCTTCTTCTAGCTCCTAGGTAGCTTCACGTTCAGTTTGATTAGTTCATTGCACTCTCACATATTTGATCACCTTGCTTCTTAGAATCTTCTCCTTAGAGTCCACAATTCTGATTGGCTTTTCAATCGTCGTAAGGTTCGGTTGCACTTCCAACGGTTCAAATGCTACTATTTCTTCTGGATCTCTAACATACTTTATGAGCATGGATTCATGGAACACATTATGTACTCCCTTCAAATCAGGCAGTAAGGCTAATCTATAAGCCATGTCGCCAATCCTTCCAAGAATCTCATATGGTCCCACATATCGAGGATTTAATTTTCCTCTTAAGCCAAATCTAACGACTCCTTTTGTTGGTGAAATCTTTAGCAAAACGTGCTCACCCACTTGAAATTCCAAGGGCCTTCTTCGTTTATTCGCATAACTCTTTTGTCGACTCTGAGCAGCTTGCAATCTTTGCCTGATCAAACTGACCTTGTCAACTGCATCTTGGACTAATTCGGGTCCTAACAACTACCTTTCACCCACTTCATCCCTATGAATAGGTGATCTACACTTTCTGCCATAAAAGCGCTTCGTATGGAGGCATGCCAATCGACGCTTGATAACTGTTGTTATAGGCAAATTCCACTAGTGGCAAATATTCATCCCAACTTCCTTTGAAATCCAAAATGCATGCTCTCAACATATCTTCTAAAGTCTGTATAGTCCTTTCAGATTTCCCATCAGTCTGAGGATGATAAGTAATACTAAACATAACCTTGGTTCCCAAAGCTTGATGCAGACTTTTCTAGAATCTCCCAACAAATCTGGTATCCCTATCTAACACGATTGTTATTAGTATTCCGTGCAATCTCACAATCTCCTTGATGTACAACTGTGCCAAATGCTCTAACTTATAACCAGTCTTAATAGGTATAAAGTGAGCTACCTTTGTGAGACGATCCATAATGACCCAAATTGAATCAAACTTATCTCTTGTCTTGGGTAGAGCAAAAACAAAATCCATGGTGATATGTTCCCATTTCCACTGTGGTATTGGTAAATGCTTTAACTCACCTGCTAGTTTTCAATGCTCGATATTAATCATCTGACATGTATGGCACTTAGATACATATTCAGCTATCTCCTTTTTCATATTATTCCAACAGTATAGCTTTCGCAAATTTTGATACATCTTGTTCCCTCCAAGATGAATAGAATAACTGGAGCAGTGCGCTTCCTTCAACAATTCCTTCTTAAGTTCTCCTTGCACCGGCACACACAATCTTCCTTTGTACCTAAGGATATCTTTATTATCCACATAATACTCTAGTGCTCGACCTATCTTCATTTTCCTCTTTATATCCAAGATACTCTGATTATCTGTCTAAGCTGTCTTGATTCTGTCCACAAGAGTAGGTTGAATTCTCATATTAGCTAATCTTTCATCTACTTGTCTTGTGACTATCTCTAACTCAAGCTTCCTCATATCATCGATGAGATGACGTTCCGTCGTAATCAAAGCTGCAAGATTCTCTATTCTTTTTTTGCTCAAGGCGTCAGCTGTTACATTCGCCTTTTTTGGATGATACTGAATATCAATATCAAAATCCTTTATTAGTTCCAACCATCTTCTCTGTCTCATGTTCAACTCTTTCTGGATAAAGATGTACTTTAAACTTTTGTGATCCGTATACACTTTATATCCTTCCCCATATAGGTAATGTCTCCACAGCTTTAAAGCATGCACAACTGCTGCTAGTTTAAGATCATGAGTAGGATAATTCCTCTCATAGGGCTTTAATTGTCAGGAAGCATATGCTATAACCCTGCCTCTCTGCATCAGCACACATCCTAAACCTTGTATAGAGGCATCACTATATATAGCATACTCACCCACTACTATAAAGCTAGCACTAGAGCAGATACTAACTTATTATTCAACAACTGAAAACTAGCTTCATAGATTTCACTCCATTCATACTTTACTCCCTTCTATGTCAACCGGGAGACTTAGCAACTTTGGAAAAAATCTTTCACAAATCTTCTATATATTCCACCATTCTTGAAACTTCTTATTTCCATCAGTCTTAGGTCTTGGCATTCAACAACTGCTTGACTTTCTCAGGATCCATGATTATCCCACTACCTCCAATCAACGCTCTGCTCACTGCGCACCTGTTTCAACCAGAACTCACATTTTGAAATTTTGCATATAACTTCTCTTCCTTCAATCTCTCAGAACTAATCTCAAGTGTTCCTCGTGCTCATCTTTAGTCCTTGAATACACCAATACATCATCAATGAAGACTACCACAAATATATAAAGATACTCCTTGAAGACTCTATTTATCAAATCCATAAATACTGCTGGTACATTGGTGAGTCCAAAAAGCATGACAACAAATTCATAGTGTCCATACCTTGTCTTGAAAGCTGTCTTCTGAATATCTTCAGCTTTTACTCTCAACTGATGATATCTAGATCTCAAGTCTATCTTTGAAAACACTAAAGCTCCTGTCAATTGATCAAACTGATCATCAATTCGTGGCAAAGGATACTTGTTCTTCATTGTCACCTGATTCAATTCTCTTTAATCGATGCACAGTCTTATACTGCCATCCTTTTTCTTGACAAATAGAATTGGAGCTCTCCAAGATGAAACACTAGGTCTAATGAACTTCTTCTTCAACAAATCATCCAACTGCACTTTAAGCTCAGCAAGTTCTGTAGGAGCCATTCGATAAGGAGCTTTTGATTTCGGTGTAGTACTGGGAATGAAGTTAATACTAAACTCCACTTCCCTCTCTGGTGGTAATCCAAGTCTCTTCTCTGATACTCACATACAATAACATCGACCATACTATCTCCTTCTTATCTTCTTTCACCATAGCAGTCAAAACTGATCCTCCCCACAATTCATAAGTAGGTAAAATTGGAGGTCTTTGCACTACCAAGTTATAAACAAACTGATCACCATCGGGCAAACTAATTCTACTACCAGGTTATTGCAATCAATCACCACATGGTACTTTGCTAACCAGTCTACACCCAAAATCACATCAAAATCTAACATATCCAGCACCACCAAATTTGTAGGTAGATGCCTACCCTCTATCTCAATATCCACATTCTTGTAGATTCTATTCAATACAAACTCACTTCCCAAAGGGATACTAACAGATACACATCCAGACATAAACTCACCAGACATACCACAAACAGACATAAAAGATTTAGAAACACAAGAGAAACTCGTTTTCTTGGACCATCTACATGTCCTCCTCATATCCTGCTGCTGTTGACCAACCACTCCCAACAAGGCATTCATAGTTTGCATAAGCTGTGCAGCATCAACTGGGACCAGCTGTCCTAAAGGTGGAGGTGGTTGCAAGTCCTGATTCTCAGCCTGTTGCTCATTCTACTGCTACCCCAAATTCTCATTCTCCTCAGGAATTCTTCTTCTTGGAGGCATTCTAACACAATAAAACACCACAAGATTAGAATAAGGGTATCTAACTCAAGATTAAAACTTAAATCTATATAACAACATCAAACTTAACTAAACAACAAACCTATTATTCTACCCCACTCCTCAAATCTCATCATTCTAAGGAATCAAAACTTAAATCTATATGATTCAAAACCTACAGCTCTGATACCAAATAAGCTATAACGTCCTAAAATAAGGTATTATAACTCACCACGTATCCTCTTTTATATAGGACACACAAAGGCTTTAATATCCACAATAATACAATTATCACCTGTAAACACACATAGGGTATCTCATAGGATATGAAACCTAAAAACAATAACTTCCTAAAATGTAAACTCCTAGTTCAAGCATAAAATCCAAGTTGACATCATAGCCAACAAATTCAACATAAACTAAAAGCTGTTTACATTAAAAATCTTTTCATTTAAAATCAACATAAACATCTAACTACAACTTCAAATAATCTAAGCATGTCTTTTTTTTAGAAATCCTGATATCTGAATACTAGCTCTTTGTTGGGTAGTTAGGTCCACTATCGCCATCCTCACTATCAAAGAATAACTCATATCCGGAAAGATTATATACTATATCTTCTTCATCTGTACCTGAAATTTAAAAGAATGAGCAGCCACGCCCAGTAAGATAACAAATCCAAAAACAAATGCATATGCACATACAATAGACAGATAATCCATGCAACTTAAGCTAATGCATACAGTCATATTATTATTTTCTTAAGCCAACAAAACAATACAGTCCAGTATTAGGCATACTCTAATCCTAAACTCTGAGTTACTCAAACTCCATTAAAAAAAAACAACTCTTTGAAAATAATAATCATATATACATATATGGATGAGTGGGTACTCCCCAAACACTCCGAATCCAGAACACCTAATTCTACCGGAATCATATCAAGGCACGAGTCCACTAGGGACAACCTCACACCAAGATCATCAGGGTGCCTTACTAGTATCACTGTCTACGAGGTCTTTACTGGTCAAAGCCAAGCACAACCAAACAAAAAATTATTAAACCGATTATAATTAGATTTATTATGAAATTCTATTCCTACAATCAATCAAGCAATACTAACTTACAAGCAAAAACAACAAGCAAGGATTGGTCGTACCTTTCTCAGTTTCAAGAAATTCTAATATGAATCTCCTAAAATCCTTTATCGATAACACTTAACCACAGCCAAATCTCCCGAATCTCCACAATACTTCAATCAATATTAACAATACAACAACAAACCCAAATCTCCAAATTCTTGTCAACAACATACATATATATAACAAATGAGAACACGATATAAACAAATCCTACTGTACTATAACTCCTGAAATCCTAACCTGACAAAGAAAATCACCAAGTTACACCGTATAACCGAATCAGTCTTCCACAACAATCTATAGAACTCGATAATCTTCCAAAACCCTAATATTACATGACAACAAGAACATATAAAGATCATCTAATCTTACATTGATTAAATTTATCAAGAAAAGATGAAACTTACTGATTTTGATCACCAAAACTCGACTCACATCGGATTCCAACCAAATCTAGGGTTTTCCTTCATGTAAACAATCACAAAATCCTTAGAATTTGCATGAAATTCGTATGAACCTCGTATGAGAACAATATACTTACTTGTTTTAATCATAAAACTCACTCATTATCCAACCGAAACAGATTAAATCCGAGATCTAAATCTTTCCTACTTTTTTCCTTCAAGAACACAACAAAATCCTATGCAAACTCATACAAATTCGTATTTAATCTATGAGAGAAGGTTAAAATCACTTACTTTGGATCAAAAACACACTCCGGATGATTCTTCAAGCCTAGATCTCCAAGAACACACCAAAACCCTTTTTGACGCAAGAAAATAATGAATAAAAAGTTCTGTCGAAAAACGTTTTCCGCGTCTCGTATTTATAGAATTTGGTCATACACCGGCCCTACGTCGGTGGCGTACGTTTAAATCTTGCCAGTGTACACTTTACGCTAGTAAAATTTACACGAGCCTGGCAACGTTCATCAAGCCTTTGAATTCCCATAAATTCTATCCTACTACGTACGCCGGCAAATCCATGCCCTACACCGGCGGTGTTCCTAGCCGGTGGCATTCCTAGCCGACGTTAAGAGAAATCCTAGTGTACACCGGTGGCATTCCACCCAGCATTAAGAAAAACGCTATTGTTCCCTTCCTACGCCATCTCTACAACGGTGGCGTAGATTCTTTAGGAGGCGGCGTTGAATTTGTCAAAAATTGCAGAAATTCGAACTTCAACATTTGTTCTACAATTAAACTTAAACCTTTATAATTTACTTGTTTTGACCTTAAACTCATCCTATATCATCTCATGATTCATAACTAATTGTATTTTCATCTTTATTTTCCTATCTTACATCATGTGAGCTCTCCAGTAAGAATTTTTTCCTTTAATGACCTTGTTATTTTATCATGAGTCCTTCATTTTAAGTTCCTTAGGTACTGTTTTATACTTTAAATATAATTAATTGATTTTTCTATTGGTTTACTTTGAACTTTGTCACAATTTAGAGAAAAAAAATTTTTTTAGTCATTTATTAAAAGACCTTATGTTTTATAATATTTCTTACTATAGGAGTAAAGAACATAAAAAAGCAAAATTTTTGGCATAAGAAATTATGTCAAGGACTTCCCCAATACATTCTCTTATAGATAACCCATCCATATACATGATGTTTACATGTAATAGTTATTGATTTAACTTGAGGGGTTGCAAAGTGTTGCCGTGAAAGCTATTCCTAATGAGGCAAATACACTTGTGGATGGCTTGGCGAAGAAAGGGTTAGGATCTATTTGTTTCATTTTATCTCGGCTGTTTTGACATCTTATTTTTATTATTTTTGAATAGATATTTATTAGAAAACAGATATAAATGAAAAATATGTATTTTTACTAATAAATATATAAAAAAAATTATATATAAATAAAATATAAATATAATACATATGTAGATCAAATAAAAATAAAATACAAATAAAAATCCACCGATTCAAACAAACCCTTAATCACAATGTGGCAATTTTATTCAACAGCAATACGGATTTTGAAATTTTATTTAGAAATAGGGGAAATCCCTTGGAACTTTTATCTTTGGATTATAATAATAGACTCCGTGACTAGCCAATTGGTGATCAAGATGTATGGGGAGAAGGCTGAGCTGGCCTGGTACTGGTGGAAGGATGTTTTGGTATGCTAAATTTTCTCATTTGGATTATAAATGCATGTTTTCTTTCCCAAAAAATAAAATATTTATTGAAATTCATTCCATGTAATTATATCTTTCTAGACAAAAGCAATGTCGGCCTAGCCAGCTGTAGCTAGGGAGCACTGAATGATGTAAAACGTTCGTTTTTTTTTTTTTTTTTATTGTTATTTATATATGATGAGCACGTTGGTTTGCTAGAGTAAGACAAAACCATCTATTCTCTCCTAACCAATATTCCTCAAAAGTTCCAATGCAAGGCTGTTTCACTTTCCTAGTACTACTTAAGAAACTGTATGGCATACTCTGTTGTTGTCTGAGCAAAATTGTCACACCGAATCAAACCCAAATCCAAAATCCTCAAACCCAATGTGATGTGTTCATAAGCCACCGAGGAGTTGATACAAAGCGAAGTATCGCAGTTTTACTACACAACGACCTAAATGCCAAGCATAAAATCCATGCATTCCTTGATTGTAAAACAATGAAACCTGGTGATAAATTGTTTGATATGATTGACTCTGCGATATGTGAATGCAAAATAGGTGTGGTCCTACTCTCACCTAGGTATTGCGAGTCCTATTGTTGTCTCCACGAGCTTGCTCTGTTAGTGGAGATGAAGAAGAAGTTGATACCAATTTTCTGTGATGTGGATGTACATCAACTTCATATAATAGATAATGGAGTGACTTATGATAGCAAAGATATAGAAAGGTTTCATTATGCTCTTGGAGAAGTGAAACGCACAGTTGGAATTAAGTTCAACACGTTACAGGGGTAAGTGAGACTCCTTTCTTTTTAATAGTAGTCAATATCAAATTTACAAAGGGTTAGTCTCATGAATGTTATATAAATTTTTGATAAAATATGTAATTAGGTACCTGAACTTTAAAATTGACCAATTTAGCACTTAAACTTTAAAATTTATTAATTTAGTATCTAAAAGAACTTTTCATACACACTAATAATACATCCATCAAGTTCTTTTAGGTATTAAATTAATTAATTTAAAAAAATTTTTAGGTATTATATTAATCAATTTTAAAGTTCAAGTACTGAATTGATCACATTAAAAGTCTAGATACATAATTACATATTTTGCTAATATAGAAGTATCATCTGTGGTATTATCACATTTATAGGTTAGAGGTATTTGGATCCCCTTTAAATTTTTTTTTTTCCAATTTTTCTTAATTTATAAATCAATAATTGAGATTATATTTACATTCTTCAAATATCTTCCAAGAAATATTATGACCTTATTTTATTTCTATATAATATATATGTTTATATTAAATATATAAACAAATAATACTGACTGGAGTCTAGAAGGTCTAAAGATTTTATGTCTATAAGTTTACGTAGACCATGGTGAAATTATTTCCAATTTTTTCCAATGGTAACTAAGAGATCCGATTAATAGATTTTATCAATAGGTGCAAGGTGATGATCAGTGTAGTGGTCCGCAGATGCTTCAGGTGTCGATTTGCTAAAGCAAACATGATTAGCAATGCGTTTAGTAGAATAGAGCCCAATAAAGTATAGAAAAAAATTTCTTTTAGTATTATTTTTTTATGATAATTAAGAAAGTTGAAATGGAAAAAAAAGATACATTCTTTATGAAATAACAACTATTTTAATGAAGAGAGCACAATAAAATTGGTTATCTATTTTACACTATATGAAGCTGATATTTTACTTGGTGCAATATTTTCTAAATCAAATATGGAATTAATTATTCTATAAAAAGTAAAAAAAAAAAAAGATATTCCAATTTCAAGGAAAAACTTTTTTGAATGATTTTTTTTTTTTTGTTACAATAATGCGGTCACTAAGACTATTACAATATTAAAAATTGAACTTGGTACCTCAAGAATGAAGATTATGACCAGATGTCATCAAGTGACAAGATTATCAGCATTTCAGATGATTAAGTTCATAATTAATACCCCTTTACAAGAAATATATTGTGTAAAGGATTTCTAATTTGTAGTTTAATTTGCTTTTGATTGGATGCAGTGACTGGTTGGAGTTGCTTGAAGATGTTTCAACTTCAGTTATAAGAAATTTGTCCGATATCTAGGAAAAGAAATAATTATACAATAAGTGTTTGGGTTATACCGGTAAAATATATGAATTGTATTATTCTCCTGGGTATGACACTTGTACGGGCTTTTAGTTAAGCTAGTTAGGTCCTTTGCTATAGTATAAATAGGAGAAGTAGATTTCGTATTTCTTCGATACCTTAAATTCAGTTGCAGATATTTTAAATTTTGATCTTGGCTTCTGTGTCTTCTTTATTGTTCAAAGTTTCGCTGGAAGCTCTGTTCATGGAGTTTCATTTACAATGCTGATGTAAATTTCATTTGGTATCAGATAACATCATTTGGTAATGATCTTTCTTAATTGGCTTCTATGTTCTTATTCCACTTTGAATAACTATAAAGTTCTGCCATTTGCTCGATAAAATAGGTGAATTGGTGAATGTTGATGCTCTGTAATTGCCTGGCTCCTATAGCCCTGGAATGGTATTAAGACAACTTTTTATTATGGAATAGGTCTATTTGTATGGTCTTTGGTGCCAAACTCATGCCAGGATTTCTTGATGGATTTATTTCTAAACGTAAAGAATCATCTAGCGATTTTGTTAGATGAACAAAAAGTGATTATATGGTGAGATGTTGGTTGTTATAATCTATGGTGAGTGGTTCGTCTCAAAGCATTTTTTTTATGCTAAATTTGCTATAGATTTGTGGGAAGAAGTTTGTGATTAGCTTGAATGAGCAAATGGCCCTCTTATTTTTCATGCCCAACATGAGATTGAAACTTGAGGCAAGTCAACAAATAAACAGGTCATATTGAAAACTTGAGACCTGCTCTTTTGCCATCTCATAGGAGGGTCTTGCCCCATATGGCCATAAAGTTTGCAAAACATAAGAGGTGAGTTATGTAAGCGAGCAGACTCGCCGTTTTAGGTCTACTATGATATAAGGTGATTTAAGACTTTTATTAGATAAAAAAAATGGCCACATTAGGGCTTTATATTATGCTAGTGTGGCATATAATTTAAATGTTAAGGAATAATTTTATACTGTCATATTTATTAAAAGAAAAAGCACTTTTGTGAACGCAACAAATATATACGGCAAATTAAAGGTTACTTAAGTAAATACACAACAACAACAGACGAATGGAATCAGTTTGTCCGAACAGCATCATTTAATGCGAATTTAGGGTCCTTTAACATGAATTCCATTAAAGAAAAAGACGCACACAACCGGAGGACAGAAAAAGTGGATATAAAATTTAGTAGTAATGTCATGATTAGTACGTGAATTTCAATAAAATATGTAATTAGATATTTTAATTTTGAAATTGATTAATTTAATACTTCAATTTTAAAATCAATCAATATAGTACCTAAAATAATTTTTCGTGCATGTCAACTATACCTCCATGATATTGGTTAGCATATAGAAAAGTATTTTTAGGTATAAAATTGATCAATTTTAAAATTTGATATGTAATTGCATATTTTATCAAAGTTTAAGTACTATTTGCAACATTTATCCTAAAATTTAATAGGTAACATAACATCCAAATTAAATGGACTAATTTAAAGTTTTATTATCTCATCATAAAATTAATTCATGATTGTTTTAATAACAATATGCACAATCAACAAATGTAAACAACAAAGCCCTTATAATCTAGTCTTAATGGCATAAATACCTTTTTTAGGAAGACTATTAGATTGAGAGGAGATTGTATGATTACAAATCCCTTAAATAAAAATTACTCAAATACTACATAAAATTAATTACCAAAATATCGATGTAAATCACATATTAAATAGGTGTTTCGCATACGCCTATTTAATACGTAATTTTGCATCAGTATTTGTGTAATTATTTTTGTATAATTTTTTCTATAAAATTGATAGATATGTGTTTCACCGTTAGATTGAAGTTCCTCTTTTTATGACAACAGATAAAATTAAATGGGAACAGCCTTTATTCTTGACTCTATTGATAATCAATTCCATACAATCGTGAGCTCTTTTGGTGAGCTCTAGGTACATGCATTCTCCTCCCCTCAACAAAATTTTCACTTTTTTTTAATATTGATGGTGTCAAAATGCTGCGAGGAAAATAATAAAGCACCAAATCTCTGCTTTCTCCTAGCTTCCCATAGCTTCTCTTTATGATGGTTTGTGTAAAACAACAACAACAACAACAACAACAACAACATGATAATAATAATAAAAATATAGAGAATACAAAATACGATTTTGTTAATCTAAGTTAGGATGAACATTGAATATCAAGTACATCCAATATTGTCACTTAAGTTTCAAGGCAGATATTAAATATTATAAGGTAAACCCAATATTCAAAAACTTGCACTTGCAAAACAGGAAAAAGGGAATGAACATTTACATATCAAGCTAGAACTTGCCTAAATATCATATGGCATGTAACATTAGATTTTATTTTTATATTATAAATATCTTATAAATTTTTTATATACATGGGTCACCCTATATCCTATATGTAAATCGTAAAATATAGCACATCTAAATCAATTGAAAAAAAAAAATACACGTTTGGTACTCAAAGTTTACATACTAATCTATTGAAATACTTAACGCCATATGTCTTTTAATTAAGCACTCCAAATTTTCCATTTTTACAAAAGATCAACAACTCTACACATCTTGATCATTAAAGCATAAAAGCAAGTCGACCTTATTATCTCTTGCTCCATATTTACTGTGGTTATTGTTATTGAATTAGATTTCAGGATTTTAGTTTGATGCTCTTTTTCCATGTGTTCAGATTGGTGATTGTATGAACGTTCGTGTGAGGCTAAATTTGAAACTGTAAGAAGCATTTCAACTCAAAATTGTGGAATGAATCATAATAATATTAAAGGAAAATTCCTTTCTTTGTTTTTTGTGCAATTGTTTCAAAAAAATAAAATAATTTCTTTGTGTAACTAGCTAGCAGAAACTTTCAAATTTAAAAGGAGTTAGATACACTTAAAATATATAATTTCTCATTTTCGTTTTATATATTTCTTTTAGCTTCTGTGTTTTGATACAAATAATTGAGGTTTTTGCACTCTTATCCCAATTAATGTGTTGGCTTTTCTATGCATTTTATGCCTACTTCTTCCCCCCTCTGATATGAGAAAATTTAATATGTTTATGTCATGTTTGATAAGATATATATGTAATTTTTGGCACATGCAATGAAACTACGCAGCCTGAACTTCTTCATAGTACTGTTGGATTTGTTAGGTGTTAATTACTTGTTAAGCGAATACGCTAATTCTCGGATTTAAATGAACAAGAAGCTATTTAGCAAGTTTAGATAATATGTGCCTCTGCTTCCGATATGCTTAATTCTAATTTTTCATGGACCAATCACTCCAGCCGAACAGTGTGAGGAAATGGCTGATAGTTTGTCGTTTTCTATCTTTCCATGATGTGATATTTTTAAATTTATTCTTGTGTTTTTTAACGGAATATATCTCATTATGTGTTTAAGTTTGCTTAGTAAATCACTACAAGAAATTTTAGCTTTAGAGACAAAAAATTCTGTCTCTGAAAGTGAAAAATCTGTCTCTAAAGACTTTCAGAGACAGAATTTCCGTCGCAAATTTCTGTTTCAAAAATCATTGTCGCTAATTCTTTTAGAGACAGATTTATTTTCCGTTGCAAATTTGCTACGGAATTTCTGTCGCAAATTTGTCTATTTTATAATTAGTTATTTTTAAATATCCAATTAGTAAATATTAAATAAAATTATTCCATCGCAAATTTGTCTCTGATTCTAAGACAAATTATTAAAAAAATACACATTTGCCTTTTATTTATCCTTCCCAAGAGGTCACCCATCATAGAATACTACATACTAAGCACACTTAACATTGAAGTTTTCACAAGCACTAAACCGATAAACCAATTCGTATCTTCATGAGTAAAGTTCCACTACTGTTTATTTAAGAGATACCACAATTTACAATATTATAACTATAAAACATTTTATATATCTTTTATAGTTTATTTTTATTTTATAATTTCACTTTACATATTTATTAAGGATTTTTCATTAATATTTTATTAAAATAATATATAATATTTATATACAATGTTTACATTTTATAATAATTATTTTAAATTATATATTTATTATAAATATATAATATTTTCAGTAGTATATTATAAATTTTTTTTCCAAATATGATATTATTATTAAAAAATATTATATATTATGTAAATATAAATAATGTTATACATATAAATTTATATATATATTTAATGATATATAATTAATTATTTTTACATTAGTTATTTAATATTTTAATATAAATTAATAAATTGTATATTTTTAATTAATGTGTTTATTTTTTTTATTTCATTTTTGTTGCACTTAATAAATTATAATATAATGTAAACAATATAAAAATATATTTTTCATTATTATATTAATAAAATAATATATAATACCAATTAAATAATATTTAACTAATTTTATATATTACATATTTTATTACTTAAATATACTATATTTTTACATAGTATATTATTTTTCCCGAAATATGTTATTATATTTTAAATAAAATATAGTATGTAATATAAATTATGTAAGATATATATATAATTTTTTTTATATTAAAAAATATATGAATAGTCATAATAAATATATAAAAAATTATAATATGAATATACATATTTTTATTAATATATTATTTATATATTTTTATATGTTTAAATATACTAAGTTTACATTTTATATTAATTATTTTATTTTACATATATTATTATTGAAATATACTTTATTTTTAATTAGTATTTTATGATATTACTTGCATATATATTATATTATTATTATACACTATTTTATTAAGTTGTATAATTTGAGTTTTTATATAAGTTATTATGTAAAAGAATATATAATGATATAAATATAATATTTATGTTTTAAGTACTATTTTTAATTTATACTTTATATATAAATATGTAATGTAATGTTAAATATATTATAAATAAAATATATATAATTAGTTGTAAATAACAAATTATTATACATATTATAGTTGTTATATAATAAAATTAATTTATATATAATATATGTGCTTATATATAATGCACATTTATATATATTATATTAGATATGTATAATTTAAAATAAATTTTAAACATAATTATTTATATATAATATATGTGCTTATTATATAATGCACATTTATATATATTATATTAGTATGTATAATTTAAATAAATTTTAAACTAATTATTTATATATACTATGTAATAATTTAGTTTAGAGACAAATTTGCAACAGAATTTAAAAAATAGAAATTGGGGCTAAAATAATTTATTTCCCTCTAAAATCAGAGACAAATTTGCAACGGAGAAATTTTCGTCGCAAATCAATGTGTAATCCTTTGCAAATTCCGTCGCAAAAGCATATAAAAATTAGAGATTATTCATAATTCATGTCATCATAAATCCGTCGCAAATCTGTCTCTAATTCATTTTTTTAGAGACAGAAATTTTCCATCGCAAATTTTCTGTCTCTAAAGGCTAGTTGTTTAGTAGTGAATGATTTGGAATTGAAATCATAGGCACGCACACCATTTGGTCTGAGCAAATTTTTATTACCATGAAACCGACAATTCCTTCATTTTTGAAGCCGAAAAATTCATTTAAAAAAATGAAGACGTATCTTCTAAAACGTTTAAAAATTCGGTAATCATTTTTTCAAATTAGTCATATGTTTTTCAGAATTTTGAGATTACTATCTAAAATTCTTCGTAGACAATTGTACATCTTGGCATTTCAAGTTTCTGTGTGAGTGCACGTATTAAAACTTGATTGTGTTAACCTTGGAGAAATTAATAAAATTTTTCGATTTACCTCGATTGTGTCAAAATTTGCTTTCAAATACTAGCTCATCTACGATACAGTCAAATTGATAAGTTGTTTTCATACTTTTTGCTTTCATTTCCTACAAAAGGTACAATAATTAAAGAGCGATCCAAAAGTGAAACCACTTTTAAAAGTGTCTTCTTTACCATAGTTAAACCTACCAAATAAATCCATGGAGCATCCTTAGAGAACACATTCCTAGAATTCCAAAACCAATATCATGTAATTACATATGCTCTACTGATATCTATAGCCTTAAATGTTATTTATAAATATAAACCAAAAAATATGTCCCCTAACAGGTGAATAGCTGGAGTGCTCAGAATATCGTCCCTGCCTAATAGTTTAAATATTTTATATCCACTGCTTTATTTAAAAAAAAAAACTAACCTTCATTATTGAGCAAAGTGAGTACATAAAAAGAGCAAAAGGTGTATAGCACTCACAAATGATACATCATCAGTCATAAATTATTGCTTAAACATCAATGGGCACATACAATAAATTGGATGAGAATTTGCTATCTTTATAATGCCGTTTTATCTGCATTTCAACAAACGAGTATTTGACATATGTAAAAAATAATTTTTTTTTAAAATAATGTAAACAATAATTATTATTTCAAGACACATGTCAAAGACTAATTCATTAGGATAGAAATATGGCAATATTATGGGACTGCAAATATGTTTCCCAATAAATCTATATACTTGTTTGAAGAAGTGTAACATAAAAAGGTGTTACCAATTCACTTAATTTGTCAATCTTGCATCTTAGTTAACTGAGGCTTTCTTTCATGAGTTTGTCAAGTAGATATCGGCACAGGACGGTTCTGAACCGCGAACTATCCCGAACCGTCCCCAGCAGTTCCATATCCAGGAATCGCCCCATCAGGAACGGTTATGAACCGCCGGAGGACCCATCGAAACTGGTGGATCCTAGCAGTTCGTCCAAAATGAAATGGCGGTTTTATTGGGTAAAGAACCGCTATTCCAGACCCGGAACCGACGGTTCCGACCTGGCTCCTCCAGAAATTAAAAAAAAAAAAACAAACAAAACATATACAGCAGAAGTGAATTCAATTTGGGAGGGCGGCTTGTGCACGTAAGGGGGAGAGAGGGGGCCTCTGCAATCTATAGTGCATATTGGCTATGTGTTCCGTAATTGTGTTTATTATTTGCTAATTATTATATTTTATTTGGAAAAATTTTAAAAATTTATTTTGGGTATAAATAAGTTGTAATTGCTTTTGTTAATTTTAGGGTTTTTTTTCATTTTTCGATTAATTTAAAAAAAAAATTGGTTCACGGTTCACTTGGAACCAAAACCGGAATTAGAACTACTAGAACCAATGGTTCCATGGAACCATAAATCGCCCAAGCTCTGGCAATTTCAGTTTGGTTCTGATCCGAACCGACCCAAACCGTGCCGACGTCTATTATCAAGGCCACTTCCACTTGGGAACATTGCCAATTTTAATCAAATTAAAATATTTACTTCTACATAATAACTTAGTTTTTACATAATAATAATAATAATAATAATAATAATAATAATAATAAGGTTCACTTTTGGGGGTCTTTACTAGAAAATTCCACAAAGTAAGATATATGATTGAAAAAAATTTAAAGAAAAGGCAATGTTTGCTGTATAATTTTTTAGTACGTTTTGTTGACCAACTTGAGCAAAGTTTTGTGGCCCATGCTCTGTCGATCATTTTTTAACGTACTTAAAGTGTGCTTGTTGGCCAAGAAGACATTGCGGGATGATGCAAATTGTGCTCCGTGCTCGAGTCACCTGGTAGAGTTCCAAAAACTCAAAAGAAAAATGAGAGTCCGAGGCTTGAAAGAAATTAGAGAAAAATTGTTTGGGTTGTTCTTTATCGTTCTTTTGCATTTTGAGTGTGAGAAAAATATAGTATTTATATTATGTAGGTGTAATAATTTTTCATATAGTAAAATATTTTTTATGTTTGTCTCTTGGCCACATCCATTGTTTTTCTCCACTTTCGAAGTTTTCCATACAAATTATTATCTTATTGATTCCTGTGTTGCTATTTAATTATTCTTGTTTTAAAAATTGATCTTAGTGGTGTAAAACTTTTTTTATAATTAATTAAGTGAAATTGACAAAAAATCCTAACAATTTTTACATCTCCAGTGATCTTAAAAAATAATAAAATTCTATGTCCTACCATTAAGTTTCACGAAACAAGTTTTATCATAATCCAATAGCTTACATGATATCGAATTGTAATCGAATTCTTGAAATATTTAATATTTTTTTATTATAATTATTTTAAAAATTAGATTATTAACAAAACGGTTCTCTGATAGAAGTGTAAAAGTTTCCAACCTTAGATATGATGCTCTCGTAATAGAACCTTTTTCTTTTGTCCTATCCACTGCTTCAGAGGTGCAGTTCCATCGTCCCGCAGCAGGGCACTAGTTGAATATTCCTACCTTACCTATTTTAGTGGACTGTGGGTTGAAGAAAGAATAATTAAAAATCTATTGACTTTCGCATCTACTACAAAAAGAAAGGTCTATCTTTATCGGAACGTGACGATCTGAAATTTTATTTTTATTTTTTTTATCATCATCTTTATAATTTATTTTGATAACAAAATATTTAACTCTAACCCATCTTATAACATTATTATATTATAAAACCATTCACCCCGAAAAGCGAAAACCTATTTGATTAAGTTGTTTCACAACTTATTATAGGAACATTGACTAACTCCATACTTTTGTACAATGATTATGCATTTGGAAAGATAGGAATTAAATAAATAAAAGAGCATGAGTGGAATTTTTTATTTTATGAGTGAAATAACCAAAATGCTAAGATAATCAAAGTAATCAAATGTAAATTAACTTTTGGAAAATAGGAGAAAATTTTGAGCCAAATCAAAACAAAAAATATATAATAAAATAAAATAAGCTAGACTATTCAACTAAGTAGATTAAATGAAATGCTTGATATGACTAGATGGATTAGTAAATTTAAGCTAAAAATTAATTTCAATTGGGAAATAGAGATTAAACAATATAAATTTTCCATTTCATTATACCAAATAAATCAATCAAACCTAAATATCAAATTAGCCATCTACCAAAATCATAATTTCTCAATTTTTCCAATTTTCCTGATTTCGATAATTTTCTTCAAATTCAATACCTAAATTACTCAACACCTTAATTTTAATTAAATACATATCGAACCACCTATTTAACTAAACTTATTTCTTCATCTTCAAAATTTGCTAAATTAAATTCTTAAATTAATCTAACTAGTTCTTAAACCCATTTGACATCTAGTTACATCTTAAGGCTCTAATCAAATTGCTAATCTAATCCACTAATCATATTAGTTCTAAACCGTCATAAAAATCATTTACAACCTTCATATCACTATCCTTATCCATTTCAAATTTCAACAAAAAAAAATCATATAAAATTATCCTTTTGCCAACCCATAAGCTCTAGAATATTCTCTATATTGCCAACTAATGTCCTTATTTTTATCCTATCCTCTTTTTACAAAATTAAATCCTAATGCACCCTAAAGTAGCCACCACTTTACCTTCCATTCTTGTAGAAAATTTCATCTCATTTTTCTCTCAAAACAAACCTAAAATACTACAAACCCCTTTCCTTTATCAAAACCCTAATAGGTATTATATTTTCTATGTTTTATATCGTTTTTAGGCCATCTAAAGCTCTTTTTAATCTCTATTTTTCCTTTTGAAATTAAGTGTTTATCAAGAGGGATCTTGGATTAGAGGCAAAAGGAGCTTCACCAAATTCCTAAGAATAGGGTAGTGAAGGTTCAAAGCTTATTTTGCTACTACAAGTAAGTTGTTTAATTAAATAGTATGATTAGTGAAATGTATAAGTAAATAATATGTTGTAATACTAAAAATACAAAATATGGAATATATGATTTATGTGAAATATCATGTGTTACTTGGTTTGGTGAAAATATGTTGATATTAGCATCATTTATGTATTGTTTAGTAGATTTAGTGTAAATATGGTTAAAATAAATTAGCACATTATGTAATATTTTTGATGTGTTCTCTATGATTTCGAAATGATTTTTCATGATAAAAATTGAATAAAAATATAATATGTTTGTGAATAGAAATAGAAGTGTTGTTTCCCATGATATGTAATGTTGGTTAGGGTATTAAACGAATTTCTTTTCATGTCAAATTTATCGAAATGATAGTATATCATCTTAGGATATAAACTAGAAGGTTTTGTAATTTTTCATATTTATTTACTATTTTTAAAGGCCTAATAGGCTTATTTCTTGAGAAAAATAAAAAAATATATCAACATAATTATTTTTGCATGAACTCTTTAGGCAATCATGTTCAATAAGTTTATATATGATCTAGAAATTTTTATAATTTTTAAGTTCATTTACTATTTTTTTAGATTTTCATTTTTCAGATGTAATGCACAAACGTTATTTGAACCAAACTTCTTTTGTAGGCTGAACTGGTCAGTTTTTTTTTTCTTTTCCAACAAAACTACAACGAATTAGTAGCTTAGGATGTATAACTTTTATATGAAAACCAAACCGGACCAAAAAGTACAAAAATCAAGGTGCGTAGACCTCCTCTGTTTTCCATCCCTGTTTTCTTTGGAGAAATTGTGAAATCCGAATGTAATTAAATTTAATAATTATCAAACTAGCTTGATTGATGTACAGTTAGTTATAATTAGTTAATTTAGGCATATTATGATTTATTAGGCTTTTTGTTAAATTAAAATTGGATATATATATATATATAGAGAGAGAGAGAGAGAGAGTTTAGCATGCTAAATTAGCTTAATTAGGTATATTAGCGCTTTTAATTGTAAAGTTGGGTAATTGAATATAGTATGAGCCTATGTTAATACAACTAAATTATTATGGGTTTTAGTAGCTAAATTGGGCTTAAATAATAGTTTAGGGCCCAAATCAAATTATATGGGCTTAATAGGATTAAATATAGAACACTGAGTTATAGTAGGTTTTGATTAACTAATTGAGTTTAAAATATATAATTGGAAATTAAATGGATTTGATATATAACATGGGCTATAAAATTGAATTAATAAAAGTTCTAGGATTAAATGGGGTAAAATGACACAAACAAGTTTAATTAGTAAAAATATAGTCAATATGATATAAATGACCTAAAATGGGCAAAGATAGTAAAAATAGGTCCAACTTTACCTAAAATTGACTTAGAAATAAATTTATGTCTAACTTTCTAATATTGAAAATTTTGGGCTTTAATAATTGGTTATGGCTTAAATTCTAAAATAGAATCTAATTTGACTAAATTTGACTTAATTAGATAAAATTGATTTAGAAACACTACCTTAGGCCCAATAACATAATTTCTAGCTAACTACGCCTATTTGTACTAAATAGGCCCAAACTAAATCCTAACTAATTTTCTCTAGCTATTTAAGGCCTAAACCTTCAAAATATAGATAATACCTAACTTATGCTTTATGGACTTAAATTCCATAATATTAGCCCAATACATGTATCTATTCTGATTGGGCCTATTTCCAAAATATTTAAATCCATTATCAATTCCAGGTATGAAAATATCTAATTGGGCTTAAATCAAATCTATTGGCCCAAAAACCCTAAAATATCCTTAGTGAATCTATATAGGGTATTAAAAAGGCCCAATAACTTAATTTGGGGTCTAAATTAAATTTCAATTGGGCTTGAGCATAATTCTTAAGTCCAATAACCAATATTATTCTAATTGGACCTAAATTCAAAATAAAGCCCGATTGCAGCTAATTTAATGAAATAGCCATAATTTTAATATATATTAATGCATGCTAAATTTGATAATTATATGTGTGTATGTGTTTAAGTGGATTAGTGTATTTGTAATGTTGAGTGGTTATAACATATGTGATTAGATAATATGCTATGGTAAATATATCTAGGTTGATAGTTTATTCATGTTAGAAATTATCATGTTAGTGTTAATTGTTATTGTAATGAATTGTATATGTTGGATTTAAACTTGTTTTAGGCCTAAATTAGAGATTAAACTTAGCAGATTTTATTTTACCCTTCTTAAGCCCAAATTAAGTCTAACTCCAAGCCCAAATAAGGCCCAAGCCTTTCCCAAATCTGCCTCCTCAAAAGTCAACAATAATAGGATAAACACAAAAGTCTAATTGTATCATTAGACTCTCCAAAACAGAGCAAGGAAAAAAAAAATTCGTAACTCAAGAAGGCCACAAATTTTCAAGACCCAAAACAAGTTTTCTTGGACTCAACACACCAAAAATCCTTCCCCAAGCCTTATAGATACATTGAGGTAAGTTTATTTGATGTTTGAGATGTTTATTTCCCTCTTAATTCATGAAATATGCATATGTGGTGTAAAATAAGTAGTTAGTATGCTAAATTCTTGTTGGAATGTTGTAGAGTTGTTAGGAAAGCTTTAGAATGCTTGAGTTGTTGTAGATAGGTTGTAGAAGGCCCTCATGTGGTTTGGAATTGAAGTGTTGAAGTATGACAAGTATTAGGATTGTTTGAAGTGTACTAGGGTTGGTGAAGGTTGATGAAGAAGTGTTTGATTTATGTAGAGTAGTGTTTGAACTTGTTTGAAGTTGAGGAGTGGAAATCACTCTTGTTTTATGTTGTTAAATGTATAAGAAGTGTTGTATGAAGTTTGTATAAGGTTTAGGACATGTTAGGAGTTGAGAAAAGTAAGTTAAAAGTGTTAAAGTTTGAAAAAAATTTCGTAAACTGTCAAACGCTGGTGCAAACGGCCCCATTTGGAGCAAACGGCCTCGCAAACGGCCCCGTTTGCAAGGGTGTTGCGCTCGCGGATCAAAATTTCTTTTTCCCTGAGAGCAAACGGCCTCCCAAACGGCCCCGTTTGCAAGGGTGTTGCGCTCGCGGATCAAAATTTCATTTTCCCTGAGTGCAAATGGTCTCCCAAACGGCCCCGTTTGCTAGGGCGTTTCGCTCTCGGATAGTTTTCCCTGTTGCGACGCTGTTTTGTAAATTAGTCATAACTTTTTCATCCGACCTCCGATTGAGGTGATTCAAATTGCGTTGGAAAGCTTAAAAAGAGATCTACAACTTTCATGTTTTAAGTTTTCACAAATTTTAAAATTAAAAATGCTTAAATTTTAGTTCTTTTCAACTGATACACTTTCTAAACAAAGTTTAAAACTTATTGTTAGTTGTTAAAGGTTCTCCCAAGCTTGATAAATGATCATTTAAGTATTTGTTGAGTATTGTATGATAATATATGATATCTAAATGCTATGTGATGATGTTGTAATGATTTATTTGAATTTCTTTGGATGATTATACTTGAGAATTGATGAATATATATACTAGAACTAAGTGTGAGTTTATAATTACTTCTTTTTACAGTGAGTGATCCCCTTCGGTTATTCCCATTGATTCTCGAGCTAGTACAGGTACACAATACTTTGATTGATTGTTGCTTAGGATAGGCATATATCAATTTGACCTTAATCAAAGATTAATGAAAATATATTGAAATTGGTTGTGCTTTACGTCGTTGAATCCGGATCCGGGGAGCGACAACCTTGTCATGATGCAATGGCACGGTAGTTTAGGCACTTAGCCCAATCCTTTGTCATGATGCAATGACTCAAATCCATGATGCAATGGTTCACCATGATGCAATGGTGATTTCTTTTATTGGCTAAGTGGGTAGCTAATAGGGTTAACTGTATCGGTATATTCTCTACTTAGGCTCGGGAGGAAATAATATGTTTTAGTTCACGGTTATGGGACCGTTGAACTAATTGATATTATAGACCGGGATAAGTGGATTGTATAAAGGAGTGTGAACCCTAGATGAAGCTATTGTTCTTTATCGGTTAGATATAGGAGATATAGGTATCCGGTCTATCTATATCAACCCCCTGAGCAGCTGCTGTTACTCAGGACCCCTAGAATTCCCAAGCTTGAGTCGGAGTTTGAATACTCCAGTGTTGTTTTATTCACTTAACTAAAAAAAATAATGAAGTTGTGGTGATTTATTGCATTGTTTTTAGTTAAGTGAGCATTGCATATGTATTTGTTTGCATTATTGTGTACTGGGCCTTTGGCTCATGCTGCTATCTTGCAGGCGATTTTGATGACGAGCTCTATGACGATATGGGCTATGGGAATGATTGGGAAGACTCTATGGATGACTAGGAGAGAGGCCTAGATATGCTTAGGATTCCTTTTGATGAAGTTTTCTTTTTGAAGTGTTTAGGCTTATTTGTTAAGCCTTGGAATGTAATTTGTGTTGAATTATATTTGTAATATAGTTAGGTTTTAAGTGAGATCTCTATGTTTATGTGATGTTTTGGGAAGTTGTAATGTATAAATATATTATGTATGACTTGTATATAGTTAATGACCACTACCTATGTAGTGGTAATGTTTCTAATTCTAAGCTTATGAATGTTATATTTGTTTTAAACAGGTAGCCATTACAAACAACTCTTTTTAAGACGACCTTACGTATAATACTTGAATATTGATCCTAATATTTGAGTATTATGCGTGGTCGGAAGATTTGGCACACTTAATAATTGGGTTAAGTGGCCGGGTCTTTACATTTAATATTTATATTCCTTAATGGGCTCAATTCCTAACCTTAAAGCACATTAACCAAAAAAGTTAAACACTTAGAGAATTTCTTATTGGGCTTAACCTAGGATCCCTAAAAGCCCAATGCATCTAAATAATACAGTCAATTTCCGAATTCTATGGGTATAGTCTAAATTATCTAAGCCTAATTATCCCAGTTGGATATAACTCAATTATAAACCAAATGCATTATATTACATAAGGCCTTACATTATATTGATTGATCAATATGACTTGAATCATTAGCTTGTATATTCAATACTTATACAAATTAACCTTTCTTGACAGATATTCAATCAACCTATTGTCTTACTTGTGATCCTCTACCATCTACTGTTTCAATATCAGGTGTGCAGTAACATGCGTGTTGTTTACCTAAGGTAGGCATTCTCAAATGAACTTAACTTAAAGACGACCTAATAATTGAATGTGCTAATTGTACATGTATCATTTAATTTGGATCGGGAAGCGACAACCTTGCTAGGCAAATGACAACATGATAGTTAGGTGCTTAAGCCACCATTGGTGCCTTGGCGGGTAGATGATATGGCAAATAGTATCGAGATAACGTCCACTTAAGTTCGATGAGAAGTAGTATATATAGTTCACGACTATGGGTGCTTATTGAGTTGCATATTACTATGAACTGAAATAAATGGAGATGCATAATGGCAGTGGACCTTAGACTAGGCTACTGCGTATAATATTCCTCTAAGCAGTTAAGGTATTTAGCCTACCTTAATCAACCCCCTAAGTACTTACTATTACTTAAGACCCCCAGATTCCTATGGCTTGTTGCCTGGAGTATGAGTTCTCCCATGTTGTTTGAATCACCTTAAACAATAAACATAAAATGTTGGTGGTTGCATTGCATATAGTTTAGGCATGTATGTCATATCGCATGTAGCTACATTATTGTGTACTGGGTTTCGGTTCACGTTTGTTGTTTTTTAGGTACTAATGGTTCTGATAACGAGTATTATGATGACATGGGGTATGGGACCAACTTTGAAGAGCTGCTAGATGAGCTTAGTGATTAGGATTATGGTTCACATCTTGATTTTATTTGGACTTTCATTTTCAAACTTTTTATCATCTTTTAAGCATAGTTGAGAGCCCTTGATTTGTATTAGAACTTCTAGTATTTTCCAAATATTTTCTTTACAGTTGATATCTCCTATGGACAGTTAAGGAGCCATCACATTTTGGCCATTCGCCCCAACATGATCGATGCTACTGCATTTTTGGCTATGCAATTGCTTCAATAAGAAAATGTTTGATTCAGATCTAAAGGTTTGCAATCAATTTTCTATCAACGAATAGAAAGTCACACAAAATCATTTTTAAATCTAGGTTTTCTTTCAATAGGTTTTATTTTTCTTTGTTTGCCTTCCCAATATGGGATCCTTGTTATCTAGAGTATTGGATTTCATTCCATGATTGTTTTGGAATCATTTTTAGGTCATTGTAACCCATTTTTACCTTGGAAATGTGTCCGTTTTTTCATTTAATCTTTGGATCCCTATCTCTTTTAATGTAATATATTAGTAATGTGTGTACTTGTATCTTTATATGCACTTCAATGAATGAATTTCATTTCTTTAGTTCTCGCGCGCCCCCCGCCCCCCCCCCCCCCCCCCCCCCCAAAAAAAAAAAAAAAAAAAAAGATCTGCATATTCTTTTTTTTTCACTGGGAGAAGGAAAAAGGAAAAAAAAAAAAAAAGAAAAAAGATTGTATTATGAAGATATCGTTTTTCTTATTTTCCTTTTTTCATTTTTTTCCTACTTTTATAAATGTAGTAATAGTGGCAAAAAAATATAGTAATCATTTTAATCATATTTTATTATATTTATACTAATGATTAAAGCTTCTTTTGTTTCTCTCTCTCTCGTGCCACAATTTTTTCCCTTGGATACCTTTCTTTGATGTCCCTTTCTTAACATAACACATGGCTAATTGGCGGCCAAAAAAAATAAAAAAAAAAATAAAAACGCATGACGTAGCAAATTAAATCAAAGTACTGTTAACGGACACACGTGTATAATGATGTGCTTTGACTTTTGGAATAAAATAAATAAGTAAAATTTTATTAGTTTCGGTGTTACTAAAAAATACATGCATGATTCCATTAAAAATTAAGTAGTAATAAAATTTTGACGTGCTTTAATCTTTGTTAGAGGAACTCTCTCTCTTAAATGAAAAATCTCATCAGACCACCGCATATTTCGTAGGCTTGTACCATCAGATTTGCATTTAATTTTACCTATCATGATCAATGTATTGCAATTACAATTCCACCTTTACAACTCAGGAGTTGGATTGGAGTTTGGATGTTCAAGCTGGTATTCATGTATTTAATAGTATTTTCAATAAATATATATGTATATACATTATCTTTCTGTTTTTATCTTTTTATGAGATTTTATTCGATTTGAGTGTTAATTGTTCATCCTTTTTGTAGAACCTATTTTGCTAAAGGAATTTTCCGATCCTTAATTGCAAAAAGAAAAAAAAAAAAAAGGTGTTTTAAGAGATGTGTTCCTTTTAGATTGAGTCTTTAGATCCTATCTCTTTAATTTTTTTTATTGAGATTTTATATCTCTTGATATTTTCTCCAACTCTTAATTAGTTGAATAAAAATTTGTAATCTGGAAAAGAAAAAGAAATAAACGTTAAAGTAAGATACAGTTGTTGGCTCTAATTAAATCAATATCGTATATTAGTTAAACAATATGAAGAAACATTAATTCAAGTTAAGTGAGTTAATAACGTTGGTGGAGAAGTTAAGTGAATTAAAAATGTTAGTGGAGTAATAGGATGAAACTACAAGCTTTATAGTTTATAATTACGTAATCATCACTCTGGATTTGGATATGCCCATAGTTTAATTTTGTCAAATTAAACATAAATTATGATTCCCTTCCTTAAGAGTCTCTTACCTTTTATATTTTATTGACACGGTAAGTCAGGGACGGTGAAAACATCTAAGAGCAATATCAAATAACATTTTAGTTTGCATTTTGTTAATTTTGAATAACTCATTTTATTTGAAAATTACCATGCATAAAATATAACTAAGATAGTAAAGAAAGAACGTGAACCATAATTACGTATTAGGACAATTTAAAAAATTTGATAATTCTAACTATTACTTTATGAGCTGATAGAAATAAAATATCAATATGTTGGCCTTATCTACTTATACCATGTACAAAAATTATTGAGATTCTATTTGATTCATTTAAAGTATCCTTAAACTGTAAGACCTAACAAGAGATCCTTAAAATACTACATCAAAATTTTAAGAATTTTCTGTTTTAAAGAATCCCATTGTTTTATCCCTAAGTTACTTTTAAAGATTTTCACAACTTTTTATAACTTTATAGGTTTCATATAATAAAATTTATACACATAATATACTTAAAAATTAAAAAAAAAAAAACAAAAAGCTTTTCAGCTGCTAGAACCCATCATTCTCAAAGAACCACTTTTTTCCTTAAGCACCAGCTACATCCCTGAAGGAGATGCCTTCGGTCCTTTCCTCCTTGGAATTGTTGCTAAGGAGCTACCGATGGGGATGCTTTTATAAGAATAGAGGTCAAATAGATACATGCATCAAAGCAATAAACCTTAACTGTACCATGTAACTAAGACATTTATAACCTAATAATATAAACATGAGTGATTATTATATTAAGTCACTTAATGCATAAATCTACCATAAATACACCTAACCTAGCACTTTCTTTAACCCATAACAAATATACAAATCTAGCACAAATACATCATATTTATCACTTTTGACACAAGATCCAACAGCGGATTTTGCGACTTCTGCATAAGTCACAAGTATACAACTTATCCTGATAATTTTCGTATAAATATTGGTCTCTTTGAATAAGATGAACTAAATTCGATTACTTCGTTTATAAATTTTTGTCAATATCAGACAAATTCCTTATGACGGAAGCTGAAGCATCTTCAAGTAACTGCAACCAATCTCTGTTTTCAATCAAAAGTAAACAAAACTACAAATTAGTGTTGATTGGAATGATAAAACCCATTATATTATGTTTCTTATTAAGTGTTTTAATTGATAACATAAATGCAAGTGTCTAATGCATATATTGTTGATGTTATCTAGTGTATCCAATATGTGGAATACACCCTTACTCATAGAATAGTCATAGGAAAAAGCTTTCCACACTGACAATTTCAATCACTCCTGACCAGAGTAATAGCTATTTTCTTATTTGTTTTGCAAAAACATCAGACTATAATTAATGTACATATTATATAATATAAAATAAAGAAAGAACCAAAATATCATTTCCTTTCTTGACTGATAGAGTTAATATAGCCACATTATGAAAAATTTATTCTAAAGGTTTCTCAGATTATAAGGAATTTTGATGGTAAACGAGTTAGATATTTAAATTTACGCTGTATAGGCAAAAAGACTGACCGAATCAAGTGCCTTCACAAGTTATCTTTACTTTCGCTATTTGAGTCATATGGTCATTTAGAAATGCGCTGACAATTGGAATGAATACAAATAGCATCTTGTTGCAACACCAAATCAGAGCAACTGCTAGTGAATTTTGGGCTTATAATAGAAGCAAACAGCAATTTCGACGTATTATTAATCTTCAAATGAAATGGAAAACTCCTTCAAGTGGAAGAGTCAAGTTAAACACTAATATATCAATTAGTTATGACTCAAGACATGCTATGGTAAATATTATCTTCAAAGATGAAGGAGGAGCTAGATTCTAGGATAAGGCCGAAAACCTGGGTGTATTTCCATACATAAGGCTTTGGTAGCATTTAGTTGCAAGAATTAAATAAGATAAAAATGATTGGACAACACGGTATAAAAAGTATTAGAGAGTATAATTCTCTTATACCATGTTTGATAGGCATGATACTCGACAGCACTAGATAAAATTTTTACTAAAAAAATTTATTTTTATTTAGTTCCAATGTTTTTATACTATGAAAAATAAGAGATAAAAATTTAAAATTTTATCCAGTCCATGAAGAGAGTTTTTTTTTTTTTTTCAAATATATTTTGTAAACTAAATATGGTATAATAACCTTTATCAGTCCAATACCATGAAAATATTAGCATCATAATTCTACCTTTAATTGGGTGTTAGTTTTTGAGGATTAAAACTAGACAATCAAATGTCTATGGAGAATGTGGATTTATTCTTAAGGATACGGATTCAATCTTCAAATTTAAATTTGCAAGTGTTATCCTTGTTTGCAAACGCGAATGCCAGACCCTTGTATGGCGCAAGAAAAGCAAAACATAGTGGCAAACAGCCTTGCAAGCATATGATGCACGAAAGGGAGGAGGAACAATCAATAACTTTTGTCCCTCCTTAAGCTATTTTAAGATATCTTTTTACTGACATTTAGTCCTTCCGTATATATTAGACAAGTTGTTTATCCGAGGAAGATGGTCATCAGATTCTTTGTTATGCTTTTGCTTTTCCCGGTCGTGGTCCTTTGCTTCAGCTGCACTGTTCCTTGGAACAAACTATGTTAGCAATGAATAAATCCTTTCAAAACACCACACCCCACCCCCAAAAAAAATCGCTTTCCGGCCTTATTAATTATCGATGTTCGTTTTAACAATTCACCATCGTTAACATAATATAATATAATACAAAGCCCCCGTTACAACCGTAAGGGAAAAGATTAAAAGAAGAAAAAAAAAGAAACGAAAAAATCTGCTCATGATTACAGTCCTTATGATTATCATATAATTTGTTAAGCAACGCTATTAATGTATCCTATTAAGAGTGCTACAATATTATTTAATAACGAAAAGGATTGCACATTAAATACTAGACTAGATGATATTGCATTATTGTCACTAGGAATGCAACCGGGGCGGATTTGGAACGGGTCATATAAGACCCGAACCTGCCCCGCTTCCCAATAGGGTTTCTCAAACCCGCCCTGCGATCTTACAGGGTTTTCTATTCAATACCTAAACCCGCCCCTATAGGGTTTTGACCCTGATCCGCCCTGTCCTGCGACCCGCTTAATTTTTTTTTCTCTTCTCAACACTTAGTTAAATTACAAAATTTAACGATAATTTTATCCTATAGGAGCATAATAGTTAATTACAACTATGCTTGAATGAATTTTACAAGATATGCCACAACTTTATTAAGAAATATAAAGGTTTAAAACTATCATAAGAAGATTTTCAAATGTAGATAAAAAGACATTACTTCACTTATATAAATATACATAATACATATGTAGAAACCGTGCCTCGTGAAGACTCAAAAATAGAAAAACATGTTTTCAAAAATGTCGATAGTGAGAGGGAAAGCGAAGAAGCAACAAGGTCAGTGTGTAATAAGT
Source organism: Combretum micranthum (assembly GCA_024138025.1). Classification (NCBI taxonomy): domain Eukaryota; kingdom Viridiplantae; phylum Streptophyta; class Magnoliopsida; order Myrtales; family Combretaceae; genus Combretum; species Combretum micranthum. The sequence goes on along the minus strand of JAMXBD010000188.1, from coordinate 1,038,758 downwards.
TTACTGTGTTAGCTCAACAAGAAAATTCATAAGGGCTTTTATATCTTAAATACAATGGAGGTGTAGATCAAGATGTTAAAAGTCAAGAAATAATAAAAATATATTACATAATTGTGATTTTAAAATTTCAGATTTAATTTTTTTAATTATTTATATTATGACGGGTTCGGGTTACTCATCGGGTTTTTTTAATGACCCAAACCCGCCCCGAAACCCTATAGGGCCAGCAAGTAATTTTCCAAACCCGTCCCGCGACCCTATAGGGTTTTTAACAGTTCGAACGGGCCGGATACCCTGTAATGACCTGCCCCGGTTGCATCCCTAATTGTCACCAGTGAAAAATCTAGCGCATATGATTAAAAGGAAATAAAAAAATCATATAGAAGAGAAACTAAATAGAAATATCCCAATCGATAAATGAAGTGGAACAAACAATACAAAAATAATGGAAAATTATAATAAAATATTGATAGTGTTTATTTAGGATACATCTAATGAAGGTTGTTTAGGATAGAAGTGGTTTAAGTTTAACAAATACTCATTACAAGAAAACTAATATTTCCAAACAGAAATTTCCTTTGAAAAACATATAAGATAAGTTATATTTCTATAAATGAAATTAGTATTGATAATTTTTGCGATAGAAATTTTATTTCAAATCTCAATTTTCTTGTAGTGACTTAACCAATATATCATTTTCTCGAATATTTTATAGGCATGTTGAAGGTTTTTTAATAAAATAAAAACTAAATAAAACTAAAAGACTAAAGATACTTAAGTGGAACTTTCCTCTTTTGTAGACAAAATAACAAGTGAGGGATCATCATTTAGGTCAACTTAAAATATATGATAAAAACTTTCAAGCCGTTAATAGAAGATCAATGTTATATTCGGTGATTCAAATAAAGGACCTTATGAAAATATGGTTATAACATCACTAAATTGAGAAAAGATTCATTGACTCTAATATGCCACATAAAATAGTTAATGGCATATATTGCTACTTGTGTACAACTCACTTAGATACGTGGCATATCATATTCATTGAATTTTCTTTCTACTAGATTTAGCTGACATAACACATCTACAAGATAGTAATACATCCCCTATTGTAATCACTTGGTATAACATTGATTCTTAATTTTAACTACTCAAAAATTTGGTCCTCTCATTTAAGCACTTAACATAACATTGATTCTTCATTTTAATCATCCGAAGCTCAATCCTCTATTTGAATTTAATCTAGATGTTGATCCCTCACTTTTAATCTCTACTACAATATTATAGATGAAAAGGTGTTGAAAAATGCTATTTTAACGATTTCTCACCCCAAATAAAGAGAAACAGTACGTACCCTTGTAAGGTGTTAAATTCCATTCCAACCGTGCTCTTTGCTTCCTTGAGAGCATAGCAAAACCTTTCTACATCTTTGCTGTTATAGTTCATTCCATCATCTATAATCCTCGGTTGATGTACATTCACATCGCAATATATAGGTATCAATTTTTTCTTCATCTTCACCAATGAAGCAAGCTCATGTAGACAATAATACGACTCGCAATACCTAGGTGAGAACAGGACCACGCCTATTTTACACCCACGTATTGCGAAGTTGATCGTATCAAACAATCCATCTCCGGGTTTCATGGTTTTAAAATGAAGAAAGATATCGATGTTGTGCTTTACAAGGTTGTTGTGTAACAAAACTGCGATATTTCGCTTTGTATCGACTCCTCGGTGGCTTATGAACACATCATATTTGGTACGAAGATTTTGGATTTGGGTTTGATTTTGTATGACCGTTTTGTTTCGACGATTTAAGTTCTTGAGTTGTTGAAGCGAGGTATAGCAATGCATGGTGCACCTTTAGAAGAAATAACGTCTCGAGTTTAGGTAAGCTGAGTGTTTAACCATGCCGATATATATATATATACACACACATGGAAAAGTATTCAAGGTATAATATAAACCACATATATATAGTCAATAACTATCAATTATGTTTTAACACATAAATAAAGTGGTGGGTAATTTTTAAAGTAATTAAGCTGTATGATAGAATACTATTGGTAGTAAATCATTATATATACATATATACGTTATATACCGCGTGTGAATCTCCAAGGAATATAAAAAATTTATGGGATGGCAATTTGCTGTCTCCATAATGTTGTCTCATTTGTATTCCAATGAATAAATATTTGATAGTTGTAAATTAAAAAAAAAATCCTTAAAATAATGGAATAATAATTATACTTTAAGATACATGCCAAATACTTATTTACCATAGCAAGAACGTGACAGCATCCCAATGACAACAATTTTTTATCCGAATTTATGAATGGCTAACTAATCAAAATAGCTAGTGATGGTATGTTACTTTGCCATGGAAGCGATGCCTTTTTGAAATGACGGCTTCCGCGTGATCATGGGATCTAAGTACCAGAAATAGTAGAGATGGTACTTAAGGTGGAATTTGGTGTTTGGTGGTGGAGAAATACTTGACTCATGATGTATGTTGTGGATAAGCACTGACGCAGCGTAAAGCTTTCAATTTGTACCTGTTTTTCACAAACCACTCATACAAGACTTGCTGGCATATGCTTTCACCCATATAGATATCATCACGGGGTAGTTTTGAATCGCGAATCGTCTCGAATCATCACTGGCGGTTTTTGGCCCAGAAACCGTCCCGTTGGTGACGGTTCCGAACCGTCCAAAGACCCGCCGGTGGTTAGCGTGGTGGAACCGGCAGTTCCAACCGGATCCAAAACCGCCAAATAAAAAAAAAAACTACGCACTTGAAAGGAGAGTGGGGCATGGTAAAATCAGCAATCTAAGCCTCGATACAGAGAGTGGCAACTAAACAACATTGGTACGCTTTATTTAATTTCAAAAGTTTTATGTTTACTGATATATTTACTCTAGAGCATTCCTGATGTTGAGTATTTTCCAGCAGAAGAGAGATTCCAAGTGTGAGATTGAAATTTTTTTATATAGTTTGGATGTGAATCGGATTTTCTTTTGTAAGATTATGTATGTATTTAGACATTTTATTTTTTATTTGTATTTATATTTAAATCTATTTTTGATAAATATGTTTTAAAACAATATAAAATAATATTAAAACGACATAAAAATAGCGAAACAAATAGTCTCATAGTAAAACATAAAAAAAAACCGGTTCACATGAACCGGAACAGGAACCGAAACCGTCAGAACCGGCGGTTTGTTGGAACCATGAACCGTCCAGGCTCTTGCGGTTTCGGTTCCGGTTCCGGTTCCACGAAATATGGAACCGTGAACCGACGGTTTCTGTTCGGGTCCAAAACCGACCCGAACTGTGCCGATGTCTACACCCATAGACCAATCACTCCAACCGAACAGTGTGAGGAAATGGCTGATAGTTTGTCGTTTTCTATCTTTCCATGATGTGATATTTTTAAATTTATTCTTGTATTTTTTAATGGAATATATCTCATTATGTGTTTAAGTTTGCTTAGTAAATGTTTTGGAATTGAAATCACAGGCACGCACACCATTTGGTCTGAGCAAATTTTTATTACTAAGAAACCGACAATTCCTTCATTTTTGAAGCCGAAAAATTCATTAAAAAAAATGAAGACGTATTTTCTAAAACGTTAAGAAATTCGGTTATCATTTTTTCAAATTAGTCATATGTTTTTCAGAATTTTGAGATTTGTTTTGAACTATCTAAAATTCTTCTTCGTAGACAATTGTACATCTTGGCATTTCAAGTTTCTTTGTGAGTGCACGTATTAAAACTTGATTGTGTTAACTTTGGGGAAATTAATAAAATTTGTCGATTTGCACCTCGATTGTGTCAAAATTTGCTTTCAAGATACTAGCTCATCTATGATACAGTCAAATTGATAAGTTGTTTTCATACTTTTTTGCTTTTATTTCCTACAAAAGGTACAATAATTAAAGAGTGATCCAAAAGTGAAACCACATTTAAAAGTGTCTTCTTTACCATAGTTAAACCTACCAAATAAATCCATGGAGCATCCTTAGAGAACACATTCCTAGAATTCCAAAACCAATATTATGTAATTACATATGCTCTACTGATATCTATAGCCTTAAATGTTATTTATAAATATAAACCAAAAAATATGTCCCCTAACAGGTGAATAGCTGGCGTGCTCAGAATATCGTCCCTGCCTAATAGTTTAAATATTTTATATCTGCCACTGCTTTATTTAGAAAAAAAAATGAAAAAAAAAACTAACCTTCATTATTGAGCAAAGTGAGTACATAAAAAGAACAAAAGGTGTATAGCACTCACAAATGATACATCATCAGTCATAAATTATTGCTCAAACATCAATTGGCACATACAATAAATTGGATCAGAATTTGCTATCTTCATAATGCTGTTTTATCTGTATTTCAGCAAAAGAGTATTTGACATGTGTAAAAAATAAAATAAAATAATCTTTAAAATAATGCAAACAATAATTATCACTTCAAGACATATATCAAATACTCATTTGTTAGAATAAAAACATGGTAATATTATGGGACTGCAAATATGTTTCCCAATAAATCTATATACTTGTTTGAAGAATTGTAACATAAAAAGGTGTTACCAATTCACTTAATTTGTCAATCTTGCATCTTTGTTGACAGTGGCTTCCTTTCATGAGTTTGTCAAGTAGATATCAGTATGGGGCGGTTCTGAACTGCAACCTGAACAGTCTCCAGCAGTTCCATACCTGGGAATTGTCCCATTGGGGACGGTTATGAACCACCAGAGAACCCATCGGAACCGACGGGTCCTAGCGGTTCGTCCAAAATGAACCGGCGGTTCTATCGGGTCGGAAACTGCTATTACAGACCCGAAACCGATAGTTCCAACCCGGCTCCTTCAGAAAAATAAAAAAAACATACACAGTAGAAGCGAATTCAATTTGGGAGGGGGGCTTGCGCACGTGGGGGCGAGAGAGGGGGCCTCTACAGTCTGCAGTGCATATTGGCTACTATGTGTTTTGTAATTGTGTTTATTATTTGCTAACCATTATATTTTATTTGGAAAAATTTTAAAAATTTATTTTGGGTATAAATAAGTTGTAATTGCACTTGTTGATTTTAGGGTTTTTTTTTCATTTTTCGATTAATTTTAAAAAAAACTGGTTCATAATTCGCTTGGAACCGGAAGTGGAACCTCCAGAACCGGTGGTTCCATGAAACCATAAACTGTCCCAACTCTGGCAGTTTTGGTTCCGGTTCGGGTCTAAAACCGACCCGAACCGTGCCGACCTCTATTGTCAAGGCCACTTTCACTTGGGAACATTGCCAATTTTAATCAAATTAAAATATTACTTCTACATAATAACTTACTTTTTACATAATAATAATAATAATAATAATAATAATAATAATAATTATTATTATTATTATTATTATTATTATTATTATTATTATTATTGAGGTTGAGTATTGGGGTCTTTACTAGAAAATTCCACAAAGTTACATATGTGATTGAAAAATTTTAAAGGAAAAGGGGGAAAAGGCAAAGTTTGCTGTATAATTTTTTAGTACGTTTTGTTGACCAACTTGAGCAAAGTCTTGTTGCCCATGCTCTGTCGATCATTTTTTAACGTACTTAAAGTGTGCTCCGTGCTCGAGTCACCTGGTAGAGGTCCAAAAACTCAAGAAAAATGAGAGTCCGACGCTTGAAAGATATTAAAGAAAAATTGTTTGGGTTGTTCTATAGCGTTCTTTTGCATTTTGAGTGTGAGAAAAATATTGTATTTATATTATGTAGTTATAATAAATTTTCATATAGTAAAATATTTTATATGGTTGTCTCTTGGCCACACCCATTGTTTTTCTCCACTTTCCAAGTTTTCCATACAAATTATTATCTTATTGATTTCTGTGTTGCTATTTAATTATTCTTGTTTTAAAAATTGATCTTAGTGGTGTAAAACTTTTTTTATAATTAATTAAGTGAAATTGACAAAAAATCCTAACAATTTTTTCATCCCTAATTATCTTAAAAGATAACAAAATTCTATGTCCTGCCATTAAGTTTAACAAAATAAGTTTTATCATCATCCAACAACTTACATAATATCAAATCATAATCGAATCTTTAAAATATATAATATATTTTATTTATTATAATTATTTTAAAAATTAGATTATTAACAGATTGAGGATAGAACTGTAAAAGTTTCCAACCTTAGATATGATGCTCTCGTAATAGAACCTTTTTCTTTTGTCCTATCCACTGCTTCAGAGGTGCAGTTCCATCGTCCCGCAGCAGGGCACTAGTTAAATATTCCTACCTTACCTATTTTAGTGGACTGTGGTTGAAGAAAGAATAATTAAAAATCTATTGACTTTCGGATCTACTACCGAAAAGAATGGTCTATCTTATCTTGGAACGTGACAATCTGAAATTTTATTTTTATTTTTTTTATCATCATCTTTATAATATATTTTGATAACAAAATATTTAACTCTAACCCATCTTATAACATTATTATATTATAAAACCATTCACCCCGAAAAGCGAAAACCCATTTGATTAAGTTGTTTCACAACTTTTTATAGGAACATTGACTAACTCCTTACTTTTGTACAATGATTATGCATGTGGAAAGATAGGAATAAATAAATAAAAGAGCATGAGTGGAAATTTTTATTATACGAGTGAAATAACCAAAATGCTAAGATAATCAAAGTAATCAAATGTAAATTAACTTTTGGAAAATAGGAGAAAATTTTGAGCCAAATCAAAACAAAAAAATATATAATAAAATAAAATAAGCTAGGCTATTCAACTAAGTAGATTAAATGAAATGCTTGATATGACTAGGTGGATTAGTAAATTTAAGCTAAAAATTAATTTCAATTGGGAAATAGAGATTAAACAATACAAATTCTCCATTTCATTATACCAAATAAATCAATCAAACCTAAATATCAAATTAGCCATCTACCAAAATTATAATTTCTCAATTTTTCCAATTTTTCTGATTTCGATAATTTTCTTCAAATTCAATACCTAAATTACTCGACACCTTAATTTTAACTAAATACATATTGAACCACCTATTTAACTAAACTTATTTCTTCATCTTCAAAATTTGCTAAATTAAATTCTTAAATTAATCTAACTAGTTCTTAAGCCCATTTGACATCTAGTTACATCTTAAGGCTCCAATTAAATTGCTAATCTAATCCACTAATCATATTAGTTCTAAACCCTCATAAAAATCTTCTACAACCTTCATATCACTATCCTTATCCATTTCAAATTTCAACAAAAAAAATAATCCATATAAAATTATCCTTTTGCCAACCCGTAAGCTCTAGAATATTCTCTATATTGCCAACTAATGTCCTTATTTTTATCCTATCCTCTTTTTACAAAATGAAATCTTAATGCACCCCAAAGTAGCCACCACTTTACCTTCCATTCTTGTAGAAAATTTCATCTCATTTTTCTCTCAAAACAAACCCTAAAATACTACATACTCTTTTCCTTTATCAAAACCCTAATAGGTATTATATTTTCTATGTTTTATATTGTCTTTAGGCCATCTAAAGCTCTTTTTAATCTCTATTTTTCCTTCTGAAATTAAGTGTTTATCAAGAGGGATCTTGGATTAGAGGCAAAAGGAGCTTCACCAAATTCCTAAGAGTAGGGTAGTGAAGGTTCAAAGCTTATTTTGCTACTACAAGTAAGTTGTTTAATTAAATAGTATGATTAGTGAAATGTATGAGTAAATAATATGTTGTAATACTAAAAATACAAAATATAGAATATATGATTTATGTGAAATATCATGTGTTACTTGGTTTGGTGAAAATATGTTGATATTAGCATCATTTATTTATTGTTTAATAGATTTATGGTGTAAATATGGTTAAAATAAATTGGCACGTTATGTAATATATTTTGATGTGTTCTATATGATTTCGTAATGATTTTTCATGATAAAAATTGAATAAAAATAATAATATGTTTGCTGAATAGAAAATAGAAGTGTTGTTTCCCATGATATGTAATGTTGGTTAGGGTATTAAACGAATTTAATTTCATCTAAAATTTATCGAAATGATAGTATATCATCTTAGGATATAAACTAGAAGGTTTTGTAATTTTTCATATTTATTTACTATTTTTAAAGGCTTAATAGGCTTATTTCTTAAGAAAAATAAATAAAATATCAAATGTAATTATTTTTGCATGAACTCTTCAAGCAATCATATTCAATAAGTTTATATATGATCTGAAAATTTTTATAATTTTTAAGGTCATTTACTATTTTTTTAGATTTTCATTTTTCCAGATATACTACGCAAAACGTTATTTGAACTGAACTTCTTTTGTAGGCTGAACTGGTCAGTTTTATTTTTTCTTTTCCAACAAAACTACAACGAATTAATAGCTTAAGATGTATAATTTTTATATGAAAACCAAACCGGACCAAAAAGTACAAAAATCAAGGTACGCAGACCTCCTCTGTTTTCTATCCCTGTTTTCTTTAGAGAAATTGTGAAATCCGAATGTAATTAAATTTAATAATTATCAAACTAGCTTGATTGATGTATAGTTAGTTATGATTAGTTAATTTAGGCATATTATGATTTATTAGGCTTTTTGTTAAATTAAAATTGGATATATATATATATATATAGAGAGAGAGAGAGAGAGAGAGAGAATTTAGCATGCTAAATTAGCTTAATTAGGTGTATGAGGGCTTTTAATTGTAAAGTTGGGTAATTGAATATAGTATGAGCCTAAGTCGATACAACTAAATTATTATGGGTTTTAGTAGCTAAATTGGGCTTAAATAATAGTTTAGGGCCCAAATCAAATTATATGGGCTTAATAGGATTAAATATAGAAAACCGAGTTATAGTGGGTTTTGATTAACTAATTGAGTTTAAAATATATAATTGGAAATTAAATGGATTTGATACATAACATGGGCTATAAATTTAAATTAATAAAAGTTCTAGGATTAAATGGGCTAAAATGACACAAACAAGTTTAATTAGTAAAATTATAGTCAATATGATATAAATGACCTAAAATGGGCAAAGATAGTAAAAATAGGTCCAACTTTACCTAAAATTGACTTAGAAATAAATTTATGTCTAACTTGGCTAATATTGAAAATTTTGGGCTTCTAAAATAGAATCTAATTTGACTAAATACCTACAAATTGACTTAATTAGATAAAATTGATTTAGAAATACTACCTTAGGCCCAATAACATAATTTCTAGCTAACTAGGCCTATTTATACTAACTAGGCCCAAACTAAATCCTAACAAATTTTCTCTAGCTATTTGAGGCCTAAACCTTCAAAATATAGATAATACCTAACTTATGATTTATGGACTTAAATTCCATAATATTGGCCCAATACATGTACCTATTTTGATTGGGCCTATTTCCAAAATATTTAAGTCCATTATCAATTCTAGGTATGAAAATATCTAATTGGGCTTAAATCAAATCTATTGGCCCAAAAACCCTAAAATATCCTTAGTGAGTCTATATAGGGTATTAAAAAGGCCCAATAACTTAATTTGGGGTCTAAATTAAATTTCAATTGGGCTTGAGCATAATTCTTAAGTCCAATAACCAATATTACTCTAATTGGACCTAAATTCAAATAAAGCCCAATTGCAGCTAATTTAATATTTATATTCCTTAATGGGCTCAATTCCTAACCTTAAAGCGCATTAACCAAAAAAGTTAAACACTTAGAGAATTTCTTATTGGGCTTAACCTAGGATCCTTAAAAGCCCAATGCATTTAAATAATACATTCAATTTCCGAATTCTATGGGCATAGGCTAAATTATCTAAGCTTAATTATCCTAATTGGATCTAACTCAATTATAAACCAAATGCATTATATTACATAAGGCCTTACATTATATTGATCGATCAATATGACTTGAATCATTAGCTTGTATACTCAATACTTATACAAATTAACCTTTCTTGACAGATATTCAATCAACCTATTGTCTTACTTGTGATCCTCTACCATCTACTGTTTCGATATCAGGTGTGCAGTAACATGCTTGTTGTTTACCTAAGGTAGGCATTCTCAAATGAACTTAACTTAAAGACGACCTAATAATTGAATGTGCTAATTGTACATGTATCATTTAATTTGGATTGAGAAGCGACAACCTTGCTAGGCAAATGCCAACATGATAGTTAGGTGCTTAGGCCACCATTGGTGCCTTGGCGGGTAGATGATAAGGCAAATAGTATCGGGATAACATCCACTTAAGTTCGATGGGAAGTATTATATATTGTTCACGACTATGGGTGCTTATTGAGTTGCATATTACTATGAACTGAAATAAATGGAGATGCATAACGGCAGTGGACCTTAGACTAGGCTACTACGTATAATATTCCTCTAAGCGATTAAGGTGTTTGGCTTACCTTAATCAACCTCCTAAGTAGTTGCTATTACTTAAGATCCCCAGATTCCTATGGCTTGTTGCCTGGAGTATGAGTTCTCCCATGTTGTTTGAATCACCTTAAACAATAAACATAAAATGTTGGTGGTTGCATTGCATATAGTTTAGGCATGTATGTCATATCACATGTGGCTCCATTACTGTGTACTGGGTTTCGGTTCACGTTTGTTGTTTTTTAGGTACTAATGGTTTTGATAACGAGTATTATGATGACATGGGGTATGGGACCGACTTTGAAGAGCTGCTGGATGAGCTTGGTGATTAGGATTATGGTTCACATCTTGATTTTATTTGGACTTTCATTTTCAAACTTTTTATCATCTTTTAAGCATAGTTGAGAGCCCTTGATTTGTATTAGAACTTCTAGTATTTTCCAAATATTTTCTTTATAGTTGATATCTCCTATGGACGGTTAAGGAGCCATCACATTTTGGCCATTCGCCCCAGCACGATCGATGCTACCGCATTTTTGGCTATGTAATTGCTTCAATAAGAAAATGTTTGATTCAGATCTAAAGGTTTACAATCGATTTTCTATCAACGAATAGAAAGTCACACAAAATCATTTTTAAATCTAGGTTTTCTTTCAATAGGTTTTATTTTTCTTTGTTTGCCTTCCCAATATGGGATCCTTGTTATCTAGAGTATTGGATTCCATTCCATGATTGTGTTGGAATCATTTTTAGGTCATTGTAACCCATTTTTACCTTGGAAATGTGTCTGTTTTTTAATTTAATCTTTGGATCCCTATCTCTTTTAATGTAATATATTAGTGCTGTGTGTACTTGTATCTTTATATGCACTTCAATGAATGAATGAATTTCTTTAGTTTCCCGCAAAAAAAAAAAAAAAAAAGATCTGCATATTCTTTTTTTCTTCACTGGGAGAAGGAAAAAGGAAAAAAAAAAAAAAAAGAAAAAGATTGTATTCCGAAGATATCGTTTTTCTTATTTACCTTTTTTCATTTTTTTTCCTACTTATATAAATGTAGTAATAGTGGCAAAAAAATATAGTAATCATTTTAATCATATTTTATTATATTTATACTAATGATTAAAGCGTCTTTTGTTTCTCTCTCTCTCGCGCCATAATTTTTTCCCTTGGATACCTTTCTTTGATGTCCCTTTCTTAACATAACACATGGCTAATTGGCGGCCAAAAAAAAAAAAAGAGAAAGAAAAACGCATGACGTAGCAAATTAAATCAAAGTACTGTTAACGGACACACGTGTATAATGATGTGCTTTGACTTTTGGAATAAAATAAATAAGTAAAATTTTATTAGTTTCGGTATTACTAAAAAATACATGCATGATTTCATTAAATCTACCATAAATACACCTAACCTAGTACTTTCTTTAACCTATAACAAATATACCAATCTAGCACAAATATATCACACCTATCACTTTTCACACAAGATCCAACAGTGGATCTTGCGACTTCTACATAAATCACAAGTATGCAATTTATCATGATAATATTTGTATAAATATTGGTCTCTCTGAATATGATGAACTAAATTCGATTACTTCATTTATAAATTTTTGTCAATATCAGACAAATTCCTTATGACGGAAGCTGAAGCATCTTCAAGTAACTGCAACCAATCTCTGTTTTCAATCAAAAGTAAACAAAACTACAAATTAGTGTTGATTGGAATGATAAAACCCATTATATTATGTTTCTTATTAAGTGTGTTAATTGATAACATAAATGCAAGTGTCTAATGCATGTATTGTTGATGTTATCTAGTGTATCCAATATGTGGAATACACCCTTACTCATAGAATAGTCATAGGAAAAAGCTTTCCACACTGACAATTTCAATCACTCCTGACCAGAGTAATAGCTATTTTCTTATTTGTTTTGTAAAAACATCAGACTATAATTAATGTACATATTATATAATATAAAATAAAGAAAGAACCAAAATATCATTTCCTTTCTTCACTGATAGAGTTAATATAGCCACATTATGAAAAATTTATTCTAAAGGTTTCTCAGATTATAAGGAATTTTGATGGTAAACGAGTTAGATATTTAAATTTACGCTGTATAGGCAAAAAGACTGACCGAATCAAGTGCCTTCACAAGTTATCTTTACTTTTGCTATTTGAGTCATATGGTCATTTAGAAATGCTTTGACAATTGGAATGAATACAAATAGCATCTTCTTGCAACACCAAATCAGAGCAACTGCTAGTGAATTTTGGGCTTATAATAGAAGCAAACAGCAATTTCGACGTATTATTAATCTTCAAATGAAATGGAAAACTCCTTCAAGTGGAAGAGTCAAGTTAAACCCTAATATATCAATTAGTTATGACTCAAGACATGCTATGGTAAATATTATCTTCAAAGATGAAGGAGGAGCTAGATTCTAGGATAAGGCTGAAAACCTGGGTGTATTTCCATACATAAGGCTTTGGTAGCATTTAGTTGCAAGAATTAAATAAGATAAAAAGGATTGGACAACACGGTATAAAAAGTATTACAGAGTATAATTCTCTTATACTATGTTTGATAGGCATGATACTCGACAGCACTAGATAAAATTTTTACTAAAAAAAATTATTTTTATTTAGTTCCAATGTTTTTATACTATGAAAAATAAGAGATAAAAATTTAAAATTTTATCCAGTCCATGAAGAGAGTTTTTTTTTTTTTTTTTCAAATATATTTTGTAAACTAAATATGGTATAATGACCTTTATAAGTCCAATACATGAAAATATTAGCATCATAATTCTACATTTAATTGGGTGTTAGTTTTTGAGGATTAAAACTAGACAATCAAATGTCCATGGAGAATGTGGATTTATCATCTAGTTCCTACTGCTACTGTTTGATTCAATTATTCTTAAGGATACGGATTCAATCTTCAAATTTAAATTTGCAATTGTTATCCTTGTTTGCAAACGCGAATGCCAGACCCTTGTATGGCGCAAGAAAAGCAAAACATAGTGGCAAACAGCCTTGCAAGCATATGATGCACGAAAGGGAGGAGGAACAATCAATAACTTTTGTCCCTCCTTAAGCTATTTTAAAATATCTTTTTACTGACAATAGTCCTTCCGTATATATTAGACAAGTTGTTTATCCGAGGAAGATGGTCATCAGATTCTTTGTTATGCTTTTGCTTTTCCCGGTCGTGGTCCTTTGCTTCTGCTGCACTGTTCCTTGGAACAAACTATGTTAGCAATGAATAAATCCTTTCAAAACACCACACCCCACCCCCAAAAAAAATCGCTTTCCGGCCTTATTAATTATTGATGTTCGTTTTAACAATTCACCATCGTTAACATAATATAATACAATGCAAAGCCCGCGTTACAACCGAAAGGGAAAAGATTGAAAGAAAAAAAAAAAAACGAAAAAATCTGCTCATGATAACAGTCCTCATCACTATCATATAATTTGTTAAGCATATGATTAAAAGGAAATAAAAAAATCATATAGTGGAAATTTTGAGGCGAAAAATTCACCTCAGTAGCTCTACTGAGTCGAAAATTTGAGCTACTGAGGCGAAAAAATTCGCCTCTCAAACAAACTTTTTTACTAGTGGAAACTAAATAGAAATATCCCAATTGATAAATGAAGTGGAACAAATAATACAAAAATAATGGAAAATTATAATAAAATATTGATAGTGTTTATTTAGGATACATCTAATGAAGGTTGTTTTAGGATAGAAGTGGCTTAAGTTTAACAAATACTCACTACAAGAAAACTAATATTTACAAATAGAAATTTCCTTTCAAAAACATATAAGATAAGTTATATTTCTATAAATAGAATTAGTATTGATAATTTTTGCGATAGAAATTTTATTTCAAATCTCAATTTTCTTGTAGTGACTTAACCAATATATCATTTTCTCGAATATTTTATAGGCATGTTGGAGGTTTTTTAATAAAATAGAAACTAAATAAAACTAATAGTGGAACTTTCCTCTTTTGTAGAGAAAATAACAAGTGGGATCATCATTTAGGTCAACTTAAAATAAATGATAAAAACTTTCAAGCCATTACAATAGAAGATCAATGTTATATTCGGTGATTCAAATAAAGGACCTTATGAAAATATGGTTATAACATCACTAAATTGAGAAAAGATTCATTGACTCCGATATGACCCATAAAATAGTTAATGGCATATATTGCTACTTGTGTACAACTCACTTAGATACATGGCATATCATATTCATTGAATTTTCTTTCTACTAAATTTAGCTGACATAATACATCAACAAGATAGTAATATATCCCCTATTGTAAACACTTGGTATAACATTGATTCTTAATTTTAACTACTCAAAAATTTGGTCCTCTCATTTAAGCACTTAACATAACATTGATTCTTTATTTTAATCATCCAAAGTTCAATCCCCTATTTGAATTTAGTCTAGATGTTGATCCCTCACTTGTAATCTCTACTATAATATTATAGATGAAAAGGTGTTGAAAAATGCTATTTTAACGATTTCTCACCCCAAATAAAGAGAAACAGTACGTACCCTTGTAAGGTGTTAAATTCCATTCCAACCGTGCTCTTTGCTTCCTTGAGAGCATAGCAAAACCTTTCTACATCTTTGCTGTTATAGTTCATTCCATCATCTATAATCCTCGGTTGATGTACATTCACATCGCAATATATAGGTATCAATTTTTTCTTCATCTTCACCAATGAAGCAAGCTCATGTAGACAATAATACGACTCGCAATACCTAGGTGAGAACAGGACCACGCCTATTTTACACCCACGTATTGCGAAATTGATCGTATCAAACAATCCATCTCCGGGTTTCATGGTTTTAAAATCAAGAAAGGTATGGATGTTGTGCTTTATAAGGTTGTTGTGTAACAAAACTGCGATATTTCGCTTGTACGACTCCTCGTGGCTTATGAACACTCATATTTGGTACGAAGATTTTGGATTTGGGTTTGATTTTGTATGACCGTTTTGTTTCGACGATTTAAGTTCTTGATTGTTGAAGTGAGGTATAGCAATGCATGGTGCACCTTTAGAAGAAATAACGTCTCGAGTTTAGGGAAGCTGGGTGTTTAACCATGCCGATATATATTATATATATATATATATACATGGAAAAGTATTCAAGGTATAATATAAACCACATGTATCTATGTATAGTCAATACCTATCAATTATGTTTTAACACATAAATAAAATGGTGGGTAATTTTTAAAATAATTAAGTTGTATGATAGAATACTATTAGTAGTTACTCATTATATATACATATATACGTTATATACCGCGTGTGAATCTCCAAGGAATATAAAAAATTTATGAGATGGCAATTTGCTGTCTCCATAATGTTGTCTCATTTGTATTCCAGTGAATAAATATTTGATAGTTGTAAATTAAAAAAAATCTTTAAAATAATGAAATAATAATTATACTTTAAGATACATGTCATATATTTATTTGCTATGGCAAGAACGTGACAACATCCCAATGACAACAATTTTTTATCCGAATTTATGATTGGCTAACTAATCAAAATAGCTAGTGATGGTATGTTACTTTGCCATGGAAGCGATGCCTTTTTGAAATGACGGCTTCCGCGTGATCATGGAATCTAAGTACCAGAAATAGTAGAGATGGTACTTAAGGTGGAATTTGGTGTTTGGTGGTGGAGAAATACTTGACTCATGATGTATGTTGTGGACAAGCACTGACGCAGCGTAAAGCTTTCAATTTGTACCTGTTTTTCACAAACCACTCATACAAGACTTGCTGGCATATGCTTCTACCCATAGACCAATCACTCCAGCCGAACAGTGTGAGGAAATGGCTGATAGTTTGTCGTTTTCTATCTTTCCATGATGTGATATTTTTAAATCTATTCTTTTGTTTTTTAATGGAATATATCTCATTATGTGTTTAAGTTTGCTTAGTAAATGTTTTGGAATTGAAATCACAGGCACGCACACCATTTGGTCTGAGCAAATTTTTATTACTATGAAACCGACAATTCCTTCATTTTTTAAGCCGAAAATTCATTAAAAAAATGAAGACATATTTTCTAAAACGTTAAAAAATTCGGTTATCTTTTTTTCAAATTAGTCATATATTTTTCAGAATTTTGAGATTTGTTTTCAACTATCTAAAATTCTTCGTCGTAGACAATTGTACATCTTGGCATTTCAAGTTTCTGTGCGAGTGCACATATTAAAACTTGAATGTATTAACCTTGGGAAAATGGACAAAATTTATCGATTTACATTTTGATTGTGTCGAAATTTGCTTTCAAGATTCTAACTCATCTACGATACAGTCAAATTGGTAAGTTGTTTTCATACTTTTTTGCTTTCATTTCCTACAAAAGGTACAATAATTAAAGAGTGATCCAAAAGTGAAACCACATTTAAAAGTGTCTTCTTTACCATAGTTAAACCCACCAAATAAATCCATGAAGCATCCTTAGAGAACACATTCCTAGACTTCCAAAACCAATATTATGTAATTACATATGCTCTACTGATATCTATAGCCTTAAATGTTATTTATAAATATAAACCAAAAAATATGTCCCCTAAGTCCCTAACAGGTGAATAGCTGGCGTGCTCAGAATATCGTCCCTACCTAATAGTTTAAATATTTTATATCTGCCACTGCTTTATTTAGGAAAAAAAAAAAAAAAAAAAGAGAGAAACTAACCTTCATTATTGAGCAAAGTGAGTACATAAAAAGAACAGTGAGTGCTATACACTCACGGATGATGCATCATCAGTCATAAATTATTGCTCAAACATCAATTGGCACATACAATAAATCGGATGAGAATTTGCTATTTTCATAATGCTGTTTTATCTATATTTCAGCAAACGAGTATTTGACATATGTAAAAAATAAAAAAAAAAATAATCTTTGAAATAATGTAAACAATAATTATCACTTCAAGACACATGCCAAATACTCATTTGTTAGAATAGAAACATGGCAATATTATGAGACTGCAAATATGTTTCCCAATAAATCTATATACTTGTTTGAAGAAGTGTAACATAAAAAGGTGTTACCAATTCACTTAATTTGTCAATCTTGCATCTTAGTTGACAAAGGCTTCCTTTCATGATTTTGTCAAGTAGATATCGGTATGGAGTGATTTTGAATCGCGAACCGTCTCGAACCGTCCCCGGTAGTTCCATACATAGGAACTGTCCCATCGGGGACGGTTATGAACCACTAGAGGAGCCATCGAAACCGACAGGTCCTAGCAGTTCGTCCAAAATGAACCGGCGGTTCTATCGAGTCGGGAACTGTTATTCCAAACCCAAAACCAACGGTTCCGACCTGGCTCCTTCAGAATTTAAAAAAAAAAAACATATATAGTAGAAGCGAATTCAATTTGAGAGAGGGGCTTGCGCACGTAGGGGCGAGAGAGGGGGCCTCTTCGGTCTGCAGTGCATATTGGCTACTATGTGTTCTGTAATTATGTTTATTATTTGTTAACCATTATATTTTATTTGGAAAATTTAAAAAAAAATTATTTTGAGTATAAATAAGTTGTAATTGCTCTTGTTGATTTTAGGGTTTTTTTTTATTTTTCGATTAATTTAAAAAAAAAAAATGGTTCATGGTTCGCGTGGAACCGGAATTGGAACCTCCAGAACCGGTGGTTCCATGAAACCATAAACCACCCCAGCTCTAGCAATTTTGGTTCTGATTCGGGTCTAAAATCAACCCGAACCGTGCCGACCTGTATTGTCAAGGCCACTTCCACTTGGGAACATTGCTAATTTTAATCAAATTAAAATATTTACTTCTACATAATAACTTACTTTTTACATAATAATAATAATAATAATTACACAAAGTTAGATATGTGATTGAAAAAATTTTAAAGTAAAAGGGGGGAGAAAAGACAAAGTTGTTTCACAACTTATTATAGGAACATTGACTAACTCCTTACTTTTGTACAATGATTATACATTTGGAAAGATAGGAATAAATAAATAAATAAATAAAAGAGCATGAGTGGAAATTTTTATTATATGAGTGAAATAACCAAAATGCTAAGATAATCAAAGTAATCAAATGTAAATTAACTTTTGGACAATAGGAAAAAATTTTGAGCCAAATCAAAACAAAAAAATATATGATAAAATAAAATAAGCTAGACTATTCAACTAAGTAGATTAAATGAAATGCTTGATATGACTAGGTGGATTAGTAAATTTAAGCTAAAAATTAATTTCAATTGGGAAATAGAAATTAAACAATACAAATTCTCCATTTCATTATACCAAATAAATCAATCAAACCTAAATATCAAATTAGCCATCTACCAAAATTATAATTTCTCAATTTTTCCAATTTTCCTGATTTCGATAATTTTCTTCAAATTCAATGCCTAAATTACTCAACACCTTAATTTTAACTAAATACATATCGAACCACCTATTTAACTAAACTTATTTCTTCATCTTCCAAAATTTACTAAATTAAATTCTTAAATGAATCTAACTAGTTCTTAAGCCCATTTGACATCTAATTGCATCTTAAGGCTCTAATCAAATTGCTAATTTGATAAACTAATCATATTAGCTCTAAACCCTCATAAAAATCTTCTACAACCTTCATATCACTATCCTTATCCATTTCAAATTTCAACAAAAAAATTTTCATATAAAATTATCCTTTTGCCAACCCATAAGCTCTAGAATATTATCTCTATTGCCAACTAATGTCCTTATTTTTGTCCTATCCTCTTTTTACAAAATGAAATCTTAATGCACACTAAAGTAGCCACCACTTTACCTTCCATTCTTGTAGGAAATTTCATCTCATTTTTCTCTCAAAACAAACCCTAATATACTACAAACCTCTTTTCTTTATCAAAACCCTAATAGGTACTATATTTTATATGTTTTATATAGTCTTTAAGCCACCTAAAGCTCTTTTTAATCTCGATTTTTCCTTTTGAAATTAAGTGTTTATCAAGAGGGATCTTGGATTAGAGGCAAAAGGAGCTTCACCAAATTCCTAAGAATAGGGTAGTGAAGGTTCAAAGCTTATTTTGCTACTACAAGTAAGTTGTTTAATTAAATAGTATGATTAGTGAAATGTATAAGTAAATAATATGTTGTAATACTAAAAATACAAAATATGGAATATATGCTTTATGTGAAATATCATGTGTTACTTGGTTTGGCGAAAATATGTTGATATTAGCATCATTTATGTATTGTTTAGTAGATTTATGGTGTAAATATGGTTAAAATAAATTAGCACATTATGTAATATATTTTGATGTGTTCTCTATGATTTCGAAATGATTTTTCATGATAAAAATTGAATAAAAATAATAATATGTTTGCTGAATAGAAAATAGAAGTGTTGTTTCCCATGATATGTAATGTTGGTTAGGGTATTAAACGAATTTCTTTTCATGTCAAATTTATCGAAATGATAGTATATCATCTTAGGATATAAACTAGAAGGTTTTGTAATTTTTCATATTTATTTACTATTTTTAAAGGCCTAATAGGCTTATTTCTTGAGAAAAATAAATAAAATATCAAACGTAATTATTTTTGCATGAACTCTTTAGGCAATCATGTTCAATAAGTTTATATATGGTCTAGAAATTTTTATAATTTTTATGTTCATTTACTATTTTTGTAGATTTTCAATTTTCAAATGTACTGTGCAAAACGTTGTTTGAACCGGACTTCTTTTGTAGGCTGAACCGGTCAGATTTATTTTTTCTTTTCCAAAAAAACTACAACGAATTAATAGCTTAGGATGTATAATTTTTATATGAAAACCAAACCGGACCAAAAAGTACAAAAATCAAGGTGCGCAGATCTCCTCTGTTTTCCATCCCTGTTTTCTTTAGATAAATTGTGAAATTCGAATGTAATTAAATTTAATAATTATCAAACTAGCTGGATTGATGTATAGTTAGTTATAATTAGTTAATTTAGGCATATTATGATTTATTAGGATTTTTGTTAAATTAAAATTGGATATATATATATATATATATATAGAGAGAGAGAGAGAGAGAGAGAGAGAGAGAGAATTTAGCATGCTAAATTAGCTTAATTAGGTATACTAGGGCTTTTAATTGTAAAGTTGGGTAATTGAATGTAGTATGAGCCTAAGTTAATACAACTAAATTATTATGGGTTTTAGTAGCTAAATTGGGTTTAAATAATAATTTAGGGCCCAAATAAAATTATATGGGCTTAATAAGATTAAATATAGAAAACCGAGTTATAGTGGGTTTTGATTAACTAATTGAGTTTAAAATATATAATTGGAAATTAAATGGATTTGATATATAACATGGGCTATAAAATTGAATTAATAAAAGTTCTAGGATTAAATGGGCTAAAATGACACAAACAAGTTTAATTAGTAAAAATATAGTCAATATAATATAAATGACCTAAAATGGGCAAAGATAGTAAAAATAGGTCCAACTTGACCTAAAATTGACTTAGAAATAAATTTATGTCTAACTTGGATAATATAGAAAATTTTGGGATTTAATAATTGGTTGTGGCTTAAATTCTAAAATAGAATCTAATTTGACTAAATACCTACAAATGGACTTAATTAGATAAAATTGATCTAGAAACACTACCTTAATCCCAATAACATAATTTCTAGCCAACTAAGCTTATTTATATTAAATAAGCCCAAATTAAATCCTAACAATTTTTCTCTAGCTATTTAAGGGCTAAACCTTCAAAATATAGATAATACCTAACGTATGCTTTATGGACTTAAATTCTATAATGTTGGCCCAATACCTGTACCTATTCTGATTGGGCCTATTTCCAAAATATTTAAGTCCATTATCAATTCCAGGTATGAAAATATCTAGTTGGGCTTAAATCATTTTTATTGGCCCAAAAACCCTAAAATATCCTTAGTGAGTCTATATAGGGTATTAAAAGGCCCAATAACTTAATTTGGGGTCTAAATTAAATTTCAATTGGGCTTGAGAGTATAATTCTTAAGTCCAATAACCAATATTACTCTAATTGGACCTAAATTCAAAATAAAGCCCGATTCCAGCTAATTTAATATTTATATTAATCAATGGGTTCAATTCCTAAACCTTAAAGTGCATTACCCTAAAAAGTTAAACACTTAGAGAATTTCTTATTGGGCTTAACCTAGGATCCCTAAAGGCCCAACGCATCTAAATAATATATTCAATTTTCGAATTCTATGGGCATAGTCTAAATTATCTAAGCCTAATTATCCTAATTGGATCTTACTCAATTATAAACCAAATGCCTTATGTTACATAAGGCCTTACATTATATTGATTGATCAATATGACCCGAATCATTAGCTTGTATACTCAGTACTTATACAAATTAACCTTTCTTAAACCACAATTTAAGGCCCAAAGCACATCACAAATCTGTCCCAACGTCAATATAGATTTGGATAAACATTAAAGCCTCATTTGCACACTTTCGACATTCCAAAAGAGAACAAAGGGAGGAAATTCATAATTCTAGAAGACTAACATTTTCCAACACCCAAACTAAATTTTCTTGCACCTAACAATCCAAGAATCCATCCCCAACCATCACATATCCATTAAGGTAAGTTTATATGATGTTTAAAGTGCTTTACTTCTCTTTAATCCATGAATTTTTCTGTCAAACTTAATGTATGTTGAAATATATGTGTATTGTTATATTGTGAAGTCGGGATAGCTTAGGAATTGTTATGGAAGTGCAAAAATGGTGTTGAGTTGTAGTGTGATAAGAGGTTGTTATTATTGAGTTGTTTTGAAGAATAGATTCATGTTGGAGTAATGGAGATGAAGTAAATGAAATCATAGTGTTTTATATATCTTAATGGTTGAGGAATGAGTTTTGTATTTCAATGATGTTAGAAAGAAGTTTGTGTATGTTAGATGATATAGGGTTCTTATACCATGTATCAGGAAGGTTATATTGTGGTTTGGAATAAGTTGGAGGAGTTAAAATGTAAAAATTTTGTGTTTGGAAAACAGAGGAATTCTGTAACTCGAATTGCAGTATACGCCGCCTTGTACGCCTTCGGCGTACTTGATCGGCATTAGAATTCTGACTTATGATCTTTTGAAATTCATCTTAAACGCCGCCGGCGTTGAAGTCGAAATTGCCGGTGTAAGGAACCAAGAGTTCTGTACATAATATATTATTCTTAAAGCCGCCTAAAACACTACTGACGTATAATCCTACACCACCGGCTTTAAGGATTGCAATGCCGGCGTTAATTGCCAACGTGGACTTTGTAAATTTCAATTTTTCTGACTTTCTTCCAACATCTTTCAATACATGATATATGACTTCTTGATTAAAGATTTGCCCTATATGGTGTGTATATATATATATATATATATATATATATATATGTTATGTGATGACGTTGGATTGTTTTTACTAAGATTCAATAACTTCCTAAGTTCTAATATAGTGAATATAAGCTTGACTTAGGATAGTGATGTGATATAGTTGATTTATGTGGAATAGAGATAGATACACAGTTGGAGATTCTCGTCGATTCTCAATCTAAACTAGGTACACAATACTTTGATTGATTATTGCTTAGGATAGGCATATATCAATTTGACCTTAATCAAGGATTAATGAAAAGATATTGAAATTGGTTATGCTTTACGTTATTGAATCCGGATCCGGGGAGCGATAACCTTGTCGTGATACAATGGCACGGTAGTTTAGACACTTAGCCCAATCCTTTCTCGTGATGCAATAACTCAAATCTATGATGCAATGGTGGTTTCTTTTATTGGCTAAGTGGGTAGCTAATAGGGTTAACTGTGTCGGTATATTCTCTACTTAGGCTCGGGAGGAAATAATATGTTTTAGTCTACGGTTATGGGACCGTTGAACTAATTGATATTATAGACCAGGATAAGTGGATTGTATAAATGAGTGTGAACCCTACATGAAGCTATTGTTCTTTATCGGTTAGATATAGGAAATATATATATCCGGTCTACCTATATCAACCCCCTGAGCAGCTGCTGTTACTCAGGAACGCCAGAATCTCAAGCTTGGATCGAAGGTTGAATGCTCCAATTTTATCTCAATCTATTTAACTAAAGATAATGAAATGATGATGGAATGTTGCATTGCATTTAGCTAAGTGTGCTTGGCATATGTATTTGTTTGCATTATTGTGTATTAGGCCTTTGGCTTATGCTGCTATCTTGCAGGTGACTATGATGACGAACTCTATGACGATATGGGTTATGGGACTGATTGGAAGGACTTTATGGATGACTAGGAGAGAGACCTATTATATGCTTAGGATTCTTTTTTATGTATTTTTGTGAAGTTATAGGCTTGTTTGTTAAAGCCTTGTGTTGTAAATTATATTTCAAGTTATATTTGTAATGTAGCTGGTTTGTAAGTAAGATTTCTATGTTTATATGATCCTTGGGAAGTTGTAATGTATATATATGATGTATGTCTTGTATATAGGTGATGACCACTACTTATATTGTGGTAGTGTTTCTTAATTCAAATCATGTGAATGTTATATTTGTTTTAAACAGGAAGCCATTACAAACACATCTTTTTAAGACGACCTTACGTATAATACTTGAATATTATTCCTAATATTTGGGTATTATGCGTGGTCGAGAGATTTGACACACTTAATATATGTGTTAAGTGAGCCGGCTCTTTACAAATACGAACCTTATCTCTTTAAGAGATGAATTTAGCAGAGAATAAAAAAAAATTAAGAAAATATAAATAAGTACAAAATAAAAGTAATGCAAAAATAAAAAAAAAATTAATGTTTCCACTATTTTCCTTGTGAATAAAAGTTAATTATTATCTATTTAGAACATTTAAGGTATTAACACTAAATATATATAATTTAAAAACATGTGCATTTGTTAATATAGAGTACCACTAAAAGAATAATATCGCTTCTAAACAATGTAAGACTTTTTTTAGCTCTATACACAAGCACATCCTACTTGAATTGAATAAAAAAAAAGTCTCATATTGTTTAAAAGTGACATTGTTCTTTAGATAATACTCCATATAAAATAAATGGACATGTTTTACAATTATATTTATTTAATGTATTATTATAAATAACATATTAAATACTATGAATGGATAATAACTAATTTATATTCATGTCGAAAATAGTATAAATATTTAATATTACTTACTTTTTTGTATTTTCAATTTTTTTATTTATATTTTATTAAATTTTCTTTCTCTTTTTAATTCCTGGCCATTGGCTACTAATGAAAAGAGATGTATTAAAGTTATTTAAAACTGAGATTATTTTCGTTTTAGTCATATTTTTGTAATTAAATATTAAAATATTATTATATTTTCCTTTACCCTTTATGATCGAGGAAGGATTTAAAAATAATTCATCTCACGTTAATGATGCGGTAGAAGTTTTCTTATACTTATATATATATTTATATATATATATATATATATAAGCATATGACATGCGATAATGGGCTCTCAATGTGGATTTGTTTGCCAGCATGGATTGGTACGTGGCTCTATTATGCATTCCAGAAAAAGTCATATCTATATCTATTGGCTCATGTTAAATTCGGAAAAGGCGCTGATGTCGAAGATTCCAAACTTGGACAAAAATTTCATCTTTTTTTTTCCCCATGAAGGACTGCTTGCTTTTTAAAATATATATATATATATATTTTTTTTTTTTTTGGGGCGGGGGTTCTACTATAGTCAAAAAGGCCTACGGAAAGACATTAAAGAACCAAATTTGCTTTTGCAAGCTTCTCTTTATGAAGTTTCTGTGTTTTATTTCTCTTTCTTAAAATTTAATTATATTTAAAAAAAGAAGAAGAATGCAATCTGTTACGAGACCGTTACATTTGTAATATTATCATTAAATTGATTGATTATAAAAGATAAATATTAAAAAAAATATTGAGGGTTTTAATTATGTTTGAAATAAATCTTAACTATTTAATAACCGGTTCAATTATAACTATCATGTTTTCATAAAATTTGCCTAAGAGATGATCTATATACCTTACATAATCAATTAATAATCAAGATGGATATTCCGAATTATAAGATAAAGCACTATTGATAAAAATTAATTGAGTTTTCAAGGTCTTTCATGTTAATAAAAATTAAAATTTTTATCCTTTTGGCATGTGTCAACAAACTATTGATAAAAATAGTCAATTTAATAAATAATAATAATTTGTTAAACAACAGCCCCTTTCGAATTCTTATTAGTGCTTTGGGCAATTAATCGAAAGAGTGAAAAAGGGAAAATAAATTATCTGGGGCTTCCGATTATCCCATGCGTCTCTAGGGAAGCAGAAAGAATCTAATTTACCAAAAAAAAAAAAAGGGGAACAAAGAGACAGCTCACGACAAAGACATGGTCTTTTTTTTTTTTTTTTTTTTGGCCTTTTGGCCGATAAAAGAGGAAGACATGGTCAATTCAAATGCTCGAAAATTGCGATTACCCTCTATGATTTGCCTTACGTGTCCCGATAACTTAATAAAAGACTTGGAAACTTCCACACTTTTGACTAAGTTAATAGTGTTGAATTAATCAGATCTCCATTTTATACCCATCAATCAATCATGCTGCTTTCCACCGTACCACCCCAAAGCAGCACCTCTTTAAAAAAATAACAATAAAAAAAAAAAGAGACAAGACCTCTCGACACAAAGATCGTCTAAGATCTTCCCAGTTCTTAATATCTAGCACCTTAAACGCTAACAACATACTAATAAAACCTATTAAATGATTGTTAAACTTGTGATTTTCTTCATAATTAAGAATGTATAGATTTTTTAGAATAATGCTGAATGCATTTTTGTATAATCATATACCTAAACTCGAAATTTTATGAAATGTTTACGCCTATATCATTTCATGTACCCATTTCTAAAAATTAAAATATCAAAATTTCCTAAGTTAATTAAAAAAAGTGTGAATTAAATAATATAAAAATATAAGAAATTTTGAACCTAAATTAAAAACTAAATTAGAAATTTACTTTAAATAATTCAACTAAATAATCTAGATGAATTATATCGTATAGTTAAATAAATTAGAGAATTTGAGCTAGTAATTAATTTAAAAAAATTGACATTAAACCATATTAATTACCTTATCCAATGCACCAAATTATTGATTCATATAAGAAATGTCAAAATTATCTAATTTTGTAATTTTTGGATTCCTCAAATTTCTGGTCAAATGGCCAATTCAATAATTTAATTAGATAAATTAATTACCTAATATGTTTTAGCTATCTCCTAAGCTAATTTTATCCCCAAATGATTATCCATAATTGCTAAAAATACTAGTAAAATCATAAACTTATAAAATTATATTAGTAAACTCGTCATTTTAATAACTATGCTATCAATCTAGATATTGAATTTCATCAAACTCGTGATTTTATTATTAATTGAAATGTATAAAATTGGTGTGATCATATATCAAACTATGTGTAATTGGTAAAATTATAACCTTGTATAATCGTACATCCAAATTTATAATTTTATTTAAAGTTTACACTTAAATGATTTTTTATTTATTTAAAATACAATTATAAACTCGTAAAATTATATAGTTGTGCCACAATTTTGGAAACCATGATCTTAGCTGTGATTACTCCTAGCACTAGCTTGCTCGACCATGTTACGTTCATTGTACAGCAGCACGGATAAGTTCTATATCACTTGAATAATTTGCTCCATCTGTTATTATATATTGACGCTATTCTTTTTCTTTTTTTTTTGGCCGAATATTGACGCTATTAAGAATACTAAAAATCAAATCAAGATTATCAGATACAATAATTGTTCATGCTTTGATCAAACTATTTAATATTTTAATGGGCTAAACGTCTGCCTTTTGCAAAGAAAAGAAAAAATAAAGAAGAAATAGATTATATATATATATATATATATATATAACAGGAGAAGAAAAGGTAGGTCAATGACCCTTCAAAAGCATATCCACTTTTTCTTTCTTTCTTCTTTCTTTTTTTGACTATTAAAAGCATATCCATTTAACATTAATAAATATATCTCCAGCCATGGACATTCAAACAAACTTTGGACAAGGTAACATATTTATAAAATAATAAATTTTTTAATTTATGCCATATCATACTTTAATCACTCAACGTATCTATATTCAAACACACGAATTCCAATCGATCTTCATCTTCTATTTCAGTTAGATGCGGTATCTTTTCTAAAGCTATACGCACACACCACTTGAGCTTGTCTCCACTTTCATTTAGCGGACTAGAAAGGGATACCAGGAAAAGGGAGAATTTTTAGAAGCTACATTTCCGTCCCCTTTCATTTTAGGAGTTGTGAAGAGTGAATAGAGATCCAAGAGAAGCATTGTGTGCAAGAACAAATGCAGAAGCATATAACTGGATGTAAAATTGATATAAGTATAAAATATTTTTTTATTTAAATATATTATAATAATCAAATTTCTTTCCGAGCAAGAGGAGCCGGGACCCTTTTCGACCCCTGCCTAGGTCCGTTATCTTCCAGATTTCCTCGGTGGATGACGATTATATATATATAGCAATATTTATCTTCACTCTTTTTTATTTTTTTTTTCCCTCAATCTTCACTCTTATTCCATAGAACATAGACGATCTGGGGGGTTAAGATAGTTCAGTTCTAATAGCATGAATACGTTGTTCTAACTTAATAGATTAGATTCGGTTTTTTTAACAGTTTTAATCACAATTCAAATAAATAAAATAACGAGATAGGACTGAGGAGGGGAAATAATTAGTTTTAATATTTTGGGTTATTTTTTATTAAATAATTACATCTGTCATGCCCTAACTAGAGTCAAGATATGTCTAGTTTTGCCATGTGTAATGATCGAATGTTATACGCAAAGACGAGCCTAAAAGACTAGTTTATCTTATTCATTTGCTAGCCAATTTTATATTTAAAAATCATTTATTTAGTTTTGAATACTTTAAATGATGTAATGGAAATGCAGATTTTATAAGATATCTGATAAAAGGCTATTCTTGAAATACCCCAAACCCTCATTGAATAATATAATAAATAATTAATTTTGAACATGGTTAGATAGTTTAAATAAATAAAATAAGTAAATAATAGAAAATGAATAGACAATTTGACATAACTAAATTAGTAAATAGGTTAAATTAAAATTTGAGATTTTGAATTCCTAAACCCCTAAACATATTGTTTAAATGTTTAGTAGATTCCTAAACCCTTAAACTTTAGTCCAAATTCTAATTCATAAGTCTCCACAAGTTTTGAAATCATTTGCTTACCTAAAAATATTATTTCTCAAGCCAAACTCAAATTAAATATCGATTTGATCTAAAGTAAGTTCCTAAATTAAGTTCGTATTTTAAGTTTTTAATTTCTAACATATTGATTATGAAATTATCTTCTAAATAATTTCAAAATTGAAAACATTAATCTAAAAGTGCTAAACCTAATACCCAAAAATATCTTTATATTTTATCCTTTTCTTTCCCTTATCTTTTTCTCTCCTTGCTACTTTTCTTTCCTCCTTTCTCTTATTCTCTCTTTTCCTTCTCTCTTTCCTCTTACTTCTTCTTCTTCTCTACTTCCTCTTCTTTTCTTTCTCAAAAATCCAATCATGAATTTCAGTTTCGAGAAGATGATAGGAGAAAGTGAAGTTAGAAGATAAGATAGGAAAAGAAAATCAAGTTAGAAGTGTCAAATCCAATAACTTTTAATTACAAGTCATGGGCGTGACATTGATTTTTAAAGTGTCAAATCCAACGACTTTTTACAAGTCATGGGTGTGATCATACTTGTAGTAGCCTCAGATATTGAAATTTCAAGCAATCATGGACGTGATCAAGTCTCTGGTAGGCTTGGGTTGGACAATTTTTCTCAATCACAGGTGTGATATTTGATCCAGTGGTTTTGTTTTGAAAATTTTTAGGAATCACAGGCGTGACCCACCCCTTGCTAGCCTCATGTTATTTTTAAAATTTCGAAATTTGAAAAATACAAGTGTGATTCAAACTGAGATAGTTTTGTTTCAAAAATTTTGTTAAATCATGGGTGTGATTGATTCCTTGGTAACCTCGCGTGTTTGAGTTTTTGAAGATCACGAGTGTGATTCAACTCGTGATCACATATGTTTTCCTTTCTTCCTTTATCACGGGTGTGATCAAAGGCGTGATTTGGAATCATGGGCATGATTCATGGATGTGGCCTGTTTTGCCTTGTTTAAATAAAATAAATAATAAATGATAAATATAATATGTTAGTGCTTATATAAATGAGTTGAATAAATTAATATTATTAATAATTAACTTGGTTTAATATAGTTTTAAAGAATAAAATAAACTTAGTTAATCAATCTTAGTCCAACTTCACTAAATAGACTTTAGTAAGCTAAAATGGATTAGGTTCAGTAAGTTTGATTATCTTAGCTTAGTAATTGGATTAAATGATTAACCCAAATCAATTTGGTTAGGATGAAGTTAAAATAGGCTTAATAACTAATAATTGGCATGGAATGATAAGTAAGGATAAACCACAAATTATACGGGGAATATGTTGTTTCAAATCTATGTTTGCTTAGGAAATGAATGTTTTTGAATATGAATGATTTGTTAATGCTTTTGAAATAAGATACTATAAACAAAAAGAAAAGAAATAATTTGACAGGCAAAGGAGAGTGTTCATTTTTTAGTAGGGCGATCTTTGTAGCCATAGCGGGGTTACTATTTTGTTTATGATCAAATAGGATAATAAAATGACTTTGATATAAATGGATAATTAAATTAAAATCTTATATGAGTTTATTATTGAACAGATATATAGATACCTGATTTATATTATGAAATGGATTATGATCTACCCTCAATATCTATTTGGATTTCAAATATGAAAGATACGCAATAACTTGCATGTTGGTTATTATAATAGGCATCTAAAATGAATTAAAACTTAAAAATGACCTAATAATTGAGTGTTGCTTGTGCATGTGTCGTTGAATCTGGTTTTGGAAGAAACAACCTTGTCTCGAGTAGGATACGATAGTTAAGCGCTTAAGCCATCTCCATGTTAAGATGCAATGACAAATGTAATCCCCCAAATTTTACGTAATCTAATTATAACAAATACTAAAAATGTAATATTTGATTATATAAAATATTTGGAACAAGTGGTAAAAATCACTCCAATTTTTTTTTTTTTATTTACAAATGTCAAAGAATGAATTTGATTATAGTTAGAAAGATTAAAATCTCTATTAGTAAAATTTTTCGAAATATAAACTGTAACAAATGTGATCTCAAATAATTTATAAAAGACGATAAACCAATCGTTAATATAAATTCTTGAACCCTTTTTCCTTAAGTTCTATACTTACAAAAAAATGCTACGCTAGTTAATAATGAAGTAATAGTGTTTAAACTATTTTAACACTATTAAGTAGCCTAGATAGAATATGTTGTTAACAAATTAGGTAAATAGATCCTATACAGTAAAATATAACATTGGTAAAAAGATCAATATCTAAGAATCTAGATCTTAAATAAATATTTAAATCACACTAATATTCTAATAAGAGATTACAGATTTTAGAAATTAAAATCCTAAACAAGTCACGTAACCTTTATAATTTTCATAACTAGCCAAATGAACAAAAGGTAAATGAAATTAATATAAAATATATAATTCAACAAAAATTTAGAATTGATCTATGAGTAGTAACAAACTCATTCGTAGCTTGAAAAACCCGAATAAAAATACCCTTGGTCTTAATAGATACCAAAAATAAGATTTCGTATGTTGAACTGATGATTCAAGATATAATTAGAAGTATCTTTAAAAGTTCAAAATCGAGAAGATACAGTTTATTAAATAGCTTATGTATAAAACAATAAATAAAAAAAAAGAAATACTAAGA
Organism: Combretum micranthum; assembly: GCA_024138025.1. NCBI lineage: Eukaryota > Viridiplantae > Streptophyta > Magnoliopsida > Myrtales > Combretaceae > Combretum > Combretum micranthum. Next base: position 1,007,302 of record JAMXBD010000188.1, on the reverse strand, counting down.
TTATAAATACTAATAGATACTAATACCGAGCAATAATCATCGATCTAGATCTAAAACGAAAATCCCAAACTCGCTGTTATACTTGATAAGGAATTCCAAATTCATTCGAACTTGGTTCCTAATATAATTTATTAAATTGGAAAACTTATCGTGTAAGTTAAACTACTAAAAATAATTAATCATGTAAACTAAAAATTTGTTATACATAGACATATTAGAATTGTTATAGGAATGAGAAAATTCTATTTCGATAAAACTTGTGTATAACAGTAATAAATATACATTTATAAACTAATGTTTGCCAAAATATTTTAGTTGATGATTATTAAGCAAATAACAAACCAATCGTTTAGAATATATATATTATATATATATATGGAAAACCACCGCTGGAAGTGCATCACATGAACAGAGGAATCAGACAAAAATGGAGAGAGCAGCAGAGCGCAGAAGTCTTCCCCACCGCAGGAAATGAAATCCACGAACGCTGGAATTGAGGCCGCTGCAGATCCACGCGCAAGGAAAGTTCACAAGCAGCCGAGGTTCACGTGCATCATCCATCGAATAGAAGAGAACTCCCACGCGCAGAACAAGCCTCCGACGTGCAGCTGCAGCAAATCCTTCGCGCGCACCAACGGCAAATTGAAGACCGGCTGAAGAAAGGGAATTGCGTGGAACAAAGGATGACCACCGACAGAAGAATTCTCCACGCACGGCACGAGCAGAGACACCAAGGAACAAACTCCCACTCCAGCAGCCCACACGTCCAGCTGCATTCCACACGCACACACCTCCACACACACAGCTCTCAGTTGAAAACAGAGCACCATGGACAGAGGAGAAATTCAATCTTGATCCGAATTTTGAGCTTAAAAATTCAACTTGAAAATAACATGAAAACCAACCAAAACAATCCACATGTAATCAACATTTAATGCCTAGAATTTCAGCTTAAAAAGCAACAAAAAACAATTCACTAATGGTCTTGGAATCACCAAACCAGCAGCTGTAGTGGAGGAAAATTCAAACAAAAATATTGCAGCATTCACATCTAAGTTGCCTAATTTAAACACAAAATTTCAACAAGAAAATAACATCCAAACCAACCACAAAATAACAGCTAAGATCTTCATTAATTAAAGGAGAAATCCAACTCAAATCAAAGTCAAACTTAGCTCTAAAATATTGTCCAAATCCTTGTTGAAAAAGCTGCAGCAGGGGTGGAAAAACAACAACAACAACTGCAGCAGAAATTACAAATTCAACCTTTGTTCTAGCTCGAATTTGGATCCGATTTTTACACAAGTTGACCCCCAAAATTTACACACATAAATGGTATTAATTAGCTACCAAACAAATATAATTAATGCCCTCAAAGTTAGCCATAATCTATCAAAACAAAGTCCAAATTTGCAACTCTAAATTGCCAAATTCGTATGAAAAGTTCCAGCTGCTATTTTGCATCTTTTTCAAACCCAAAACCATTTCTTTAGCCTCTTAAACTTAGCCTAACCTTAGTACATATATATAGCCTTAAGTAAGACACTAAATTAGCTCAAAATCTCTCCAAACACAATTCAAAAATCCTCTCAAAACAACTACTACGAATTTACAAAGCTCCTCTTCCATGCTCACTTGTTCAAACTTATTTCAACACTTCAAAAATAAAAGAGTATCCCTTGTTTAGATCCTATAACACTACCCAAGCATCAATACTCATCAACACAATTGAAACCCCACTTTAGCTATTCCAAACAACATCCAAAACCGAGATAAATAGCCTTTGGTATATCATCAATTCAAGTTGAATCTAAGCTCAATAAGGTAAAAATGTGTACGTATATAAGCTAGTTTAGCTAGATTAATTTTTCCTTAAATACTCATTTCCTTACTATCCTCTTTAGATCATCACTTTCATCAAGGAGGAACTAAACCCCGTCTATCATCCAAACAAGGTAAGAATCATATTAATTCAAGTGTTCATTTTGTTTTGTCTTTAGAAATTATTTTATAAACTTACCAAAACAGATCTAACCATATATTTATGTTATTTAGACTATTTAGTATATAAATACATCAACTTGAATATTTTTAAGTGTAGAAATTCAAGTCTTAGAAAGGAAAAACCAAAACCATACTTCAATTACAACAAACTAAATTGAACTTGAAATAACTCATGTAGACCGTTGGAAAGAATGAATAAACTGTATTAATATGTTTTTTAAAGAAAAATGACCTCACCAATGGAAAGAACACGAAAAATCCTATGAAATCGACTACTCATTTGTTAAAAACGGATAAGAAACGAATTAGATATTGCAAAAACAAAATTTAAATTTCTGCTGCCAGACTTGTGCGAACAGAGTAGACTGTTCTTGCCTTTTTCGTGTCCTTAATGACCTGGTTTGATAAAAATAACACCACTAATGGATTGTACTCGGAAAATACTATGAAAATGACTATTTATTCGTCAAAAACGGATTAGAAATGAGTTAGATATGATCAAACCAAGTTTTGGCTACAATTGTTAAAATTTACTTGAAGTCTATGCATGTATTGCATAAATTTAAAAATTGTACAAATGTCTTTCCTTAAAAATAATTTCACTACCACAAAGTACTCTTCGAGTACTACCAAATCGACTATTTATACAATGAAATCGGATTTAAAATGAATAAGAAATATAAATGAAAATTCACTCAATTCCACTTTTAAACCAACATCAATCTTACTGTTATTTCTACAAGCATAATTATGATAATTGCTATTATTATGACTACCAAGTATAGTATTTAGTATTGTTGATATTTTTATCACGAGTCATGAATGAATATTAATACTGTTATTTTCACGTTAACGCTACCATATTTATATTATCATCAATACTATTTTATTTTGTCACTAATATTATTATTTACTAATAGTATGAAGAAGATTATTATTATTATACATGTATTTATTACTAATATTGATATTAATGTTTCAAAACTAATATTACTAATAATATTGTAATATTAAACTTAGCTTGTTTTGCAACAAGAATGAAACTGAAGTATAATAGAAATTTGATATATCTATATATGAATTTTATAACTTTTGAAAGATATAGATACTAAAACATATTCTTAAATAAATAAAAATACCAATTTGAGAGACAGATAAGGTTGACAGGCAAAGAATTAATAAATAAAAATCTTCTATCAAAAGCAGTAGAACTTAAGAAAAGACAAACTCCTTGAATAAAGATATAGATCAATTAATAAAAACTATATCAAATACCGATACGGAATAGTTAGGCACCTATAAGAATTCAACTAAATTATTTAATAATACAGTAATTAATATGACAGACTTAATTTAATATCCGACGATAGAGATCAACACCTTTAAATTACAGGAAGACTTCTCTTACAGAAATAATCCAATAATAAATCTCTGTTATTTCCTTTCATTGAAAATAGATCAATTCCGGACTGCCAGTAGCTTAGCGAGGACCACAGGTGAGGGAATTCTGATGATCTACTATTTGCTTGTGATTGCTACTGCTTGCTGTTATGTTGATTGTATTGCTTGTATGGAATGACTGATTGATATGAGTGTTATCATCCGCATGATCACCTGCATAAATGGATAAAGATAATTATTCGACTAAACTAATTGGATATACTCGTCGCATGTGCTTGATCCCCTTGTAGGAAATGTCCCAATTTTGAAAACAAAAGTATTTTGAAATGTATTTTAAAGAAATCCGACTTGGAATATTCCAGGTTATTTTTATATCCTTTGGAAAGGAAGAATTTATACTCAAAGAATTTATGAGATAAACATGTGACATTTCCGAGTATTGTTGTGATAGTGGATGTGGCCTGAATTTGGGTCCACTGGTCACTTGGCGATAGATGTTACCTGAATTTGGGTCTATCCGCCGGATTCACCTTTATAGGTGATGGTTCTTTTTGGCAGTAGATGTTACCCGTGTAGGGGTCTACTTGTGCGATTCACCATAGATTGGTGATGGATTGTAAGAATGACCATTAAATTGGCATTATATATATTTAAATATGAACCAACGTAAATCACGTGAACACGTTGGGGAATATTTGTTGTTACCAATGGCGGTTAAGCATTGGGTGAGTCTGGATGGACGAAACCACCAGGCAGCCTCGTACGGTTAAGGCGAGGTGTCCCATGCGGGTAAGTATGGGAGACAACTGAAGTGTAGACAGGTAAATCTACATCGTCTATGGTTCCGGACCCCCATAGATGTGTTGCTTGCATTCATTACGTATGCATTCATATTGCGTATAGATAGATTTGCATGAGTGTATAATTAATGTTTGATAACTTGTGTGACCGGTAGTAGTGAGGAATGAACTCACTGAGCCCGTGGTTCGCTCACCCCCCTACAGTTTTTGTGCAGGATTATTACTAGCTGGGATTGGGCTAGGAATGTGTGAAGAGAGCTTCTCCAACAACCTTATTGAAGATAGAGATATAGGATATGGAGACTTAGAATGTAAAATAGATGAATTTTGAATTTTGTATGTTGTAGTTTGGAAACCCAATTTCACTATTTGGTGGAGGATACCGATTCTCTGCGATCTTGGTGGAAATTGGAAAATAGGATTCCATAGTTGAAATACTGTAATATATTATATCATTTGTATGATAAATATTTATAAATAAATAGAGTCTTGTATACTCTGACATACAAGACGACTCTCATGTTACGGGTGCACACGTGATATGATAGCTTTAGATAAATCCTGTTAGGCCCCCATTTAGAGTCGTGACAACAAATCCCATGATGTAATGGTACATCATGATACAATGGCGATTCATAAGTGGCTCAACAGGTAGCTGATGGGACAAACGGTATCGGCATAACATTTCCTTAAGCTTGGATGAAGTAACATAGTTTAGCTCACGTTTATAGGACTAGTTGAACTAGATGATGTTATGGGCTGAGACCAAGTAAAGATGTGTAACAGTTGTGAGCCCTAGATAAGGCTATTTTTCTTTTTAGTCAGATATAGGAGATATAGATATTCGGACTGATTATATCAACCCCTTGAACAACTGCTGTTACTTAGGAGCCCAAGATTCCCAAGAGTACCATCGAAGTGTGAGTGCTCCAGTATTGATTTGCTTAATCTAATTTAAAACTAATAACATGTCGTTCCTACATTGCATTTAGTTAAGCTCATATGTCACTTCATGTGTGATTGTATTATTGCGTACCAAGTTTCAACTCATTATTATTGTTGTTGTTCTTTTGTCCAGGTGTTGTATTGATGATTAATGATGATACTGATTTGATGTTAGTGTTGATGTTGATAATGATGTTTTAGATGATGTTAATGATGATGATGATGTTTATCTCGGGTTTGGCTATTATGAAGGTATAAGAGGAGGAGTGATGTGGGTTAGAACCATGGATGTATTCTATTTTGCTTTGTTTTGTTAAAAAACTAGATTAATCTTTTAAAGTTATATTTTCTTTTAAGGGGCTTGTTGGAGCCTGAGTTTTGTAACTTAATTTTTTAAAGCTTTGTATACCAACATTAAAGGTATAGGTGATACCAGATGGTATGGTTTTATTGTAAGAAAGATTATCTACTCAAGAGAGTAGTTTATGATATGTTTTGTAAATGAAATACCCCAAATCTTCACCAAGATTAGAAATTGAGTTTAGATAGATTAAATAAATAAAATGAATTATAGGATTTAATTAGACAAGTTGGCTTAATTTAATCAGCTAATAATTAAGTTGGTTTTGAGATTTGAAATTTCTAAAATCTCTAAACAAGTCATTAAAATGTTTAGAGGGTTCCTAAATCCTTGATTCTTAGCCTAAACACTAATTCCTAAATCTTTACAAAATTTGAGTTCATTTGCTTGAATAAAATATCAATTCTTAGACCCGAGCTCAAATTAAATAACTTTTATCCAAAATAAATTTCTAAATTAAGTTGTTACTTTGAATTCTTAATTTCTAATCTATTGGTTTTGAAATCATCTCCTAAATATTTGTAGAACTAAAGATATTGATCTGAAAGTTCTAAATTCGATACCTTTATTTTAAAATATCCTAATTCTAAGCTTTGAACTTCCCTTTTTATTTATTTTCCTCACCTGCTCTCTCTCTCTTCCTTTCACTTTTCCTTCCTTCTATTCTTTTGCCCAACCGATGGCTTCCTTTCCCTCTTCTTTTCTTCTTCTTTTCTTCCAAATTCTTCCACAAATCTCAACATCAAAGCTATCTAGAAGAGTAATCAAAGCTAGGAGAGAAGGTAGATGAAGGAAAACAAGTTAGAAATGCAAATAAAGATCAAGTGTGCAAGTGTTCTAAAAAGATAAGTTGTTATTTCCTTGTTATCTTTGTTGTTTTATTTCTTTAATTGATGAATTGATGTTGAATTGGGTTGAGAGTGCTGTTTATTTATGTATTTGTTGGTTTAATGGTTGATGGAAGTTGGGGTTTGGTTGGAGGAAGAAGATGATGAATAGTGATTTGGAGTTGATGAAGTTTTGGAGATGTTTGGTGTTGTTTGAATGATGGGATGATCATGTAACAAGCTTTAGAGTAACTTTGGAATGAGTTTAAAGAATTTTAAGAAGTGTAAAATGCATTTTGAAGGGATTTCGTAATTTTTTTGCTCCAGTGTACACAGCCTGTGTACATGGTCGTGTAGGCCTTGAAATTCTTAAAAGTTGCTCTCGGGTCATTTTTTTTACCCAACACGGCCTCAGTACACGGCCGTGTACCCGGTCGTGCAGACTTCTCCTGTTTCGCAGCTCTTTGTATTTTAGCCATAACTTTTTCATCCGACCTCCGATTAAGGTGATTCAAGTTGCGTTGGAAAGCTTAAAAAGAGATCCACAATTTTCATGTTTTGAGTTTTTACAAATTCGAAACTTATCGATGCTTAAATTTTGATTCTTTCCAGCTGCAACACTTTTCAAAACAAAGTCAAAAACTTGTTTTTGTTTGTTAAATGTGTTTTTGCTTAGGAAATGGATCTTTTTGAGATAAAATGAGATAGATAAGTGATATTTGATGTGTTGAGTGAATTAATTCATGTAATTAAACATGGGTTAAGTAGATTTATAGATTTAACAAATAATTAGATTAAATGTAGAAGTTAGTTATAAAATGAACTTAGTTAACAAACCTAGGTTCAACTTAACTAAATGAACTTGAATGAACTAAAATGGATTAGATTGTTTAACTTTGATGAAATTTGGACAGGTTTAAGCTAACTTGGGATTAAGTGACTAGATCTTAGATATTTAATGAATTAGTAATTAATCTAAGTCCAACTTGGCTTAATGAACTTTATTAAGCTAAAATGAATTAAATTGATATAGTTTGATCACCTTGGCTTAGCTTTTGAATTAAATGGCTAAGGTTAATCAATTTGACTTGGTAAATCACTTAAATGACTAACTTTTATTCAATTCGGCTAAGGTTAAGCTAAAATGGGTTAGTAACAAATAACTGGGTTAAATGAATGTGTTAGGGTGATCTTTGAATAATATGGGGAATATGTTGCTTCAAATGTGTGTTTACTTGGAAAATGAATGTTTTTGGTTTTATGAATTCTTTGTTAATGCTTTTGTAATAAAACACTATAAATAAAGAGAAAAGAAATTCTTTGACAGACAAAGGAGAACTGTCCATATTTTGGCGGGGCGATTTATCGCAGCCATAGTGGGGTTCCACATTAGTGTCTGATCAAATAGGAGTTAATAAAATGAGTTAGAGATTAGTGAATAATTGATATAAGTTCTTGTATGAATTTGATATAAAGTGGATGATTAGTTTAGTTTAGTTTAGTTTCTTATACGAGTTCTTTTCTTAACAGTGGTGGATATCTGATTTTATCTTCTGGATTATCTTATGAAATTTCCTTCCGAAGCTATGTTTGGATTTCATATTCAAGGTACGTAGTAACTTGCGTGTTGAATGTTAGGATAGGAATTCTAAACTGATTAAGACTTAAACTTGGCTTAATAATTGATGAGTGTTGATTGTGCCTTAAGTCGTTGAATCCGGTCTGAGGAGCGACAACTTGTCATGATGCAATGACAATGTTAGAATAAACACTTAGGCCACTTATCATGATGCAATGATTTGGCTCGGTGGATTGTCATGATGCAATGACAATAGTTTAATAGGCGCTTAGGCCAATAGTCATGATGCAATGACTAGGCTCGGCGGGTAATCGATAAGGAGTGTGGTAACTACGTAACGTTTACTTATTCTTGAGACGAAGTAATATGATTTAATTCAATGTTTATGGGAGCATGTGAATTAAATTATATTATGGATTAAGTTAAGTGAAGTTAAGTAGCAACTATGAGTCCTGGATGAGATTACTATTTCTTTTTCAGCGTAACGTTATCTAGGAGATATAAGTATTCGGGCTGCTTATATCAACCCCTTGAGCGTCGTGAGCGTTACTCAGGATCCCCAGATTCCTATTGGCTTGTTCCGGAGTGTGAGTAATCCATTGTTGATTTGTTTATTCTAATAAAAAGATAATAACTTATGGATTGATGCATTGCATTTAGTTAAGCTCGCATGCCACTTTCGTGTGTGATTATATTACTGTGTACTAGGCTCCAGCTCATTATTGTTGTTGTTATTCTTTTTACAAGTATTGTGATTGTTGATGATGATGATGAGATGATGACTTGATGATGATGAGTTATTGTTGTTGATGTTGTTGTTGATGAGGATGGTGATGGTGATGATGATTGATGTGATGATGTTTGTCCCGGGTTTTGGGCGATTCTGAAGATATGGGAGAATGAGTGAAGTGTGATAGGATCGAGACATTTCTTGTATTTTGTTTCTTCTTTTGTTTTGTTTTGGAAGAGGACTGGATTTAATTATAAATTTGTATTTTCATTTAAGGGCTTGTTAGTGCCCATGTTTTTGTAAATAAGCTTTTGTAAATATTTATCAAAGTGAAAGTTTTTCCACTTTTAATAGTGGAAGTTTGAAATGCTTTTATGTAGAAACGTTTTTATTAAAGTTTATCTTTCCGCTGCTAAATCCAGTTGTTGCCAGAATCTAACTAAACGATTTCATAATTCTAAAATTGAATAGCAATGTTCAACATAAACACCTTCTTTTAAGACAACCTTACGTATAATTCGTAAGAGTTATACGTGGTTGGGGACTTGGTGTGCTTAATTTGAGAATTGAGCATGTCGGGTCTTTATAGTAAATTTCATTTTATAGATTGTAAATCCAATCATTTTGAGAATCTAATTATAGGATTTCATAATATAAAATATAGCTAGCAAATGTTTACAATAAACATACCTTTTTGAGGAAGCTTATGCCTGTAATACTTAGGTTATTATATGTGGTATTAAAATTCCCATGAGTAAGCCAATAATAAAAGATGACATCTAATAACATCGATATCAAAAGTCTCCTCAAACATCCAATTAAGATATCAAATATAAAGAAAGTATCTGTAAAATATTAGAAATTCTAATACAAATCCAGGCCTCTCATTTATGCCTAAAATATGATAAAAAGTCTAAAAATAAAAGTCCAAATAAAATCAAGATGTGAACCATAATCTTAATCACTAAACTCATCCAGCAGGTCCTCAAAGTCTGTCTCATACCACATGTCATCATAATACTCGTTATTAGAACCATCAGTACCTGAAAAACAATAAATATGAGTCGATGCCCAATACACAGTAACACAACCACATGCGATATGACACACATACCTAAACTACATGCAATGCAACAACCAACATTTTATTTTTATTATTTAAGTCAATTCAAATAATATAAGAGCACTCACACTCTGGGTAACAAGCCATGGGAATCTGGGGGTCTTGAGCAAAGGCAATTGTTAAAGAGGTTGATTAAGAAAGGCCGAATACCTTAACTGTCTAGAGGAATATTCTATGTAACAGCCTCGTCTAGGGTTCACTACTATTACGCATCTCCATTTATTTCAGTCCATAGTGATATGCATCTCAATCGACACCCATAGTAGTGAACTACATATACTACTTTTCATCGAACATGAATAGATGTTATCTCGATACTGTTTGCCTTATCATCTACCCATTGAGCCACCAACGGTGGCCTAAGAGCCTAGCTACCATGCTAGCATTTGCCTAATAAGATTGTTGCTCCCCAGCCTAGATTAAACAACACTCACACAAACAGCACATTCAATTATTAAGTCATCTTTAAGTTAAGTCCATTTGAGAATGCCTACTCTAGGAAAACAACCTGCATGTTACTGCATATCTGATAACAAATCGGTGGATGATAAAGGATAACATGAAAAATAATAAATTGATGATATATTTGTTTAAAGAAGATTAATTTGTGTAAGAAAAAGGTATACAAACTAATGATTCATATCATACTGATTAATCAATTAACATACGGTATGTAATATAAAGCCCTTGGGTTTTAGGAATCCTTAGTGAGGCCCAATAAGAAATTCTCTAAGTGTTTTACTCTTTTATTGTAGGAGGCTTTAGAGTTTAGGAATTGAGCCCATTAAGGAAATATTAAATTAGGTGGAATCAGGCTTTATTTTGAATTTATATCCAATTAGAGTAATATTGATTATTGGACCTAAGAATTATATTTAAGCGCAATTGGAATTTAATTTATATCCTAAATAAACTATTGAGGCTTATATAATTTCCTACTTAAGCCCATTAGGTATATTTTAGAGATTTTGAGCCCAGGGAAAGAATTTGAGTCCAATTAGGTATTTTAATACCTGGAATCGATAATGAACTTAAATATTTTAGAAATAGGCCCAATAGGAATAGATAAGGGTATTAGGCCCATATTATGAAATTTAAGTTGATAAGACATAAAAGTAAGTATAAGCTTTATTTGTAGGTTTAGACCCTCAATTGGCTAAGGAATTATTGATAAGATTTTTTTTTTTCCATATTGATAAGATTTAATTTGGTCTCTTTAGATTTAAATTGGCTTGATTGATTAGGAATCACATTATTGATCCTAACATTATATTTCTATGTCAATTTTAATTATTTAAGCCCATTTGTAGCTTCTTAGGCAAATTAGATCCTAATATAATGTCTAGGCCCACAATCAATTATCAAAGCCTAAAAATCAATTTGATTAGCCAAGTTAGTCCTAAATTTATTTCTAAGTCCATTTTTCAATTATTCAAGTAACATCAAACCTATTTTTACCATCTTGGTCCATTTTAAGTCATTAATGTCATATTGATCATATTTTTACTATTTAAGCTTACTTAGGTCATTTTTGCCCATTTAATCTTAAAATATTTATTAATTCAAATTTATAGCCCATGATATTTATCAAGTTCATTTAATTGACAATTACCTATTTTAAGTCCATTTAGTTAATTAAAACCTATTATAACTCGATTTAGTATATTTAGTCCAGTTAAACCCATGTAACTGATTTGAGCCCTGAACTATTATATAAGCCTAATTTAGCTACTAAAGTGCATGATAAATAAGTTGTTTTGATTTAGGCCTATACCATATTTATTTATCCAATTTCACAATAAAAAGCACTTTTATACCTAATTAACCTAATTTAACACGCTGACCTTTATATATATATATAATATATATCAATTTCAATTTAACAAAAAAACAAGTAAATCAAAATATGCCTACATTAACTAATTATAACTAACTATACATCAATTGAGCTATTTTTGATAATTATTAAATTTAATTACATTCGGATTTCATAATTTTTCAAAGAAAACGAGGGAGGTTTGTGTATTGGTTCGTTTTTGGATAGTTTACCTTGATTTTTGTAAATTCTGGTTTGGTTCAGTTCACTACCCTATACTAGACATCCTAAGCTATCATTCCAAACAAAACTTTTATGGAAAAGATGAAAAAGTAGCCGATTCGGCCGTTACAAGAAATCCAGTTCAAACAGCATTTTACATAGTATATCTGAAAAAAAAATCTAAAAAAAATTAAGTGACCTTAAAAAAAATTATGAAAGCTTCTAGTTTATGTCCTAAGATAATATACTATCATTTTCATAAATTTTATGTAAAAATAAGTTCGTTTAATACATTAACTAACATTATATATCATAACAAATAACATTTATATTTTCTATCCAACAAACATGTATTGTTTTTACTCAATTTCATCATAAAAGATCATTACAAAAGTCGTATAAAACACATCAAAACAGATCACATAACATGCTAATTTATTTTAACCATATTTACATCATAAATCCACTAAAAAATACATAAATAATGCTAATATCAACACATTTTTATCAAACCAAGTAACACATGATATTTCACCTAAATCATATATTCCATATTCTGTATTTTTAGTATTACAACCTATAATTTACCAACACTTTTCACTAATCATACTATTTAATTAAACCATGTACTTGTGGAATTTGGTGAAGCTTCTTTTACCTCTAATCTAAGATCCCCCTTAATAAACACTTAATTTCAAAAAGAAAAATGGAGATTAATGAGGGTTTTAGGTGGTCTTAAAGATAAATAAAAAATAGAGGATTTAATGCCTATTAAGGTTTTGATAGAGGAAATGATTTTGTAGTGTTTTAGGTTTGTTTTGGGAGAAAAATGAGATGAAATTTCTACTAGAATGGGACATAAAGTGGTAGCTACTTTATGGTGCAATAGGGTTTCCTTTGTAAAAAGAGAGTAAGATAAAAATAAGGACATTAGTTGGCAATATAGAGAGTGTTCTAGAGTTTATGAGTTGGCAAAAGGATAATTTTAAATAAAAAATTTCTGTTGAAATTTGAAATGAATAAGAATAGTGATAAGTATGCCCTAAAAGATTTTTATGAGGGTTTAGAGCTAATATAGTTAGTAGGTTAGATTAACAATTTGATTAAGGCCTTAAGATGTAATTAGATGTTAAATGGGCTTAAGAACTAGTTATGCTAATTTAGAAAATTAATTTAGCAAATTTAAAGATTGTGAAACAAATTTAGATAAATAGGTGGTTGGATATGTATTTGATTAAAATTAGAGTGTTGAGAAATTGAGTATTGAATTTGTAGAAATTTATCGAAACTTGGAAAATTGGAAAATTTGAGAAATTATAATTTAGTAGATGGCTAATTTGATATTTACGTTTGATTTGATTTATTTAGTATAACGAAATGAGGAAGTTGTATGATTTAGTCTCTATTTCCCAATTGAAATTAATTTTTAGCTTAAATTTACTAATTCACTTAACCATATCAAGTATTAAATTTAATTTGCTTAGTTGAATAGTCTAGTTTAATTTTTCTAATTTTTTTTTTCTTTCAATTTGGCTCAAATTTTCCCTATGTTCCGTCAATTAAATTATGTATTACTATTTAGGTTATTTCAGTATTAGGTTATTTCAATATCATTTATTTAAATTAAATATTTGGAAAAATCAAATACTACAAAATGTCATTAATTGAAAATGAAAAATAAAACATATTGACAAAAGTTTTATTTCATAAATGTTGGAAAATAAAACTCGTATAACTTTAATATGATTTTATTTGACAACTTCTGTCTTTTAGCCAAATACTTAAGAATTAACTAAAAGTGATGAAATATGCACTTAGTAGATGACATGCACTAGATATAGAAAAGGAATAAAATATTAATGTTCAAATAGCTTTTATTTAACAAAAATACGAAATGGATCAAATAGGAACCAGCAAGGAATCAATTCACTAATTTATAGACCCACACGGAACATGTTGGGACAAATCCAAACCAACCATAGATCTAATGTTCAATGGATCCATAAGCCTAGGCCAAATCATTGGCTTAAAACAATGTATCCATGCATTACGCAAGGTGTCACGTCTCAAATGAGGTCAAAACATGTTTAGTTTTATGCAAAGGCTAACTTAAAAGATTTGTTTATCACAACTATTTGCTAACTAATTTTAGATTTTGAAATTTGAAAGATTATAACAAAATTGACTTTTAGAGAAATTTTGTTATAGAAAACTGGTAAGTTAAGTTATATTTCTATAAATAGAATCAGCGATGATGATTTTTATGACATAAATCTATATTTAAGGACACAAATTTTATCTCTAAATTCTAGTTTTCTCGTAGTAAAAAACATTTGATATTGTAGCAAAAAGTATACCTTACGAAAGATTGATAAAAAGGCTACTCCCATAAGCAAGCCAACATACATGTATATGTTTTTTAAAAGTATTATCGGTATCTCAAAACTGTATCCCAAATGTATTAAGTATTAGAGTAGTATAAAAAAGGAACACTGAAAACTAATATAACCTAGGGTTAAAGAAAAGGCCTGTAAAACCAAAATCAGTCTAGTTGAACATGATAACCGCCATAAACAAACATCAAATAGTCTACGATCCTAGTCATTAAAGTCATCAAGTAACTCCTTGATATCCATCCCAAAACCTTTATATTTATAAAAATCATTGTCTAATCCATCTAGATTTGAAAATGTAAGGAATGGGCGAAAGCTAAGTATGATAATAATTCAAGAACACGTGAGATAATCACATGAACATAGTCTAAATGCAACGCAACAACTAACAATTTTTATCATTAAATTTAAGTGTGGCAAAACAATAATGGATCACTCACATTCTTACAATAATTTGGATCTTAGGGATTTCTAAGTAGCAATAACTACTTAATGGTTGATATAAGTAGGTTGAATACTTATATCTCCTATCTCTACCAAAGTAATAGCTTTATCTAGGGTTCACAATCACTATGCGTCTCTACTTATTTCAATTCATAATATAATTCACCTCAACCAACACTTTTAGTCATGAGCTATACTTTATTACTTTTCACCAAACATAAGTAGACATTATCACAGAGCATAGCCATACAATCGCTCAATGCTATGTTGGTATGGAGCCTTGACTTGAGCACCCTAAGCTAAGTTGAGGAAAGGCGTGAAAGCAATGGCTTCTTGAAACACAACTCTATGCTGAACATGACATTTCAAGGGCTCATAGGAAGCTTGGGGAAAGGGGCCTAAAAATGAGGAGTAGTAGCCTTGACTTGATGTCAATGTTAGCAGGCGAAAGGATTTCTAGGCCCTTGTCATTCCAACAAGGATGGGGAATCATGGACCCGACATGGCCTCCAAGTGGTAATAAATAAACTCGTGCTAAGAAGCCGCCTTAGCCATCATGTTGACTTAGTCTTCAAAGTGACCTCCTTCTGTTAAGCTATCTACCCAAGTGCCCCCTACGTCGAGATGAACTCTCCACGCCACACACTCATGCCCCTAATGACAACAACAACAATCTTGGTTCTTAACCTTTTCTTGCGGAGGACACAGATTCTCTGAGTTATAGTGCAACCAAATGCTGTACTAAAAGAGGAACATCAGAATAGAATAGCCGCTGGCCAACCAAGTTGCACAAAACCACGAGAAAGTTAAATCAATTATTGAAGAGAGACTCATGTTGCATACAGCCCCGCACTCAAATGTAGCTAGCTTTGGGGGGGTGGAGGGTGTAATGGCAGGAAAGAGGAAGGGAGCACAATCAGGAAAAGCTTCAACATAAAGCCCCTGTTGGGTAGACTCCACTACGTACATAGGGAGAACCATGCAATCCCTTCACATACATAGAGAAAACTGAGCAATCAGCTCAAAAGGAGGATCTACAACATGAACGATCAACAATTTGTGACCAAAGGTGAATAACTACGAGTTCTCCATGAAACCTTGGGCTATGAAAGAACGAACCTAAGCCTTAATCAGGGAATCAAGTGACTTCGAGCCCCTTACAAAAAGTTCGGTAATGAAACATTAGGTAAAGTATATTAAGACTGCAGCTTAAATAGCTAGAGAAAAACTTACGGCTCATCACAACAACCCCTATAAGGCTATGCAATGTGACAACAACTCTCCTTGCTGACTCATAAAAGGAGTAAATGGGGAAAATGTTGTTAACAAATATTTGGACATAGCCTATCGGGCCTCAAGACTAGCTTAACGGACTAGTAGACCTACTAGAAGCCCATCAATAACTCCGAGCTCAAAAGTCATAGGCCCATGAGGGGCTTCGATCTCAATCCACCTACAAAGACTCCAGCTATTTGAGAACCTTGACTATGCATTTACTTTCATGGGTACCAATGTCGCTTTCGACTTTAGTCGTAACTCCTCTAATGGAGGGTCATGACAATGTGGTCTAAAGTGTCATGGCCCCATGCTCGAGGGTCCGCCATGACTCACTTGGTCCTCCTCACCTTGGGGGATCAAACACTAGCCTGGCCACCCTCCATGCTCGAGCCAATCAACCTCTACAGATCTAGGCCAGCTAACAAATTTGGAGAATCTTCCATGTAGGATGCAAGTCTTCTCTAGGCCCCCCATTCTGTTGTGGCCACCGTTGATAAATAAACCCTTACACTAAAAGCATAAGAGTAAGTAGAATAAAAAATTGTATGAATGGTATATTCTCATTCCTTCTTCTAGAACCCACAATTGATTAAAGCATCGAAGTGACCGTACCAGACTATCCCTAACATACCATTAACCGTGTTTTTGCATTTGCAAGTCCACGATTCTCCCTACCGCCATCTCTATTGGCAATTCAACAACTGCAACATCCCAAAACTTTAATATTTTGGGAAATGTAAAAGAAATTTGCTCTTTCAATTCAAGAAACATACACATATTAAATACACATTAAAAAGATCAGTGAGGAGTTTCCACTTTAAGCTTAAAGATTATAAAAGTTATTTATAATCATTAGTGTTATTTGTTGATTCATAAAAAATCATGAGTTACGAAGAATATCTAAAGCAAGATCAAATTTTAATTGCATTTCCCCTTATTCTAATTTTTTTTTCTTTACTACTACTACTACTACTACTACTATTATCCATTTTAATATTTTCCTTTAGTGAAAAAAAAGAAAAGAAAAACGAAGAGCGTATGTGTACCCGTCATCTTCATCTTCTATGGCAAGCATAATATGAAGATAGAGGGTGTACATCCACAATTAATTTAAGTTGACAAAAAATTAACAAGAAAACAATAGGAAAGTTAAAGGAGCGGGTTAGAATTTGAAGGTTGAAGTTATATGGTAGGTGGCACCAATGCCTAGGGCAATTCGAAGTTCTTATAATATGAAGAATTTATAAATTCGGCTTAAGTAATAAGTCAATTAGGTAAATTATACCAAAATTAATCTATATTTTGGGTAAGTTTATTTAACAAATCAAGACCGTTTAAAAATATATGTATATATAAATGTTTTATAAAATAAATTAAAAGAGATATCAACGTTTTGCAAAGTTCATTTGATGTATCAACATTTAGATTCATTTTCTATTAATTTTCTATAATTTTCTTTGGATACATTATTTAGCTCACTTCACAAAACGTTGATTTATTTTTTTTTTAACTTTTTGAAAAATTGAAAGTCGTTGATGTTGAGGTCAAGGCTACTGACATTTAAGGCAAAGCCATTGGCCTTATATCAGTGTAACAAAATTTTCCAATTGCAACATGAGTTCAAAGCTAACCCAATAGCTGTCAATGTAGGAGTGGTGTAACCCATATGTCGCCAGCGTTGAATCCAAAGCCACCGGCATACGGTGCTGCTACAACATTGTGATGATTTTCAATTTATTTGCATTTTATTTTTCTTTTATTGAAACTATAAAAATTCTTTTAGCATTTTGGGGTGAGGAGACTGATATATTTTTTTTATTTGAAAACCCTATTTTAGAGGATCTCTTAGAAAAGTTATAATCTTTGCAATTAATTTGTTCTAGAAATCATTCGGTGAGATTGATTTTTATTGTTTTACGCTTTCACGTTGCGCTAGAGTGGTATCAGAGTAAGGTGAGTTCCTATAAAGATGACAAATAGTGAGAGTGTTAACAACAGTCGCATTCTTGATGATGATCAGGATGCGAGAGTCTGAGGAACTGAATAGTTGATTCTTATGGCGGTGTTAGAAAACATAGGTTAGAGATTCCGGTAGATTGAATAGCGCTTTGATGACTTGATTGATTGATCTGATGCCAACAGGAATAGGAATGGTTATGGGAGATGGCCAAAGGTAGAGTATACTCACAGTGATCCTATTGTCATACCTGTTGCTACGAATCGTAGGTATCAATATAGAGGTAAGTGTCATAATTTTGATGATTATTATGAATATGGTTCTAAGGAAGAAGATGAATTGATGGAGGAAGAGGAATAACCACGAAGATAGGGTGGTGGTGGCAAATCTGAAAGAGGTAAGACCTATGGACGAAATGATTTTAAGTTAAATGTAGAAATTCTATATTTTAGAGGAGTTTTAGGAGTTACGAATTTTATTGATTGGATTTCTATGATTGAATGTGTCTTTAAATGTATAAAGATTCCTGAAGAGAAAAGAGTGAAGTTAGTGGTTTATAGATTGAAAGGCTATGCTTCGACTTGGCAGGATAAATTGCAGAAAAATTTAATCTTGAAGGAAAAACAACTGTTATGAAATGGTTTATGATGTGCCTAAAATGATAGACACAGTGATCTCAATTGGGTTTTTATTAGATATTAGAAAAGATGATATTTTTATGGTTTTTCTGTAATTTGGACGCAATGAATTAAAATATATGATCGACGTTGATCACGGATATGACTCGACGAAATCAACTCGAAATACACACTCTCTCGTTTGATATTACGCACAAATAAGATAAAGTGGTTGCTCTCCATAATCTAAAGATTGATAAGAACGGGAAAACTCGCCACAGTCACTCAATGGATTGATAAGAGTATGAATTGAGAGAACTTCTCAAACTAAGGTTCATAAAATGTTAAAAATTGTCCTCATTGAAATACAATGGACATATATATATATATATATATATATTAGTCCCCAAAAAGAAAATAAAAAAATACAAAATAAACGGGAAACAACGTTTTTATATGAACACCGACAAGTATGCTGTTGATCTTGATTCAACACTGCCGGCATTGAAGACATACACCATCGGCCTTGAAGGCTTCAATCTTATTCCGAGGCAACCATGTCTTCAACCACGCCCGTGATTCACTTGTACGTTGCTGCCCTTTGGGTTAAACACCGCCAGCCTTGGCCATAAAGTTACTAGCCTTGAGCCCATGTACAGGTTGCTGTCTTGTAACTTGGAAAGTTTGCCTTGCACTTGCTATATGATTCCTTCTTAGCTTTCACTTGATTTTCGTTCATTCTTTTGAATGGATCAATCGAAAAGGCTAAGAAATGCTTTCCATCATCATCCCAGGCTTGTTAAAGATTTGTCCTCAAATCTAAAGTTAGTGTCATAGACTCCCTACTCATGAACATAGCCCTCTTCGTTTGTTGGTCATTCATTTGATTCTGAGTAGATTAAATCTCTCCAAGCGTCATAGGGTATAATACAATACCCTTACCATTCCTTTGAAAAATATAACTATTCAAATATCCATCATGGGAAACTCGATTGTCAAATAGCCAGGGTCTACCAAAAAGTAAATCAGTTGCACTTATAGTGAGTACATCACAAGTCACTTCATCTTGATACCTATTTCTAATAGATATGGGCACCTTAACTTGAGAGTCAACAATAAGATATCCCTGGTCATTCAGCCACTGAGGTTTATAGGTCTGGGATGTGGAACTATGCGTATTTACAATTTTTCGACCATGGATACAACTGCCACATTTGTGCAACTCCAACTATCAATAAGGAGCATACATAGTTGTCTCTGAACCCTACAGTCAGTATAGAAAAGATTTTCCCTCTATTCTTGGCCAACTGATGATATAGAAGGTGAAAGCTATCTCAATACTATGCTTAGAAACTATTCCTCCCTTGGTGTTTCAAATGTGTGAGCTTCCTTATCTTCATAATAAGTATTCATAGTAGGAAGTAACTCATCATGAACCTATTCAACCTCTTTCTCTTCCTCCCTAGCAAGTCCCCCTTTAGTAATAGTCATTATCCGTTTATTTGGGCACTGAAAAGCTATATGCCCATATCCATGGCACTTGAAACATTTAACCTCTTTACTCTTCTTATCAGATCCACTTGCAACATCTCTACTAAACTCAATAGTCACTATAGTCTTGCCATAATCCTTAGAAGACTTCTCTATACCCTTACCATCTACTATCTCCTTTCCAGAGTTAGGATCATCTTCAACACTCTTATGCACTTCTTTACCATCAGATATAGAATAACTTGAATAATCTCTAAAGGATCAAAAGAATACTGGTTAGATTTCATTCTATAAGGATTAGAACATCTTTGCCTCTCTACTTTCAATGCCAACTGAATAGCTTCTTCAAGGTTAGCATATCGTTGTAACTTGACAATGCATGCTATCTCACACTTGATACTAGAAACAAATCTAGCAAAAGTTTGCTTAGGAGGCTCAGAAGCTCCGCAGCAAATCATCGAAGTCTCAAACTCTTGAACGTACTCCTCAACTGTCTTTCCACCTTATCTCAATGTTTGCAAGCGCATGAATAACTCATGCTCGTAATGTTTTGGCACAAATTGATGTTTCAAAACTCGTTTCATTTCCTGCCTTGTATGAATCTCCGCTTCCCATCTCTCCTTCGACTGACGACAATATTTTTCCACCATAAGGTGGCATATTCTGTAAATTCAATAGTAAGAAGTCGAGCTCTCATATGGTCTTCAATATCCTATCACTCGAAGAGGCCTTCAATTATGTCTTCCCTATCAAGGTACTCATCCACTGAACTATTACCTACAAACGAGGGCATTTATAGCTTCACATTCTCTAAATCCTTTGGTGGTTAGAATTCATGATTATAATAATCATTCTCATAATTGTCACTTCTCCCTTCCCGATAAGCTTGGACATCACCTCAATTTCGTCTCCCTCTGTAATCTCCTCCTCCCACTTCTCCCATTCTAACTCCATCAACAATAACTGGAGGTACTGCTTATTGGTTAACAACTAGTGGTGGTGCTTGTGGATTAATCACTGGTGGTTGTCCTACTACCATCCTTCCTACTTGTGTGGCAATATTAGCCATCATAGCATGTAATTCCTATAGTTAGTGAAATAGCCATGACTTTCCTCATATTGCATGTAATAAGATATTGGGATGATATATATAGATGTGTGTGTGATTAGCTAGTGTAATTAGTGAATGTGTTGATTGATGAGTGTTTAGTATTATGTAATTAATATTATTGTTAGATGCTTATAAATGTTTGCATAGTATAATAAATGTGTAAGTCTTTTTGGCAAGTTAATGTACATGAATTATGTTTAGAATTTAATTATATTGCTTTTGAATTTGTTTAAAACATGACAGAATTTTTGGCTAAAGTAGACCCACTTTTTGAGCTCAAATTTGACTCAAATGCATTTGAAATTTCTCCAAATTAAACCTAGGACAAATATACCCCTAATGGTGAGATTTGGATGACATTTGACTTCAATTTGGACAAATTAACCCTTCCTTTTAGCAGCCCCAAATTTCCATACGAATTTCATTTTCTTTCTTCCTTTCTTTCTTTCTTTCAATCCAAGACCTTAAACCCAAAATCAAGGTTTATTACAAGCTAAAGGAGTTGAATAACATCCTAAGCCAAGATTCACTCATGTAAGTTAAAGCAACTTTTATCTTTCATTTCATGTTTTATAATGTGTTGTTGTAAGTGTTAGAATAGATGTGATTTGTGGTGATGTTTGGTATGAGATTGAGTTGGTGCATGAATGATAGTTTGAATGGGATTATGTGCTTAATGAAGTGGTAGTTGTATCTCATAGGAATATGGAAGTGTGGGTAGGAGTGTTATAGAAAATTTAAGAATGAGTAATTGATATGTGCATTTGAAGTATGATTAGTGATTTAATGATTAGAGGTGGAATTTATGTTGTTAGGATAGTATTTGAATCATATAACAAGCTTTAGAAAGTTTAGACTAAGTTTGGAAAAGTTTTGGGACTTGATCAAATTGTATAAAAACAGGGGATTTCAAAAACCATTTTCGTATAGGCTAGATTTTGAACGTACGCCGGCATCTAGGGATTCTACGCCGCCGGCGTATAGGCGGTGTAGAAAGCCCACAGAACCATTTTCCCTAACGCTGTTTGCAACGCCGCCGGCTTATATGCCGAAGATTTGCCAGCGTCTGTTCTTCAGAACGTACGCCGGCAATTTGAATCTCTACGCCGCCGGCGTAGAGGCGGTGTTGAAAGGCCACAGAACCAAATTTCTTAAGGCCGACTGAACGCCGCCGGCTTTCGCTTGGCTAGTGAGCCGGCGTTCTTTCATCTCTATTGTACGCTGGCTATTTGAAATCAACGCCGCCGGCGTATGTTTCAAAGCTGCCCGCGTACATAAGTAAGCGGACGGCTTAGACTTCTCTGGATGTTTTTGAAACTTTGGGTTTTTGATTCAACGCCGGCTAAAGGCCGCCGGCGTAGGAACCAAAGGCTGACGGCGTACCCTTGAACACTGCCAGCGTTGGCAGTGTGAATTTTCAGGACATTGAACGCTGGCTCAACGCCGCCGGCGTTGAGTGCCGCTATCCCCTAAGCTTTTGAATTTAGGAACTTTTTCTAAAATTTTCCAAAGTTTGTTATTTGAGTAAGTATGTATTTATTAAGTGAACTAGGGTATAATAGGGTGCTTAAATGCTTTATTTTGATTTTAAATAAATCTATTTGGATTTCTTGGATGAATTCATACTTTGAGCTACTCAATTTGAGTTTAAGCTAAGTGTAAATTTATTATTGATTTAAACAGTGTTAGATCCTCGCCCAGTCGACTCCGTTAATTCCCGAGCTATATCAGGTACACAGTGACTTGCTTGACTCTTTGCTAGGGTAGGCATCAAGATTAAACTACCTAAAAATAAGAGAATACTATTGTTATTTAAGTGTTGATTGTTGTTGTTGCCGTTGAATCTGGTTCGGAGAGCGGCACCCTGCTCAGATTGGGGGCAGGGTTCTTTCTCGTTAACGGTTAGAATGGTTTAGGAGATATGAGTATCCGAGCTGCTCATATCAACCCCCTGAGCATCGTGATGCGTTACTCAGGAACCCCTAGTGTTACGGGCTATGCCGGAAGGTGGGGCTGCCTAGTCTGTATGAACAGTAGGGACCACTCAGGGAGGCGGACGTAACACTAGAACCTTGTTGTCCGGAGTTTGAATACTCCCGCGTTGTCTTATTAATTAAAGACTTATTAATGAATAAGCGATTGTTGCATAATGCATCTAGCCTAGGAATGTGTGATTCACTTCGCATTTGTATTCGTTGCTTGTGTACTGGGCCTTTGGCTCATATTTTATCTATTTCAGGTGATGATCCCGATGAGTTCTATACGAGTATGGGGTACGGAACTGACTTCGAGGATTTTCTTGATGGGTTGGAGGATTAGAGATGACCATGGACTCTATGGACCCTATAATTGTAATAGATTAGATGAGATTCATTTTTGGTTGATGAATGTAAATGTTGTGTTAGTAGAGTTGTCTTTTGGGAGTTTTGTTTAAGGCTTATAAAAAGTCCTTGGATGTAATATGTATATATGTATGTAGCTATTTAGAAGTAAAATTGTTTCCGCTGCTAATATCTATATTGCTTGTTGATATTATCTTATAGAATTAAATAAACAATTACTCAAACTATCTCTTTAGGCAACCTTACATATAATCATAGGGGTTATATGTGGTTGGGGATCCGTTATCTCCTATATCAAATATAGGGGTAGAAATTTCGGGTCCTTACAGTTAGTCTTCTACAAATCTTCCATCACCTGTCGTATGATGGATTTGACCCATACCAATTTGACTATTTTCATCATTCCCATCAACAACACTCACACTTTCATTCGACATATTCACAATCCCCAAAATTCTCCAAATCACAACAATGCAATAACAACACAACACAAACCTTAATTTCTCAATTCAACAGAAACCACCAGAATTCTACCCACAATTCACAATCTACAATGTAACTCAAAATATTATTAAAGATCAAAAGTTGGCACTTACTGACATGTAGAAATGCAGAACCTTTGCTCTGATACCAAAAAGATGATGTGCCTAAAATGATAGATACATTGATCTCAATTGGGTTTCAATCCGATATCATAAAAGATGATATTTTTATAGTTTTCCTCTAATTTGGATGTAAGGGATTAAAAGATTTTATCAATGTTGATAAAGGATATGACTCATTGAAATCAACTCGAAATACACACTCTTTCGTTTGACGCACAAACAAGATAAAATGGTTGCTGCCACAATCACTCAATGTATTGACAAGAGTATGAATTAAGAGAACTTCTCAAACTAGGGTTCATAAAATGTTAAAAACTGTCCTAGTCGAAATAAAATGGACACACATAATATATATATATATATATATATTAGTCCCCAAAAAGAAAATAAAATAAATAGGAAACAACGTTTTTATACGAATGTAGACAAGTATATCGCTGGCCTTGATTCAACTCCGCTAACATTGAAAACATACACTGTTGGCCTTGAAGGTTTCAATCTTCTTTCCAGGCACCTACGTCTTCGACCACGCTTGTGATTCACTTGTACGCCGTCGGCCTTTGGGTTAAACACCGCTGGCCTTGGCCATAGAGTTGTCGGTCTTGAGCTGGTGTACAAGCTGCTGTCTTGTAACTTAGAAAGTTTGCCTTGCACTTGCTATTTGGTTCTTTCCCAGCTTTCACTTGATTTCACTCACTCCTGTAAATGGACCAATAGAAAAGGTTGAGAAACAATTCCCATCAGTTTAGGATGAAGATATTATTGGAGGATGAATTTCTTCCTCTTAATTATGAGGAAATCTTATTTCAATAGGACCAAAGACGTCATTAGGAAAAGAAATCAATGCATGAACATCCACCAGTTATTTCTACTGAACTTGATACAAAGGGATCTGCTCCTAATGTACCGCTTGAAATTGTCATTCTGAAGATGTTGAAAGTAAACATGTGGAGACACTGGTATGAGGGGAGAAAAAAAGTAAAGCAAGCATTGTTGAGTCAAAGAAAAAAAAAAAGACTTAAGAGGTGCTAAATGATATCAGGGGTCAATTAAATGAGTTAAGCAAATTGATACTCGACAAATTATTAGATGATTTGCATCCCATGAGGGACAAACAACACCATATATACTTAATTCTTGATGCAAAATTGGCAAAAGTTTGTGGACTTAGGGCAGAAGCAGAGGCACTATTTGGGTTAATTGGGAAGGTAGAGTCTACTCCATAATGTTATTACCTCATGAAGGATTATGAAAGAGTTGGTCGTATATATTTGGAAAACTGTGGAAAAACTATTTCAGATAAAGTTGGAGGTTATTTTATTATGGCTGGAAGATACAATTTTGCTACATATGGTGTAAAGAGCTTGAGGATGGACGCAATTCTAAATCCTAAAATAATTAAGATATTTTACTTTATACTTGTTAAGATTCACTTTTGCAGGTTCATATTTGATTCTGGAGGATACTTATTCATTATTAAAGATTTATTTTCATCATCCAGTGATGAAAGACCTTTTTATCCAGATAAGAACTCAGGGTCAAGTTCTCTATAGATGGGAAAAAATAATGCAGTAGGGTTGTAGGAACACCAATGCCGGCCCAAAGTTGCTAGCATTGAGGTCAAGGCCGCCAGCGTTTAAGGCAAGACCACCAGCGTAACAAAAATTTTCGAATGCAACATGAATTCAAAGCCGATCCAATGGCGTTAAATCTAAAGCCGCCAACAGTGCTACTGTGATTTTTAATTTATTTGTATTTTAATTTTCTTTTTTTTTATACTATAGAAGTCTTTTAGGGTTTTGGGATGAGGAGATTGATATTTTTATATTTGAGAACCCTCTTTGAAAGGATCTCTCTGAAAAGTTGCAATCTTTGCAATTGATTTATTCTAGAAATCATCCGTTGAGATTGATTTATGCTGTTTTATACTTTCACGCTGCGTCAGCTCCTCAAACATTGTTGATTCATAATATGAAATTACCCATAAATATTAATACATTTTGATATAATTTACCCTGAAATAATTAAAAGATAAGTGAATAGTCATTATTGAGATGTTAAGATGACTCGGAATAGAACATCATTATAAACCATGTTGATGTGCTTCCACTAGTAAAAAAATGAGCTTAAGAGGCGAAATATTTCGCCTCAGTAGCTTAGAATTTCGCCTCAATAGTGCTATTGAGGCGAAAAATTCGCCTAAAAAATTCGCCTCTGGAAGTCTACCATCTTAGGGCAAAGGAGGCGAAGGTCGCCTCAAGTTTTAAAACGTGAGGCGAAATTCGCCTCACGCTAGGATGAGGGCCACGTCGGCTAGTGAGGCGAAACTCGCCTCACTAGCCGACGTGGCATGAGGCGAATTTCGCCTCATTATAATTACATGAGGCGAAATTCCCTCATACAAACCTGGCGCCACGTCGGCTATGAGGCGAAATTCGCCTCATCCTCCAAATATGCCACACCCTAATTTTAATAACATTTTTTTAATTATCATATATAATTTCAGAATTTAATTTATTAATATTTTAATTAAGATTTAATTATAATATATTATTTTCAGAATTTTAAAAAAATGCAACACATATTATAAAAATTTATAATTAATATTACAAATTTATTGTTATTAATATTTGACTTAAAATTTATAATTAATTAATATATTTTTTCAGAATTATAAATAATAAATACAAATTGTATTGAATATTTAAAAAAAACGTATAATTAATATTACAAATATATTTATATTTTACTTAAAATATTGTATGTAAGTTTGTTACGTAAACATTTGAAATAATAAACGTATTATGATATTATAAATATATTTATATTGATATAAATGTTATAAAATAAAAGGTAGAATATATCTAAAATTTGGAAAAATTGTAAAAAATTTGTAAATATTATACCTTATATTATATTTGATTTTAATATTGTTGAACTTGTAATGAGAAATAATAAAATCCTGCAAAAATAAATCCAAATAAATAATTATAAATAAAAATTAAATATAAAAATTAAGTAAATAAAATAAAAAGTGAAGATGAATTACCGTTGTAGTTGGGAGCAGAGGAGCGAATGTGAGAGAGGGAAGAGAAATATGAGGGAGCAGAGGAGAGAAGGGGGTATATATAGGCAGTGACTGGGCTGATGAGGCGAATTTCGCCTCATATGTTAAAATCTGAGGGAATTTCGCCTCATGAGTTCGGGAATGAGCGAAATTCGCCTCAGATTTTAAAATGAAGGAATTTCGCCTCATAATGAAAAATTCCAACTCCCGCTCGCGCTATTTTTCTCCCGCGTCGTCCCGCTAAAAATTTTACTCGTAAATTTCGCATATATTTTTTAAGATTAATTACTAAAAATATTTATTAATTTATCAACTTATATATTATTAAATAAGATTAAAAATTCATCTTATTTAATTGGGTGATGTACTTTTATTAATTAAAAAGTTAATTATAAAAAATTTATATATAGATAAAAGATTAATTAATCAAATTATATTTTTATTAATCATTTCATTTAATAGTAAATAAGATTAAAAATTAATCTTATTCAATTGTGTGATGTGCTTATTTTGATTAAAAAAGAATCATAAAAATATTTATATAATTAAATTTTAATATATTGAAATTACATATTTATTAATCAATTTATTTACTAATATTAAGATTAAAAGTAAATATTTTCAATTGAGTTATGTACTTACATTATAATAATTTAAATAAACAAATATTTATATAGATTAAATTTGTATTATAAAAAAAAATATATTTATTAGTGAATTTACTTATAGTAAATAAGAATTAAAGTCATTGTTATTCAATTAGGTAATGTACTTTTATTTATTAAAAGTTAATTATAAATAATATGTACATACATTAAATATTTATATAGATTAAATATTTCATATTTAAATTATATAGTTATTAATCAATTTATTCACTAGTAGATAAGAATTAAAAATTAATCTTATTCAATAGGGTGGTGTACTTTTATTAATTAAAATTAAATCTTTCAATTATTTATATAGATTAAATATGTAATAATAAAAATATACATATTTATTAATCCATAATTTATTAGTAGATAAGATTAAAGGTAAATCTTATGCAATTAAGTAATGTACTTTTATTCATTAAAAATTAATTACTAAAACATTTTTATATATTAATTTTCATAAAATATATATTCTAAACAATTTTATTTACTAGTAGATAAGACTGGTGAGTTATAATTATAAAGAAATGTTTTCATAGATTTAATAATAATTATAAAAATATTTATTTGTCAATCAATTGATTTACTAGTACATGAGATTAAAAATTAATCTTATTCAGTTGGATATTTATTTTTGTAAAAATATTTATTTGTTCGACATTTTGTATATTGAGAAATTTTTAATATTATTAAACTGAAATACCCCAAACCTTCACATATATTAGAAATTAGGTTTAGATAGATTTGAATGAATTAAATGAATTATAGGATTTAATTAGACAAGTTGATATAATTTAATTAGCTATTAATTGAGATTTGAGTTTCAAATTCCCTAAACATGTCATCAAAGTGTTTAAAGAATTCCTAAATCATTGATTCATAGCCTAAACACTAATTCCTAAATCTCAGTAAAATTTGAGTTTATTTGCTTGAATAAAAATATCAGTTCTTAAACCCGAACTCAAATTAAATATCTTTTATCTAAAATAAATTCTCAAATTAAGTTCTTATTACAAGTTCTTAATTTCTAACATATTGGTTTCGAAACAAACTTTTAAATACTTCTAGAACTATAGATATTGATCTGATAGTTCTAAAACTATATCCTATTTCTATTTTATATAAAGTTAGTTTTATCCTTCCCTTTTCTTTTATTGACTTTTGCTGCCTTTGCCTTTCCCCTTTCATTTCTTTACGTTTCCCTTTTCTTCTTCTTCTTCTTCTTCCTTCTTCCTTCTTTCTTCCTTTCTTTCTCCAAATCCAACACATAAATCTCAAACTCAATAAGAGGAAAGGAGGAATCAAGTAGAATTAGCTTCCCTAAGAAGAAGGAGAAGCAATTGCATGAGTAGACTCAAAAAAGCTAAGTTTTCGTTTTCTATTTCTCTTTGTTTTTACTTGTTATTTACATTTCTAATTGATGAATTGATGTTGAAATGGGTTAAGAGTGCTGTTTATATATGTATTTGTTGCTTTCATGGTTGATGGAAGTTGGGTTGTGAAGGAGGAAGAAGATGATGAATAGTAGTTATGGAAGTTGATGAAGTTTGAGATGTTTGATGTGGTGAATGTGAAGTTATGCATGTTTGAGGATGTTAGAATAGATGTAGGGTGTAGTATGATGGTTGTAAAGTGTTTTGGAGAAGGTTTGAAGTGTAAAAATTTTGTAAAATTAGTGTTTGAAACAAGGAATTTCGTAAATATGTCACTACACCTGTCAAAACACCCCTGTTGCCAAGGGTAGTGCTATCGGATCAAAAATTTCATTTCCCCTGAGTTGAAACGGCCTCCAAAACACCCTGTTGCCAAGGGTGTAGTGTCCAAAACACCCCTGTTGCCAAGGGTGTAGTGCTCTCGGATCAAAAAATTTCATTTCCCCTGAGTCAAAACGGCCTTCAAAACACCCCGTTGCCAAGGGTGTAGCGCTCGCGGATTTCTTCCCTGACGCGATACTGTTTCGTAAATTGATCATAACTTTTTCATAAGAACTCCGATTTGAGTGATTCAAGTTGCGTTGGAAAGCTTAAAAGAATATACAATTTTTATGTTTTGAGTTTTTACAAATTCGAAATTATCGATACTTAAATTTTAGTTCTTTCCAGCCTTTATAATTTTCAAACAAAGTCAAAAACTTGTTTTGTTTGTTTTATGTGTTTTTACTTAGGAAATGGATCTTTTTGAGCTAAAACGAGATGGAGAAGTGATATTTGATGTGTAATGATGATTGAGGGATATAATTAAGCATGATTTAGATAGATTTATAAATTCAACAAATAATTGAATTTCTATGAGTATTAAACTAAAAGTAGTTATGTTGTATATATGATTTCCATTGCTTGATTTATGATGTTGTGATGACTTAATGAAACTAAATGATCTTGGTAAGTATATAAATGATGACTTATGTATCTATATGAATTTTATTTGAATTTCCTTCATGCTAAGTTTAAGATTTGTTTATTATTTGTTCTTATGATTAGCTTGATCTTAAATGAACTTAGTTAATAAGCCTAGGTTCAACTTGACTAAATGAACTTGAAAGGACTAAAATGGATTAGATTGTTTAACTTTGATGAATTTGGCTAGGTTTAAGCTAACTTGGGATTAATGACTAGATCTTAGATGTATAATGAATTAGTAATTAATCTAAGTCCAATTTGACTTAATGAACTTTACTAAGCTAAAATGAATTAGATTGTCTATGTTTAATCAACTTGACTTAGTAAATGAATCAAATGACTAATTTTAATCAAATTGACTAAGGTTAAGCTAAAATGGGTTAGTAACAAATAATTGGATTAAATGAATGAATTAGGATGATCTTTGATTAATATGGGGAATATGTTGTTTCAAATGCGTGTTTACTTGGAAAATGAATATTTTTGGTATATGAATTCTTTGTTAATGCTTTGTAATAAAACACTATAAATAAAGAGAAAAGAAATTCTTTGACAGACAAAGGAGAACTGTCCATATTTTGGCGGGGCGATCTTCGCAGCCATAGTGGGGTTCCACATTAGTGTCTGATCAAATAGGATTTAATAAAATGAGTTAGAGATTAGTGAATAATTGATATAAGTTCTTGTATGAGTTTGTTGAAGTGGATATTGGTTTAGGTTCTTATAAGAGTTGTTTCTTGAACCAGTGGTAGATATGAGATATATCTTCTGAGATAGCTTCTACTCTACCTTCTGAGACTCTGTTTGGATTTCATATTCAAGGTACGCAGTAACTTGCGTGATGATTGATAGGATAGACATCTAATATGGATTAAAAACTTAAACTCGGCTTAATAATTGATGAGTGTTGCTTGTGCTTTACGTCGTTGAATCCGGATCCGGGGAGCGACAACCTTGTCATGATGCAATGGCATGGTAGTTAGGCACTTAGTCCAATCCTTTGTCATGATGCAATGACTCAAATCCATGATGCAATGGTTCACCATGATGCAATGGTGGTTTCTTTTATTGGCTAAGTGGGTAGCTAATAGGGTTAACTGTATCGGTATATTCTTTACTTAGGCTCGGAAGGAAATAATATGTTTTAGTTCACGGGTATGGGACCGTTGAACTAATTGATATTATAGACCAGGATAAGTGGATTATATAAAGGAGTGTGAACCCTAGATGATGCTATTAATATTCTTTATCGGTTAGATATAGGAGATATAGATATCCGGTCTATCTATATCAACCCCCTGAGCGTCGTGAGCGTTACTCAGGATCCCCAGATTCCCATTGGCTTGTTCCGGAGTGTGAGTGCTCCATTGTTGATTTGTTTATTTTAATGAAAAGATAATAACTTGTGGATTGACGCATTGCATTTAGTTAAGCTCGTGTGCCATTCCGTGTGTGATTGTGTTGCTGTGTACTGGGCTTCGGCTCATTCTTGTTGTTGTTATTCTTTTTACAGGTTTTGTTGTTGATAAGATGATGTTGATGAAGTTGATGGATGATGAGATGATGATATGATGATGTTGTTGCTATTGATGACGCCTGACTCGGGTTTTGGGTGCTTGTAATGATTCGGAGAGAATTTATGTATGAGTGAAGTGAGTAGGAGCGTGGATGTAGTTAATTATTTTATTTCTTTTTGTTTTGTATTATTGAGAGCTGGATTTATGATTTAAACTTGTTATATTCTTTAAAGGGCATAGTAAAGCCCATGTTTTATAATTTAACTTTTGCAAAGCTTTGTTTAATATAGTAATTCTCCACTTGAGAAGAGTGGAAGTTTTGAAATGTTTTTATTTCTAAATTGTTTTATAAAATTTATTTCCGCTGCTAAATCCAGTTGTTGCCAGAATCTAACCAAACGATTTCATAATCTAAAATTGAATAGCAATGTTCAACATAAACACCTTCTTTAAAGACAACCTTACGTATAATTCGTAAGGGTTATACGTGGTTGGGGACTTGGTGTGCTTAATTTGAGAATTGAGCATGTCGGGTCTTTACATAAACATATAAAAGAAGATTTGGACTTTGTACGAAAATATAAAATTAACATATATTAATTTCAATACCGTCAATTATTTCATATGGATTGTGATAATTATACATTTATCGTATTCGTTATGAAATTGTTAGTACAAACATAAATTTTTACAATTAAAAGTATATAATTAATATTACAATTTTTAGAATTAATAAGTAAGTTGGCCATAATTTAAATTTATATTTCAATTCCCAAATTAAATCCCAGTTTCTCAGCCTCTTCGTATTTTGGCCATAATTTTTTAATCCGATCTCTGATTGAGGCGACTTCAGTTGCGTTGGAAAGATAAGAAAGAGATATACAACTTTCATGTATTGAGATTTTGCAAATGCTAAAATTATCAGTGCTTAAATTTCATTTCTTTTCAACTGATACATTTTCCATGCAAAGTTAACAACTTGTTTTTCTTTGTTTTATGTGTTTTTTGCTTACAGTGGATATTTTTTAGCTATAATGAGATGGATAAGTGATGCTTGATGTGTTATGTTGACTGGTTCATATAATTAAATATGAGTTTAGTACATTTACAGATTTAACAAATAATTAGATTAAATGTAAAAGTTAATTAACAAAAGAATTTAGTTAACAAACCGAGGTTCAACTTGATTAAATAGACTTCAATGAGTTAAAATGAATTAGATTGAGATAGTTTAACCATCTATGACTTATATTTTCATTTAAATGATTAAGGTTAAGTTAACCATCTTTGACTTAGTTTAAGTTAAGGTGAGTTCAAGTTAACATATATCCTACATGTATAACACATTAAATAATATATTTAATATACTGCGGGTTGGTTGAATGGTTTTTAAATAAATTAGATGTGCATGGTACTCGTCGTATGAAATAACAGTACTAAGGGACAAAATATGACGGTAATCATAATCAATAGCATGACATACAAGGTGCGAAACAAGTAATGCAATAAAACGTGAACATCATGTCCGGAATAATAAAAACGATGAGGAAATAAAAAACACGATAGCAGCTACTGTCGCTGATCCTGTCGGAGTCGAGCACGACCAGATCCTCTCACAGATGTCCTCTGTGATACTGTATGGGGGGGAGTCGAAGCCGGTGTCGACTGAACAGCTGCGGGCTGAGTCGGAGTATGCGGAGGCTGCTGAGAGGCAGGAGGATGTGAAGACGAAGGAGCCCCAGGAAAAGCATACGATCCAAACGCTGACGGCTGTGACGCAAACGGCGCAAAACCGGGACCCCCGGCCCATGGGATGAACCCCTGAGGATGTGGTCCTCTCTGCTGTGCGGAGCTGCCTGGTGATCCTGTGTCGGATCGTGTGGAGGATGCGTGAACATGGATGGATGGCTCGGCATCCCATAAAACCCATGGTATGGATACGGAGGAGGTGGGACTGGTGTGAATGGCGTAAAGCCAGGCTGACTAGGATCAGGGCCATAAGTGGAAGTCCCCATCTGTGGTGCTGCGTGGTATGGAGGGTACTGCCCGGAGGAAGATGTAGTAGGGGGACGGACGTAGTTCATCAGCAAATCGATCTTCTCTTGCATCTTCTCAATCTTGGCCTCCTGGCTGGTCCTATCATACTCAGAGTGGACCAAATTCTCCTCACGTGGCTGCTCATAATAATCAACCCTATGTTGATCTATTGGCATGCCGTAACCGAAGCCACGTCGGTAGGCAGATCGGTGGCCCAAAACCTCCTCCATGATGACCTTATCCTCCTTAGGTCGCTGACCTGACGCAGCAGCAATGTCATCCTCATGCTTTCTTTTTTCCACCATTCGTTCCTAGTTGAAACAACATGAGCACAAGGTGATTATAATCATACAAACAGATGGATATGAAGTACTACAAAAAAATTATATATAAGAATCGAAAATACTAACATAATTCTGCATGGAGACCTCCGACTCCCATCGATCTGTTAACTGCCCTTTCTGTCTCCTTAGGTGGGTATGTCGGTAGTTTTGTATTGGCGTGAGATCCTGTAATACATTATTAAAAAAAGTCAGTACAAGAACATAGCATTTAAACCCACATTCATTGTAATTGGAATACCTACATTTGTGAGTGCATGCTGGAGCATGGACTTTGTACCACCTGTATGAACTGACAGTTGCTTCTTCCTGTTCTCCGCATTCACCGTGGATCGCAACTACACGTTTCGAGAAGAAGTGAACAATTGAACTATACTTATGCATATGTAATTTACTACATGGAGAAGCGTACCTTATAATCTTGATCTGTCTCTAGGAAGTGGACGAATGCCCTCCATTCATCTAACCTGTGCTCGAAACCCGGTGGCTTACTAGCAGCTGCATCGCCTCCACCCTTGGCTATGACATAACGTTTAAGCCTGTATCGAAGCTGACTATATGACTTGCTTGCAAGAAAGTCCAGTGCCACCCACCATTTGTGAATTGTCCGCCAATTTTCGGGTAGTTCGAACTTGTTCTGCAAATTTGAACCAAAAAAATTAAGTGTTAAAGGAAGGTGACAGGAGCCAAAAATTGATTTTTCGTATATGTTTACATTTAAATTAACTTACCATTACACGGCGGATGATGCCATGTCGATAGGCCTCGGGAAATGCTGACCATGCCTTTCCTCGACCTCCAGGGACAAACAACTTCGTCGAAGCTCTGTGATGGAGTAAGAACTCCAACCTAACCATCCCCGGAGATGAGCATATGAGACCCATAAACCCATCAGGCATAGTGATGTCGGTCTACGGCCTGTCCTCCTATACTCCTCCTCCGCCCGGTAACCTCTATACATACCCCGGCGCCTATCTGTCACCGTGATGTTTGCCTCCTCATGCTGAGCCGCACAGCGGCCTCCTCCCGCTCCACTGCTGCGGCCTGTGGGTCATCTGGGTCAACCTGAGCAGGCATATCATCCGGGAGGTCGTACAACACCTCTTCCCCGATCCCCAGCTCATTTACCCATCCCGGCTGTGGCTCAGCCGCCTGACCCGACTGGTCATCGGGATGTCGGACCTGCCGATCAGTAAGTAAGGCAGTAAACGATCCTCCTGTATGACAAAATAAGAAAATGAAACGCATGAGTCCAAAATTGATATAATATTGCTATGACAGATAAAACATTTACAAATGAAGCTGTAAATCCCACCAGTGTACTGCTCCGGATGTGCCTCAGAGTCGTCCAAAAGCTGATCCATGAAATCGGAGCTACTCATCCTGCAAGTTCAAAAAATAACACCGGTTACTTAAATATTTCCTGGAGATTATTACGCAAACAAAGTACATGTGATAGATAATAATTATATAAATAAACGTATCCGTACAATCTATTCGTCCAAATCGTAATCGCCTATGCTACTGCATCCCACACTCGGGTCGGGTAAGCGTGTAAGGTTTCCTAGATCAACAAATATGCGATTGATTGGAATTGTCCATGGCCTTGCACTGTCTGTTGCATTGCCTCCTCTATTGGAGGTGGCTCGAACGATTCAACATCTTCTATACTCTCGTTTGGAAGAGAGCACGTGTGAACATATGACGGTGTACAACTTTCTGGACAATCTTCCAATTGCCATTTCGCTTGCTTGGGTCTTTTAGGTAAAATACTTGTTGTGCTTGGTCGGCAAGGATGTACGGGTCGTTATCGTACCATGACCTTGCGTGTTGATGGAGATGAGGTCTCCGTCGATAATTTCTGGTTTATCCTCTCCGTATCAAACCACCTGCATTTGAATAAAAACACTTTCTTCGACCCCACATAATTTAGTTGTATAACTTCGGTGAGAACGCCATAAAATGTAAGTTGTTGCCCTCCATCTGCACCGATGACATATACACCGCTATTCTGTGATCTTAAGCCAACCTCCTTGGCTTCTGTGTTGTATCGGATACCATTCACGATACAAGCATTGAAGCTATATCGATGAATTTCAGGGCCCCAAGCTAACGCTTCAAGATCTTCTGGCATCTGATGTCCATGGACAGCCGTTTGCTCCATAATCTACATACCAAGTCAACAATTAAAGTTGCATGTGAAGATATCGATGAATTAATGGTATTGAAGTCTTCAACAAGTTTTTACCTTATTTCTAAACCACTCGGCAAAATGTTTACATACTATTCCTCCGACATTGCGTGCTCCACGTGCAGTTAGTTCGTTCTCAAACTCCCTGTAAGATATTTCATTAGAAGTCCATCTTCAATCTTGGTGAACATCTCTTCTTTTCAAGTCATAAATGAATGAAAAGACATGACATACCTTATAAAGGGTTGCACTTCCTCGCAATTATTCAACACTGTCCAATGCATCCTGTTGAGTTCTACATCCGAGCCTGTTATAGTGCATGCACCTATTGAACGTATGGGTTGTGTGAATACTCGAAACGATGATGATGGACATTCATCCAGCGGTTCGTCCCACTGTCGGTGGGGTCTATTTATTCTTGAGTCCATGTTATCAAAATATAAGGAGCAAAATTGAGTGCTCTCCCGCACAACGTACGACTCCGTAATTGAACCTTCCGGTCTTGCCCTATTCCGCAAATCTGCTTTTAGAACTCCCATGTACCTCTCAACAGGATACATCCACCGGTACTGGACCGGACCACATATGCGTGCTTCATTTGGAAGGTGGACGGCTAAATGTATCATAATATCGAAAAATGCAGGAGGAAATATCATCTCTAACTTGCAAAGAGTTAGGATTATTGTTTTTTCCAAAGACTCCAAAAGATTTACACGGAGTTCTTTAGCAGTCAATTCCCTGAAAAAACGACATACATCACATACAACATCGTAAATGCGATTATCCAACCCCACGAATGACAACCGGGAGAATACGTTGCAGCAAGACATGACAATCGTGACTCTTAAGACCTCTCAAACTAACTTCATCAGCGCCTAAGCAGGATGATATATTTGAAGCATATCCATTAGGCATCTTCACATCCCTTATTGAATTACACCTCTCTCATTTGCCTAGTCGATAGTGTATATGCAGCTGGTGGTTTGAAAATGCGTCCACCACGTTGCTGCAGGTGTAGCTCGGAACGAATACCCATTTCTTGGAGTGTCAGTCTCGCCTTCTCTGTGTCTTTTGACTTGCCCTTAAGACCAAAAATAGTTCCCACTAGGTTATCGCATATATTCTTTTCGATATGCATCACGTCAAGATTATGTCGAATGTGCAATTCACTCCAATATGGCAATCGGAATAGCAAACTCTTCTTACACCAATTTGTCCCGTCTTCATTCCTCCGACGGCATAGGCGCTCTTGCAATTTCCCTAAAATGACATGCTCGTATCGACTCAATTGATCGATGATGTCTGAACCAGAGAAATCCCTTGGTCGTGCCCGTGTTTCCGTGGTGCCGTCAAAACTTACCCTGTCATGGCGCCACCTATGTCTCAAAGGCAAGAACCGTCTATGGCCCATATAGTGGAACTTACTATTTGAATGGCCACTTGTGCAGTCAACGTTACATATTGGACATGCTTTATAACCCTTCGTCGTCCACCTGAAATGTCACCGTATGCCGGGAAATCGTTAATAGTCCATAATAATGCAGCATGCAGTCGAAATACCCGTCCTTCGACTACATCTAGTGTTTTTACCCCACTTGTCCAAAGTTCTTGTAGCTCATCTATCAATGGTTGTAAGTACACATCAATATCTTTACCTGGTGATTTCGGCCCCGGTATTAAAGAGACATCATCATATATGGCTCCTTCATACATCTCCATGGTGGAACATTGTATACAAACATAATAACTGGCCACACACTGTATGTCGTGCTCATGTTTGCATACGGATTAAACCCATCAGTGGCAAGTCCTAATCGTACACTTCGGGGGTCCGATGCGAACAAGGATATTTGTTATCCAATCCTTTCCACTGTTCGGAATCCACCGGATGCCTCAGCACACCATCTACAGATATATACTTTTCCTTGTGCCATCTCATCTCTGGAGCCGTCTTCCGGCACATAAATAGCCTTTGTAATCTTGGAACTAATGGGAAATGTCGCAACACCTTAACCGGTACTGTTTTTTGTTTCCTTGTATGAAGCTTCCATCTTCCTTCCCCACACACTGGGCATGTATCAAGATTTTTGAATTCTTTTCGAAACAAAACACAATCATTTTTACAAGCATGAATCATGTTTGCATCCATGCCTAACTGCTTCAAAAACTTCCGTGCTTCGTAATATGATGTAGGTAACAAATTGTCGGCAGGTAACAAACTTTTTATTAAGTCAAGCCAATTGTTAAATGACTTCACAGACTGCTTCCCATCAATCTTTAGATTTATCATTTGCACTACTGCTGATAATAATGAAAACTTTGTACATCCCGGATACACTGGACTCTTTGCTTTTTCAAACATTCCAGTCCACCCATCTCCATTAAACCCACTACTTTCATCTTCGCTGTCAATATCATCGCCATCGCCATCGCCATCACCATCACTTATATTAACAGCAATATCTTCCAAAAGTTTTTGATCTGCCTCATCTTCAAAGTGCGTGTCGTCAAGTGGATTGCTCCCTTCATCCATAACAACATTATCATGTACCTCGTATTCATCTACATCCTCACCATGATAAATCCAAGGGGAGTAGGTCTAAGCCATTCCCCTCCTGAGGAGGTGATACTCAATAATCTGAATAGATTGCCATGCACCATTAAGGCAATCTCTACAAGGGCATCTAATCAGTCCATCTGCCCGCTTATGGTTTACAGCAGCTTCTAAAAACTCTCTAACCCCATTTCTATATTGCGTTGTTGTCAAATCACGTGTCATATGCCAACTTCGTTCAGACATCCTAAATTGACCCTTAATTAATTACCACATTTAACTCACATCGGATAACTCTCTTATAACTATGCAAGCATCTAATATTGAAACAATAATGTTTGATTTACTTATTATTTAACCCTATATGTGTCATGCAATTACAGATAATATGCATAGTTTTATCGAACCTCTAAGAATAAATACATTACTACAAATTTCACATAAATTAATTCACAAACATATCAATAGGAGCATTTCCTACTGTACACATATATTCATACATTTATGAAGTTAAACATATTACACATGTATTAAACATTAATATTATTATTATATTGTAACTATATATGATTTTTGTTCACATACAATTATTAGTATTTAAATAATTGTATTTACACTATGTATCATAAAAGAAAACACAATACACATATATTAGACAATTATATGCCATCACTAGATCGTAAATACATATAATATTTTTACCTTACTTATAATAAATATATAAGTATACATATAATATACAGGAAATACTACATATGTAAGTAGTATTATTTCAATACTTACACTTATTTTATGTCTTATTAATCTAAACATATAAAACAAGCTTCGAATAATATATAAATATTTGATCCTAAGTATATACATAGTTTTTTCAATTTCTAACAATAAATACATAACTATATATTGAACATTCATTAATCAATATACATGAAAATATTAACATCTCAGTATTTATATTTAATCTATGTGACATGATATTAAACATAATAAACATAGATTGAATAATAACATGTAATCACATATCCTATAAATCTATAATTTCTTCAACTACACACTAATATACATAACTATAATTAAATATATATTACTACTACAATTTAAATAAATGAAATAAAAATTTCATAACAAATTGAACTAACCTTGCAGTAATTGTAGTACGATAAATGTCTGATCAAATCCACCCAAATTATCAGATACCTGCATTCAAAATGAAAATATCAATCAAAAATATATTTTACTATAAAATAAAATACTATAAGAATTAAATAAAAAATAAAAACTTACCGTATAATTAAATTTACTTAATCGAAAATATTTTTTTTTTTCTGATGTGTGTGCGTGAGGGTATGTGCGTTTTTGGGTGGGTAGGTGTGTGTGTGTGCGTCGGTGAGCTAGTGTGTGAGTCGGTGTGTGGGTCCGTGTGTGTGTGTGTGTGTGTGGGTCTGTGTGTGTGGGTGTGTGTGTGTGTGGGTGTGTGGGTCTGTGTGTGTGGGTGTGTGTGTGTGTGTGTGTGTGGGTGTGGATGTGGATGTGTGTGTGGGTGTGTGTGTGTGTGGATGTGTGTGTGGGTGTGTGGGTCTGTGTGTGTGGGTCTGTGTGTGTGGGTGTGCACGCGTGGGTCGGTGTGTGTGCGTGAGTGCGAGAGAGAGATGTGCGAGAGAGAGAACGTGAGAGGGGCGAGTAAAAGAGGGGGGGTGGGGCGGTATATATAGGGGGATGATGAGGCGAATTTCGCCTCATCAAACAGAGGCGAATTTCGCCTCATCCTAGTCAGCATGAGGCGAATTTCGCCTCATCCTAGTCAGCATTTGAGGCGAAATTCGCCTCTGACTAGGCTAGTGAGGCGAATTTCGCCTCATAATCCTAGTCAGAGGCGAATTTCGCGTCAAATGCTGAGTAGGATGAGGCGAAATTCGCCTCAGATACTTTAAGAGGCGAATTTCGCCTCTTAGTTTTCGCCTCCCCTACCAACTTTTCTACTAGTGTTCACTTAATGAATTAGTCAGTTTAACAAAGAAAAAAGCAGTAAAAATAGGAATTAAGATTATAACAAAAATCGAATGAAGGTTTAAGACTTCTTTTTAGCCTAGTCTCACAAGTCTATGCAAATTAAACGTCCACTAAAAATAGGGACTGCTGTAAAATACAAAGACAGCCTGTTCGGTGAAAAGACAAGCTAGGAATGTCTTCTCTCGAGTCAGATGAGGTGCTAAGGTTATTATTCAAGCATTTCCAAAGATTATAAACCTCCTTATTCAAAGAAAAAACACAAAGAAGTAAAAAATTCGGTCGTGTGTTTAACGTTAACCCTCGCAAACATGAATTGCTTCTATTGTAAGGCATCTATGGATAAGAAAAAAGTAGTTAAAAATCAGAAAAAATAATAAATTTTTTGGTTAATATGAAATTTTGGTACATAATTTTATAGGGAAAAAAAAGTAGAATTAATAAATTTTTTTTTGGTTAATATTGAATTTGATACCTAATTTGATAGAGCAACTTCTTGAGTATCTTAATACTATGGTAGTCTTAACCTCTGTCCAAGAACATCTTTAATATTGTGTAATCTTATTGCATTAATTACTTATAATCTTTTTTATTTAATTCATATTACTATAAGTTTTATACTCATCTATTATTACTATCATAATTATAACAGTTATCACTATAATTAGAATTTTTATTTTGTAATTTATAAAAGACTTTAGATTTATTAAGGCCACCAGCCCATTTAAAACAACACACGACTGAAGGATTATGAAGGCTTGTGCAATTGCGTGTTATTTACAATGTTGACGGATCGATTTTTACCAATGTAAGCCAATGGCTTATTACAATTGCAGCGAGTTTAAAAGAAGTTTATCCAATTTCGTATTATATATGGTTAGTCGTTTCTTCTAGCCGATTTTTCTGACTAATTCATTACTCAATAAGTCATCTTTTTATACTTAACGTGATCATTAAAATAATATTTTTTAGTATTATGAGATTTTTGTTGGTAAGGGCTCTATTAATAATTGTGCTTGCTTTGAAGACGTGTTGTTTGGGACGAAAGTCGTGCATCAACACATTATACCTTGTTTATGCTCACATTTGGAATATACTAGAACACCTTTACGAATGTTTTTTTTTTTTTTTGTTTTTTTTGAACTTATTACGAATGTTCAGTATTAATAAGAAAAGATGGAAAATCCTTGCCGTCTCTGGCACCTAGCAC
Organism: Combretum micranthum; assembly: GCA_024138025.1. Taxonomy (NCBI): domain Eukaryota; kingdom Viridiplantae; phylum Streptophyta; class Magnoliopsida; order Myrtales; family Combretaceae; genus Combretum; species Combretum micranthum. The sequence continues at coordinate 965,280 of JAMXBD010000188.1, read as the reverse complement.
GGCAATCATTCATTCAAAAGCCTGTAACATAGCTGTCAAGCAAAGATGGAGAAAAGATTAAAGATGCAAAGCGTAAAAGATGAAAAGCACAAGGTGAGAATAATTATTGAGAAACTTTAGGGTAGATGATCACCCTAAATTAACTTGAGAATAAATAGATACGATCGTTAAGAATCATTCATTAAAAAATACTAATATATTTAGTACTGATTTATTTGAAGAATCACTAACTAATTGATCTACAATTAATATACATGAAAATAATAGTAGATAATTTATAAACTTTAAAGTGATTAATTTAATATCCAATCAATTTTTTTTTATTATTTTATATCTATAACATATGTAATGTTAATGAATAAATAAATTAACCTTAATCTGTTGATGTCTCTCCTAGCTAGTAGTGGTCCTTTCAAGTACTCACCCCATAAAAGCTTAAAGATGAAAAGTGATGAAAGCCTTTACCTTTTCGTGGTACTTCACAGGGGGGCCCTGCTGAGGCAGGTGATCCGTACTTCCTTTGACCGTCTAAATTAAGAATCTTCTACATCCTCTTTTTTCGTTCATTGCACCATGAGAAGCTCACTAAGAAGCCCGATGATGTTTCGGTTTTCTTTCCAAACGAATCAAGGAAGACAAGGCCTCGCTATAAGCAAAAATATTTAATACCCTGGAACGGATTTCTTCTACCAATACCAGTAGGTGTTATGCTTTCTTTCCAAAAGTTTCCATGAAACGCACTTCATCATTCTTACAATTTATGAAACTGTTTGACATTTTCAGTTGTGGAAGCAAAGCTGTCATACATAATCAAACTCAGACCCGGTTTGAAGTGTTTATAAGCCATCCAGGTGCTGGTACGAAGCGAAACATGCAGTTTTGTGCAGAACAACCTTATGAAGCATAACATCCATGCTTTTCTTGATTGGAAATCCATGAAACCCGGAGACAAATTACTTGACATGATTGACTCCGCAATACATGAATGCAAAATAGATGTGGTCATATTCTCACGCAGGCATTGCGAGTTCTATTATTGTCTCCATGAGCTTGCTTTGTTGGTGGAGATGGAGAAGAGCTTATACCCATTTTTTGCGATGTGAGTGGAGATCAGCTAGAGATACACCAGTAAAAATACGATCTGATGAGGAGAATTTTCTTCGACTCAATAAGCATAAATTTCGTCTCATAGTTACACATAAGGAAGATGACCGTATTGGAGAATAGGAGGCGAAAATCGCCTCACATAAAATAGGAGAGGTGAAACTCACCTCATACATGGGCGGCCTAGCATGTCATGTAGTGAGGCAAAATTGGCCTCACAAGATGACATGGCAGGCGCCCATCTATGAGGCGAATTTCACCTTATGTGTGCAAATGTGTGGTGAAATTTGCCTCTTCCTAGATTATATGAAAAAAAAATTTGTAATATATAATTTCAAAAAAAGACAACCAATTTTTTCATTCGGTAATTTAAATTTCTTAATTTACATTACAAATTTTATAATATTAATATTTTATTAAGAGTATTATGCTAATATTCATAATTAATGAAAATTTTTTACATAAATTTTATATGTTGTAAATATGTTTACATTTATACAAATATTATATATTTTAAATTATCATATACCTAAAACATTAAATAAAATATATCAATTACTCATGAGATATTATTGAAATATAAATAAAAAATGAAAAATATTGCTCTAATAATAGAGAGATATTACCTTGATTTTAATATTGCCAAACTTATAATAACAAATTGATCAAATAATTTAAACCTATAAAAAAGATACATAAGAGAACAAATAAAAAAAATCTAGAGGAAAAAAAAAAAAGAGAGGACAACGATCAATACCAATATCAAAGAAGAAAAGAAAGATTGGAGAGAATGAAAGAAGAAAGATCCAACACGGAAAGAAAAATGATTGAAGAAGGAATGGAGAAAATGAGGGGGGGAAGCATTCAAGCATATATGGGGAAATTGAGGGGAAATTTGCATTATGTGGACATGAGGCGAAGTTTGCCTCATATCCTAGTCATGAGGCGAATCTCACCTCATGTTCTAGTCAAAGAGTCAAATTTCGTCTTTGTATTCGGATACTAAGGCAAATTTTGCCTCCTCTTTAATTTCCCCATCCAGCCAATTCTTGATTCTAGCACTCGCGCAAATTTTCCAAACTTGATCTAAAAATTTTGCATCCTGCCTATTTTTTCCACTAGCAATTAAATTCTTTTTCGATTTACTTAACATATAAAAATAAATAATATTTATTTAAGTTGATTATTAAAATTTAAATGATATATATATAAATGTTAATAATAGAAGTTAATTGATATATGATGTATAATTATATATTGAAAATAATTTTTTATAATGATACCAACATAAATTTTGCACGTTTTATAAAAATCTTATTTTCAAAATATGTTATTGACAATATTATATAGTAGTTGATATGTGATGTGCAAATTACGTGTTAATTTAGTTATCGTAAAAATAGATAATAATTGTGTAAATTGATTATTAAAATTTAACTATACTATTACAAAAATTAATTGATATGTGGTGCAATTATATACTGATAATAATTTTTTATAAAAATAAATACCAACGTAAATTTTTCCCCTTTTTAAAAAATCTTGTGATTAAAATATGTTATTTACAATATTATAGAGTAATTGATATGTGATGTGCAAATTACATGTTGATTTAGTTCGAATAAAAATAGATAATATTTGCGTAAGTTGATTATTAAAATTTAAATGACATATATATAAATATTATTAATCGAAGTTAATTGATATATGATGTGTAATTATATACTAACAATAATTGTTTATAAAAGTAAATACCAACATAAATTTTGCATGTTTTATAAAAATCTTATTTATCAAAATCCGTTATTTACAATATTATAGAGCAATTGATATGTGATGTGCAAATTACATGTTGATTTAGTTACCATGAAAATAGATAATATTTGCATAAATTGACTATTAAAATTTAAATGACATATATATATAAATATTATCAATAGAAGTTAATCAATATATGTTGTGTAATCATATACTGACAATAATTGTTTACAAAAATAAATACCAATGTAAATTTTGCACGTTTTATAAAAATCTTATTTTCAAAATCTATTATTTACAATATTATAGAGTAAATGATATATGATCTGCAAATTACATGTTGATTTAGTTACCATTAATATATATAATATTTGCGTAAGTTGATTTTTAAACTTTAAATGACATATATGTATATACTATTATAAAAAAATAATAGATATGTGGTGTAATTATATACTGATAATAATTTTTCATAAAAAGAAATACAAACATAAATTTTTCCTGTTTTAAAAGATCTTATTATTAAAATATGTTATTTACATATATGTAAATATTAAAATCATTGTTTGGAATATAATCCAGAAATTAAATAAATTTAGGACATATGCAAAATTAAATATTCAATAACATGCATGGTAATCATCATAATGCCGGATTAGATTGTCTAATTCGAACATGCCGACATAATAGAAATCTGATGCATGCTAATCATCATAGAATATGTGCTTAGAAACTGACAATACGTAACGCTAGTCATGATGATCCACAGGATCATCAAATCAACAGAGAAGTCGATAGAAAGTAAAAACGACATAGTCTGAACATAAAAAATAATGAAAATAAGGATAGTAAGAATGCCTAATGTCTTTGTTGCTAGCGCTAGCGAACTTGACCTGATCTTCTAATGGATGTGCTCTGACTCACTGTAGATGAGGAAGTCGAAGTTGGCATTGGATGATGAGTAGTATTTGGACCTCTTGCTGAAGTGGCACTTGGGAATGCATACGATCCCAATACGGGTGGCTATGATAGAAACTAACCAAAACCTATACCTCGACCCATGTGCTAAAACCCGATGAAGGATGTTGGCCTTTGCACTATCCAAAGCTACTAGGTGACTCATGACATGGATCGTGTGGTGGATGTATAAACATCGATGGGTGGCTCAACATCACATAAAAACCCTGGTTGGGACACGGATGAGGTACCACGGGTCTGAATGGTGTAAAGTTGGGTTGGTTGGGATCTAAGCCACCACTAAGAGGATCCACATGTCGTGCAGCCTACCGATATGGAGGGTACTTGCCGAAGTAAGATATTGAAGGAGGATAGACATAATTCATAAGCATATTAATTTGTTGCTGCATCTTGTCCATTTTTTCCTCCTGACTAGTCCTATCATACTTAAACTGCACTAAATCCTCATCACGTAGCTACTCATAGTAGTCAATGTTGTGCTGATCTATCGGCATACCATAACTAAAGCCACGATGGTAGCTGGATCTGTGATCCAAAACCTCCTCCATAATGTCCTAATTTGCCGCAGGTCGCTTACCTATTGCAATTGCAATATCATCTCCTCCTTCCTTCTCTCCACCATGTGTGCTTGGTTGGAACAAAGTGAACCCAACTTCAATATAATCATACAAAATTATGGATATGGTGTATTATTATTGAGTATGAAAATCGAATATACTTACATAATATCGCATGGACACCTCTGACTCCCAACGATCGATCAACACTCCTTTCTCTCTTCTCAAGTGATTGTGTCTATAATTCTCTATTGGCGTGAGATCTTATAATGCATGATTAGTGAAATTACCAAGAAAACATAAAACATAAAACTACACACCATGTAGTTATAATACTTACATTCGTAAGTGCATGTTGAAGCATAGATTTCATACCACCTATATGGATTGATACTTGCTTCTTCCTATTTTTTGTATTGATCGTGGATCAAAGCTACAAGATTGAAAAAAGTCAAATAACGAAAGTAGATTTAGTGATTATGCACTTTACCACATGCAGGACTGTACCTTGTAATCTGGATCAGTCTCAACAAAGTGGATGAATGCCCTCCACTCATTCACTTGGTGCTCAAAACTCGGTGGTGGCCTGCTACTAGCTTGCTCACCTCTACCTTTAGGCATGATGTACAACTTTAGTCTGTAGTAGAGTTGACTATACAATTTACTCACTAAGTAGTTCAATGTTACCCACCATTTGTGCACTTTCCACTAATTCTCCGGTAATTCAAATTTGTTTTGCACATTAAAAACAGGTTGAATGTGTTAGTAAATAGTCGAAGCTATGATAATCATCTTCCAAATATGTTTTTAATAATAAAAAAAAAACTTACCGCGGATGATGCCATGCCGATAGGCCTCTGGAAATGCTGACCATGCCTTCCCTCGAGCTCTAGAAACAAATAACTTGGTCGATGCTCTATGGTGGAGTGAAAACTCTAACCTAACCATCCTAGAACATGAGCATATGAGACTTATATACCTATTCGGCATGGTGCTAGTCGGCCTATGGCCTATCCTCTTATTTTCCTCCTCCACGCAAGCTCCCTCTGTATATGCCCGTACACCTCTCAGGGGTATCGATATTGGCCTTTTAACGACCCACAGGCCATAGCAACCTCATGATGCTCCACCGCTGTGGCCTGTGGGTCCTTAGGTCTATCTGAGAAGGTACATCATCCGGTTGGTCATATGCTATCTCTTCCCCTATGCCAAGATCATTCATTCACCCCCGTTGAGGCTGCATAGCCTGCCTCGATTGGTTGCCGATCTCTCCAACCCGCTGCTCAATCAGTAATGCAGTAAACAATCCTACTATATAATCAAACAAGAAAATTAGTGCATGAGTCTAATATGGATGTGTAAGAGAATAAATTAACCATTTAAGGTGAAAACCCTACTAGTGCTTGAGTCTAATATGGATGTGTAAGAGAATAAATTAACCATTCAAGGTGAAAACCCTACTAGTATACTACTCGAGGTGTACCTAGGAGTCCTTCATAAGCTTATCGTAGAAATGCAAGCCACTCATCCTACAAATTATAAAAATAACCATTGTTAGTGACTCATTACTTTGAGTTCATTACGAACAAACATTTGTGAAAAGGAAAAACAAATGAATACAGACGTACATTTTATTCATCCGAATTATGATCCCCTACACCACTACAACCCTCACATGGGTCGGGTAGGCATGCCAAGTTCCCTAGATCGACAAATATGCTATCAATTGGAATCGTCCAATACCTTTGAGTCGTCTGTTGCATTGGCTCCTTAGTTGGAGGTGGCTCATCCAATTCACCATCTCCTATAGACTTCGATTGGAAGAGACCACGAGTGAATATATGACGATAGATAACTTTTTGTACAATCCTCCAATTGCCAGATTGCTTGCTTGTGTCCTTTAGGCAAAGTACCTGTTACGCTTGGTCTGCAAGAATGTGCAGGTCATTATCTTACCATGTCTATGTTGTGTTAATCGATATGAAGTCCCCATCAACACTTTCCAGTTTGTTTTGGTCTTTGTCAAACCACTTGCATCTGAATAAAAACACTCACCTGGACTTTACATAATTTAGTTGGAGAACTTCGGTGAGAATGCCATAAAATGTTATTTGTCGTCTACCATTTGCACCAATGATGTGCACACCACTATTTTGTGATCTTAATCTCAACTCCCTTGCTTCTGTGTTGTATCGAACACTATTTACGATACAAGCATTGTAGCTATATCGCTGAATATCTGGGCCCAACCCCAAGGCTTCTAGATCTTCTGACACTTGCTGCCCATGGATAGACCTAGGTTCTGTAATCTACAAAGGATGAGAATGATCAAATCAACCTTCAAATATGTTAATGAAAATCTATTTCAAAAATTTTATGTAAATGGTAACCTTATTTCTATACCACTCTTCAAAATGTTTACATGTTATTCCTCTAACATTGTGTGCTCCATGTGCATGTAGTTCTTGCTAAAATTATAGAGTTTTGCAAGTCATAAATGATTGCAAATGACACAACATACCTTATAAACAGTTGCACCTCCTCAAAATTATTTAACACCATCCAATGCATTTTGTTGAGTTCATCGTTCGAGCCTGATATAGTGCATGCACATATCGAACATATAGACTGTATGAATACTCGAAACGATGAAGACGAAGCTTTATCTAGCGGTTCATCCCACTGTCAATAGGGGCTATTTATTCTTGAGTCTATGTTCTCGAAATACAGTAAACAAAATTGAAGGCTCTCTCTCATAACATATGACTTGGAAATTGAACCCTCTAGCCTTGCCCTATTCCACAAATCTCCCTTAAGAACTCTCATGTATCTTTCAACATGATACATCCAATGATACTGTACATGGCAACACATGTGTGCTTCTTTTAAAAGATGTACAGCAAAATGGATCATGATGTCGAAAAATGTAGGAACAAATATCATCTCTAACTTACGAAGAGTTAAGATTATTGTTTTTTCCAAGGAATCCAGTAAATTCATAAGAAGTTATTTGGTAGTGAATTCCTTAAAAAAAGAGATACATCACATATAACGTCATAAATTCGTTTATCAAGAAACCCACAAATGACTACTGGGAGGACTCGTTGCAACAAAACATGATAATCGTGGCTCTATAGATCCCTTAAACTTACTTCATTAGCACCTAGGCAAGATGATGTATTTGAAGCATATCCATTTGGCATCTTCACATGCCTAATTGAGTTACGTATCTCTCTCATTTGTCGAGTTGATAGCATATATACAGTCGGTAGCTTGAACATGCTTCCACCACGTTCTTGCAGATGTAGCTCAGAACGAGTACCCATTTCCTAGATGGTAAGCCTTGCTTTATTTGTGTCTTTTGACTTACCCTTAAGACTAAGAAATGGTCCCCACCAGGTTATCAATATATTATTTTCAATGTGCATCACATCAACATTGTGTCATATGTGCAATTCATTCCAATATGGCAACTAGAAGAGTATACTCTTCATACACTAGTTTATTCCATCTTCATTCCTTTGATGATAGAACCGCTCTTGCAATTTCCCTAATATGACATGCTCATGTTGTCAAAACTTGCATTGTCTCAATGCTATGTATGTCTTGGAGGCAAGAATCGTCTATATCCCATATAGTGGAACTTACTATTTGAATGTTCGCTTGTGTAGTCGACATTACATATAGGACATGCCTTGTAACCCTTGGTCATCTAGTTTGATATGTCATTGTATCCTGGGAAATTGTTTATAGGCCATAACAATGCAGCATGCATTCAAAAAGTCCGTCTTTCCACCACGTCCAATGTTTTCGTCCCACTTCCTCACAGTTCTTCCAACTCTTATATAAGGGGTTGTGAATACACATCAACGTTTTTAACTGGACATTTCGGCCCTGCTATTAATAAAGACATCATCATATATGACTCCTTCATGCATCTCCATGGTGGAACATTGTATACAAACATAATAATTGGCCACACATTATATGTTGTGCTCATGTTTGCATAGGGATTGAATCCATCGGTGGCAAGTCCTAGTCGCATACTTTAGGGGTCCAAAGCAAACCAAGGGTATTTTCCATCCAATCCCTTCTACTATTCAGAATCTACAGGATGCTTCAACACACCCTCCATTGAAACATAATTTTTAGTGTGCCATCTCATCTTTAGAGTCGTCTTTCGACACATGAATAGCCGTTGCAATCTTGAAATTAATGGAAAATACCACAGAACCTAAACTGGTAATGTTATTTGTTTCCTCGAATGAAGCTTCTACCTTCCTTCACTACTCACTAGGCAGTTATCAAGATTTTGAAATTCTTTTTAGAACATCACACAATCATTTTTGCACACATGGATTGTGTTCGCATCCATACCTAATTGCATCAACAATTTTCGTGCTTCATAGCATGATGACGGTAACAAATTATCAGCCAATAACAAACTTTTTATTAAAGCAAGTCAATTGTTGAATGATTTCGCTGATTGTTTATCGTCAATGTTTAAATTTATCATTTTAAGTACTAGTGGTAATAAAGAGAACTTTGTACAACTCAGATACACCAGATTCTTTGCATTTTTCAAAATTCTAGTCCACTACACCCCGTTAAATTCACTGCTTTCATCTCTACCATCCACATCATCCCCCTCGGGATCACTTATGTTGGTGACAAAGTCTTCTAAAAGTTCGTGATCAGCTTCATTTTCAAAGTGTACATATTTAGGCAGAATACTCCCTTTATCCATGACAACATCATCATTTACCTTGTCTGCATCTACCTCCTTACTATGGAAAATCCAAGGCAAGTAGGTCCAAGCCATTCTCCTTCTGAAGAGGTGATACTCAATAATTTGAATAGACTGCCATGAACTATTGAGACAATCTCTACAAAGGCATTTAATCAATCTATCTAGCCTCTTATGGTTTATAGCAGCTTGTAAAAATTCTCTAACCCCATTTATGTATTGCATAGTTGTCAAATCATACGTTATATGCCAAGTTTGTGTAGACATCCTAAATTTGCATTAAGTACCACGTCTTATTGATAGCTGATATTTCAATATAACCATCAAAACAATTAATATTGGAACACTAACTTCTAAATTAACATATTATTAGGCTATCTACGTGTCATGCAGTTAAACACAATAAACATGTATTAAATAATAATATACAATTGTGAAATCTTAATTATATGTAATTTTCTGAAATACTAACAAGAAATACGTAACTAGAAATTAAATATACATTATTTAAGAAATATATAAATACTTACATTTAAATAATCGTATCAACATTATTAAAAGTGATATAATATCAGAACGTTATCTTCTAAATTAACATATTATTAAGTTAACTATGTGTCATGCAGTTAAACACACTAAACATGTACTAAATAATAATATATAATTGCTAAGTCCTAAATATGTATGACTTTTTTCAAATACTAACAAAAATTACATAATTATAAATTAAATATACATTATTTAATAAATATACAAATACTGAAATTCAAATAAATGTATCTACATTATTACAAAGCATATAATATCAAAACACTATTTTCTAAATTAACATATTAATTATTAAGCTATCTAGGTGACATGCAGTTAAACACAATAAACATACACCAAATAATATTATATAATTGCTAAATCCTAAATATATATATATATTTTTTTTAAATAATAACAAAAAATATAACTATAAATTAAATATACATTAATTAATAAATATATAAATGTAGACATTAAAATAATTGGATATACAGTATTAAATATTTTTAAGTAACCTCTTGGTGGTTGTAGTTCTTTAAGTACTAAGGTTGAGCTAAATAATTTATGAGATATCTGCAAAAAAACACAAGCAATAAATTAATATATTTTTAAAATATATATTATATATATTCTACCCATAACCTATAAAAAAAATAAAAACTATATTAACAAGATATTTACTAGGTAGAAACAGTGAATGTCCATGCATGTGTGTGTTTGTGCTGGGGTGAGGGTAATAACAAAGATAGAGAGCGAGAGAGAATGTGTGTGTGCATGTGTTTGTGTGTATTTACGCATGTGTTTTGAGTGAGAGACAGAGAGTTTATTTGTGTGTGTGTTGAGTGAGAGAGCGAGATAAAATGTGTGTGTGTGTTTTCGGCGAGAGACAGAGAGTGTGTGTGTGTGTGTGTTTGTTTGGGGCGAGAAAGGGGGCAAGCGGTGGTAGATTAATTTGCTGGAGAGAGTATGTATATGTGCGACAATGGAGCAACTGTGTGTGTGAGAGAGAGGCAGTGAGCTCCTTGTATACAGCTCAACAAGAGGCAATTTTTGCCTCTTACGTGGACAATGAGGTGAAATTCACTTCACCAGCTATGTTAGCCGCCATAGAATGAGGCGATATTCACCTTTTACATGGATAATGAGGCGAATTTTCCCTCACTGTCTATGTAAGAGGCAAAAATTGCCTCTCTTGGTCACATATATGTGATATGAGTAATGAAAGGTGATTTTCACCTCAAAATTTTGCCTCTTCGACCATATTTTTACATGTGATAGTCACTACTAGAAAACTAGCCTTTAGAGACAAAAATTTGCGACGGAAAAATTCTGTCTCTAAAAAAATGAATTAGAGACAGATTTGCGACGGATTTATGATGACATAAATTATGAATAATCTTCTAATTTTTATATGCTTTTGCGACGGAATTTGCAACGGAATTTGCGACGAAAATTTTTCCGTTACAAATTTGTCTCTGATTTTAGAGGGAAATAAATTATTTTAGCACCAATTTCTATTTTTTTAAATTCTGTTGCAAATTTGTCTCTAAACTAAATTATTACATATATGTATATATAAATAATTATGTTTAAAATTTAATTTAAATTATACATATCTAATATAATATATATAAATGTGCATTACATAATAAGGACATATATTATATTTGTAAATTAATTTTATTATATAATAATTATAATATGTATAATCATTTGTTATTTACAACTAATTATATATATTTTATTTATAATATATTTAACATTACATTACATATTTATATATAATAAAGTATAAATTAAAAATAGTACTTAAAACATAAATATTATATTTATATCTTATTATATATTCTTTTACATAATAACTTATATAAAAACTCAAATTATACAACTTAATAAAATAGTGTATAATATAATAATAATAATATGTTATATGCAAGTAATATCATAAAATACTAATTAAAAATAAAGTATATTTCAATAATAATATATGTAAAATAAAATAATTAATATAAAATGTAAGCTTAGTATATTTAAACATATACAAATATATAAATAATATATTATATTTTAATAATATATTAAAAAAATATATATTCATATTATTTTATAATTTTTATTATATATTTTATGACTATCCATATATTTTTTAATATAAAAAATTTATTATATATATATTACATAATTTATATTTACATACTATATTTTATTTAAAATATAATAACATATTTCGGGAAAAAATAATATACTATGTAAAAATATAGTATATTTAAGTAATAAAATATGTAATATATAATAATTAGTTAAAATATTTAAATTGGTATTATATATTATTTTATTAATATAATAATGAAAAATATTTTTATATTTTTACATTATATTATAATTTATTAAGTGCAACAAAAATGAAATAAAAAAATAAACACATTAATTAAAAATATAGAATTTATTAATTTAATATAAAATATTAAATAACTAATGTAAAAAGTATAATTATATTATATATCATTAAATATATATAAATTTATACGTATAACATTATTTATATTTACATAATATATAATATTTTTTAATAATAATCATATTTGGAAAAAAAATTATAATATACTACTGAAAATATTATATGTTTATAATAAATATATAATTTAAAATAATTATTATAAAATGTAAACATTGTATATATTAATATTATATATTATTTTAATAAAATATTAATGAATAATCCTTAATAAATATGTAAAGTGAAATTATAAAATAAAAATAAACTATAAAAGATATATAAAATGTTTTATAGTTATAATATTGTAAATTGTAGTATCTCTTAAATAAACAGCAGTGGAACTTTACTCATGAAGATACGAATTGGTTTATCGGTTTAGTGCTTGTGAAAACTTCAATGTTAAGTGTGCTTAGTATGTAGCATTCTATGATGGGTGACCTCCTGGGAAGGATAAATAAGAGGCAAATGTGTATTTTTTTAATAATTTGTCTTAGAATCAGAGACAAATTTGCGACGGAATAATTTTATTTAATATTTACTAATTGGATATTTAAAAATAACTAATTATAAAACAGAGACAAATTTGCGACAGAAATTCCGTAGCAAATTTGTGACGGAAAATAAATCTGTCTCTAAAAGAATTAGCGACGATGATTTTTGAAACAGAAATTTGCGACGAAAATTCTGTCTCTGAAAGTCTTTAGAGACAAATTTTTCACTTTCAGAGACAGAATTTTTTGTCTCTAAAACCAAAATTTCTTGTAGTGAGTAGATGATGAAGTAACCTAGGATAGCAAAGAGGTAGAAAGGTTTCATTATTCTCTTGAAGAAGGAAGGAACACGGTTGGAATTTAGATCAACACCAAACATGAGTACATACTACCTTAAAATATATAACATACATATTCTATTGTATTGTAAGTTAAATTAATATAAAGGAACCCTACTATCATCTCTCTCTCTCTCGATATTAGTTAGTGATGGGTGGAAGGATTACCATCAATGTTAAGCTAGTGTGTGACAGTTAGGAAGATGAAAGGGTGTTTGATGATGAATGGGTGATTATTCTGGTATTAGCACATGATGGCAAGGCCATTGATAACGGTGGTTTTGGCCCTTTTGGGTGTAGTTCTTATGTGTCCGGGATTGTGTTGCGATGATGGTGTTCAAAGGTTGATGGCCTCTTATAATGCTCCTAAACTTCGCTTACCATGGTATTATCCGCTTTGGCCATACGCTGCACGGTTTTGTTCTTTGCTACCAACACTTCCTAAGAGGTCACCCATCTTGGGATTGCTTACTCCGTGTACATTTAACTTTGGAGTTCTGACGAACTTCAAACCATTATATCAAAAGGCACATCCATAATTAGAGTTCCACTACTATGTTTGAGGTGTATCACATACTCCTCCACTTATAGAATTGATATCTTCGTCAGTTTCGTAACAAAAATCCAGAATCACACTAGGCAGGGATGACACTTCTTCACTTTTGGCTGGTGAACTGCTCTGATACCATCTGTAATGCCTCGGAACTCCACTCACTGATGTATTGTTCTCTTTGATCACACGCTGCACGGTTTTGTCATTTAATACCAGTGCTTCCTAGGAGGTCATCTATCTTGGAATTGCTCTGTCTAGAGCATGCTCAACTTTGAAGTTTCGATGAACTTCAAGCCATCACGCCAAAATGCACCTCTATTATTAGAGTTCTACCACCTATATTTAAGGAGTATCATACTTCTATTAAAATAAATTATTATTATTAGTATGGTTGTTTTACTTAATTTTTTCTATTATATTCTATTCCATTGGTTTATTTTTTAAACTAAACAACTTTATCAACCAAGTAAGGTAATATTTATCCCTACCTTATTAAAGCCATATTCGATTCCTCCCATCTAACGAGGTGAACCATATATATGTACAGCACTCTTGATAGCATATGTGTGTCTGTATATATATATATATATGTTAACTAATAATAAGTGAAATCTTGAGAGTGAATAAATTTTATATTCTTGATTTAGACTTTTTGCAGTTTTCTGGATACGTCTGGGTGTATAGGTCTATGTGTTTACGCTTGGATCTATTTCGTTCGTAATACCCGTTATAGCCATGGTAAAGACTGTATAGAAGGTTTTATCAGTTCGAATAAATCATTTATACCTTTATTTGCTTTTGACTAAATACAGTGATTGGTCGCGCTTAGTTGAAGATTTTTCAACTTCGGTCATCAGAACTTTTTCTGATGTTGGACAAAATTTCAAAAGAAGAGACAATTAAGTAGAGGTTACATATTTGGAGCTGTGCAAAGATAAGGTATCAGTGTTTACATTGTATCACTAAGGTAATGAGCACGACATCATTTAAAAAAAAAAAAAAAAAGTGAGTGCAATAATTCTCTTCTCTCATCTTGTACTATGTTTGGTTTCTGCAGTATAGAAGACAGATTTTTATGACGTTTACTGTATGTTTTGTTACACAAGTACTTCATTAGATATTGAATTTTTATAATTATGACTTCTGTATTCATTGGTTGATAACTAGTTACATTACATTATTATTTGAAAATTATGATTTGAAATAAAAATTTATTTATTTAGATAGTTGAAGATATTACATATATTTTGTTTAAAGGAATGCCGGAGTTAGTGGTCGAACTAAGGCCAATAAAAAGTAAAAATATAAGACTCATTTTAATTATGAATCGAGTCAAACCAGCTAGACCAATCTAGGTCTAACAACATTGCTTAATATAGATATAAAATTATCATTTACCAATAAATCCTTTATCTATATTTTATTTACTCTCAATTATTCATCCTAAGAATTTGTAAGATAATTACTGCGTTACATCATTTTTATTTCACCTACCGAAATTTACAGCATTTTTTCCATCTCCCTATCCCATTTATCATACGGTTCTATCCATAGATTTCATTATATATACATATCTATATGGGTATAGGTATTGCCGTATTGGAGCACGTACACGAATTTGGTAAGTGACCTTTTAATTTCTTTTTTAGTAATTAAAGCATAAAAGCAACTGGACCTATTATCTCTTGCTCTAAGGGTAACTGTGGTTATTGTTGTCAAATTAGATTTCGAAATATTTGTTGGGACGCTCTTTTTCCATGTGTTCGGATTGGTGAATTTGTGAATGTGGTTAATACGTGTGGAGCTAAATTGAACCTGGAAGAAGTATTTCAAATCAAAATTGTGGACTGAATCATGAAAATACTGAAGGAAAATTCCTTTCTTTTTTTTTTATGCAATCGTTTCAAAAAATAAAACAATTTTCTTTGTGTAGATAGAATAAACTTTCAAATTTGAAAAAGGTACATACACTTTAAATACTTTCCTTTTTATTTTATATATTTCTTCTAGCTTTTGTTTTCTCATACAAATAATTGAGAATTTTTACTGTTATACCAATTAATGTGATGGCCTTTTTATGCGTTTCATGTGTACTTGATTTCTTTTCCTCTCCAATGACAAAATTTAACATATTGAAATTATGTTTGATCAGATATATACATAATTTTTGGCACATAAAAAGAACTAACTGCTTGCTGACACATTCTAAATGAAGCCAGAATTTCTTTAATTTATATTTGGAGTGAAAATCATGTTTATCGTTATTTTAAAAGAAAAAATTACTAAAATTTTAATTATACAAATAAAAAAATTTATAACATGCAATATAGCATTATTAATGTATATTACATGTAATAAATGCAATATGAGTAGTGTGTTTAATACATGTATACTCATTTCTAATGTAAATTTCATGTATTAAATATAATATTGAATTGGTATTTATGTAATTTTTTTGTCTAATTAATGTTTATGTAATTTTTTTTATTGCTACAATAAACAACAAATTATCTCATACTGTTTGATTGGTTAGGACCAGTGATGATGGCGTTAGAGAATGAGTAGAGGCAGCAAATGGAGCTCATACTAATGTAAATGCTATGATATGATATTTCTATAATGGTGTGACTATCTACTGACAAATTTTAAAATTTATAGGTATATTTGGTTCATTGGTTTAACGTTAGTTTAGTATCTATTTTAATTAGACTTTTATAAAAAATAGATATATATTTTTACTCATAAATAAAATATATAGATCAAATATATATGAAATAAAAATAATAAGATTCTATATTGATAAGATGTGAATAAGATATTGACAAAACAAATCCATAGTTTCAACTATTTAAGGCTTTAGGAGTGACGAGTCATTACTTAACATATGAAAGTCGGACACACTAACAAATATATATATTACTACTGTAGGTTAAAATATATAACCATATATTAATTGGGGCCCCAGAAAAAAAAAGAAAAGTATATATTACAAGAACAGGTATAAACTTCTCAGGTTCTTCACCCTTGTTTTACCCAAACCAGCATCAGATTTCATTCCTTTGAGTCACAACAATCGTAGCACCACGAAATCAAAGCTTCATAAATTATCCAAATTTTACGAGTTTGGTTTAATGGAATGGAATTAGTGTTCAAATTTTATTATTATGGAATATCTATTTCGTTATTTGAATTGCAAAAACTTTCGTAAAAAGAATGTCTATTCCATATAATGTAGAATAAACAAAAAATCCTCATTCCTTTCCTTTATTGAAGGATCGGCTGTTTCTAACAAAAAAAAAAGTTTTATTCTAAAAATACCTCTAACTATAAAATAAAAAAGTACTATTCATTTCCAACCTAATTTCATTCTAATGAACTAAATAAACTATTATAATCTAAAAAAAAATGAAAACAGTAATTAAATTCAAAAGCGACAAAGCCCATCTATGAAAGAAATTCAGTAGCGTCCAGCATTTTCCAAATCAAATGCCGACACTAAAAAGTTCCTTACCTTTGCATGTTTATAACAACAAGAAACAAGTCGGTTTCATCCACTGCCCTCTTCTTTCCTTTCTTCGCCCAGCCTCGGCTTCTTTTCTTTCTTTGCCTTTTGCCGTTCCCAGCCAACTTCACTGCACATCATTTCCAATCGGCAGGGCTGTTACAGTTCACCATATGTCCGATCCACATGCAAAGCATTCAACCATTAGAGTGAGTTTTGATATCCAATTTTTATGTTTTGGAAATTATAATACTCTGAAGCTTGTCGAGCCTGGCTTTCGATTTTCGGTTCAATTTCCTTTAATCCGATTCGTACTAAACCCTAACCCATTCAATACGAATCCTCGACTAAGAATTAAATGACATTTTGAAATTTGAAAATATTTTTGAGTCGCCACTCGACTAAAGTCGAGAAAAAAAAAAACCAAAACCAATGGGTAGATTGATTTTGGTTTTGCTACTGATCTGCGAAAAAATCGTTTTGAAAACAAGAACTTGAAATTAACTTGAGCTCGGGGGCTAACCTATTAAAACCTAAACGGTTACCACTTTAACTTTCCAAATTTAAATTGCTTTCTTTTAAACCTTAACTTCAAATTTTAAACTATTTAGAAAGATCTAACTAAACCTATGGTTAATATGCACAAAATACTAATCTAATCAAATTCCATCAATGATCATATATAATCTAAGAACTCGAAATATTCAAATTAATCAAATCTTATCAAATTCTATCAATATTCATATATTCTAAACTAAACTAACAAATTAAATAAATTCACAAAAATAATTTTTTACATATTTTAAGTTGCTCGTTTATGTGTCTACGTATCCGCTAGTCGGGATCAGACCACACATAGTTCTTTTTTTTTTTTTTAAAGAAAAACTTTAGTAGGTTGGTTAATTTTAATTTTTTTATTCTTTTCACTTTAAATTCATTACTTTTTATTTGTTTTGCAAAAAAAAACTTTATATATATATATATATATATATGCTTAAGATCTATCAAATTAATTTTCTAGCAATTTTATGAAAACAAGTTTTCTAGGTGGCAAAAGGATTTTGATTAGATTAACAATATGATTTAATATACCACTAAGATTTTTGTGCTGCATAATTTCTATAGGCATATGGTGGCAGAAACAATTATCTATGAAGTTATATCATGGCAAGGGCTAAGGATACAAAACTTAAAAGAAAAAAAAAAGACTATTAAAAGGTAAAATCATTATCATTACCTATAGTATCGCAATTTTCGAGGCAATCGGCAATCAGCATCAGAACATGAGTTTAATATTCATTTCTTTACTTTTTTTATTATTTTATACTTTTACTTATTATTATAATAATTAAATAGAGCAAAAAGTAAAGAAAAATGAAAAATGAAAACACTTACCTGGATGGAGCAGAGGAGAGCAGGCGTTCGATGAAATGAGGGATTGGAATCCGGACTTTGGTTTGGAAAACAGCACTTGCGCAGGGATGATAGCGGCAAGCGGATTTGATTGATGATACTTCGGGTCAAGTGGCAGCAAAGTCTGGTTCTATTGACTCAGGGGTGGCACGACGATCGTGTGTATGTCGGACTACCAAGCAGCACGCGGTGATTAGTCCTCTGGTGGCTATTCGTCTCAACAAATGCCGTGGGGTGTATTTCAAATTGCTAGGACATTGCGGTAGTTCAGGCTTCTCTAATGAAGAGGTTGCGTAGTTACTCCAATGACGACAACAACTCTGGGAGCAGAAGCAAAGTTCGTGGTTACTCCGACGATGGCCGTTCGGTGGTTTTTGATAGCAACCAACTTATGAGAATGGAAGTTTTCGACCTTCTGAGTATTCAGATGCTATTTGAATTTTCTTTTCTTTCGTTTTAGTGTTCTGTTCGTATTCTCTTTTGTGTGTCCCTTTCGTTCTTTTTTTCTTTCTATTTATAGAGCTAGGGTTTCAAGACGTTTTTTATTCAAATCCGAAAAAATCAGGCTACAATGGTTATAATCTTCAATTAAATGCTTATAGCTGTCATTAACGTTCTAATATTAACGTTCAACACACATTTAGCGAAATTTACGAATTTTAAGTTTTTTTCAGAAACTAAAAAAATGAGTTTTTTTCAACTTTCAAATCCGGATTTGAAATCCTTATTGTTGATCAAAATGCCTAAAATATATATAAAAACAAACAACTCCATGCCTAGTTTTAAAATATGTATTTGATTTGTAAAAAAAGGGTCCGAAAATAGGCCGAAAACGGGCTTGAAAATGACCCATCGAGCGACTGGAGGTTAAAGACGATGAACAGTGATTTTTTTTTTTTTTTGAAGTTATAATACTATATTATATATATATATATATATTACATCCATTATATTTATTTTTCTTATTTTGATTTATTTTTCTAATTTTCATTCCTAATTTTAATACTTATAGTTGCAAAAAAATTATTTAATTTAGTTATATGTATACTAAGATTAACAAATAATTTGACAAAAACAAATGTCAAAATGAGGTGTCTATAAAGCTCATAAGAATTAAATTGTTAGATTTTGAAAATACTTTATAATTCCTATTTCATTGCCATATTCATGAGACATCAATCATTATATATCCATTTAAATTCAAAAGTGTGTTTCATGGGGAGGGTTTGGGTTGGGTTTAAGGCCCACGTACGCATGAGCATTCATAAGTAAATGAAAAGTCTCCATAATCATTTGCAGCCCTTATTTTACAATAAGCGACTCCACCGGCTAATAGTAGTAAAAGATAAACCCTAACCCCACAGTCAATCATGAAAGTCCATAAGTAAGTTGTCATATATAATATTATTGGCAAATAAAATATCGGAAAAATAATTAACAGGTAACACATACTAGTGTTTGTATAAACGATACATAACCATTGATCATATTTTATGACGTGGAACCTGTATACTAAGCTTTCCTCATAAATCTCCATTAAACAAAATGTACCATCCACATAAAATTATTGATATTCGGATGAATATTATTATTCCTGGAATACTGTTTCGATTATGTCTTAATAAATAAACAGTTGTCAATATCATGAAGTAATAAAAACTGCATGATTTATTTTAAGGATTTTTTTTGTAACTTCTTAAATTTATTTAACATGCCTGTGATTATTAGCAACGACATTATTGTGACAGCAAATTTGAATCCTAGTGACATCTTAAGTTTAAGGGCACTAATACAGGGCCGAAATCCACTATATTCGTTCAGGGTCAAAATTTCGTAATACTGTCAAAATAGTCAGATGAAACGAACTCGTAATTTTGTATTCGAAATAAATTTTCTAAATGCCTTAATTTAATCATAAGTATGGGTTTTAAATCATAGTTCGTTGTTTTTCAAAATCTTAAAGTTCGAGTTTCGAGGTGTAATGGGACTCTAAAGTCAAACTAATTATTTGGTTTATAAAAGACGATGGTGCGGCATGAAGTGACATTTGACGAACACTATATCCACTAATATGCCTGTTTTGTGATATGTATAAACACAAACACATATATTAACATTATAACTTGTTGAGCTTAAATTTTTTTATTTTTAGATTGATTTCTTTTAATTTAATCTATATCAAATCCTAACATATTTAATACATATCCTTGACTAGACGTTAAAAGAAATTTGCTTTTGAAAAAATATTTAAGAATCGCCATCCTATCGAAATTGAAAAAATTTTATAAAGTAGGATCAATGGGTCGGTTAATTCTCATTTAACCACTAGTTTGTGAAAAAATTAATTTAAAACCAACTTTATTAAACTAGATATTTTTGGATTTGGAAATTACCCTATTAAAACTATATGGTTACTACCTTAAAATTCTTAAATCAAAATCTATCCCCTTTAATGCTAAAAAATTCATTAATATCATATGATATCTACAATAAGTGTTTACAAGTTATTATTACAATTTACAAAGTGATTTAGTTATTTTTTAAATTAATATTTAGAAACTAATAATATTTACAAATAAATACCAATTATATTTACAAACAAAAAATTTTATTTTTATATTACCCTAAAGGTGTCTACGTTCTTGATAATTAAGATAAGACAACACATAATTTCTTTATATAAAGTTTTAGTGGGTTGATTATTTTTAATTTTCAAAACTCTTTTCATTTTAAGTATTTTGACAAAAATATACTTTGAGGTGTTAGATCTTACAAACTATCAATGTGTTAAAAATCATTAAAACATATCATTATTAAAGTGTGTGTGTATACGTATACCTTTTTTTCTCTTAAAGGATTAATTACTACATACGTACAATTTTGTAATAATATTTTGCCATTATTCTCTTTAAATTTCATTATTATTTATTTTCATTTAAAGACCAATTATATTAAAAGTTTAAAAAATTGGAAAAGCAAATCAACTTACCGTACGGTATAGGGTAGGAATGCAACCGAAAACCATTATAGGTTGTCTAACCCGTCTTATCCGTTAAAACAGCCGGTGGTGTTGGATGCGACTGTTTTGACTTTGCTTAAGGCAGCAGGAGAGGTCACCTGAGCTAAACCAAGTATTCCAGACACTCCGGTGATGTCAATTCAATCTAAGGAACAACCGAAAGTGGTTGTTCGCGAAGGGTAGGGAGTGGTCAGCAGTAGCTCTCAACTGGAGTCAAATCCGGCGTCCTCGGTGATTAAAAAAGCTATCAATGTGAAGCTTTCGACGCCTTGAAGCTTCCTATCATTTTCTAAAACCTTAGAAATTAACCACAAAAAAAAAAAAAAAAAGAAGTATTTCGAAATGAAATTTTCAAATCCTAACTTCTTCACAACATAAGATCTGAACTTTTAAGGTGGTTTTTTTGTGATTGCTTATGAAAAATGGTTTGTTCGAGCCCCTGTTTATAATATTGGAGCTTGAATAAAACTTGGAAGGGATGAAATCATCTTAATTTCATATTGATATAAATTAGGTTTGATTCTTAATTGATCCGAATTTCATGAATTTGTGCCGTTAACATAGAATATTTTGATCATATTCCTTGTTGTATTGTTCCTCGAAAACTTCATGGTGCTTCAATTTGGTCAAATCCTCCATTAATGGTGATTGGAGGTCCTTAAAGTCCGAATTTTTCTCGATTTTCAATCCTCATTTTGATCTCTTAAATTTATAAATCGAGACTACCTTTTAGTTTTAATTCGTAGTACTACATGCATAGTTCATGATTTCACCATTAATTTACTGAAATCATGAAGTAAAGGTGAAAAAAATGGCCATAAAAGAAGCCATCTGAACTCGTCCATGGCACAAATCAAGGGAGATGGAGGCTGCAGATGATGATGTTAGCGTGATGTCATCACGGCCAATAGTAGCCCTACATGTCCCTTCCATTAAAAAAAATAAAATGAGACAGTTTGCCTCCTTTAAAATTCGAACCTATTATTAGCTATTTAATGGGATCCGAAAAATTTATAATTAAAATTAATATAATAGTAAATCGATAATTATTATTATTTTATTTTATTATATTTTTATTATTTTTTATAACATTTATTATTATTTGTTATTTTTCTTTTTTTCTCTCTTTTTTATATTATTATTATAATTCGTGGGCTTAATACAATATTAATTTTTACTAAAAATTAAAGTTTTAAATAAGAAAAAAGCGTATCTTTATAACTATGATTAAAACTTTCACCTAAGTGTACACTAATTGAGAAA
The DNA here is from genome assembly GCA_024138025.1 of Combretum micranthum. Lineage (NCBI taxonomy): Eukaryota > Viridiplantae > Streptophyta > Magnoliopsida > Myrtales > Combretaceae > Combretum > Combretum micranthum. Next base: position 942,529 of record JAMXBD010000188.1, on the reverse strand, counting down.
TCATAGTCAAACTAAATGGTCAAAATTTTACTAAAGCTTGGCGTGGCAACAACCTATGTAAGATCAAGCCATGGGAATCTGCTAAAAAGCCATGTGGATGTGTAATATAAACACTCAGGACTATTAATATTAATAAATAATTTCTAGTAAATTTTGTACCCTTGAAACGTGATGTATCGCAGATTGACTAATAATAATAATAATAATAAAGGTGAAAGACTTACACCACCACAAGGAATTTCCTCCTTGCCGATAATCTCGAGCTAGGAACATTTTGAAAATAGAACACAAACCAGTTGATGATTTTCTTTTTCAACATGACGGATATGGTATTGACTGAACTGAACCGACACATAGAAGATAGGAACGGAGATTTTCACCGCATCCAATTCCATTTAAGAATAAATACAGTAAAAAAGAAAAGAACCAAAGAAAAAGTGGATATCTAACCCAAAACCTCTATATTACGGATAGGTAAAACCGAGAATCATCACTTCATGCATCTATGCGTGGCCAAGAAGGAAGTAAAGATAAACTATTTAAATGCCACTAATCATTTCAAGTGGAGCGTTACACTCAATGAATAACTATTAGGTAAGGTGCCACTTCCACGGTAAATTAGCGTATACTAACTAGCTATTTTGATTAGTCTATCAAAATTCTTTATATTCTATCTCCATTTTTTATTATATAATAAACTCAGCACATTATTTCTTCCAAAGGTGCGCCATACACCGTTATTGCTCATTCCCACAACCCAAGAACTTCTATTATCAAAACAAAACTGTCATGCCAAATCAAACCCAAATCCAAGATCATTCATAATATAAGCCACCGAGGAGTCGATACAAACGAAATATCACAGTTTTGTTACACGACAACATTGTGAAGTACAACATTCATACATTTCTTGATATCAAAACCATGAAATCCGGAGATAGATTGTTCGATACGATCAACTCCGCAATATGTGGATGTAAAATAGGCATGGTCCTATTCTCACCCAGGTATCGCGAGTCTATTATTGTCCCCATGAGCTTGTTTCAGAAAAATATTTACTGTCCTAGGAATATTATTTCCATCATGTCCTCGTCAATAGACAATTTACATGTATTAAATAAATTTTTAAAAAAATAAAAATATTCTTAAAAAAAAAGTAAATAGTTATTATCACTCTACGTATAAATATCACTTTTATTATTGTTTGGGATATGATTTGAACACAATGGTTGGAATAGCAAAGCTTTTTCCGCTTATTTCATTAGTGAAGATGAAGGAAAAATTGATACCTATACTATATATTGCGAAGTGAATGTGCACATCAGCTCAGGATTATAGATGTTGGGATAACCTAACATAGAAAAGATGGGGAAAGGTTTTGCTATGCTCTTAATGAAGCAAAGAGCACGACTGGAAATATGAATTTAACACCTTACGAGGGTACGTACCGTTTCTCTTTATTTGGGGTTAGAAGAAGGGAATGGACGCACATAACGCCATAGGCAATATGTGTTGCGTGTGGGTTAGCTGGGTTCGTATTTTATTATTCCATATCAATTTTGTATCACTTACACAAATATTTATATATACATATGAACAATTAATTTGCATTATAATTATATATATATATATATATCCTATCGGTATCATATTTATATGTTAATATGTGTCATGCCAAGTTTATATTTTATCTTTGTAGTTATATTTCTGGTCATGTTAAATTCATATTTAAGTTATTGATAAGAGATAGTTAGCCCTATCATTAACTGTTGTTCTTTTTCCCCTCAAATTAATATGCTTTGTTAAAATAGCATTATTGAACACCGTTTCATCTATAATATTAAAATGGAGAACATTACTAGTGAGGGATCAATATTTGGATTAAATATAAATAGAGAACAAACTTTTGATGGTTAAAATAAATTATCAATATGTTATGTTAATTGCCTAAAATAAACTTCTACGTGGTTAAAAAATTAAGAATTAATTTAGTAGCTTTATAAAGATCAGGTATATTAGTACTGTCATACGGGTAATACAGTTAGGATCCCAAATATTATTTAAGTGTAACAATATGGTAAAAGAACCATGTAAATGCTATAATATGATATTTCTATAAAGGTAAATGTCACGAACCGTTTCTAAACTTTGATAGAATGAACAATTAGGTACCTCAACTTTGAAATTAATAATTTAGTATCTAAATTATACAATTAATCAATTTATTACCTAAAAAATTTTTACTTATATACCAAAAGTACTTTCGTTCTATTGGTTAGGAACGCCACATGGAATGATGATATTAGCCAATTTAACAAAGGTATTATAATAACGTACAAAATTTTTTTTGAGACATTAAATTGATCAGTTTCAAAATTGAGATAACTAATTATATATTTTATCAAAATCGATGTATCATTCTTGACATTAATTCTTTCTATAATAATGTGGTTACTGATAAACAAATTTTAATTCTGAAATTTCAACTATTTTATTCTTTACGAGTTATTACTTAATAGATGAAAGGCGAACACACTAAAAGAGATATATTACTGCTGTAGATTAAGACATACAAGCATATATTACCTGGGGCCAAAAAACCAATAGCATATATTACAACAACAGGATAAACTTTCCAGGTTTCTTCCTTCCACGTTTTATCCAAATCAGCATCAAATTTCATTCCTTGAGTCATGACAATCGTAGCATTACGAAATCTCAGCTTGACAAACTATCGAAGAGGAGAGAAAAAATTCCCAAATAATTTCAGCTCTGTTTTTCTTACTCTTTTTCTAGTCTCAGATTCTACAAGCTCATTCATTTATCCAAGTTTTATTGTCTTAAAAACAGCAATTAAAAGTTCAAAAGCGACAAAACCCATTTATGAAAGAAATTCAGTCCAGCATTTTCCAGATCATATGCCGACACTAGAAAGTTCCTTACCTTTGTATGCTTATAACAGCATAAAACAAGGACGTTTCACCCACTGCCCTCGTCTTTCTTTCATTCGCCCGGCCTCGGCTTCCTTTCTTTCTTTGCCTCTTGCGTTCCCGGCCAGCTTCACTGCACAATCCGAATCGGCAGGGCGGGTACACTCCTATCCACATGCAAAGATTTCAACCATTAGAGTGAGTTTTGATATCCAAATTTTATGTTTTGGGGATTCTAATACTCTGAAGTGCATAAGGATTAAATTGTTAGATTTCGAAAATACTCTGTAATTCCTATTTCACTATCATTTACTCATGAGACATCAATCATTTTATCCATTTTAATTCAAAAGTGCCGAGGCCCACGCATAAGTGTCCTTATATAAAAAAATCTCTATAATCATTTGCAGCGCTTAATTAATTAAATGTGAGTCCACCACACAATACTAATAATAGTAAAAGATAAACTTTATAGTCAACTACAAAATCATGAAAGTCCAAACGTACATGGACGTGGCAAGCTTTTAGGGTTAACCATACTGTGTCATCCATGGCCCATGAGCTGCAGTCCATTCATTGCATATTCTACCTTACAAAACCCTTTTATCTTTTACTTAGGCATCTCTCCGGATTGGGTCTATAGGACATGACCCGAACCAACACAGTAAGTCTATTATTAGCATGATTCCAAACTGTCAAGAAGACCTATCAAGATTGATGGATCCTATATGGGTCCATATGGACCATCAAAACCAATAAGTCCAAAAAGGTTCACCCAAATAAAGAAAAAAAAAACAATAATTATGGTATAATTTTTTGTTCTTTAATTTGCATTATAATGATATATTTATCCTATCCCTATCATATTTATATCTTAATATATGTCATGTCATGTTAATATTTTATCTTTGTAATTATATTTTCATCATATTAAATTCATATTTAAGTTATTGATAAGAGATAGTTAGCCCTATCATTATATCTTATATGGTTCTTTTTCCCCTCAACTTAATGTGCTTTGTTATAGTAATAGCAATTTTGAACACCATCTCATCCGTAATATTAAAGTGAAGAACAAGTGAGGGATCAATATTTGGATTAAATACAAATAAAGAACAAACTTTTGATAGTTAAAATAAATCATCAATATGTCACGTTAATTGCTTAAAGTAGAAGAATAACTTTTAAATGGTTAAAGTTGAGAATTAATTTAATAGTGTTATAACTATACTTTCATGGAGTCTTTATTTGAACCATCTAGTATAATGTTGATATTTTGTTTTAACCATTTGAATGTTTGATCATTTATTTGAACTTGACCTAAATGTTGATCCCTAACATGTGAGTTACCCCACAAAAGCAAAAAGTTATACTTTTAAGTGTCTTTAGTGTATTATTTTTCAATCAATTGATATTTTACTATAAAACCTCCAACACAATCATAAAATATTAAAGAAAATGTTGTTTTTGTTAAGTGGTTGGTAAACTTTAACCACCACAATCTTGGACAACCTTCATTAGGTGTATCCCAAATAACCAATGCTATCGATATTTTATTTTATTTTATTTTATTCATTATTTTTATAGTATTTGTTCCATTTTATTTATCAATCGTTTTAGGATTTTTCTATTTTGTTATTCTTATATATATATTCATTTTATTCAGATATGTGTTAGATTTTTCACCAGTGACAACAATACATCATCATCTAGTATTTAAAAGAAAAAGTAATCCTTTACATTATTAAATAATATTGTGACATTCTCAAGAGGATACATTAATTGCTTTGTAATTAGAGAAACCCTTAGATTAAATTTTAATAACAACAACAGCATAGAGTGTCCTTTTTGGTTTGCATGGGGTGCCGACCAAACTTTTTAGAGGACAAAACCAGGTTGTTTCCATTATCATGTCACCGATCAGATTTAGTATAGTAGGATTTCGTGCTAATTTTGTGAAATATTAATTTGGACAATAGTTACAGCCTGTATGAGATTTAGGATATTATCGTTATCCAATTATTAGTATATATATTTTTGGTGAATATACAGTTATATACCGTAACGTTCATGTTATTATCAATATGTTAGAACTCCTTATTTAACTGAGAAAAAAATATCTCTAAATGAAAGTTGAAATCAGCAACTGAATTTGACATATAAATTTTAGAGTTCGATGCCTCTAGTCTCGTTAATTTTTATAAGTGCATAATTTTACAAATAAACATAGTAGTTACGGATGATATAGCCATATAGTGGTAATGTTAAAACTAAAATTTGCACTTCCGAACATGATCTATAAATCAATATGAAACCATAGTTGTCAAAATCACGATTTTACCTATATGATTTTACGAGTTTACGATTTCATAAGATATTTTTGAGTTGACTCGTGTATAAAATCGTTTGTTTATAAAATCTTGTGATTTTAACTGAGTCTACATATAAATCTAATATAATCTTGTAGTTTTAATAGAGTTTATCAACTTTATCTAAATAATATCTAAATAAGTCAATTAGGCTAATACTTAAAAAATATAACCGTATTTTTACAAGCTCATCAACTATTAAGATGATACATCTTTCTTATCCAATTTCAATTTTATTTTTATACGCTCTCTCTATCTCTTATCCTCCCTTCGCCAACTCTGCTGTTACAGATTTATATAATTCATCTAAATGAAGTTATAGCAATAAATTTTTCAAGAAACTTATTTATTTCTTTTATATAATAAAATTTTAAGATAAGTCGAAAAATTATATTATCCTTTAATTTATAACTTCTTTCAGACAAAATATTAACTCTACTTGTTTTGTTTTTATATTATGGATTAAGAATTATAATGGAAAAGAGAACTTAATATTTTAAATATTTTTTACATTTACTATGTATTTTAAGTTTTTTACTATTTCAATAAACATATCTATAATTTTTCAAGGCTATTTTACATAGAAAATAGAAACTTACATTTTTTTCATTTCAATTCTACATTCTGATTTTACGGAGCATATCACGATTCCACGTTGAGTTGTGACTTTAACAACCATATACTGGACTAATGATATGTGTTATGTAATGTTTTGGTACACGTACAATATATTATACAATCTTATATATTTGCACGTCAATCACTAACGATATATTTTAGCGATCGAGCTAAAGTATTAATCAAAGATGTCAAACTCGTGAATGGTAATTTCACGTAGCTATTAGTCGGCTCTCGTTGGAATTATTGAACGCTAGTCATTTCTCTTGTTTGTATATTTGTAGGAATAGTAAGTTATATTCTTTAGCTTTAAATGATTCCATCTTAATGAATTTTCTTTTATAAAACATAATGGGTTTGCGAGTTTGAGTTCAAATAATCGATTATCCTTTCATTATGCGGAGACTTATAGGGGAATCAAGTTTTGATGCAATAATTGAGAAGGGTAGAAGGTATGTCGACATAACGGATGCATTTAAAGATGATTTGCTTCGAGACCTGCTAAAGTCATGTGAGTACACCCTTTCTTTACCTAATATAAATGCATTGTGGTTGATAAGGAAAACCAGGCACTTTGAATTTAGGAACATCCTGTGTAATCAAGTATCATGATTATTACAGGAGGATTTAAGAATGTGTAGTTTGTTGACGGATGCTGATGGCTATTTTTCTTGGTGTTAATAGTGAAGCAAATTAGTGTTAATAGTGAAGCAAATTAGATTAAGGTTCTATATACGGCTTGGTAAGTCGAATGGGATATACTATTGTCCAGCACTAACGTTTCAAAGTAAAAAAAAAAGAATCTGATTGAGATTTGTGGGTGTATTGACCCATTGCTTGGCAATTTGTCAAAAGTACTTGGTAAATACGACATTAAACTATTTGCTTCGACTGCATAGATGAATAACTACATTGAGTGCGAATGGCTTTGGTGAGCTCATGTATCCCAGCTCCGGATAAATGCCAACAAAATTTTAGTATGGATGTACTTTTAGTAGTCTTTTATTGCTTTGTATACAACCTTTATGGTGTGTAATTGTTTCTAATTAAGGATGTATATAATCAAGTAATACTGGGTGCAGCTCCTATGGGTTTATCCTTTAGATATGGTTGTTAGACCAGACCGAACAGGCTTAAAAGATGGCAAAGGAGGTCCTTTCGAATATAGATTTAATCTTGTGACAATTATAGGTGTTGGAAATTAGCCAATAGGATAAGCCTGTAAGTTGGAATAGTTCAATCTAGTGTATTTTAGTTTTGTAAAATTTTTTGCAGAAAGCAAGTATACATTGAGGATTAGTACCTAGGCTTTTTCTTTTTTCGAGATGGCATAATGTTTCCACCATTAGACACCCTTGAGATATAGGATGTAAATTCATTTAACATATACCTAAAAATGGGGCGTTATAATTATGCTGGGAAACATGTATCGACTTCACATATAATTGCAAATTTTATTTCCCCTAGCATGCAACTAGTAAAGCTGGTACGTACCTATACTGTCAGGAAGTTGAATGGTTCATTCATAAGCATCCGGATATCCCATAATGTTAATGGTTAAATAGTAAATTATTAATTTTGTGTACCTTATATGTAAGTTATCATATTGGTTTAGGGTTACCGAGTTTTGTTTTGAGTAGGCCCAATAACATATTATTTAATTAGGGTCTATGGGGATCATGACCTCTAAAGTAACAATGAACTTACTTAGCATTAGTTGATATACAGTTCCATTATCTCTAAGTGCAATAATATATTATATTGTCTTAGTCAATTAGTCCTATCCATTTATGGAGTTTGGTGAAGCGATGAGATTTAACACTTCGGTTCAAAAAATATCAGTTTAAAATTGAAATATTGGGTTTTGGTTCAATTAGATCGATTTATTAACCATTTATGTGAGTAAATTATCCCATGTATCCAGCTTAGTTTTACTAAGTCCAAATTAAGGCTGTAGAAAAAATTAACTAAATTAATGCAATCATACGATTTAGTTCATGATTCGGTTTGAGACCTTATATCAAATCATATGATTTGAACCAAACTGAGCTAAATCATTTTGTATATTTAAAAAAAAAAATGCAGACATATGTATTTTATTAATTTTATATTATAAAATTAAATTATTTTTAAATTTTTAATTTATATATGTATCATTCATGAGAATGAAACAAGATTGATCATATCATATTTCAATTGTCGTACTATATCTACAAATAAGATCATTTTCAAATTTTAGCCTCTATTGTTCTGAATTTCCTTTTCTTGTTTCCTTTTGTCTTACTAATTAATCTACTTCTATTACTTAGTTACTTATTGATTAATATAATTGATAATATGTCAATTACAGGTGTAAAATGAATTAAATTTGAAACTGATATTAGGATAAAATACTCTTAATTTATTGAGTCTAGTATATTATTATAGATTTGGATCATTGGGTTTTCATGATCTAAAATCAAAATTTTTGCAGCGGAATTTCAAATTTGAAAACCATAAAGCAGTATCCAAGTGCTTTAATTAGATTAACAATAAGAGGAGATTAATTTGTATCTTAATCCGAATTTAGGAATTGACCTGTGAATCGGACCTGTAGAAACCGTGACTCTACAATTCCCTCTATAGTATCCACACACGAACGAGTATGTAGAAATATCTTCAAAAACGATTTTGATTCTCTCTCTCTCTTCTCTCTCTCTCTCTCTCTTTTGTTTGCATAATTTCTCTACTCGTCTAATTTGATTTAATAATGTCTCACCTAAGGAGAGGTTGTCTATATCTATATATAAACAAGTAGGAAACCCTAAAGACAGATTTATTTAATATTTAATAAAAAAAATATGTTATTTCATTAAATATTAATTTTCTATAATAATCGTTTGTTATTTTTAAACCATTGAAGAGTAATAATTATAATAATTCCTAAAGGTTTAAATATAAACTCATAATATATTTTGTTCGTTCTTGTGTGTGCGACCCTATAGATTCATCTAATATTAGCAGTAGGCCCTAAACAACTTTTAAACCTACAAGACATAATTGGTCTCTAGCAAGAGATTATGCTTAATCAAATTAAGTGAAGATCGGTGATCCAACTTTACCTATTAACATTCAATTAGTTCGTCCCTTTGTCACATGATATCTTGTGATCAAACATAAGGTGTGGATCAATACACTATTTAATCACATATTTCTTGAATTTAAAGTCTGACTGACTTAAACAAATGACTTTGATAACTCCTTATTAGTTCATTCGAGCACAACTATGCGTTTCTCAGTCTTACTCATCAAAAGGCTCAAAAGATATCTCTCTCATATTAATGAGAAGAACAAATTCCTTCACAAGCACTCATATTGCTTCACATAACTTATTCCATGTCCAAGTATAATCTTATAATTATTCGATTAAAGATAATGAAGAGTTGAATCAAAACATAGAACGTGTTATGTAGGAAACACTGGCGTCATTAGGTCAAAGGATTAAAGCAATACTGTAATAAGAAATACTTATCATATTAATTCATATAGTATTGTCTTAGATAGTAATTCCAATACCACGTACTCTTACATGTATCCATGTGCTGAATCAATATCTCATATCCATGATCAGTAAAACATGATCATCATTCAACCAACATACTAGTCTTAATTCATTAGTATTCCATATAATGAACGACTAGGGATAATCTAGAATAAAGTTATTTCTTGCCTTATGGTTTTATTATTAAAGTCACATACTTTAATAACATAAGGAATAACTAATTTATTCAAGGAATATTTTCATCAAAGAAAAATGTGGCCAACAATAACTTTGATAAAGAAAATTGACTTATATTAAAGATAAATATTCAAATGACATAGAATCCATATGGCCTAGGGCATATCACTAACAGGGATAATACAAGAGAATGATACTAATATATAAGTATAGCTTTATGATTGATAAAATCCCTCCACCATTATAGGTTTTACATATTTATTTAGGTAAATAATTATTTTCAAATTTAAATATTTATATTTGCATTGGTGATAAGAAATATGTAGTTTAAAATATTCAATAAGATGCATGCTTATTTTAAGAATAAAAGTAATTCAAATGACAAACTAGGCCATATACCAAACTTTTTTTTCAAAAAAATTATGAAAATAATCATGTGGTTATATTCGAATTCAAAAGAAAAATTGAATCTTAATACACAATTTGATTCGATTCGGGAAGCAAACCAGACTAAACCATACCCCAGCCCTAATAAGATTAAACTAGATTCACATGTGAGTTAACCATTAGAATACTGAACCAACAACTAATTAAGGACCCTAATGAATTAACTTTAGGGATGCCCTTAATAACCAACAAAGGGCAAGTGCTTTTCCTTGTGTGGATCCTATTTCAATGGGGACTTCATGAGTCAATCCACCCACATGTCAAATAGATAACATAAGTGATAAGGGGCATTCTATAAAAATTTTCCTTTTATTCTATTTTTTAGTACCTAAAAGAGCCAATTATATTAGACTAATTATGTTAGAGTTGAGTCATATAGCTTCTCATCTCTTATGGCTTGGCTTTTTATGGCAGATATTGGTGTTCAAGGTTCCAAACTCAATAGTGGCAACCAAACACGAGGGTTGCGCTCATGCGGGACTTACTAAATGCCTTACAGCATGATTTGACAGTAGTCGTGCAATACTAGTGTTCATGTTCGTGAAGGCACACTACTCTTTTAAGAGGATTCGCAGCATGTCAAGCCTTGATAAGTTTTTTTTTTTTTTTGCTTTACATCGAATTAAACCACATGCTCCACCACTTGTGCGGATTGATCAAGAGTCAAAATATGGTTAGGACACTTATGTGTCTTCAATTAAATTGGTTTTTATTTTACTCAATTTAATTAATTTAATATCAATTTACATTGTAGAGCATCAACCTATTCGAGACCGATTTTGCAATGTCATATTATTTCATTAGTAATATTTGTCGAGCTATGAATTTAGCTCCTAACTTAAGGAAATTATAATTTAGGTCATAAACTAGTTTTCACAAGTCTAGGTATTCTTGGAAAATACAACAAGGTTTTGAAAAGTTTGATTTTAAAAGTCTTGATTCACTTTGGCATTTGTACATTTCAATTTGGGGAGTGGTGTTAACTAAAATATAATTTACGGTTTAAAATCTACATGAAACGCTAATTTATCTCAAATCTTGCTAAGAAAGCATCGAGCAGCTTTTGGCCACTTAAACGAATCAAAGTACATCTTTTTAATAAGGGCAAGTTGAATATTCATATCTTCCACATAATGAGCTCGAAGAACATACATTTATGCCCTATCCATCCCAATCATTGCAATATTATTAAGTTTCATCTATCTATGAAGATTAGGCAAGGTAAATGGATCGTGTCGTGCCGTTCGCCTGCCAAATTTTATGTACTTTGGGTGCCGCGTACTTTTGCGTGCCTGGTCCATTTCGTGCTAGTATGTCTCACATGCTGTGCTTCCTATGCTTTTTTTTTTTTTTTTTTGGTGTGTCGTGTAGTCCGACCCATTTATTCGCGTGCCGTGTTGCATGCCGGTTCGCGTGCCTTCAATCGGGTCTAATTTCACACGATTTTTAGGTTTTTTATTATTTTCGACTCACGGTTTTTTTCGATGGTTCTCGGAATTTTAATTAAAATAATTATTCAAATTAGTTACAAATAAATTATTGATTGTAACATTTAACATAAATAAAATTTAGACAATTACTAAAGTAATATTTTTAATTCTATTAATAATAATATGCATTACATTATTATTTACATTAATAGTAAAAAAAGTAAATAATTTAATTTTAAAAAAATGGTGCAAATGTGATGATTGGCCACCTTGTTGTCCGTCTTGATCATCAGCATCACTCGGGAGCTGATAGTGATACAATGGTTGTGGCCCTTGTGGGGCTAGTGGTGGAGGATACACCACTTGATAACTTGTCCTTATGGGTAAGGCTGTAAACTAGTCGAATCGAGTCGAGTTGATACAGTACCAAGTTCGAACTCGATTCAAATAAAAAACTAGAAGCTCAAACTTGAACTCGATCGAGTTTTAATTTTTAATCTCGAACTCGACTCAATTTAATACTCGGTAAACTCAAACTCGACTTGATTAAGCTTAATTATTCTTTTAAATATTGATTTAAATATAAAGAGTATTTAATACCCAATAAACTTGAACTTGACTCGACTCGATTTAATACTCGATTAAGCTCGCGAACTTACTGAGATGAGTAATTAAAAGCTCGAGCTCAAACTCGATAGCTACTCGAGTAGCTCAAACTCGATAACTACTCGAATAGCTCAAACTTGACTTTTTGCCGAGTCGAACTCGAGCAACTCATAGGCTATCTCGACTTACTTACAACCTTACTTGTGGGGGTTATGGCCCTTGTCTACCTTGAAATTAATATGTTAATAGTAGTATGAAATCATTTTAAAATAAATAAAATAAACTAAAATATTATATTTTTTAAGAAGAAAAATATATTTAACTAAAATAATAAAAATAATTTATTTAAATATAATTTAAAATAAATTAAAAAAATAAATCACTATTTTTATGTTATTGTTTTAAAAAAAGGCATATAAATCAATTACTATTACAATATTATTTTACAATTTTATTTTCTTTTATTTCCTAAACAAGTAAACGATATTGAAGTTAATATATTAATAATAATATAATTGAAATCATTTTAAACAAATAAAATATACTTAATATATTATATTTTTTAAGAAGACAAATATATTTAATTAAAATAATAAAATAATTTATTTAAATACAATTTAAAGTAAATTAAAAAAATAAATCACTATTTTTATATTATTATTTTAAAAAAAGGCATACAAATCAATTACTATTACAAGTAAACACTATTTTATAATTTCATTTTCTTTTGTTTCCTAAAGAAGTAAACAATTTTGAAGTTAATTTGTTTGTAGTAATACAATTGAAATTGTTTTAAACAAATAAAATTTACTAAATATATTATATTTTTCAAGAAGACAAATATATTTCATTAAAATAATAAAAATAATTTATTTAAATACAATTTAAAGTAAATTAAAAAAACAAATCACTATTTTTATATTACTATTTAAAAAAAAGGCCCATCTACTGGTTCGTGTGCCTTGCGTGCTGGCTTGCACGTGCCCGTGCTTTTATCTTTTCTCTTCGCGTGCCGTGCCAGGCTCGCGGCCCACGTGCCGGCCCACGCATGATACGGCCTATTTATCATGCCTAGTGAAGATCGAAGCTACTAAGCAGATGGAAGTATAGTTTTTTTATAAGAGCAAGTTGAATGTTCATCTTGAATATGATGAACATGAAGAACATACATTCATTTCATCGGAAAAATAGTTTTTATTTCATCTATTTATGACGATTAAAGCTACTCAAACTATTAAATATACTCCAGCAAACGACGAATTACCACATGAATTAGTAGGACATGATTTTTTTTCCCTACCATCGTAGTCTAAACGGACCTTTCAAGATAACCATTCTGTCTATAGTGAGTACCACCTATACTCAACAACCTCAACTATGAGCGTTGTCTAATGACAAGCCCACTTAGTAGTGGGAGCCCTTGGTTGAATAATGAACAACCAAAAGTTAATTTTTCAACGACTGATTTTTACAATAAATAAATTCTTAGCCCCATTATCTGCTCATGACAACATAAAATTAGAATACGAAATCCTCTAAGATAGAAGATTCCACTTTTTGAGGAACATTTCAAAGAAAGGATAGGATCATTATTTGTACCTAACATTTTTGGAATCATATCTTTTTAAAAAATTTATTGCATTTTAACGTTCCTAAGTTTAAAATATGACAATTAAAGTCGAACAAGTCAATCCATGTCATGTGAATTATGTTTATTGACCATGATAATATGTGACGATACATAATATCTTAATATAATTGGATTATATGAGTTGTCAATTGATGTGTTCTATGAAAAAATCAATAAAAATGAGAATTAAGAAATATATTTTAGACAGTAATATCAAAAAAATTTAGTTAATCAAATATTTATGAGATTATATTTGGAATTACTTGTTAATAAAGATTGACTTTTTATGAGAAATTTTGAACTTCCCAATTTGGATTGAGTTACACACACTATAAATAGAAGTCCTAAGAACTCCTTCAACACACACAACTCACAAAACACTTTCAGAAATTGTGAGAAGTTGTAGAGTTCATTTGTTGTTTGCTAGAATTAAATCTAATCATGGTTCTTAAGACAAGTTGTCATGCCTCAAAAGAGGCCTAGTTAAATTATTCTGAAGTTATCATACAATGTGTGCATCTTTTATATGTGAATTGTCTCGTAAATTAGAGATTACAAGACTATTTTATTTACTTCATATAATTTGATCATACATATATAAACAAGATATCTCTAATAAATTTACTAAGGAATCCTATTTTCCACCTTTTTTCCAAGATCGCTAAGAATTGGTATCCCTACCAAATAATAAAAATTGGGTTTTAACTTATTTTAAAAGACTTGAATAATTACATGATTTGATAACTACATAATCTAAGTTCATCATACAAGTAACCTAACTTTTCCATTTTAAGATGTCTGATGAAGGAGCACTCTTACACATTCTTAGCCCATTCCCACCAAGCTCTATTCCTGCACAAAAACTGCTAAGGGTGAGTGAAACCACAGTTTAGTGAGTTTGTTCCTCACTACTACCAGTTATGCATGTTATCAAGCATCAAATTAGCATTCATATAGATCTATCTACACACAATATGAATGTACACGTGATGAATACAAGCAACACAACTGACCATCACCCAATAATAGTGAATCAATCTAACCATCATCAACTAATAGTGAGTCAAGCTGACCATCAACAAATAATAGTGAATCAAGCAAGTAAACCCGACTCAGGTAACACCTGCCTCCAAAACATTAGTAAAAAATGTCACGGGTAAAACTCATTTAAAAGATGGACAGATAGCAACTTAAGAATCTCTAAGTTATGCTCTTTTGAAAATACATTTTCAAATATACTTTCAGTTGCAAAATCAGAGCATTTCTTATAGGGGATTTTAGTCACATGCGATGAGTATATCCAATTAGTTTAGTCAAGTAATTATAGTTATCCCTTTATTCTAGCGATCATTTAGATATTGGCATTCACAACATTTAGTCATTCAATAGACAAGTACTACAACTAATATAATAACAAGCAAAAGCAAACTCAAGCAAATAGCATATCATTATAACTCCTTCACCTGAGTATTCTTGTTTGTTTGATACAACCTTTGGAAATATATGGGGTTTGAGAATTTGGATTCAATATATCCTATGAAATGAAATAACAATTATTCATTATAGATTTGTAATAAGTCGTATTGGTGCTCAAGCGTACTAAACTAGGGTTTTATTGTACCTAGTCTAAATTTCATTATTAAATATCGGTTTATAAATTCATAAAGACTAGGTTTTCCCGGTTGAGTTATAAAATTCGTGTAAACTCACTTTTCTTAGAAAAGTGCCTTAAATGATTTCAAATTCTGTTTTCAATAGTGAAATCTTAATCAAGGTATCTATATCTTGAATTAACTTGATTAGATTTCTATGGCCTATATTAATTTAGACTTTGTAACTTAATGTTTTATAATTCTAAAATCCATATTTATATTTATGTGAGTAGTTCTTGGGCTTAATCTTTTAATTCCAAATTATATCATTATATTAGTCAATATACACTCGAATTATATCAAATTTGCTATAAAAGTCTTAATTATATATATCTGCTATGGCATACATATATATTATATATATATATGAGTACACTCCTTAACTAAACCTATGAGTAGCAAATTTGAAGCTTATAAAATTTTCTATTTTCTAACTTTAATATAAAATTCATATTAATGGATTTTATTTATGAAAAGTGGTTTAAATAGTCTTCAATGCTAGTTTTTATTGTGCAATCTTCAACTAAGCCTATAATATTCTTTTTACTCGGATTTTCATATATAAATAAACATTGGAAGCTTGCTTTGAGTACTATATGATAATTAAAATTTTATTAATCTATAAACTTTATTTACTCTATAAATGCGATAGGTTTTATAGAATATTTTTAAGTCTTACTTTGCTTAATAATTTTATAATTAAGCGTTTATTATTTATGTGGTCCTTTTAGTATGTTTACCCTAAGGTAGTTGGTATTTACTACTTATTATTTATTTTCATTGTGTTTCTCTTGATTTTAGTTTATGTTTATATCTCTATTTATGGTGTTCCTATTGTCCTAGACTTTCCTTAATTTAAATTTATGTTCATTAATGCCTACTTTGATAATATAATTTCTAATATTATTTTACTTTGTTTGTTAGTCTTATCTGTCTACGTAGGTTGAAACTTTTATTATTTATAGGGTCATACTCTATAATCTAACCATTCATTCATCTTTCTAATATGTCTATGGATATATATAGATTCTATTGTATATTTAAACATGTGTTGTTATGAGAAATCTTTATAAGGTCGAATACTCTTGGGTTTTTGTCTCTAGAGTTATTTTAGCTAATCATTTTCTCTTTTTTTTTTCATTTTATATTTCTATTTATAATTTTTATGTTTTCATGGGGCTAAGTACATATCAATTAAACTTAAATTTTCTTTGTGCATATGTATGGTCATATATAAGGTATGGTTCCTAGGATTTGATTTTGTATTGGAAAAGAAAAGAAAATAGGGATTAGGGTCTGCACAAGTTATGTTGGAGGGAGGGAAGATCCTTTGTTTTCCCCTACCGGTCTGCATGACCTGTGCTAGAGGGTATGCAAAAGTGTTTTGCAAATTTCCTTAGTTATATGGTATGATTCATGTTATTGTTATTGAGTTGAGTTTCCTTGTAGCGTTTTAGGGTTTTAGAAATTTTTTTAAGCTTTTATATTCATGTTTTTCAGTCGTATTCTTGTATTGTATTGTACCTAGATTACATAGTTACATTGTGATTTCATTAATAGTTTTAGAATTGAAATTTACTATAGGTAGTCCTAGTTTTAGTTAGTTGTCACTTCCTAAATCATGTTATCTACTCATTTTACTAAGCATAGACTAAGTTTATCACAAGTCATGTATAGTAGATTCCATTTCCTTGTATGAACCGTACACTCTAGCATAAGGTCTAATGTACAAGTTAGTCTTTTATGGTATTCACTACTACATGAATTACTTAGGTAAAGTAGTTTATGATTCAAGTGAGATATATATATATATATATATATATGTGTGTGTGTGTGTGTCTAATATTATCATCTCCAATTTCAAGGAATGTAAGGCATATACTATTCTCAAGACACCTCAATTCATATTTTTCCTATATTTCTATGCACAAATGAGATGTGGACTATAAGATAGGATGAATTTTTACATTTTTTGGATTGGAAGCAAAATGGCCAACCCTCTCCCTTAGAGATGACCGAATCCTATTGTTAGAAAGTATGATAATGAGTAGCTTAATTCTATAAATAAGCTTATTTAAATTAAGACAATTTTTACCTTTAGAACTTGACTTTTGGAGCTTGTTTTTATTATACTATTGGACGTTTTATCGTCCTTGAAGCTTACGGTTGGTATGGGGTTTTTGTGTTACTAAACTTTGTTTGTATTTTGTTTGGTCTAAGGGAAATTCACGACAGAGTAGTGTAGGAGGTAGTGATGTTTGGTTTTGGTTTATTTGTCTTATGAAGGAGTAGCTTTTACAGTTGAAAAAGATAAGAGAAAGTATGGTTTTGTTTTGTGGGAATTGTCTTATATAGAACTAAGCAGCATGGATTTACGGTTGGAGTTTTGCAGGAGTAATTGACTTGTTTGCTGCTTAATTATATGTTTTAATATATAAGTGACATATGAGTTTTGACTTTTGACAATGATAAATGCATGAATGGAGGCTTCTATCAATTGGGAGTTTGCTGCACATGGTCGAGATTGTCAAAAAGCAAAATTCTTGTAGTCAACAACTTGTCATTAATCCTCAATTTGTTTGATTTTGATTGGAGTTTTATTGGTCAATTGATTTAAGCCTGTTGACTTGATATATATAAAAAGATTTCCAATGAAATCACGGTGATAATTTGAGTAAGAAGTCGGTTTTCAAAGAGATAAATTTGTTCCAACTTCCATGTGTGTGTGTTACCGTGTAAATATGGGGGAAATGCCGGATCCTTCAAGCAATAATGATTCATCAACATTCATTTAATATATGTGCTAGATGGGAGCTTGTGATTTGTTGATGTCACTTTTACTTGGAATTCAAATGGCTAACTTGATCCAATGGTGAAAGCAAGTGGTGCGAATTGTTTCCAAGAGTAGATAGCTCACCTTTAAGCTTCATTTTACATCATAAATTACATAAATAAGTTATAATTATAATTATATAAGAAATATCTAAGTTTTCATAGAGTTTATTAAGCTATACGCGTCTAATTATATTAGTTATATAGGAGTTCTATCTGTAAAAGATTATCCAAGGCCTTTACAATATTTCTATATTATCCTTAAGTTCAAATCTTGAGTTTAAAGTTTACGCAATTGAATAATTTTAGAGTTTTATCATACGTGATTAGGCTTTTCTAGGCCCAATAAGCTAAATTAGGATTTTAACACCTATAAACTCCAAAATTTTGTAACTAAAATTATGGTATAATCCAAATTTTTATTTAAGATCTAGATTATTAGCTATAGATCTATTTTCGTTTCCCATTATGTATCTAAAACCCTAGTGATTCATCTTTTAGTTATCGTTTTATAACCAATAGGTTCTGTAAAGGGGTTGTTTTTTATTATATTTGAAATTTAGACCTATTTTTAACTTAGGTTTTTTTAGCAAATAAATAAATAAAATTATTAATTAATAGTAATTAAGTTATATTAAATGTTAAACATGCTTAACTAATGAAATACCCCAAAACCTTCACATATATTAGAAATTGGGTTTAGATAGATTTGAATGAATTAAATTTAATCATAGGATATAAATAGACAAGTTGACAAAGTTAGATTAGTAATTAATTAAATAAAATTTGAGATTTTGATTCTAAATCTCCTAAACATGTTTCTAAATTGTTTAGAGAATTCCAAAACTCTTGATTCTTAGCCTAATTACTAATTCCTAAATCCCAATAAAATTTGAGTTCATTTGCTTGTATAAAAATATCAGTTCTTAAACCCGAACTCAAATTAAATATCTTTTTATCTAAAATAAATTCCTAAATTAAGTTCTTATTATAAGTTTTTAATTTCTGACCTATTGGTTTTAAAATTATCTTTTAAATATTTCTAGAACTATAGATATTGATATGATAATTCTAAATCTAATACTCTATTTTGAAAATACCTTTATATTTATCCTTTCCCTTTGTTTCTTTTGTTTATTTTCCTGTCATTCCTTTTGTCTTTGTTATTTACGTTTTCTCTTCCCTTCTTTTCTTTCCTTCTTCTTTTTCTTCTTCTTTCTCTCTCCAAATTCAATACATGGATCTCAATTTCAAGAAGAGAAAAGGAGAAATCAAAGTTGGGAATGAAGATAGAAGAAGAAATTACATGTTTCTCCAAAAGCTAAGTTTTCAATTTCAAGTTATCTTTGTTTTATTTGTTGTTTAAGTTAATAATTGATGAATTCATGTTGATTTGGGATGAGAGTGTTGTTTATATATATGTTTGTTGAAGTTATGGTTGTTGGAAGTTAGGTTTGAGGTTGAAGATGATGAATAGTGATTTAGAGTTGTTAGTGTTTGAAGTGGATTGTATGTTGTTTGATGTGTTGAATATGGATGATTGATGTTGAGGAGTTCATACATCAAGTTTAGGAAACTTAGAAAGTGATTTGGAGAAGTTTGGAAGTGTTAAAATGTTTTGCGAAACTTAAGTTTTCGAAAACAAGCTTCTATGAAAAGCTGTTTTGTTGTCAACACCGCCTCCTAGAGCTTCTACACTGCCGGCTTTGAGCTGGTGTTGAAGTGATCAGAAGGCATTTTCTTAACGCTGCCTCCAACGCTGTCGGTGTTGACCCTCTACGCTGCCAGCATTGAACTTTACACTGCCGATGTAGAAGTGCCGGCATAGGTTTGAAGCCTAAACTTCATAGAGTTCAAATTTTTAACAGCGGCATCCAACGTTGCCGACATAGACTTCATCACTGTCGACGTTGGTGCATTGGACGTCGGACTTTTGCCGGCATATCCCCTGTTTCGAATTTAATTTCTAAAATCATCTTCAAATCTTTTCCAAAGATTAAAATATGATCTTGTATGTATGGGTTGACCTTGTATGATGATTTCTATGTTATGTAAGTTGATTGATATAATTAAACATAAGATAAGTAGATTTATAGATTCAAGAAATAGTTAAATTAAATATAGAAGTTAGATATAAAATGAACTTAGTTAATAAATCTAAGTTCAACTTGACTAAATGAGCTTGAATTAGCTAAAAGGAATTAGGTTACTTAAGTTTAATCAACTTAAACTAGTTTTAGATTAAATGATTAATTTTAATCAATTTGGCTTAGATTAAGTTAAAATGAGTTTAACAGCTAATAATTGGCTTAAATGAATGTGTTAAGATGATCTTTGAATAACATGAGCAATATGTTGTTTCAAATGTTTATTTACTTTGAATACGAATGCTTTTATGTATGAATGCTTTGTATATGTTATGTTTTGTGATAAGAAACTATAATTAAAGTGAAAAGAATTACTTTGACAGACAAAGAAGAACTGTCCATATTTTGGCGGGGCGATTTTCGCAGCCATAGTAGGGTTTCACATTAGTATCTGATCAAATAGAGTTTAATAAAAGTTTGAAATAAGCTCTTATATGAATTTGATATAAGTAGATGTTAGTTTAATTTCTTATATGAGTTCTTTCCTTAACAGTGATGGATATCTAACATATCTTCTAAGATGGTTTTTGATCTATCTTCTGAGATAGCTTCTGCCTCTGTTTGGATTTCATTTTCAAGGTACGCAGTAACTTGTGTGTTAGATGTTAGGATAGACATCTAAAATAGATTACGAACTTAAACTTGACTTAATAAGTGACGAGTGTTGATTGTCTTTTACGCCGTTGAATCTAGTTCGGAGAGCGGCACCTTGCTCAGATTGGGGCATGGTAGTTTTAAGTGCTTAGACCACCCTTGTCATACTAAAATGACTTTCATAAGTGGTTCAGTGGATAATTGATAGGGTATTCGGTATTAGCATAACACTTGCTTATTCTTGAAAGAATGTAATATGATTTAATTCAATGCTTATGGGAACACTTGAATTAGGTGATATTATGAATTAAGTTAAGCAAAGTCGAGAAACGACTGATAACCCTAAATGAGATTACTTTTTCGTTTTGGATAAAATCATCTAGGAGATATGAGTATCCGAGCTACTTATATCAACCCCCTTGAGTGTTGTGATGCGTTACTCAGAATCCCCTAGTATTACGTGCTACGCGGGAAGGTGGGGCTACCCAGTCTATATGAATAGTAGGGACCACTCATGGAGGCAGACGTGATACTAGATCCTTGATGTCCAGAGTTTAAATACTCCCATGTTGGTTTGTTTATTTTAAAGAAAAGATAAAAGCTTATTGATTGTGCATTGCATTTAGTTAAGCTCATGTGTCACTTCGTGTGTGATTGTATTGCTGTGTATTGGGCTTCAGCTCATTCTTGTTGTTGTTATTCTTTTTATAGGTTTTGTTGTTGATAAAGATGATGTTGATGTTGATGTTGATGAAGTTGATGATGATGAGTTCTTGATGATGTTATCTCGAGTTTTTCGGTGCTTCTGTTGACTCGGGAAGGATTGTGGATGAGTGATGTAAGTTAGGAGCATTGAGTAGTTTAGTTGTTTTGTTTCTTCTATTGTTTGTTTTTTAGAGACTAGATTTATTTATAAATTTATATTTTCATTCAAGGGCTTGTTAGTGTCCATGTTTTGTAAATAAGCTTTTGTAAAGATTTATTTAAGTGAAAGTTTTTCCACTTGTAATAGTGGAATTTTGAAATGTTTTTATGTAGAAATGTTTTTACTAAAGTTTATTTTTCTGCTGCTAAATCCAGTTATTTGAAAATCTAATTAAACGATTTCATAATCTAAAATCGGATAGCAATGTTCAACATAAACACCTTCTTTTAAGACAACCTTACATATAATTCGTAAGAGTTATACGTGGTTGGAGACTTGGTGTACTTAATTTGAGAATTGAGCATGTCGGGTCTTTACAACTAATTTATTTAGAATAATTGTAATGTATTTAATAAATGAAATTAATAAACGCATGGGGATCGATGGAAGATTAAATTTTATTAATAAGATTTTTTATCTTTTACAAATTACAAGGGGATTGGGAAAAAAAAATTCATGAGCCATACAACTTCCATCTGATATTTGAAATTGACCATGTCATCCTAGAATCCTCCGGCCTCACCCCACAGTTTCATCTATGCCTGCAGCTACAACCCTAGTGGTGAAAATGACACCCCACCCCTACCCCCAAACCACCCCCACCCCCAAGCTAATCTTGAGTTACTTTCCTCGAGTCACTAAAAGTGTGGGTCTACCTGCTTCCTTTCATCAAGCATTGGATGCAACTAACGTGACTGTGCAAACTTTTCCAACAGCTGCTCGAGATAAAGGATTCTCACTTAGCACATGGAAGACTGATCACAACCCTTCTCACGACGCATGGATTCAACCTTACAGGTTATGCTATAATGCAAGCAAAAGGTGAATTTAAAAAAGTCAACATTCAATAAAAAATGCATTTCATGTATAATCCCCAAAGAAACTATGAATATAAGGGTGGTGGTTGAGGTCAAGGGCAACTACAACAAAGCTAAGGAGATGATGCCGGGGTGGATCTATATTTCAATATCAAAGGATTAGTGCTATCTTAACATGATGAACTAGTGGAGAAGGGAGGACAGGGCCATACATACCATTAACAACAAGAGCCTGGTCATGGTAGGTATGGTATGAATTTGACAATGGAACGTTTAGAGCAAATTAGAAAGACCTATGAAGAGTAGGGGCAACTTATTAGGCAACATAATCAAATGTTCGAGAATCAAAACCAAATACTCTGAATTTAACATGAAACGCTCCAAGGTCATTACCAAACGCTCTAAAATCATAGCTGTCGAGCTTAGATTTTTTATTTTTTTTATTTCTTTTAATTTGATCCGTATCAAACCCGAACCCATTTAATATGAACATTCGACTAAGAATTAAAAGAAATTTGTTTTTTTTTTTAATTTGTAGGAGTCTCAACCTGATCAAAATTGGGAAAAATTTGTAAATTAAGATCAATGGGTTGGTTGATCCTAACTTAGCCACTAGGCTACGAAAAAAAAATTGATTTAGAACCAACTATGTTAAACCAGAGATTTTTGGATTCAGGGGTTACTCTATTAAAACTACATGGCTACCACTTAAAATTCATAAATTAAATTTTTTTTTTTTAATACTCAAAAAAATTTACTAATGTATAGACTGTAGTATTTACAATTTATCACTAAAGGTCACAAATCAAAATAATATTACAATAAATGATGAATATATTTAATATTTAAAAAATAAAAAAGGTTTTTTTCATTTTTTTTTATGTTGCCTCAGAGGTATCTACTTACCTGCTAATCGGGATTAGACATTACATAACTCTTTTAACGAAAATTTTAATATGTTGATACTTTTTATCTTTGGAAATATTTTCCATTCAAGTTTATTAATTTTTCGATTTTATAAAATTCCTTTTTTTAGGTATAACCTTATAGAATACCAAGTTGATTTTTTCTTTTTAGAAAATAGGATTTTCTATGTGTCAAAAAAGACATTTTTCTTTTAATATTATTTCTTTATATTTTTTATATTTATATATGTATATATATTAACATGCCCACACTACATACATATATTTTTTTGTTTTGTTACTTTGACAAAATTCATTTTTTTTTTTATTTTTTTATTTTTTTTATCTTGTTTTTATTTTACCTTTTTTTTATTTCATTTTTTTCTTTTTTTTTCCTTTAACATTTTAATAAGAAGAAAAGAAAAAATAAAATAAAATAAAATAAGATTAGAAAAAGAACTTACCTGGGTTTGGGGGGCGGGGGTCAAATCCTAGATGTGGGTCGAATTTCGAGTCGGATCTTGGAGCAGATTCGAGTTGCACAAGGGACACGAACGGCAGTGGTGATTGGTGGCGATCTGGGGGTTCTTGGTATGAATTTGACAATGGAAAGTTTAGAGCAAATTAGAAAGACCCAAGAAGTGTAAGAGCAACTTATTAGGCAACATAATCAAATGCACAAGGATCAAAACCAAATACTCAGAATTCAACATGAACTGCTCTAAGGTCATTACCAAACGCTCTAAAATCATAACTGTTGAGCCTGGATTTTTCATTTTCTAATTTAATTTTTTTTAATTCGATTAGCATCAAACCCGAACCCATTTAATACGAACCCTCAACTAGGAATTAAAAGAATTTTTTTTTTAAATTTTTTTTAAAATTTGTAGGAGTCGCCATCTGATCAAAATTGGGACAAAATTATAAATTAGGATCAATGGGCTGGTTGATCCTAACTTAGCTACTAGGCTGCGAAAAAAATCGATTTAGAACCAACTATGTTAAACTAGAGATTTTTTTATTTGAGGGCTACCCTATTAAAACCATATGGTTACCACTTAAAATTCATAAATTAAAATTTTATCCTTTTAACGCTATAAAAAAATTACTATTGTATAGACTATGATATTTACAATTTATCACTAAAGTTCACAAATCTAAATAATATTTACAATAAATGATGAATCAATTCAATATTTACAAAAATAAAAAAAGGTTTTTTTTATTTTTTATGTCGCCTCAGAAGTGCCTCCATACCCATTAATCAAGATCAGATATTACGTAATACTTTTAACGAAAATTTTAATTTTTTGGTATTTTTCATCTTTTGAAATATTTTCAATTCAAGTTTATTAATTTTTCAATTTTTGTAAAATTCCTTTTATTAGGCATAACCTTATAGGCTACCAAGTTGATTTTTTCTTTTTAGAAAATAGGATTTTCTACATGTCAAAAAAGACCTTTTCTTTTTTATATTATTTCTTTATAATTTTATATATTTTTTATATTTATATATGTACATATATTAACATGCCATCACTAGATACATATATACTTTTTTATTTTGTTACTTAGACAAAATTCGTTTTATTTTATTTTACCCTTTTTTTGTTTCCTTTTTTTCTTTTTTTTTTTCTTTAGAATTTTAATAAGAAGAAAATAAAAATAGAATAAAATAAGATTAAAAAAAAAAAGATCTTACCTAAGTTTGGGGCACACGAGTTCAATCATGGGTCTGGGTTGGATTTCGGGTTGGATCTTAGAGCGGATCTAAGTTGCACAAGGGAAGCGAACGACGGTGGTGACTGGTAGGGATATGGGGGTTCTTGGTAGCTATGATTGCATCAGAATGAGCTAATGAGGGATGGGGAAGACTCCTTCAGTGGTTGTTTTGCTTCAATTTGGCTTCGATTAGAAGTAATTAGAAAAATTCGAAATCAAACCTTAAAACGCTCAACTTGATTTGAAACCTAAAAGAGCTTGTTGGATGTTTTTTATTATTTCTTTGAGCTATGGATGATTGTTATGCCTTGAATAGTGATTTCGACTCTTATTTATAGTGTTTAGGAGTCGAATTTAGTGGGGGCTTATTCAAGATTGGGGCTAGTGAAGCGCACAAATTTGAGCTTCTAGATCGTGTTTGGTGATCCTCGAGCTAAATGAGCTTCTAGAATGAGGATAAGGAGTTCAGATCTACACTTCTAGAAGCTCAATGGTAGATGAAAATTGAATTTGAAAATTTGCTTCGCACAAAAGAAAAGGATCTTTTTCATGAACTTTGGATCCAAAATTAAGCATCAAATTGATGGTTTTAGGACAATTTTTTATTTAAATTGAAAGTATCCCATGTCTACCTCAAATATCGCCATCAAGTTTGTTCGAAACAAATGAAAAATGGATAAAAAATGGGCTTAAAAATGGTTTATCATGTGAAAAAAAATGGTCGGGGTTAGAGGAAGAAGATGATGCACATGTTATTCAAGTGAGCCATACGCACGACACTCGCGGTGCGTGTATTGCATGCGCCTGAATGAAAAATAAAATTCGCATGCTCGCATAGATTCGAACCCCGAGCTCTTACGTGTTTGCATTTCCAACAAGCCATTAGCCTATGCTTTGGTCGTGTGGTCACTCAAATGACCGAGCCAAAATATATGTATATATATTTTAATTCTTTCCTTTTCCTTTGAGTTGTTTTATATTTTATATTTTTGTCCCTTTTAATTATTTTTTTTATTTTCTTCCACATATTATGGTTTTCTTTGTCTCTTTTTATTATTATTTTAAGAGCAAAAATGGAGTACTACAGCTGCCCCTCTTTATGGTAAAATTTAGGTAAAACATTTCTACAAAGACAAAAAGAGATACCCAATTTTTTCCTTGAAAAGCACCTACCTAGAAATTGGAACTCCTGGTCCATTAGGGAAAACTTGACTGGGAGAAGATGGTCTTACGATCTCGATCCTTAATAGGGGGAGATATGGTAACGACTTTCAGTGAAGTTACTATATCATGAAAGGTTACCCTCCCTAACATACCTTCTTAACCATTAGAGTTGCTTAGAGAAATGGAGGATAATTTTTCATAGGTTTCCACTTTATATTGTGATGGACCTCGATCTTTACCTTTCTTAAAGACTCGGATGGACTTCGGCCTTTTTTCTTTCTAAAGACTTGGATGGACTTTGGTCTCTCTTTTTTTTTTCTTTCTAAGGACTCAAATGGAATTCGATCTTTTTTCTTCTTATAGACTTGGATGGACGTCGGTCTTTTTTCTTTCGAAAGATACAGATAGACTTCGGACTTTTTTCTTACTTATAGATTAGATGAACTTCGGTCTTTTTTTCTTCTTTTTAACGACTCGAATGGACTTCGGTTTTTTTTCTTTCTAAAGATGTGGACGAACTTTAGTCTTTTTCTTCTCATGGACTTGGATGATTTTAGTCTTTTTTCTTTCTAAATTCGGTCTTTCTTCTTTCTAAAGACTCGGATGGACTATGCTCTTTTTTTTTTAAAGACCCGGATGGACTTCAATCTTTTTTCTTCCTAAAGACTCAGATGGACTTCGATCTTTTTTTCTTCTTGAAGACTCGGATGCACTTTGATCCTTTTTTCTTCATAAAGACTCAGATGGACTTTGGTATATTTTTTCTTCTTAGAGACTCAGATGGACTTCGGTCTTTTTTCTTTTTGAAGACTAGGATGGACTATGGGCTTTTTTCTTCCTGAAGACTAGGATGGACTTTGGTCTTTTCTCTTCCTGAAGACTTAGATAAACTTCGGTCTTTTTTCTTCTTAAGGACTCGGATGGACTTCAGTTTTTTTTTTCTTCTTGAAGACTCGGATGGACTTTGGTCTTTTTTTCTTCTTGAAGACTCAGATAGGCTTCGGTTTTTTTTTTTCCTTCCTGAAAACTTAGATGGACTTCGGTCTTTTTTTCTTCCTAAAGACATGGATGGACTTCTGTCTTTTTTCTTCCTAAAGACTTGGATGGACTTTGGTGTTCTTTTTCTTTTTGAAGTCTCATATGGACTTTGGTTTTTTCCTCTTCTTAAAAACTCGGATGGATTTTAGTGTTTTTTCTTCTTAAAGAACACTTGTAAAGTCTTGAAAAATTTTTCTTTTTCATTATTTTTAATTTCGTCCTTGAAAATTTTGAGCCAAAGGCTTTTCTTTCTTTATTTTTTTTAGCTTTTTTTTTCAAAAAACTTTCATTTCTCAAACTCTTTTCTTTTTTTAAGTTTTAGACAAGATTTTACCTTTTTTTCAAAGAAAAAAAAAACCTCTTTTTACTTTCTTTTCTTTTTTATTTATTTATTTTTTTTTGAAAGTTTTGGAGCCAAAAATCTATCTCTTTGATTTTTTTTTCATTTTCTTTGTTTTTTCAATGCCCTTTTGTTTTGGAAAAGTTCAAGGAAAACTTCGCTTCAAGAAGCCCTTTTTTATCAAATCCTTTCTTTCAAAAATATTGAGGTAAAACCTCTCTTTTTTTTTTAAAGATTGCTAACAGATGAGAATTTCAAAAGTTCCAAATGAGCTGTGAGCTTGCTTTATTGATCACTCATTTCAGTTTAACCTTGGCTTCATTACTAAACAACAAGCTTTACACATTAGGGGCAATTTTTTCCTTTTTAAGACTTTAATTTGCATTTTATTGAGACATTATCTTTCAAATATAAGGAAAATAATTCTTAAACTTGAGGCATATACCTTCTAAATTAAGGTAAATAATTTTCCACGCCCCTGTAAATGATTTTCATACCAAGGTTAGTTATCTTATTTTGAATTGTCTGGTCAAAAAGAGCTTCTTTGTACTCTCTTAAGCTTGTTTTCACACATTGACTTGGATTCCAAAAATTATAGTTCGACTTGTAAGTGATACATTGTAAAGACTCGACATGCTCAATTCTCCAATTAAGCACACCAAATCCCCAACCATGTATGACTTTTACAAATTATACATAAGGTTGTCTTAAAAGAAGGTGTTTATGTTGAACATTGCTATTCAATTTTAGGTTATGAAATCATTTAGTTAGATTTTGGCAACAACTGGATTTAGCAGCAGAAATAAATTTTATAAAACAATTTTGAAATAAAGATATTTCAAAACTTCCACTCTCTCAAGTGGAAAATTATTCGATTAAACAAATATTTGCAAAATTAAATTACAAAACATGGGTTCCACTACGCCCTTTAAAGAATGTAACAGGTTTAAATCATAAATCCAACTCTCACTAGCACAAAACAAAAAAAAATAAAATAACTATATTACATCCACGCTCCTACTCACTTCACTCATCCACAAATCCTCTTCGAATCATCACAAGTGGCTAAAACCCGAGTCAAGCATCATCACATCAATCATCATCATCAACTCCATCAACAAGGAGCACCATCATCATCTTCATCAATTCATCATTAACATCATCATCACCAACATTATCATCAACATCATCCTCAATATATCACCTGGAGAAAAGAACAATAACAACAATAATGAGCCAAAGCTTAGTACATAGTAACACAAGCACATGCAGTGTGACATACGGCTTAACTAAATGCAATGCATCAATCCACAAGTTATTATCTTTCCATAAAAATAAACAAATCAACAATGGAGCACTCACATTTCGGAACAAGCCAATGGGAATCTGGGGGTCCTGAGTAATAATAGCTGCTCAAGGGATTGATATAAGCAGTCTCAATACCTATATCTCCTATATCTCTTCCATAAAAGTAATCTCATCTAGAGTTTGTCGCTGTTACTCAACTTTACTTAACTTAGTCCACAACATGAATCTAATTCACCCGTTCCTATAAACTTTGAACTAAACCATAGTATTTCTCTCCAAGTTTAAGCAAACGTTAGACATACACTACACTTTCTATCGATCACCCGCTTAACCATAAAATAATCACTATTGCATCATAGTGTACCATTGCATCATGGTAAAGTCATTGCATCATGACTAAGGTTAAAGCGCCTAACTACCATGTCATTGCATCATGACAAAGTTGCCGCTCCTCGAACGAGATTCAACGGCGTAATAAACAACCAACACTCACCAATTATTAAGCCAATTTTAAGTTCTTAATCCATTTTAGATGCATATCCTAACATCTAACACACAAGTTACTGCATACCTTGAATTTTGAAATCCAAGCATAGCCTCGGAAGGAATTTCAGAAGATAATCCAGAAGATAAATCAGATATCCACTTCTGTTAAGGAAAGAACTCGTATAAGAAACTAAACTAAACTAATCATCCACTTTCTCAAACTTTTATTAACCCTATTTGATCAGACACTAACTTGGAACCCCGCTATGGCTGTGAAGATCACCCTGCTAAAATACAAACATTTCTCCTTTATCTATCAAAGTAATTCTTTTCACTTTAATTATATTTTCTTATCACAAAACATAACATATACAAACCATTCATACATAAAAGCATTCATATTCAAAGCAAATAAACATTTGAAACAACTTATTGCTCATGTTATTAAAATATCATCCAAACACATTCATTTAAGCCAATTATTAGTTATTAAACTCATTTTAACTTAATCTAAGCTAAATTGATTAAAATTAATCATTTAATCTAAAACTAGTTCAATTTGATTAAATTTAAGTAATCTAATTCCTTTTAGCTAAGTCAAGCTCATTTAGTTAAGTTGAACTTAGATTTGTTAACTAAGTTCATTTTATAACTAACTTCTAGATTTAATCTAATTATTTGTTAAATTTATAAATATACTTAAATCATGTTTAATTAAATCAATTAACTCACATAACACATCAAATATCACTTATCTATCTCATTTTAACTTTAAAAAAAAATTCATTTACACTTAACAACAAACATTTAGAAAGCAAATATAAGTTTTAACTTAGTTTGAAAAATACAATAGCTGAAAATAACTAAAATTTAAGCATCAATACATTTCCAATTTATAAAAAATCAAAACATAAAAATTGTAGATCTCTTTTTAAGCTTTCAATAGCAACTTGAATCACCTCAATCGGAGGTCATATGAAAAAGTTATGGCCAAAACATAATCAAGCTGCAAAACAGGGCAATGTTGTAAAAACAAACGCCGGCACTTCTACACCGGCAGCATAAATCTCAATGCCAGTAATGTAGAGGTCCAACACCGGCAACATTGGAGGCAGCTTTAAAGAAATGACATTCTGATCACTTCAACATCGGGCTCAACGCTGGCGGCGTAGAAGCTCCAAAAGGCGGCGTTGACGATAGAACACCTTTGCGAAAACATGGTTTTTACACTTTACTCTTATCAAAACTTCTTCAAATCATCTACTAAGCTTCCTATGTCAATTCTAACATCAATTAAACATCTATAATAACTTCTAACACTTCAAACATCATGCAACAATATCAAACAAATCCAAACTTCATCAAATCCCAACTTCCACTATTCATTTTCTTCCTCCTTCCCAAACCAACCTCTAACATACAATTAACCAATAATTACTTATGTAAACAGCACTTTGAACCCATTTCTAACATCTATATATCAATTATAAGCTCGTAAAGAACAATTAAAATAAATATAATTAAAGATAGAAAACTTAGCTTTTGAGACACATGTATAAATGAACTTCTTTCCACACTTCTAACTTTGATTTCTATTTCCTATCTTCTTCCTTAGCTTTAATTTCTCTTCTTGATCTTGTCTAGGATTTGAGATTGAGAGGGAGAGATCAAAGAAAGAAAAGAAAGAAAGGAGCGGAAGAAAGAAAGAAAGAAAGAAATAAGAAGAAGAGAGAGGAAGAAATTAAAAAGGAAAGGATAATTATAAAACTTAGGATTTTTAGAATTTAGGTATAGGTTTAGAACTATTATGTCAATATCTATAGTTCTAGAAGTATTTAAAAGATAATTTTAGAACCGATAGGACATAAATTAAGAACTTAAAATAAGAACTTAATTTAGAAATTTATTTTGGATAAAAAAATATTTAATTTGAGTTAAAGTTTAAGAACTGATATTTTTAGACAAACAAATGAATTCAAATTTTACTGAGATTTAGGAATTAGTGTTTAGGCTAAGAATCAAGAGTTTTGGAATCCTCTAAACAATTTAGAAACATGTTTAGAAGATTTAGAGTCAAAATCTCAAATTTCATTTAATTAATTACTAATCTAACTTTGTCAACTTATCTATTTATATCCTATGATTAATTTAATTCATTCAAATCTATCTAAACCCAATGTCTAATATATGTGAAGGTTTAGGGTATTTCATACATATTGGTCAATCTATTAAGTCTTTTTTTGACAGTAATATAGGCTTTTGATTTTTGGCTTTAATCAAAAGAGATACCATATATATAGGTCATTTTGAAATTTATCTTCAACACTTCATGGATTTACGAGTCAAGAATCCTTAAGGAAAACTAATAATGTGCTTGTCCTTAGTTTTAAGAGCATTAATAAATCAAGTCCTATAATTTGAAGTGTCATGCTCCGAAGAGTACCCTAAACGTAGCAGTCCACCATGCACAATATTATATCCTAGGAATGACTGCCTCAGCTACACGAAGGCTTCCATACTATGTACAAGGCATCTAACACATAGAGGAGACACATCGGAGTAATACATTTTATATTGGTACAACTTAAGTAACAATATAAAGGAAATACAATTCACTATACTTCAATTATAATTCATCAAAGATTTCACTATATAACTATTACAAAGCAATTCACAAAACCTAGCTAATATCTTCAAGTATCCTTACTTCCTACCAGAATCCTGAAGTCATACTTAACTCCAACCATTTGGGTCCCCACGTAGCATTCTTGAGCTAACCTGTTTAATCAAACATCTATTGGGGTATAAGCTACACTAGCTTAGTAAGAGTTCCCTTAATTCTGTACCATAACAAGCAAGTTATAAATCATCCATATGCTATGCATGAACAAACACATGAGCAGACAATTATGTATGGGTATCCGGAACCCATACACAGAACGGATTTACGCCCTCCGTATCCAGGGTTAAGGATGGTATTAAAAGTCTACACGACTACTGCTAGTCCTCGAAGCTCCCCATGCTCATTACACTCGACTCGGCTAGGCTCACACATGGAATGCATCCCCGGTGCGCCTTAGTTCCCTATGAATGAGCTTTGATACCGGGTCTCATTATCCAAACGACTCCTCAGACCATACCGATCAACCTACGTAGGAGTAGCATGCTTCCAAATGCAACATGTTCGATGCAATGCATGACCAATTTAATTTTTGCTTAGGTCAAATCATTCATATTCTTTAGAGTGACCAACCAATATCATACACATCAATAAAAATAATATGAACAGTGCAGTTATCCAATCGAATCATGGTTTTGATTTGCTTTAGTATTCTTTGGCATACATACATTAAAGTCTCATCATCTATCCCATCCCCATTCATATCGGTTTTTATCTTGTTTTTATAATTCTAATGCAACTAGCTACAAGCACAAGCAAGGTAACAGAATAAGAAGAAAACACACTCGGCCATTGAATCACAGGTCTCTTAGTAAAAGTAAACTGGTGGTAGGGAACCGTTGCTTTTGGGGTTACCTAAAAAGGAAGAAATACCCTAATAAGTATTTCATCACTTAACTAATCCAAACTATCTCATACAAACTATCAAATTCGTGATTCACGTCCTATGCGGGAATTCCAACTTAAAACGGCCATAACTTGGTCGTTTTAACTCGGAATTTAACAAATTATATATCGATTTCTATCTACTTTGAAAGATCTATCTAATTCTAATATTATATTTAATTTTTGAAAACTTTTAATCTTTGAAAAGATCTGATCAGATCAGAACAGTAGCGAAAACAATTTTAGAAAATTGATTTTGTGAAAGTTCATGAAGTTTCTACTATCCAAAGCAAGTATTCATGCAATATGAACAAGTTACTATAATAAATGATATGTCATGAGATATATATATATATATATATACATGTTATTGATGATATTTAATAAAAGAAATTTTTAGAAAACTTTTTCCTTGTAAGACTTTATGAAAAATCAACTTAGAAAGGCTAGTCCTGTAATCTTGACAATTGCCACTTGTTTTTAGAAAGATTCCTTGATAAATTCATTTATTCTTGTTAAAATTAATCCTTCATTATGTATATTTCTTAAGGTTTTTCAATAAAAATTTCCATTTTACGCTCTGTAAACATGTTTTTAAATATGGTTCATCCCAAAATCCGAATTTTGTAAAAATTATTTTTGTGGTGATTCCTTTAAGTAAAAACCATTTGATACTTAGAAAATTAAAGCTCAACCATACCTGGCCACTAAGGACTTCATTTCCTTAATAAGACTTTCATTATGAGTTTAAAAAATAGGGGTTTTCATACCATTACTCCATTATTACGAATTTCTTAAAATGACAACAATTCAAATTTTCCTACTTTATTTTTACTCATTGTTCTACATATTTTTCTTAGCAAATCCCATCTTAACATATAAAAATCTTTACTTGAACATATCTATGACCTATACTTTTCATTTTTCATATAAAACACAAGTTTTGGAGTTGATAAAAGTGTTTTTAAGGCATGGTTTTCAGACCATCCGAATTTCACAAAGTTAGGATAAAACTCAAATTTTATATTTTGTAATCTCTTCCCATTTTGAGAATCTCTATTAGTAGATCTACCATTTACTTATCAAAAACATCTCCTATTGATACCTATTCCATAAGCCTTTCATTTTTTAAACAAATCCTTCATTTTGGTGTTGAAAAATTGTTTTTCAAAATTGGTCTTGGTTGAGATCCGAATTTACAAAATTTGTTTTTGGACATATCTTTTGATAAAATCTATCTAAACTTATGAAAATTTATCCTTTACATATCATATCCTAAGAGTCTTCCATATCTCGAACAAAAACTTCATTTTTGAGTTGGAAAACATGTTTTTAAGTTAGGTCTTTGTCTAAATGCGAAAATAGAATTTTTTTTTTTGAAAAATAATCTTTGAAAATCACCTTTACACCATATAAAATAAAATCTTGATGATAATATACATTAAACCTTCATTATCTCAAGTAAAAATTTCATTTTGACACTTGGAAAGTGGTTTTTAAAAATGTGTCTTGCCTAGATACGAATTTCACCATTTTTATTTGAGTTCAAAACCAAGATCTACACTTTCCTATGAACATAAATGTAAAACAAATTTATGGTAGTAAACTATAAGCTCATAGATCTAAATATAAACATGATCAAAGTTACATAAAAGTTAGATCTACAAAATATAACTACTTTTAGAAAATAAAAATAATACAAGAGAATAATCATAGATAAGAGGGGTGTTTTATTCAGGCATCATCATCCTTAGCTTTTAAGCTTATGGAAGGTCATTTGAAGCATAAAACTCTCACGATACTTTACCTATATCATCTATGGAAGCTTTGGACAAGAGTTTTATCAAAGGATCTTGAAGAAATATGTGTGGGAGCTCAAATAAGGAATAGGGGCAGCAAGGTTTTCTTGTAAGAACAAGAGAAAAGAAGAGAGAAAGAGAGGAAAAATAGAGAGAAAAAGTGTAAGGAATGGTAAATGTTTGATCTGTAAATGAGAGAGAAGGATAGAATGAGTTAAAGACATATTAAATGAAGTAAAAAAAAAAAGGAAATGGGCAGCCAATAAATCACTATATCAGGCGTGAAATAAAGGAGGAGAGAAGGAGGGAATTTAGTTGGTTTTTAACTTAAAATTGTAATGTGTAATTAATGGTATGTGTAGCTTCTTAAAGAAGGGTTGAAATAGATTAAATTTTGGAGTATTTCAAGGGACAAGGCAACCAAAAAGGAGTCAAAATCTGCCATGAAGGGATATATGAAGTGTAGAAAGATTGAAGTGAAAAAGAAGTGATGTGTGAAAGGTGTACTTAAAGGTATGGGTTGTAAGAGTACTTTCTTAATAAATAAAATAAAAATAAGAAATAAATAGAAAATGTATTCCAAAATTTTGTATCAGATATTTCATAATTAAATTTTGATAAATAATTAATTTTTTTAGTGAATTATCAAATAAGTTAACGGTGTGATCAAAATACGCGAATATGAGCTATAAATGATATTTTTATAACCCAAAAAATTCTAAAAAATTATTTTATGCAAATAAAATATTTTAAAAATATTTTTAAATTATTAAATTAATTTATTTTATTTTTAGTATTGAGTCTTAAACAGAAACTGATCCCATAAAAACCCGAAACTAACTAAATTTTAGAAAAACAGAATTTTCTATGATATATAAAATATTTATCTAAAAAAAATATTATGGTTTACAAGAATAATAAAATTGTGTAATGAAATAAAAGTGAATAGTATAAAAGACTAGTTAATCACTAGTAGTAAAGAAATACGAATATAATCGCAAAATAGGATATTTCTAGTTATCGAAAAATTATAAAACTCATATTTTTGAAATCCTTATGAAAATACGAGTCTAATAGTATTAATGTTATAGTTTTTATATCTTGAGCCCCGGGATACGCTTTTCAAAGTCTGTATCCGAACGAGTTCAAAATAGGTCAAAATTTACCAATATGATATTCTTAAGCGACCTTATATTACTACAAGCTACTCTACACACTTAAATTACACCTCGGCCTCTAGGGTTAAGAGCACGAGATTGCAGGACTTAAACTACCATATTCCACTTAGGGTTCCCGGGTGATTTTCCGGTTTAGATCTTTGCCAATTTGGAAACTGATATTTTATGTTTATACAACATATTTAATTTGAGAAATTTATTTTAAATTTTATTTTATAAGTATTTAATATCTCTTAACATTTTCGGAATTCTTGAATTGAGTTTTATTTCCGAAGGTTTATCGTTATTTACTTTTTAATAATTTGTTTTTGGGTTCTATATTATCCGATTTTACAATTCAGAGTTAAGTATGGAATTTGTCATATGTAGCGGTTTTGGATTTAAAGACTGTTGAGTTCTTTTTTTTTTTTTTTTAAGGATTATCATTTTCTCAAGATTAAGAAATTTCTGGATTCGTTCGTGATTTAGGACTAGTTGAAGTTCAATTTTAATTTGGAGTCATTTTTAGAGTTTATTTTTTATGTTTATTTTGGAATTATTTACTAAAATTTTTCGGGGCTTAAATGAAGAGTCTCTAAAAGGGTGGTATTGTGGATGGGTCCATGATATAAATATGTTATAGAACTTGGATATTGAGTTTCGACAGGTTTTAGTGGTTTTGAGCTTTGAGCATGTGCCTTTAATTCTTAAGCATGATCATCTTGTGTCACGTCCCGAAGGGTACCCTAAACGTGGTAATCCGCCACATACGGTATTAAAACTTAAGAATGACTTCCAAAAGTCACGCGAAAGTTTCCAACACCATATGTAAGGCGTCTATCACAACAATAGGAGACACCGGTGGGATGTATAGTTCGAGATAGTAAATACAACATACAAGAATCTAAATAATCATCCAATTTATCATTAATAGAATATAATCCTTACATCATCTTAGGGTTTTTCCCCTATAATTCTCCAAACAATCATAATAACAACTTAATCTTTCTCACAACCAATAATACTAACACCAAGAATTATTAAAGGATAATTAACCTATGATCTTCAAAAGATTTCCAGAAGCTTTTTCAACACATAATCCCACTCGAGTATATGTAATCTTTAGGCATAAAAGATATTGGACCTGATACAACAAAGGTCTATCGGAGTATAAGTATAACTAGCTTAGTGAGAATATTCTTGAACCATCGTACTTGTATAAATAATTTCAAACAAGTTATTAACAAGCATATGAATGCATCAAACACGTGATCAAGCAATACATATGATCTACTGGAAATCATATGTTTGAATGGATTTACCCCTCCATTCAGGGTTAGGTGTTCCAGGCTCTTTAAAACCCAACTTAAAAATCCAACTCATGTAGTTTATTCCAGGCTCCTACTAGCCCATCCAAAACATAGTTCTTTCAGGCTCCTATCGCCCATCTTAAAATAGTTCTTTCAGACACCTATCGCCTATCTTGCAGATTTCTGGCTACTGCACACTCGACTACTAAGCTCTTGTCCCATCGAGAAAGCAACTCATGCAATGAAATTAACTACGTCATATGCATGAATTAATTAATAAATTCATAGTATATGTTTAAAATAATTTAAGGGTGATCACAGAGTTTTGCACACACTCCAACAGAATAATAGTAAAACATAAGTTAATTAACAACGATTCATGCCTCGGTATGCTTAACATTCTTTCAACCAATATTATTATACATAATTCATTTCATCTTTTCCTACTTCTAGTGCTTCTAGCTACAAGCACAACCAAGTATGAAAAAGGTAGGAAATAAACTCACTTGGCCATGAGGATCTATCTTTCTGACGGATGAGTCAATCGGTAATTCCACTAATTAAAATAATCCTCTGGGTATGAATACTCCTCCTTGGGTTCACCTAATCAAGAAGAATACCCATAATGAGTATTTCTTATTGATTCTATGGTACTTATCAAAAACTATATTATAAGATCGTTAAAATTCGCGTAGGAGATAATTCCAACTTAAAATGGCCATAACTTGGTCATTTTAACTCGGAATTGCGCTTATAATATATCGTTTTCTACCTACTCGAAAAGATCTATCCATTTCTAAGGTTATTTTTGTCATAAAAAGCCATTTAGGTTGGAAAATACCACGGTACAGAATAGTTTCGAATTTATAATTTCCAAAATATGATTTTTCTAAACTTCTCTTTACTTAAAAATCTTTAAGCAAAATATCTGTATATATTTATAGTTAAAAAATCCTTTGAACATATATTTATACTCATATTGTATGCATTATCTTTGTAGTGTTGTCTCAGTATTAATATTTCATAAACAATTTGTCTTTAAGGATTTAAGAGACATGACTTTTGAAAATTTCTCCTTTTTGAATTATTAGAAGGAAAACAAAAATATAATTGAGTTGTTATGAGTAAATGTTTTATTAATTTCATTTTCTTACTTTTCAAAAGTAAATTCATTTT
Source organism: Combretum micranthum (assembly GCA_024138025.1). NCBI lineage: Eukaryota > Viridiplantae > Streptophyta > Magnoliopsida > Myrtales > Combretaceae > Combretum > Combretum micranthum. The sequence continues at coordinate 903,843 of JAMXBD010000188.1, read as the reverse complement.
AAAAAATTTTGGTTCTTTAAGTTATCCACCATCTTTATTTCTAGTAATTGAAAATAAGTTTTCAAAATATCCTTTAAGTTTTAAATATTCGAAGTTGTGTTGTATGTTTTCCTCTCATTGTTATATCATTTTCCTTCTTTAGAAAATAAGTTTATTTTCAAACTTTACTTGCTTGGTAAATTTTATTTTTCTAAGTTGGTTTAAAATAATGAGTTGATTTTATCTTGATTTGAAAAACTTATTTTATCCTTAATATTTATCAAGTGGTAGAACAATTCTTTTAGACAAGTTTATAAGAAAATCTTTCTTAATAAGGAATTGTTAACATTAGAACTTAGCAAAATTTCATTCTAATTTTGAAAAGAGAATAACAATTATAAAATTGAAGTTTTGAAGATGTTTTCATGGTATGTGATTTTCAAAGTTTATAATGAATCTATTTAAGTCTTATAAAAGATAAGGTTGAGTTAAAATCTTAAATTCAAGACTAAAAATTTTATCTTTATGGAGTATTAAGAAAAGAATTCTTTATATTGTTTGAAGAAATCTACATTACTATTTCTCCTAGAAATTATGATTAGCTTATCCTTTGGAAAAACAAAACTTAGATCTTTTGAAAAAAAAATCCTTTTGTTAAGAAATCTAGTTTACTTTTGAAAGAACCAATTTTTATATTTATTTAAGACAATAGCTTTATAATCATGCATGAATATGTAGTAATGTAAAAGTAAAGATAAAACATAGTAAGATAGAAAGAAATACTTGTACGTAAATAAATATAAATAAATAATCAAGCATTAGGAACCTTAGCTTCATCAAGGTATCCCGATCATGTATTGGGAGCCTTAGTTTCATCAAGGCAACCCGGGACTAAAAATGGACTAGTCCCAAAAGAAAAGAAAAAAAAAAGAAAAAAAAAGAAATTTGTTTTGACTTGATATAGACAAGTTTAAGACTAGAAAAACTAGTCTTAATAAATTTCATAAAACAAGTAAATAAATAAATTGCAAGTCTTGGAAATAAATAAATAACAGATGAGCTTATATGCTCTAAATAAATATATATACATAGTATACATAATATTATATAAGAGCAAAAATAATAACAATAATAACAACAACATAATAATGTAAAATAGGAACATGAACAAAAACAAAACATGAACATATTATTGCTTCTTTAACTCATATGAGCCTAAAAAACATACACTAAGCTCATGCTAAGTTGTATGAACATGATAAAGAAATTTAAGTAGGATTTTACCTAAGGTTTAATGGAAGGTTTTGAAAGAGATGAATGGGTTTTGTGTTTGATATTTTTCTTGAAGAGTAGAAATGGGTAGAGAGTATTTTGTGAGAGATTTGTTGGAGAGAGGTTTGAGAGAGTATTTTGGTAGAGTTTTGTTATGTAAAATGAGTGTGTAAAATAATGAAGGAGGAATGGAGTATTTATAGATTTTTATAGTGGAAATTAGATGTAATAAAATAAATTGGAAAAGAAAATAAAATGGGATAGAAGAGGAGAGAGGGGGCGCCGGTTCTTGTAGTGTAGGGGGAGATGATTTTATTTTTTTTTATTTTTGATAAATGAAAGATGTAATGTGTAAGGTAGATGTGAAATAAAGTTGTATTAGAAAAGTAAAAAGTAAGAAAATAGGTATGTAGGTAGTAAGAAATAGGTATAAGAAAAAGTAGAGATAGGTGAATAGTAATGAATAGTAGAAAAGTACTATGAATAGTAGACTAGACATATAAAATACCGGTAGTAATAAAAATACACGTAAATAAGCTATATCTGTTATTTTTATTTACCTAAAAATTCTAAAACCGATATTTTTGAAATCCTTGTTTAATTACGAGTCTTTTGGTATTATCGGAATATTTTTAATATTCCAAGCTTCGGGACACGTTTTTCGAGAACTGATCCCGTTTGAGTCCGAAGGACACTCGAAATTCACGAATCTGATATTTTTATGTTACCCTATATTATTACGAACTATTTTAAGCCACTAACTTAATTTTGTTTTCTAGGGTTTGAGAACGTGGGATTGCCGGAGTTGAAATTGTTTAATTGTCTTGACCTTTGTTGACTTTTGGAACTCCGGTTTGACTAGGGTTAGGGTTTAATCCAATTTTACCCTAGAAATTGAGGGGTTTATATCCGGAATCGGATAGGTGGATCTTCTCATGTCCGGGTTTTCAAATCGAATGATCATTGAACTTTCTATTTTTGTTTTTGAAAATTCTCTAATAAAATCCTGTGATCGGAATTGTTTAAAGTTCGGTTTCAACTGAGATAAAATTTTAGGGTTTTCGATTTGATGTTCCAAAACCAAATTCGAAAAATTCGGGGGCTTACAACCTACCCCCCTTAAAGAAAGTTTTGTCCTCAAAACTTGGCTCGTAATCTTGCTCATGATGTATACTCGGTCTCTTCAAAGGGTTTAATATTCTCCTAATGGAATTTGCTCTTAATATTCTTATGATTCCCAGTCTTAATCTCAAGACCTAGCTATTTCTAATCCATCCAACTCCTTATCAACCCACGGCTTTTTCTTTCTTTCATCTCGGGGTAGTGATTGCTGTATTCATTTTCTCTCACATAAAAACATATTCCAAGATTTTGGTCTTTTATAAACTATTAACCATTTCTTCTATCATGTGCTCAATTCCTTTATCATGAACAAGCGCTTAAGGTTCGGTGATTATTATAAATTCCTCATCCTTGATTATTCAGATAACATCTCTATTTAAAAGCAAGCTTTATCATGAATAATACTACATCATGCTATCAAGCAACTTGATTATCCAGCAACGTAAGCAATTACACACTCGAGACCATTTCTCGATGTGTTCTCATGCATTGTCTAGAATTCTTTTTAACCTTGGCAACATTACAATTGTTACGAAGATAGCTCGTTACTTTAGTCCTTGAAAATTTTGTTCTCCTTTTTATCCGTTTATGCAATTCCTTATTTGCTCCTAGGTCATCCGAGTACTTTGTTATTGATGGTGACTCTATTGAACTTGTCATAGTCCATGTATAAACTCATTTATCCGTTCCTTTCCTTTATAAAGAGTACCAGGTTTCTCAAGCCGATACACTTAGCTTATTCATTTCTTAGTTCCAAAACCCTTATACTTACATCCTTAGCTTTTTCTCAACTTGATTGGTGTGATGTGGTGGGGTGTTTAATCATGGGCTCGGTATTCCTTACCGAGTAAACCCTTAAAATTTACTTCTTACTTGGGGGTGATCTAGGTAACTTCTCTTGGAAAACTTTAGGGAAACTTGATCATAATGGGGATGTTGTTTAGATTACTTTTCTCCCTTTTTACTCCTTGCATTACTTAAACCTAGCTTCTAAGTCCTCATCATCGTTCTTTTACCAACTCGACCAAACTCAGTTCATGTATCCTTAGACTTATAATCCATCTATAGATGTTTCTTTCCTTCCTCGTTCCATAATTACTATTTTCTCACTTTGGTAGCCCATCGTATTCTCATCGGAAGATAATCCAACTTGTTCTTTGTGGCTACTTTATATTCCAATATTATAAGGTCTGCCGGGAGGAGGCATCTTTGAATTTTTCCAGGGGACAATCTTTTGAAATTTTCCTTATCGTTATTACTTGTGGGATTCTTTATTTCACTTTCAAGGGTTTTACTCAATCATCCATTGATCTATATATATGTATGAAACTTAAAGAAAACACTTGATTGAGGGTTAACACTGACCTGTGGCCGGGTCATATCCGTAGTTGTCATCGTCCTCAAGGGTAGCTAACTCTATGTCTCCATCATCCATCTCCCCACGTCTCCATTGACCTTCTAAGCTGTAGACCCTCATTTCATGCATAGAAGTCCCAGCACGAATTCCATTTCCATTTCCAGTCCTCATTCTTGTTGGAGGAGGTCCTTAGACGGTCCAGCCAATCTGATGGTGGCATCCCTCATTTAAGGACATTCCTTAGCAAAGTGTCCGGTTTGTCTGCATACATAGCAAATGGAGGATGCTTTCTCCTTGTTCTTCTTCTTCTTCTTCTTCTTCTTTTGAACATGAATTCAAGATGATTTATGTTCCTTCAACTTTCATTAGATGACTAATAATTCAAAGTGTATGGGTTGTGTATGGTTTTGAAATAGAGTCTCTTCTTCCTTTCAAAGGAAATGAATTATCTATATCAATTGATTGCTCTCGATTTGATACAACTAGGTCAAGCACACATTAGTTAATTCTTTTTTTTTTCTCCTTATTAATGATTCTAACCTCCAAATTGCCCTATTATGGGGTGCCCTAATATGGGGTGGTTCTTGACAGGGCTTACTTTTAAAATACTTCCTTAATATGCTCAATTGAGTTGGCAAGAGATAAGTGTGTTTGGGATATTGAAATGAATGTCTAATGTCATTTTGACCTAAGTATCAAATTCAATGCAAACCTCTTTTAAGGAATGAGTCAATTTCCTCCCTTTAATGTCACTATACTCTCAAGTATTTAAGGTTAATGTTTAGGATTCATTTTGCCTCTTATCATTCTAGACTTTTTTCTATGAGATTTTTTTTCTTAATTATCAATCATCCATTCTTTTAGTTTACCTCAAGCTAATTCACTAAATACCCATTTTATATTGGTTTGTATTTTAAAAATTAAGCCCAACAAATACCCCTAATTAATGACTTATCAAGTCATTTTGGTTGCCCCCTATTTCTAATCTCTTTTTTATTTGTAGTTCACTTTTAGCCTAAAGTGAGTAATCATTGGTCTAAAGATTTAAAGGATCTTTGATTGTTAGCGAAATTTCTCTTTTTCTCTTCATTTTTTTAATAACTATTTTTTATTAGAAAGTTATATTCTAGAAATAACTAAATATTAATTACTGAAGGATAATGGATATTTATAAAGAAGTGTTTGAAAACCACATTTTACAATGATTGTTTAGAACTTAAGTGGAAATATATTTATAAAGATGATTCTTTTTTTTTTTTTTGAAAATTTCAAACCAAAACCTATTTTATAAATTAGCATTTTTTCTTTTTTTGTTTTTCGAAATAATTTGTGAAGAGTAATGATGACTTTTTTTTTTCTCTTTCTTAAATATTCACAAATGGAGACTAACATTTACAGAATAATAGACAGGAGTGGAACGCCTATGGCAAAGAGTGTTTTTAATTGAAAAGAACTTAAAACTATTTAAAAGATGAATTAATCTAACAGATGATTGAATTATGTATAATCTACGGATATTTACAAGTCTATTATACGTTTTTAACAATTTTTATATACAAATTTTGTATTTGCTTTATTATGATCTACAAAATCTAAAGAGCATTTATAGGTTTAGTATTTTTTTTTTTTTTTGAGAATTTACTTATTTACAAAAAAATGGAAAAAAATTAATGATAATTATAGCTTTTTTATATCACAATGATGCACACTATTTTATATGAGCAAAAAAATCTTGTTATCTATTTTTATTAAAGATAATTTACAAGTTTAGCATTTTTTTTATTTTTTTTAACTATATAAAAATGACTATAATAATAATAACAAGCTATTATTTACAAAGTACAATAAATTATTCACATTACATATGACACATGCAATTCACATGGATGCAAATTTGGGGGTGGCAACTAATTCATAGTGTGGCAATTTAGAAAATTTTTCATTTGAGTTATAACTTTATTTGAAGAAAATTTAAGTGGGGAAATCTATATATGTAAAGACCCAACCCACTAAATCCCAAGATTTAGAGTACCGAGTCCCCAACCACATATAACAATTTCACATCATATGTAAGGTTGTCCTAAAACTAACAGTTTATGAGAATTGTTTGATCAAATCTACTAAAACTTTATAAACAACTTTTAACAAAACAAGATTACTAATAAAAGCAATCCATACATATATACATTATATGTATAAAGTTCAGTGTAAATATAAGATACTACAAAATTACAAGTTGTTCTCGGTACAAAAAATAATTTAAAGAGGTCTTAAGGTCTTTTACAACTTAGGTTTATTTAACAAGCCTTCTATACAGAGAATTATGCTTTAAACAAAAGCTTCTCCAAAATCCAAAGGCATTCGAGTCCTACTCATCCCACTCGACCCACTCGTCTATGAATCTCTCAAAATTTGACTTGTATCCCAGATCATCATATAACTCATTTTCATTACCTGCAAAGCAGCAAAAGTGAGCCAAAGGCCTAGTACGCAATAACAAATACAAAAACAATTTGTCAAGCAACTTAAATCAAATGAAATGCATCAACAATCAAGTCATTATCTTGTTAAGTTTTTTTTTTTTTTTTTAACAAAACAACAGTAGGGTATTCAAACCCCAGAATCACGCTCTAGGAATTTAGGGGTCCTAACTCTTGAGTAACAGCAGCTGTTCAGGAGGTTTATATAAGCAGTCCGAATACTTATATCTCCTATATCTATTTCATAAAGAAATAGCTTCATTTAGGGTTTAAAAGCCTTTGCCCGACTCTACTTAAACTTAGTCCATAGCATGAGCCTAGTTCACAAGTTCCCATAAACTTTAAACTAAAATATGATATTTCCCCTTAAGTTTAAGCAAACGTTACTCGGATACTATTCTCCCCATCGGCTATCCACTTAACCAAAAACAAATCGCTGTTACATCATAGCGTACCATTGCATCATGACTGAGGTTAAGCGCCTAACTAACATGTCATTCCATCATGACAGGTTTGTTGCTCCTCAGACCAGATTAAACAGTATAATAGACATCCAGTTCATCAAAGTATTAAGCCGAATCGAATTAAATCAATTTTAGTAATGCCTATTCCTAGCATACAACAAACAAGCTATCACGTACCTGAACCTGATAGTGTATTACTATATTCACACAAAACTGAATCAACTGAAGAACCTTTAACTAAAATAAGAAACATCAAAAGAAATCAATAATCGAACATAGAATATATATATATATATATATATAAGACAATCCTAAGTTAATTATACAAAGAGATTCATTGAACTTAAAATATAGTTTAATCATTTAATCCATACTTAAAAAATATTTATATAGCTTATAGATTCATTAAAAGACCATATATGAAGTAAAGAATGACAATTGAAGAGGTTGAATTTATAAAAACTCAGGGGATACGCTTCCTATTTACATAGGCGAAATTGAGCTGAACGTTGGTAGTGTTGGAATTATACGCCGGAGGCGTTAAGCCCAGCGTTAAGAAAATTGATTCTGTTCGCATTCAACATCGCCTCCACGTCGGTGGCATTGAAGCCCTAGTGGCCAGCGTAAGATTTGAAAAATAAACGTTGGTCAATTCTTTACAAAAGCTGGTAGCTTTTTAAGCAGTATTAGAAAAATCGGTTCTGATCACATTCAACACCACCTCTATGCCAGTAGCGTTGAAGTACTAGATGCCGGTGTACACTAAAAAAACAGACCTATTCGAAAAGTGTTCATTTCCCTTCTTTTACACTTTGAAAATTTGTAGCATATAACACTTCTAATCCTTCTTCAAACACATATTTAGCTTCATATACTATCTTCTATCTACATTAACCAATCCTAGCAACTTCAGACATCATAACAACACATCAAACTACTTCATTTACAACAAACCCTCTCCTACTCTTCGCTTCAACTTAACTACTCAAATCAACTTCAATCCTCATCAACACTTCTCACTACTTCCATAACACATAAACCAGTTCATATAATAATAAAACACAACCTAACATTTATCAATGCATAAAATCATTTAACTCATATGACATTAAACTCATCCTAACATAGATTTTGCATCTATATTACAAGAAAGAAAATAAACAAAGAGTTTATACTAACTTTCACTTACATGAGGCTTTGGCTTGGAGAGATTGTTGAATCCAAGAGCTTGTTAATGGTTTTGGTTTAAGGCTTATGCTTTGAAGATAGAAGGACAAGAGAAAGAAAAGAAAAGTGAAAAATTCGTATGAAAAATGTGGGCTGCCAAAAGAGGCTCTAATTAATCAAATTTGAGATTTATATTTATCCTAAGTTTGACTTTTGGGGTGTATATGACTTAGCTCAATTTGTCTTAATTTGGAGTTAATTTGAGCTTGAAAAATAGACTTAACTTTTGTAAAATTCTGTCAACAAATTCTTGAGCATGACAAAAGTTGTTTTCATAAATTTAAACATAACACATACATATTAATTCATAGGAGACACAAACATTAATTATACTATGCATACATTAATATACAAAAACAATAACATTAATCTCATTACACGTACTCACATACATCAATAATTTACATTAATAAGCATGTTATATCAAACCTATTTCTATACATTCATTTACATATATCAAAATTACTTCAAACTTAATATTTAGAATTAATATTACATTTACATGAAAATTAAATTATTGAATATATTAGATTATTTCAATATAGGAGGGATTTAGAATTTTTTTTTTAAATGTAACTCATTTTAAGGTGTGCCCTACTATTTTTATTTGCCAACCCATGCTTATGAATGCAATTTGATGGGTTTTAAAGGTTCCCCAATTTAGTGGATCATGGATCAACACTAAATCAGAACGATAGGTCATTTCATGGACTAGAAAGTAGAAAAGCCACAGCTCTAGGATCATACTAGCGACCTCCCTTCACAGCGTTCTAAGATAACCTAGTTATGACAGTATCTAGCACACATTTTTTTAAATTCAAAGATGTCATTTACTCCAATTAGGAATGTTCAAATAATTTCCTTTTTATATGCTTCACGTAAAAAAAAATTAGTACAACTACTTACAAATTAATAATTACACAAACAATATACAAGAATGAGCATAAAAGGAAATAAAATTTACATTTAAGAATTTCAAGTGGCTAGCCCTCTTAAAAAATAGGCCTCCCTAGTGGAGTCGCCAAGCTATCAAGCTTGGATTTTTTCGTTTTTTGATTTTATTTATTTTAATTCAATTCATATCAAACTGAACACAATTAATACGAACCTCGACTAGAAACTAAAAGAAATTTGTTTTTTGAAAAATTTGTAGGAGTCGCCACCCGATCAAAATAAAAAAAAATTGTAAATTAGAATCAATGGATTGGTTGATCCTAACTTAGATACTAGTTTACGAAAAAAAATTGATTTAGAGCAAACCACATTAAACTAGAGATGTTTAGATTAGTGGGCTACTCCACTAAAACTATATGGTTACCACTTAAAATTTATAAATTAAAAATTTATCCTTTTAATTCTCAAAAAAATTTACTAATGTATAAAATTTGGTATTTACAATTTATCACTTAAGTTCACAAATCTAAATAATATTTACAATAAACGATAAATCAATTCAACATTTACAAAAAAAAAAGGATGTTTTCATTTTTATGTCGCCCCGGAAGTGCTCATGTATCTGCTAATCGGAATCAGACGTTACATAATTCTTTTAATGAAAATTATAATTTGTTGGTATTTTTTATCATTTGAAATATTTTCCATTCAAGTTTATTAATTTTTTAATTTTTGTAAAATTCTTTTTGTTAGGTATAACCCTATGGGCTGCCAAGTTCATTTTTTCTTTTAGAAAATAGGATTTTCTACATGTTAAAAAAGACTTTTTTTTTTCTTTTTAATATTATTTCTTTATATTACATATATTTTTTATATTTATATATATATTAACATGCCCACACTACATGCATATATATATATATATATATTTTGTTTTCTCACTTTGACAAATTCATTATTTTTTATTTTTATTTTATCTTTTTTTTCGTTTCTTTTTGGTTTCTTTAACATTTTAATGAGAAGAAAAGAAAAATAAAATAAAATGATAATAAAAAAGAATTTACCTAGGTTTGGGGCACATGGGTCGGATCCTGGATCCAGATCGGATTTCAAGCCGGATCCTAGGTTTGGGTTAGATCTTGGAGCAAATTTAGGTTGCATAAGGGAAGCAAACGGTGGTATTGACTAACAACGATATGGGGATTCTTGGTAGCTGTGATTGCATCAGAACGAGCTAATGAGGGATGAGGAAGACTCATACGGTGGTGATTTAGCTCGAAAATGACTAAAAGTTGGTGGTTTGAGCTCCTATGGCTGGCGGTCGGTGGTGGTTGTTGATTGGAGGCCATTGAGGATATTTGGACTAAGGAGAAAGCTACCAACTAAAACTTTCACCACTCCTAAGTACAACTATGAACTTGATTTGGTTCAATTTGGCTTCGATTAGGAGTAATTACAAAAATTCGAAACTTAAAATAGCTTGTTGGATGTTTTTTATTGTTTCTTTGAGTTGTGGATGATTGTAATGCCTTGAACAATGATTTCAACTCCTATTTATAGTGTTTAGGAGTCGAATTTGGTGGGGGCTTGTTTGAAATCGGGGTTAGTGAAGCACGCGAATTCGAGCTTTTAGATTGTGTTTGGTGATCCTCGAGCTAAATGAGCTTCTAGAATGATGATAAGGAGTTCAGATCTGCACTTCCAGAAGCTTAGTGGTAGATGAAAATTGAAATTTGAAAATTTACTTCACGCGAAGAAAAGGAATTTTTTCACGAACTTTAGATCCAAAATTGAGCATCAAATTGACGATTTTAGGACAAGTTTTCAATTTAAATTCAAAGTATCCCCTGTTTACTTCAAATTCCCTCTATCAATTTGGTTCAAAACAGATGAAAAATGAATAAAAAATGGGCTTGAAAATGGTTGATCACATGAAAAAGAAAAACGATTGGGTCAGAGGAAGAAGATGATACGTGTCATTCACACGCACCATACTCATTTTGCATGCAATGCATGCGCCTGAATGAAAAATGAAATCCACGCTATCCGGACTCCTGCGTGTATATGTTTGCTTATCCAACAAGCCATTGGCCTATGCCTCGGTCATGTAATTACTCAAATAATATTTGAGTGACTTGGACCGAGTCAAATATATATATATATTAATTTTTTTTTCTTTTCTTTTGAGTTGTTTTATTTTTATTTTTTATATTTTTCTTTTTTTTATTTTTTATTTTCTTACATATTTATACTTTTTTTTTATTATTATTATTATTATTATTATTATTATTATTATATTATTATTATTATTATTATTATTATTATTATTATTATTATTATTATTCAAGGGCAAAAGTGTTGTGTCTTCAATAATGAAATGCTCCAAAGTATTAATTTTAGTTATGATCAAATTACCAAATTTCATGAAGACTTCTCCATTGAGCTGCTTACCAATCGGTGGTTCATCTACTACCACCACAATCATATCATCCCCCTAACAAAATAGGTGGTCAAGGTGGTTAGTAAGCTGACAAAGATCCTCATTCCCCATTTTTACTAGCATGCATTAATTATGTATTTTTTTTTACAAATAGTATGTAATATTATATTATTAGTTAAATGAATGATATTGTTCATTATTTATCATTTATAATCTTTAGATTCCACAATGTAAAAGTTAATTTATTTTATTTCCATTGTAAAGTTTTTACAAGTTATTTGAGTAATTTCCATATCCAAAATTCTAAAAAAGTGACAACCCATTGAGAAAAAAAATGTGAGTTGGAAAAACAAATAAACCAAAAATAGTACAAACTGTGTGAAATCGATCTCAATTAAAAGGCACACAATACGGCATGCAAATATAATAGGCTAATACTACACGACAAGCAAATAGAAAAAATCACACAAAGCACGACAATTGAGGCATATGAGCATGAATGGTCGGGCATGTAGTAAGCAAAGTATAAAAAATTTGGCATGCGAATGGCATGACACGACACAACCCAATTAACATGCCTATAATTGGCCACTACAAATAAGCTTATGCCTTTAATTAAATTTTTAGGTTGTGACATACATCATACCACCAGTGTTTCACGAGATGTCTGAACCAACAAGCACTAATGATGCCCTCTCTGTGCACCTTGCAGAAGCCAAAGGTGATATGGCCGCTATTTGGATGGATAAGGATGAAGATAGAGCTAAAGGGGACAGTGCAAATGGGGAGAGTGCAGTAGCATGACTGCTAATGTTCATTCTTGTTATGTCGACAGACTCTTCCACAACAGCTTTTGAGGTTGGTGACCTCTCAGTCTCAACAACTCATTGTAACATCTGCACAACTTTACCCATTGTTGGCCTATAAGACGGTTGTTCCTGGATGCACCAAAAACCAACCTAAATCACCCTTGTGACTTGCTCAATGTCCACTATTTCATTTACAAGCCTTTAGTCCATAATTCTCTCCACATTACCTTTCTCAAACTCCTCAAAAGCCCAAAGTGAAAATTTCTTCCAATTAGTTTCTGCTGAAATTTCAAAATGCCTTTTCCTACTCACAATTTCTAGCAAAACCATACCATAACTATAAACATCGGATATGGAGGTTATTAGAAGATTTGCAATCCATTCAGAAGCCAAATAATCTCTTGTCCTTTTCATGCTTGTCAAAGTCCTCTATATGTGATTCTTTGGATTGATGAGCATTGCAAGCCCAAAATCTTGAAATCTTGGCATTTTAAGTGTGAAAATTACATATTCTATCTTATATTTAAATTGCATTTACTTGCATAGTTTTATAATTTTAATAGGAAATATATACACTTGAAAATATATATATATATTTATAGATACACATAAAACAGTTAATCAAAAGTAGGAATTGTATAAGTGATGGAAATTATGCAATAAATTTACTTAGAAATTTGACCAATTCTTTTGGTTGTTTGAAAGAACCTCACTTCAAATGTTAGTCTTTTTACAATGGAAAAATAGGAGAAAGCAAATTCAATTTTTAACTAAGACTATGAATAACTAGAACCATGCATATAGGTTGAGGCTTGTGTGCTGACTCATTTAATCCACTTTAAAAATGAGTTAAGGTTGACGTTTTTCAACCCAATTAAAAAGGGGGCTAAACATACTAAACACATGAGCCTATGAGTAAAAAAAATCATCCATAAAAATTGAAAATTGAAATCATGATAATATAATATAGAAAGAGGAGCGACTTTATAAGGATAAACAGATATAAAAATATTCTAACTACACCTTTTTCTATAATAATACTCTCCATTATCTACAACACACAAACATAATTATAATCCACAAATTCTTTAATTTTTATATCGTATTCTTGTGATTTATCTTAAATTAAAATACAATAATAAGGATTATTTAATCTAAATTTTTGATCTAGTAAGATAAAAAATTTTATTCTTAATAATTTTTGTTCTTAAAGACATAAGAAAACTTGATGGTTGCTTTTGTTAAAAATAATAGTTTATAACTTTCTATGTTCATATTAATTATATCTAAATATTTCCAAAAGAACATATATATCCTGTTAGAAGACGAACAATGGCAAAAATGATACATGATAAAGCACACATATGATTTACGTGGAAAACCCAAATCGGGAAAAATCATAGGCAGAGGTGAGAGAATTCACTATATGTCGATAATGGAGTACAAAAGAGAGAGAGTAACAAAATACAAATCAAAACTCTCTAATTTTCTCACTCTCATACAAACCCTAACAAAACACATATTTATATGTGTATACAGCTAGCCGATAATAAAAACTAAAATTATGTCTCTTAAATCTATAATGAATAAATAATAAATGTATAGTCAAATATTCATTCATTAACATTTAACTACGGGAGTCAGTTTATTGAAAACGGGTCACAAACTCCAACATATCCATTGAAATATTAATATCTCAATAGTCATTATAAATCAAAAATAGAAATATTCATTTTTCTAACATTGGAATGCTGGTGCATCATAATTATAAAAATAAATAAACACTCAAATAAAGTGGTAAAATATTTTTGCACTTCTTTCATCTATATAGACGCATGCTAGGTACTCCTGTCGATAAAAATGGTGAAAGAAATAGCAAACATGTATGAAATCACAACTCACAATAACAATATAAGTAAATTATTGTCATGAGTGTATCACACATAAGCAATTCCCGCATCTTATACATGAAGTACAGTTAAAAAAAAATTAAGGTGCCATGAATGATATTAGACAAGATTCAACACATTAAAGGTCTTCATCCCCCTAGATTTTTATAATTATATATATAATCTATTAATAGTGAATAGATGAGTTAGTCCATATAACTCATTAAAAAAATGATAAGATTGGTTGAATTGGCCTATTTAATCCATAAAATGTTCAAATAGGTTAAATGAGCTGAGTTAGTAGGTTAACCCGTTTAACCCACCAGCTTATATGGGTCGGATAGTTGACAAATTTTTATCGATTTATTCAACGGGTACATATTGACCTGTTTTAATTATTACAAACTCAAGTTGATTATGTTTTGTTTCTATTTCAATTGAAGGCCATAAAAGAAATACCTAACCGTGGTCCTTAAAGATGGAATCATCCCTAAAACACAAAAAGGAAACTCCAGATTCAATATTTCGGCCCGCCCATCAGCATCCAAAAAGCAGGCTATAAAGTCCACACCATGAAATCAAAAGCAGCCAACAATGTCGAGATAAGTAATGCAAAGTCCAAAATTTGCTCTTATGATTTAGGATGTCATTGGACCATTTCTTTTATCCTACAGAGTACTAGATTTTGCTTTTTGTTAGTTTTTCTTTAGCTTATGTTTTCCTTTTAACATACTATTGGGATACATTCACAATTTATGTCTTTTATCACTTTGCTAAATATATGCTTTTATTTTTAAAAGAAGCAGTTAGATAAATATAATAATAATAAACTGATATACATAATTGAATATTTGAAAAACAAAAGCATATGTAATACTAATAAGTAAAATAGGTTGAGTTTGTAGTAGTAAAAATTCATACTAAACAATTCTTACAAGGACAAGATTATCACTCAAACTATACTGGTCCTTCTTATGCAGGCAAAATAATAATTATTAAATTATATAATTTAGAATTATTCCTGGTTAATCTGAAGATGGGAATTCCAACGCCTACAGGAATAAAACAAACAACCAGTCCATCAGAATATTCGATATGATGTTAATGATAATTATAATAAAATTTATAATATTTAATTATAGGAATCTTCACCGGTCTACCTCATTTTCTTTGACTTCTCTTCCCGATTATCCTGAAAACAAATTATCTTAATTAATTAACCAATTCTATCTATTCTTATACAAAATTATCTAATTGGTTAATGGTATTACGTTCTAAACTCTAACCCAACTACAAAGCAAATTTCTTGGGTTTTACTTGTAATTGGATGATAACTTTACACAAAATCTAATTTTACTCTTTTTAGATTTCTGCAAACATGCATTGCACAGGGCATAAAAGACATGCTCGATAAACAAAAATAATAACCATAGGGTATTAAAATTTTATATATAACAATATCATTGATTCATCAATCCAATATCTCAAACAATTAAGTCTATTTCATGATTGAAATTTAAAAAATAAAAAAAAACAGATAAACAAACTACAAGAGGAAAAATGCAACTTATGGATAAAATTACTAAAGGAAAGAGAAATTTTAATAATTATTCAGGATTGAAATTTTTTTAACATTTTACTTTAGCGTAAATTCTCTCTCTCTCTCTCTCTCTCTCTAAAGTGTTTTTTTTCCCCCACAAACTCAAGTAGAGACAGCCCTTTCTTCTAATTCTCTTCCAATTTTTTACCGCATTAATTATGCAAATCCATCACTATCAATCTCAAGAGCAACAAATCCCTCATTACGGATCTAAAGAGATGCAGATCTACTGCTTCTAATATTAGATATGGTTTGTATTATATTATTTCATCATTATAAATAATATGGACAGTCTAAAGAGCATGAAGATCAAGCAAATACTATTTTTTTTTTATAGCTTTTGGAATAAGCAGATATTACTTTGTTTTCATCCCTTACATGGGATTTTGCTATCACTTTTATGGATATAATCTACCAGATGGTTGAGTTTTATTTTTCCTCCCCTTTTATGATCGAGTCTACTTCTTAGATAATTGAGTTTTATTCTTTAGGAGAATTTTTATCATATGTTAATAGTAGAAGAGATGTACTTCTTTATGTCATTGGGTAATTGTACCCCAACATCTTATTTGTCATTTTTTTATATCTATTATTATAATCAATGTAATTTCTTTTTGTGAATAAAATTCATCTTGTTGGAAAGAAAAAAGTAGCATAAATTATATCACTGCTTGCGATCGATATGGATCCCATCATCTCACAAGAGTAAAAAGGAAAAAAAATAAAGAAATCCACTCTACGGATAAAGGAGAAAGTTTTCAAATGAAATGGCAATTTTAAATTCTACATCAGTCCACGTAAACTCTACATTTCCACAAGTAAACACTACAATTTTACAGTCCACATTGTGAGGGGAGTGATTAAAACCCAAACCACGTCAACTTGTGACGAGACTCGAGATCCAAATTTAGAATACAAAATTCTTGGATCGTCTAAAAAAATTGATGGAAACCGTGACCCGTTACCTATATGGAAGCAAGAACCTTGGTATGGTCGTAGATGTCACAACCAATGATGGCAAACCTATTGATAAGTCAAAGGGGGTTGAACGTCATGGGAAACTCTCAATAAGTTCAAAAACAAAATTCACTCAGGAATTCCAAAGAGAAAACTTTCAAATTTCATTCATCATGGATATCTAGTCTATTACATCTATAGGTTTATATAGGCTTTAATTAGCCTCGAAACTAAGTTACAAAACAATAAAATCAAGAAATATGAAAAGATACTAAGGAAATATAAAAAGCCAATCCGAAGCAACAAAGGCCAGCGGCTTAAATAATAAATTAGGTGGCCTAAAACAAAAACGAGAAAATTGGAATTATTTTCGAGAGACGAAAGCCAGTGGCTTAGGGTGATACCCCAATGACATAAGGGTGAAGGCTTGGATGTCAGTGTATAACAATCTAGATGAAGGCAAATTGTTCTACAATTCTAAGCTGGCGGCTTTCATCTTTGACAACAAAAATAGACTTTTGAGAGAATAATACCCGTCATCACGATCGTGATGAACAGGGTACTGACTTAATGTTCTTTTTTTGAAGTTTTCAAAACTTCACATTACTTAACCTACTTATATTTTAAATAGAAACTTCATAACATTAACATATAAGCATAATATCAAGCATTTATTAAGTTTATATACACATTACACATTCATATACATACTACATACACATATACATAACACTAAACTAATCGAGCAACAAAAATTTACCATACATGGGTTTAAGTACCAAACTATCAACCCTATCACTAAAACTTTACTTATCTAATACTAACAACATTAATAAACCTACTTTACATAAAAGTTCAACATGTAACTAAGTATATTCACCTATGTTACAAAATACACATGATAAACTCTACTACTTTTCTCTTTTAAGGTATAAAAGCTTAATCATGCCTAAACTCAACCAATTTGTCAATTCCAAACTTCAAACTTATCTAGAAATTCATTAGAATGGAGATTGGTTTCTATTGAATAAATAAGTATATAAATGATTAGAGAAAGTAAGTGGTGCTTTACCTAAAGTAGTCTTGACTTAAAAATGGGAACTTTGGAGGATTTTGGTGAAATTTTTAGAAGAAAAAATTGATGAAGATGATGGAACTTCTCTAGCAAAAAATGGTGCTAGCTTTAGGATAAATTAAGAGATAATTTTGTTAAATTTTTACTTAATATCTAAAAAGCAATTTTGACTTTTTTGCACCTTTGTAATTATCCCGTGTTAAGAAAAGTTATTAGGTGCATGTTAAAACAAAGAACTTAGGCTTTTGGGTTTGTAATTGGACCTTTAAACTTGTGTATAAGTTTGCCTAATGAAATGGATTCAATGGTCTCAAAAATTTTGAATACAAGAATATGAATTAACATAAGACTTTAGCTAATTTTTTACCTAAAAATTTATTTGTATAAAATGTTTTCTTAAAATGAATTATGATGAAAATTTTTATGATTTAAGGATTGAAACTTAGATATCCAAATCCAAATGAAAATTTAAAAGGGATAGATAGACAATTTAAAATAAATAATTAGAATATAAAGTCTCTATTCTCAATTTATTCATTCTATAAATTTTATTATACTCATACATCTAAACTATTTACAACCAAATTCTATTCTAATCCAAAATAAAATTCAAATTTACTCATATTTTTATACAAATTATGAAATAACCATGAAATTCTCAATTTATATTTTATATGTGTGATATTGAATTTATACATGTTTTTGATGTGTTGAATATGACTTATTTTTATGATGAGTTATGTGTTTTATTGTTGTGTTAAAATATTGAAATACTCTAGAATTTATTAAATATTTAGTTCATAAAATTTAAATTGCATTAACATGTATGAATTATGTTAGAAATGTGTTAAAATAAGTAGATAAATGCATGCATATGATTCAAGCTTTTAAACTACCATTAATGCCTTAAGACAACTTCATTAATTAGCCAAAAGTTAATTCATTAACTCCTTAATCTTACATGACTCAAAAGTCAAAGCAAGGGATATTATCAACCCCAAATAATGCAATTTTCGGCCAAAAATTTCTAGGAAAAAAAAAAGAAACCCTCTTTCAAATTTCAAAACACTCTCTTATTCCTCTCAAAAGCTCTCATGGTAGTATATAGTTAAGTACTTCATTTTTCACCATTTCTACCCAAAAACTTGCTCAAGAATCATTAAACCAATGCCTAAAGCTCACTAGGTAAATATGTTTTCTTGTTTTGAATTTATGCATGTGTGAAGTTCTTGATGGTAGGGTTGAACTTGGATTTGTGTTTGATGATTCTTATGTTGTGATTGTTGTATGAGAAGTGTTATGGGGATAGTGAAGTTAGTATATATGTGGTTATGAGTTTAGAAGTGTTGGAAACACATGTGGTTGAATGACTAAATGATGAGTGTTGTGGGTTTGGGGTTTAAAGTATGATTAGCGAATGATGTGGATGGTGGAGTGTTTGATGTTTAAAGTTGAAGTTTATGTTGTTTGAATGTTATATTGATCATATAACAAGTTTTGGGAAACTTTGGAATGAGTTTAAAGAACTTTGAGAAGTGTAAAATGCATTTAAAGAAGAAAGGATTTCGTCATTTTCTCGTTTCAATGTGCACAACCTGATGCATGGGTGTGCACTTACCCATGCAGGCCTCAAAATTCATATCGGGTCACTTTTTCATGCCCAACATGGCCTCGAGCACGGCCGTGCACTCGATCGTGTAGCCTTCCCCTGTTTCGCAGCCTATTTGTAATTTAACCATAACTTTTTCATCCGATCTTTGTTTGAGGTGATTCAAGTTGCGTTAAAAAAGCTTAAAAAGAGATCTACAACTTTTATGTTTGAAGTTTTCACAAATTTTAAAAGTAACAATGCTTAAATTTTATTTCTTTTCGACTGATATACTTTCCAAACAAAGTTTAAAACTTATTGTTGGTTGTTAAAAGTTCTCCCAAGCTTGATAAATGATCATTTAAGTATTTGTTGAGTATTGTCTGATAATATATGATATCTAAATTGTATGTGATGATGTTGTAATGATTTATTTGAATTTCTTTGGATGATTATACTTGAGATTTGATGAATATATATACTTGAACTAAGTATGAGTTTGTAATTACTTCTTTTTACAGTAATTGATCCCCTTTCGGTTATTCCCATTGATTCTAGAGCTAATACAGGTGCGCAGTAACTTGCTTGTATGCTTGTTAGGATAGGCATACTTAAATTTGATATAAGTTCTAAATGACTTAAGTATTGCTTGAATTGCTTGTGTTTTCACCGTTGAATCCGGTTCGAGGAGCAGTAACTTATCATGATGCAATGATATGTTAGTGTAGGCGCTTAGGCCAATAGTCATGATGCAATGACTAGGCTTGGCAGATAATCGATAGGAAATGTAGTAACTGAGTAACATTTACTTATTCTTGAAAAGAAGTAATATAATTTAATTCAATGTTTATGGGAGCATGTGAATTAATTTATATTATGGATTGAGTTAAGTGAAGTTGAGTAACGGCTATATAACCTATATGAGATTATTCTTTTCAGTGTAACAACCCCCTGAGTGTCGTGAGCATTACTCAGGATCCCCAGAATCCCATGGCTTGTCCCGGAGTTTGAATACTCCAATGATGATTTGATCAATGAATACTAAAGAAAGATAAATGAAACATTAATGTTGCATTGCATTAGTCTAAGTATGATTGTCACTACGCTTTTGGGTGTTGTTGCTGTGTACTGGGCCTTTGGCTCACTATTGCTATTTTTCAGGTAATGATGACTGTTATGATTATATGGGCTATGGGTCGGATTGGGAAAAATTTATGGATGAGTGGGGCGACTAGGAACCGAGTACAAGATAGCAAGGAAGAAAGTTTTTGAATAAGTTGTTTGGTTTAAATATGTATTTTGTTTATGAATAGAGGCTTGTTAGTTAAGGCCTTGTTGTATATAAAGATTAAATTCTAATTTTCTTATTTTGTAAAAAACTTATGTAAGTTTTTGTTGTGTCATGGGCTTAACACCAAGTTGTAAATTATTTCCTTAAATCTATATGAATAGATTACTCAGGTGAGTAATCCTTTTGTAAAAAGTCTTGTATCAAGTTGTAAGTTGGTTTTAAATAAACAATTCACATAAATTGTTAGATTTAGGACAACCTTACATATGATGAAAGTATTATATGTGGTTGGAGACTTGACTTACTTAATCATAGGATTAGTAGGTCGGGTCTTTACAAATTAACTAATACTATCTTAACTAACTATGTATAGGAATTTTGGGGGGATTTCACCCACATTCCCTATGAATGCGGCATGTTACTCATCAATATTTATTGCTATATACATATCTAGTACATTGGCCTATAATCATTTATACTTGTAAAAAGAGTTTAAAAAAATAACATATTTACCAACAAGTATATTGGATAATGTATGCAAATGTTAAAACATAATTGGGAGACTAAGTTGTTCTATTAAGATTAGCTTATTATGTATGCAATTATAATGAGACCAATTGGTCTAACTAAGAGTAGCTACCGAGATAAGCAATTGAATTATAACTAAAACAAAATGACTAAACTAAACTAAACTAATGGAAATCATAACCAATTAAACTAATGATCACAATGAAAAGGATATATAAACATAACAAGTGAAATACTGAATAGCCTATCATTTGAAAATTTATATACATAGTCAATATATATTAGAATTAATTATTTGAGACTTTACTAGATTCATAAGAATCCCCTATTCTTTCAAGCATTGGCAATCTTAACAACAACATTGACTTCTCTTCTCAAATTCATCATTATTTGTTTGTAAATGGTCCCTCCTGCAAACTAAAAGCCTTGACTAAAAATTAATGATCTAAATGTTCAATGTTAAGATAACTAATATTAATTACATTAATGCACAAATGTTAAATTCAAAATACATGTTTCATGTTTAGTGTTGAATGTTACCTGCAAACCATTGGAGAAAAACTTGCCAATAATAGAGATATTTAATTGATATGCTAGATGTGGTGGTGGGGCTATGGGCTCCCGTAGGCCCGCCCCTGCATCCAGCTATAAGCCTATAATTTGCCTAAATATTATATTGGATGTAACATTAGATTTTATATTATAGATGCCTTATATATTTTTCAATAGGCATTGGCCACCATATATCCTATTTGTAAAATATAATACTTCTAACTCAATTGGGAAAAAAAAAAAATGCATATGTTTTGTACTAAATGTTTACCTAGTAATCAATTGGAATAGTTAACATTTCATCTTTTATGATTGAGCCCTCCACGATTTCCATGTTTTACAAAAGATCAACAATTTTATACATCTTGATACAGATTAAAATTAATTTAATAAAATATTATTATTAAATATGATCACTTAAATAATATGATAATTTAACGTCATAAACTTACTCAACAGTCCCTACTTCATTCTTGGCAGTTGGCAAACCAAGGCAATTACTCAAAAGCGAGAAAAAGGATAAAGAAATTAGCATCCGCGTTACGTGATGGGGACGGGGGGAGTAAGTGTGGCAGAAGGAAGCAAAGTTGCGAATAAAAAGCCAGGAAGGCAAGACAAGATCGGCATGGAATAAAGTGCCCAATGCTCTCCGTTTTTCTTTTTTTTCGGCGGGTAACTTCTGCACTTTTGACTCCTTATCTGCCAAAATGCAGTGCAAGATGTCCGTTTCATATTCTACAATTATCCAAAAAGGTGGGAAAAAAAAAAACGATGAAAAAAAAAAGAAAACTAAAAAAAAGGAAAAATCATGTGCAATTTGTAAAGTTTTTAAGTTATCAGTGTTTGTGCCTCCAATTAATGAGTGCACAATTTAAAAGAATAATTAGAAGATATGTGTATTATTTTAAATATTTGTAAAGATGGTCCATGTATACTTTAGGGAAAAGAAATAAAAGGGTCTATCTTTATACTCCTATGGTTTTGTTTGGTATGGTTTAATAAATTCAGGATGAAAAAAAAGCAGATGGAATGAATTATTAGCTAATTTTAAATTCTTTTATGTGTTTGGATAATAAAAAGGAAAAGTAGTTATTATAAAGACAAAATAAGATATAAAGGTAGATTACTTACATGCTCTAAAAGATAAATAAGTAATTGAAAAAAAGGGGAAATAAGAGTAATTTCAAAAAAATTTCGCTCTCCTATTTACTCCTTGTGTTATATTTTTAGCAACAAAACCTATCATTCAAGGTTTAAACTTTTGATTTCATTTGTTGTTTAGATGTATAGAAACATAATATAAAACAGTATAGAACTGATATAATTATAAATTTATAAAATTGTATATTTAAACTTACAAGTCTACAATAACTTTATACATGTACTTAATTTTGCATCCATTTTGACAAAAAAAAAAAAATAGAAAAGCCCCATTAAATTATAAACTTATGCTATGGCAAAAGAAAAATTATAAACTTATGCTATGGTAAAAAGAAAAATTATAACTTATACAATTATATAATTTAACTTGCCATTTCAATAATTAGGTGAAATCAATCTAGATGCCTAGCCTTGTGATGTGCCTAGAATTAGGATGTCCTGAGATACCCAAAAGATAATATTTTTAATGTTTATATATTTGGATGCAATGAAAAGAATAGGATATAAATGACGTTGATAATGGATATTATGCACCAAAATCAACCTGAAATGTTAACCCTACATCGATATCACCTACGAAATAGAGATAATGCTTTGTTTACCACAATCCGATTAAGAATTGATAAGGACGGTAAAATCTCGCCATAATCAACAAAGATGATTGATAAGAGAAAAATTTGAGGGAACTTTCAAAGAAGAAATGTCAATATCTCAAAAACCGTCTTTCAAAACAAGCATAAAGATGTATTTATTCTAATACAAAGGAAACCTAAAAGACAAAAGAAAATAGAATAGGCGACCATCCAAAGCTAGTGGTTTATAACACAAAGCTGGCGGCCTATAAAATCAAAGCTGCAGCCTTGCAAGCAACTCTAAAAAAAAATGAATCTGGTCATGTTGAAGGCTAACTAAAGGCCGAGGGCATATAGATTTACACTAGCAACGTACAATCTCCAATGCAAGATCAGTCACTATTGTTTCTTTCGCTTCATTTGTTGCATCTTCTCAAGTCTTCATATCTTGATTCCTATCATTCGCCCTACGTTAAAGAAGATTTCAAAGATGGCAGTTTATAACACAAAGTTAGCGGCCTATAAAATCAATGCTGGTAGCCTTGCAAGCAACTCTGAAAAAAATGAATCTAGTCATGTTGAAGGCCAACCAAAGGCCGGGGAATATAGAATTACACTAGCAGCGTACAATCTCCAATGTAAGATTAGCCACTGTTGTTTCTTTCGCTTCGTTTGTTGCATCTTCTCGAGTCTTCATAGCTTGATTCCCATCATTCACCCTATGTTAAAGAAGATTTGTCCTCAAATCTAGAAGCTTGAAGAAGACGAACTTCAAATTAATAATATTCCTCATCTCCTTAAATAGTAAACAATGAGGAAGCACCTGTAATGAAGAGTTAGGAAAACATAACACATGACCTTCCTCACCACGGCTTACTCCTCTTAAGTGTTTAAACTCCCCTCTCTCACTAACTCTACATGGTGACAAATATCGTATCACGAACCTAGAACACTCAACAATATTCCCACACCCGATGAATACACTCTTCCAATAAATAAACCTATCTTTAGTAGCCTAATAAATATATGTAAAAAGTTTATATGGATATATAGCAAAAAGAACCCAATATCAATCACCATATTCTCACACCATATTCAGCTTATTCATAAACATAGTCCTTTTCTCTTGTATAGTACGTGTCTGACTCTAAACAATTTTAATCTCTCTAGGCTTCATAGATTGTAGAACAATATCCTTACCATTTCTCTAGAAAGCTAGCTGTTAAAGTATCCATCATGGTAACTTGATTATCAAATAACCAAGGCCTCCCAAAATATTATATGAGAAGCACTCATAGGTAAAACATAAAAAATGACCTCATCTTGATACCTATTTTCAATAGAGATTGGTATCTTAACCTAATAATCAATAAATAGGCAACCCTGATCGTTTAGCCACTGAAGTTTATATGGCCTAGGACATAGAACTTTAGGAAATTGCAACCTTTTTACCATGGAAGCTGCTACTACTTTTATGTAACCTCCACTATCAATAAGAAGGACACAAAGATTGCCCACAATGCGACAACCAATATAGAATAGATTTCCCTCTGCTCATCACCAACTGAAGATATAGAAGACGAATTCTATCTTAGCATTAAACTCATGAAATGTTCCTTCCTTGAATTTTCAAATGTATTAGCCTCGTTATCCTTATAATAAGCATTGGCAAGTAACTCATCATGACCCTACTCAGTTTCATCCTCTTCCTCTCCAACCAGCCCCCTGTTAGTGATAGTCATCACTCGTTTGTTAAGGCATTGAGAAGAAATATGCCCATAACCTTAACACTTGAAATACTTCACCTCTCTACTTTTCTTCCTAAAACTACTAGTAACATCTCTCTTAAACTCAGTAGTCACTATAGCCTTGCCAAAATCATTTTTAGATTTCTCTGCTCTCTTATTAGTTGTCAATCCCTTCCTAGAGTAAGGATCACCATCAATACTCTTACCTGCTCCCTATTATCATATACTGGAGATTTAGAATAACTTCTAAATGTGTTAGAAGAATACTTTTTAGATGATGTTCTCTAAGGATTAGAACGTCTCTACCTCTAGAGCCAACTGGATGGCCTCTTTAAGTGTTTTATATTGCCACAACTCAATAATACAAGCTATTTCATACTTTAGGCCAAAAACAAACCTTGCCATTATCTACTTAGGAGTTTCAGTAGCTTTACAACATATCATCAATGTCTCAAATTCTTAATCATACTCATCTATAGTTTTTCCTTTAATTGGCAACTATATTTTTCCACCATAAGGCAGTGTACTTCGTAAGCTCAATAGTCGCTAAATGCATCCTAGTGTGGTCATCAATTTCATAACACTCAAATAACTCTTCAACCTTATGCTCTCATCTAGGGTAATCATCAGTAGATCCTCCTCTAGCAAATGAGGGCATTTGCAGTTTCACATATTCCATTTCTTTAAATGGTTGGAACTCATGGTTATAATCATACTCATCCTCAAAGTTATCTCCTCTTCCTTCACGATAGCCATAATCATTACCCCTATATCGCCTTCCTCTATTACCTCCTCCTAATCCATCATTTTTAGCATCATTAACTACACCCAGAGGTGCCACCTCTAGGTTAATCACTAGTAGTGGTGCTTGTTGGTTGATCAATGTCTGTTACATTAGATCCATATATCCATTGGTGTTGCCATGTTGGTGGTAATTATGGCCAAATCCTATAACTATTCCTCTAATGATCTTCAACCACTTGTAGCATGACGACCCTAACTTCCTCTAACTTGGCTATTACCATCATTCCCAGCATTCGGATTCATACTATCATTTGACATGATTCATAATCCCTAAATTTTTCCATATCACAAATAATATACAACCCTTCTGATCTCTCACACAATACACGTACTACAATGCAACAACAACTCAATCCTCCAATTCAATCTCACACACTTCCAAATCACGTTCAACATACAGAAACCCTAATTCACAATCTCAATAGTAACCAGCAATAATACCACTAACAATTCACAATTGGCCAAGATAACTTAATAACAATATAAAAAAAAAGAATCACAACTTCACACTTACTGATCGTTTCGTCATTGTAACCTTGCTCAAATATGTCATTGTCGCAACTGAGCTTTGATACCAAAAAGATGATGTGCCTGGAATTAGGATGTCCTTAGATACCCAAAAGATGATATTTTTAATATTTATATATTTGGATGCAATGAAAAGAAAATGATATGAACGGCATTGATAGTGGATATTATGCCCTGAAATCAATCAAACTACGTTAACCTTAGATCGATATTACCTACAAAATAGAGATAATGGTTTGTTCATCATCATTCGATTAAGAATTGATAAGAATAGTAAAACCTTTCCATAATCAACAAAGATGATTGATAAGAGAAAAACTTGAGAGAACTCTCAAAGAAGAAATGTCAATATCTCAAAACCTGTCTTCCAAAATAAGCATAAAGATGTATTTATTCTAATATAAAGGAAATCGGAAAAACACAAAAGAAAATAGGATAGGCAACCATCCAAAGCTGGTGGTTTATCACACAAACCTGACAGCTTATAAAATCAAAGGTGGTGACCTAGCAAGAGTCTCTAAAAAAGTGAATCCGGTCATGTTGAAGGTCGACCAAAGACCGACGGCGTACAATCTCCAATGCAACATCAGCTACTATTGTTTCTTTCACTTCGTTTGTTGCATCTTCCTGAGTCTTCATAGTTTGATTCCCATCATGCTGCCTATGTTTATCACCCTGCCTTAATCGTTCGTGTAGTGAAAAAAAAATGGTTTTTATCAGACTGATTTTTGATAATGTCCCATGTTATTGCTATTTCAAATTAGCCACTAGCATGATGAGTGAAAAGAATTAGAGTAGAATAATTAACAATCTTAATCTATAAAATAAACAAAATCAAAACATCAAATTAGGTGAAGAATAAAAAGCAGAAAATTACCAAAAAGCCATGAGACATGACCAGCATAAAACTTTAGTGAGATGAAAATTAAAAACAGGTAAAAAATTGTTCATTCTCTAGATTTTTCACCTACAAAATATTTTACAGCTATTAGAATTGAAAAGAGAAAATTTACTACTAGAAGAAGACTCAATGAAGGAAAGAAAATAATTTAATATGATAGTTGTCAAATTTGTGATGTCTACCATCTATCAAAAAGTATCAAATTGTTCAATTGTGTAATGCTAGTAAAATCATAAAATTATATTCATAAGTTCATATACTAACAAAAATAATACATTCAAACAATTTTGCATTTGTTTTGATTAAGAAAAATCTCAAAAAAATTATAAGTTTGTAGAATCATGAGAGATGACTTGTAGTTTTAACAATCATAATAAAAATTTCTTGGCTAAATTAAACACAAAAGAATTATCAAAAAGTAAAAAATGACCACTAATATTATAAAAAAGTTGATTGGAGGAGAGGAAAATTGACATCTTTTATATATATATACATATATATATATATATATCTATTCCAGAATAAATTTAATCGAGATAGTGTTTGTCCTTTATCTCTATTTTTAATAACCTTATACCTTTTTCTTTTTGGTGATATGTGGTATAAATGCATTTACATAACCCTCAATTTTTAAAAATCTCCTTATAAGTTTTCGATAACCTAGGAAAAGCTTACCATGATAAAGATTAAAGAAGAAGAATGAGAGGAGCCAGCAAAAGAAATATTAAGAAATTTCAAGCCGAAAAGAAATGTGTATGAAGTGTCTTTTGCATTGCCAAAAAGCACTCTTCGTACATTATTTTTCAAAAAAACAATGACTGGAGTTTAATAAATTTTAAAGGCTTTTGTTAACTACTAATTAAATTTTCCTTTTTTAAAATCAAAAGCCTGCTTAAATGGTCAAGATAATTAACTCTTTATGCATCAATTACTAACATGGTTCGGCAACACACATGAGAGAATTAAACAAAAATAATCAACAACCCTAGTCAACAAAGTGAATGATATGATTAAACATGAAATATTAGGTGAAGGAAAAAACACAAATTTATCTAAGAACCATAAGAGATGATAAAGATCAAAATGAGATTAAAAACTAGAAATAGAAATAGGAAAATTTTGTTTTCCAAATTTTTCACCTGCTGAATAACAAACAACTGTTAGAATTGAAAAGGGAAAAATTACTATTAAAAGAACACATATAGAAGCAAATAAAAAAATCATTGTAAAAGAAATTACATGAGCTAATCTTTGAAGCATTAATAAAGGAAAGGATTACGAATGAAAGCGATACTTACCGATAGATAGAACATGATGAATAGAGAACAAAGGTTGAGATAGAGATAAGTTAGTGCGTGCTTGGCTTATTTTTTTCTTTTCTTTTTTTTTTTTTTCCTTTTTGCCATTGTGTTAAGATTTTTGCCATCAAGCGGGGAAAAAAAGAGTGGGATTAGGCGTGCTAAGAAGAAAATCTTCTTAGTGGCAAAAATTTTAATTAAGTGGCAATAAATTGTGATTTTTTTAAAAGAAAAAATAAATCGCCTTCAAACATTATTTTGCTAGATAAAATCGATAGAGTAGCCCAAATATGTAATAGTTATTATTTTCATTGGTAGTTCCAGCGTTTAAAAAAAATCATAAAAGCATGTTTTGTGTTTTTGTATCTTTTGCAGAACCATTATTTATGTGGTTTTTAAAAAAAAAAAAATTCACGATGCATGTTCGATCACTATTTGTTTATTTTAATAAGGAGGTCAATTATCAATATGGTTGTTAGGAAAAAAAAAATGATAATGTTTTTGGCAAAAGAAAAAAGAGGTCATGTATTTGTAAAGGCACTTAAATATAGGTCATTTCATTAATATTTTTATCATAAACTTTCATGCTTATGCACATTAATTCAAAAATGAAGATGAAATAATAATAAAAAAGGAAAAGGTCATGTTATTTTCTAAACTTAATGATTTCATGTTAAACTCGTGACTCCATTTGCAATTTGGATATGTAGAAACATAAAAATGTGTAGACCTGATATAACCATAAATTTATAAAATTGTATATGTAAATTTGCAAATCTACAAAATATATATGCATATACTTGATTTTGCATCCATTTTGACTAAGAAAAGCCTATAAAATCATGAACTTAGTTCAACTGGGAATGCCACTGAGAATGATAAAAACTGTGATATTGTTGGCGTGGATCTGGTAACTCTGAAAATGAAAAAAAATATTTACTGTCTTGAAGATGCTGTGTCTATCATATCTAACTAATAAACACTTGATACTTGTTAAATAAATTTAAAAAAAATAAAAATATTATTGAAATAAAGCAAACAATTATTATCATTTAATATATACGTATATTATTATTACTTGAAACAGGATTGGGATATTGTGATACACCAAACTTTTTCCCTGAAAATGTAGCAACTACCGTTTATCCTGGGGGTATTTTTGTTACGAGCACTGAGGTGGATCATAATGCCTCTTTCTCTCCGGTTGAGTATGCATGAAGCTTTGATTTGTAGTGGGTGCGGACAAGAAATGGGAAAAAAAAAAAAAATGGAAAGAAAGGAACGCCCAGATGCTTTTGCTAACATTACAATTAACAAGGAAACAACTTTGGCCTTTCATAAAAGAGGTAAAAGTCGTCAGGTTCTATATCTAGAAAACGATCGGAGTTATCTGATTTCCTTCGGAGGAACAACAAAGTTTGGCGCAAGTCGGTGAGGAAACTAGACGCTATGTTTGATCCTATTCCTTCGAATATATAGCAAAGCCTAATTACAATCTCTTCGTATCAATTTCTTTTCGTTTTCATGTTTCTACTTTTCACTGAATCTTTTCTCATTAAGGAGAGGTCAGAACTGAGGATGAAAAACCTCAAAAAGATTTCGAGTTTTAATTTTTTAATTTTTTTTCAGTTTTTTTAATATATTTACTATTTTAATTAATTTAAATAATTTAATTATATTATTTATATTCATAGACCCGATCCGAACCCATCAGTTATGATCTGAGTTAGCCTTAGATTCAATTAATTGACCTACAATGGTAGACCCATGGTACATCAGAAAAATTTAAAAGAACTTATAGAAAAAAGAACCAAAAAATATACAGTTAAATGGTAATAAAAATTTAAAATACTATCATGCAATATATATATATATATTTGATTCACCTAACAATTAATGTGTGTGTTACTATTGTCAACACAAAGAATACATATACCTTTAAAGTATGAAAATTTTATGGCCCAATCATTAATTTTGATGAAATCGATTTTGTTATTTTCTAATGGCTCACCATATGTCCAATTATGATCGAATCACTAAAATATTAATATTTCAATTATTATATTTATTTTAACGGTTAATGTTAACTTGACCGTTCCGTCAACAAGACCATAGAAAACTATATCTGGTTTGGTCTACAAAGACTTTTATCAAAAGGTAAATCTCATTCTTTAATAACATGTGACTGGTTTTCATCTTTTGATTATTTTATTTTATTTTATTTTTTTTTGTTTTGCCTCTAACCTTTTATCTCATGTTACTAATACTACAACTCAAGTTGAATATAATTATAAATGATAATTATACATCCTTCATAACTCCAAAGAAGTAAGCTAAAACACCATAAATTCTTGAGTTCAAGTTTTCTTTTCAGTTTAAATTTTTATTTATTATTTGAAGTTATTTTAATTTCCTAATTTTTTAAAAAATTTGAATATTAAACTATCCCTTAAATATATTATACTAGTTTTTATAGGTTTATCTGAAACCGAGAGACTTACAGATCTTCTGACCTAGCCTAAAATTGGTCCTGTCCAGATCAGTTTTGGATTAACAATTTTAGAAATAGGACTCATTTATGGTCTGATTTTAGGTTATATCCAAATTTTATTGTGCTATTTACATATTTTCACCCCCAGTTTTATGTTATATCAATATGTGCTTTTTTCATACTTAAAATGGAAGAAATAAACGAAATCAGAGAATATGCGCATAACTTTATATGAGTTAAAAAATAGATTGACGAGAATCAGAGAATCACGCAAAAAGGCATTTATCCATTTTCAGTCCATTCCAAAAGATATTCCAAAGACCGGTTAAAATTGTGTTCGGGTGGCTGTCCTATGGATCGGCAAAAGCCAATCAACGTACTTTCTTTCCATTCTCGTTTTGGAACCTTCATCTTTCATTCTCTCTTCTTTCCCTTTTTTTTAGCCACGGAGGAGTGAACCGAGGAAAGATTTTTGGGAGGTTTTTTTTTTTTTTTTCCTCCTTAAGTTATTGGATAATTAATTATGTATAATTAATGGTTAAAAATATATAAATAATATTATAAGATTTTTTAAAAATATAAATAATCTTAATGATTGATTTATAAATTAATAATAAATAAAAATTTAATTCCCGGGAATCCTCAAATCCCATATTTTTTTTTCAGAAAACAAAAGTTTATTCCACTAATGTCATGTTTGGTACGTAGAATGAACCCGGAATAATGGAATCGCGATTCAGGATTCCATTTTCTTTCCCATGTTTGGATGCACCTTTAGAAGCGGAAATTGTAATTTCTTGGAATTAACGATTCCAACTTTGGAAGGGAATTCTCGTCTTTGAGAAGGCGGAATCGCGATTCCATTCTCATGTGATATAATTACTCTTTTATCTTATTACATATTCATAACTTGCATTTATTGTTTGAGACATTTTCGATCGGGATATCTATAGCCATTCCATTCCATGTACAGTTCCAAATAAATGAATGGATTTGTCATTCTGGAATCCATTCAATTCTATTCCATTACAAATCATTTTGATGTATCAAACGTGATATAAGAATACTATAAGAAGATCCTAATACACAAGATATAATATAAAAATAATAATAATAATTGAAAAGATGGGTTCTATAGATCCTATCCAAAATTGACACATTTCTTTCATGACGGAGGTTCTAAATTTCCATTTTGCAATATAAATTCCACAATAGAATGAAAAATCAACAAACACTTTGGCCAAACAAGAAGATCTCATAAAAAGATGAAAAACAAACATATAAAAAAGGGTAAAATGCAAAAACCGTAATTGTGTTTTTACTCTTTTACAATTAGGTGACGCGTTATTTTTTTTTTTAACAATTAGATAATCCAAGTTTTGTAAATATATGTTAATTATAATTAGTATTATAAAGCAAAAGGATGTCAATGTTCTATTGGTAAAAAAATAATAATCCAATAATAACAAACTATTATGAAATAAATTTAAAAATCAGTAAGATATTAAATATATTTTTTTAATGCTAGAAATTAAAAAAAAAAAAACACACACACACACACACACGAAAAAGATACGTACACCACTCATTGTTACCTTCCTTCATTCTTCTTTAAGGGAACAACTTTATGAACACAGTTACCTTCCATTTTCAAGCTCGACCACTCTAAACTTCACTTTATGGCCACGGTCACCAACCAACTCCCCTTAGCCCAACGAACTCGACACAACTCACTTAAGCACACAGACATAGACTCTACCGCACATCGATCAATGTGACCATATTCTGTGCAAACCTACAGTGGCCACCACAAAGGACCCCAGCATAACTTGAAACCAGCCATTTTCAACTCCCTCTTCTTCAAGATGGATCCACCGCCAATCACAACCATTTTTAGTGCCCGCGACCACTATTATTCGCTAGTCACTTGTCTCTACAATCCATCGTTCACCACACACCATCGGTGAACTTCAATTGATTCGACCACAACCATTTTCTTCTCCTCCTCTACCTTAGAAACCAAAACCTAATCAATTACTAAAACTAACCTAGCTGAACCCATGACCATCACCACACCAAACCTACATAGGTGTACCACTACTCATCACTAACAGATCAGACTATGGCAACACACCACCGAGATGTGATACACACGGCCGCTGTTTGGATTTGTAAAAGAGTAAAAGAGTTTAATAATCAAACACAGGTCACCTAATTGAAAAAAAAATAACTCAGGTCATCCGATTATAAAAGAGTAATAATACGCGTAAGTTTTTTGTAATTTACCCTATAAAAAATAAAATAAAAAAACTCCATTTATTCTGAAAACTATTTACCCACTAATATCAACCCGTCGTCACTTCAATTTAATTAAATCTTCACACATGAACTTATATAGGTGGCAATGTAATATATGGATTGATGATGATGAAAACAATACAGAAAAATCCAGATCTAAGATGAGAAATAGTAGCTCTACAAATATTAAGATGAATAGACGAATATGTGGGTTTTGTGCGATGAAAGAAGGGAAATAGTTGAAAGGAAGGGCACCTAGACCACCTCATTGCTCTAGGGTTAAATAAGGAGTTTGAAAGAAAGACACTCGAATCCTATAATTTACATCCTATTTATTATATATATCAAATCCCATGACAAAGACAAGCAACATATGATAAACTATTATATTACATTTGACATGCAAGAATTGATCGTGTTATAATGACCTAGTTATAACGTAATTTACCTATAATCCCTTTCCTAACTATAGGCAATAATAGGCAAGTGTAACATATCAAAAAGTAGTATAGAAATGAAGTAAAGGGCCGTCTCCTATAGGGATCCTTAAGTACTAGCAATTTACCTTCCCTATTATCTAGCCAAAAAATTCGAATGATTGTTATTGTTACTTTATTGATTATACTATTAATTTATTATAAATTGCTAATCAAATCACAAATGCAATTCATTTGAATTAAATTTGATGTATGCAACACTTAGACTTTACTTCACCACTAAACTTTATCATTTAATTTAAGAACATATCGTATAATGTTACTAGTCTCTAAATTGTAGAATTCATTAAGTACGTTAATGTCTTTCTCAAAATCGCTAACATCTAGTTTATCCTTAGGAATCTCTTCATAGGCTAATAGTAACTTAGAATTACATTAAATTCATGAATACTTTATTTAATTAGTTAGATGTTGAAGAATTTGACAATCCTATCTCTAAAGTCACGAGCAATTCTCATTAACAAAAAAATCTACTCAAAGGAGTGATTTTTCAATCAATCCCCATGAAACCTAACAAAGATCTATATCATGCACTATATAAATTCAAGATTGAATAAAAATAAACTATTGACTTTGAAAAAGAAAAAAAAACCTATAAATACTTCATTACTAATTAGTAAGTATTACATGACAAGTCTATCGTTCTGCATAATCTAAGTTACAAAAGTACTCCTCCATAGATGTAACAATGCAAAATAAAAAATCAGAGGAGTAAAAGGGAAACATGTAAATACCCCTTTTCAATGCTACAAGTGCCTGCAATCTTCACAATATAAGTACCATATATTATCTCTTTTTGTTTCATTCCCAAGAACTTCTAGAGATGTATCTTGTGAGTCTCAATGATCTGGTATATTATGATGTGATGTGATATATTGTGTAATCTATTGTGATGTGATGTGATCTTGAGTATATACGTGCTGAAATGGTATGATTTGATATGGTGCATTCCTTCTGTCTCCTTTCATCTCCAAAATGAAATTATAACATATCTGACGTAGCAATAGGGTAGTCAGGCATGCCCTTCATCATAACCAAGACTTGAGCTATGATCTCCTCTGATGCCTCACTTATTCTCTTTGTCACAGCTATGACCTAGGCCTTGACATATTTTGTAAGGGAACATTCAATGCTAGTCATGCCCATGCACTAGTTAGTGATGTCAGTGGTAAATAAATTCACATAGCACACAAGCATGATTCAAGTTGAATATTTATACTTTGTTACTGCATGACTGTGGGATGGACCGTAATCTCCTTAGTGTTTCTTCAATCTTCACTCGCACAGCCGTGCTTCTACCAGGTCCAATCCCTAGTACAAAATATCTTAAGCACGGCCACAATATGCTTTCAGTGTGCATTCCTTTACAAGTCTATTGAGTTTAAGTGATTTTCTTCATTAAATGTTGATGTATTATCCACTAGAGCTCCAATTAACCTAAAATCAATATTTAGACATATTAAGTACCAATTCTTGGAATTATTGACACATATAAGTATGAAATAAACTCATATAATCCCTAATCAAGTAGAGCAAATAGTTCCTATCAAACTTCCTCATACTTAAGCTTTATTTGTCTTTAAGCAAACAAGCTGATAAGAGAACGAAAAATAATTTAAAGCTCAAGCATTAGGAAAAACAAATCATCAATGGTGCCTTTATTCTAAACATGTTAAAATTTTTACTACCTCACACTTGTTCTGTTCAGTTGCTTAAGCAACTCTAAGGATCATTGCACATATTACACCGTTCAAGTTCACCATAACATATGCTTGAGTTACCAATACTGGAATTCCAAGGCTAGTCTAAGTAAATTAGCCTTTACCTTCATCATTTGAACTGACTTCCAAAGTTAAAATCAAACATATGATCTTAGAGTAAAAGAAACTCAACTAACTTCATCTTCTTACATACAAGAGTATAAACTTCCTCAATCGCCTCTATAAGCATTATACTCCTAAGTGAAGACATATATATAAAATTATACCCGAATTTCTCTCCATCATCTTACTTTCTTCTTTATATATGTATACATATATATCAATGGATAAGTCCCTTTTTTATGGAATCCTGCAACCCATGTATTGAGATTTTAGTCGATAATCCCGGTTCATCACCCAAGCTAATAGACATTATCTGCCAAAAGCATATCCTACAGACTTACTCACTTGAGTTATGAGACCTACTGAACCTTGCTCCATTAATATCTCAGAATGTTAAAAAAATTTCATCAGTCTGCTAAACCCAAGCCTGATGATCTTAAGTGACTAGGTTTTAAAAGGATCACATCAAACCTCCATCACCTTAACAAGTTACGACTTAATAATAATAATACTAATAATTTTTCATATAAAGAAAGGGCATTCACCAAGTCACAAATTTCATTTGAACCTTCATCAAAAGACTATAAAGCTCTCAAAGTAATTAAATGGTAGAGTATACTACCTAGTAAGCTTATAAATCAACTTAATTAACTTTTATTAAAGACCTTATGCTAATCCCAACTCTGGATTCCTATATTAAATGACAAGTAAGACTAATTCACCTAGATTTCACCATGCAATTCTAGCAAGGTAGCATAAAATCCAAACTCAAGAGAAACAAGTTTAGTTCAAAGATCACATTTAGTTACCTAGTTGCCTATTTCAAATAAGTATAAGGCATTCAAAAAAGTTCAGCACCAATTTAATAATATCCTAATAAATTGCTCAAGTAAGGGAAATTTGAACAATGAAGATCAATTTATCCTATTTACCTTGCATCCTTTCCCCACAATTAGTTAAAGACATTGCCCTCAATTCCTTATCAATTAAAATAGTGAAAGGAAAATAAATAATAAAAGAATAGAAGGAAGAAAAGCAAAAGAACCAGTATTCCCTTGGAAAATGAAAAGGCAAGAGATAGATTCATTTCAAATGACTCATTGTTCTTGAAAATTACAACCAAAGACTCAAAAGAAGCAAAACATTAAATAAAAAGAAATAAAAAAAAAGAAAATAAGTTGAATAATAAAGAGAGTCATCATAAAATATAACCAGCAAATGCTCATGTGCTCTCACAAATATGTCCAAAAGCAAAAAATAAAGGAGTTGCACAAACACTAAGTCACCTCCTTCATTGTCGCTTTCCTCCTCCCCATCCTCACTATCATCTTCCTCCTCTGAACTCTCTTCTTTAGCCTCCCCCATCTTTATTCTAATCCTTGCTCAGTTCCTCCTCCTTCGAGCTCTCTTCCTCAGAAGCGTACTCTTTAGAGCTTTCTTCTTCTTCACTGTTCTTTTAAGCCTAAGTAGTTGGAGCACGAGTTTGAAGGACAAGCATCCCCGTTTTGAGTAGTAGTAGGTAGCTAATAAACAAGTACAAGTGCATGAGTAGGGGACCCCTTCAAACTAGTCTCCTCTCTGGTAGGGTTGGAGCCGAAGTAGGAAAGTATCCAGGCTTCAATCCTATTGGCTATAGCTAAAAACCGCTCCTTTATCATCTTTTTTATTCTTTTTCTGCTCCTCCTTGATTTCTCTTTATTCTTTCCATAGCTGAGCATTCTCATGCTACAGTCTAGTGAAGTTAGCAAAAGAATAGCTAGTGGTAAGAGGTGAGTTATCAACTCACCTAGGCCTTCAACATCAACAGTATGATCAACAACGTTAGAGGCTTAAATTCTCTAACACAAATAATTAGCCCATTCTTCCTTGGACATGCCCTCACATTCTTTAGAATTCTAGTGATCATCACCTTACATATATACCTTTACCAAAATCGAGGCTTGATGCCTAAACCCAAAGGCTAAGAGGAGACCCACATTGACTTAATACCCTTTAATCATGTTGAAAAGGGCAATAATGTCATACTGCACTAGCACTGTCCAGCCTTGAATTTAAGGAACGCACTAACATATAGCATGATTCTATGGCTTAATAATTTATGGTGGAGCCCTTTGTCTTAGTTGGCATGAAAGTAGTTCTAGTGGAAATCTCGCTTTAGAAGTTCTCATGTGAAACACCATTAGGAAGTTTAGCTAGGAGTTGATAGGATTTCGATATATCTATTTCAACTTCAACTATAAAGTTCCGCATGTTCATATCATAGTACTTCCTAAAGGTAAAGAAGGAGACTTAGATGTGCGTACTAGATAGAATGTTATTGTATGCTAACTTAAAATATGCTAAGAATGTGAGAGTGGTTTCTCGATAGATCTCTTTGCTAATGCTGAAAATATTCATCCAGGCATTGTCAAACAAGATTCTCTTGATAGTTAGTTTTAGCCTATACTCCCTCAATCTTTCCCAATTCAAAATCATAATGGGCTTTATCACCTTGTCCCCTAACTCCATGTATGGGTATCTATACTTTTCCTTCATTTTGGGCGGTAGGTTATTAGACACACTGAAACTAGCATGGTGGGTAGAAGGTGAAGAACTCTCGTTCATTGATCACTCTGTACCTTTTTGAGTAGATTGCTTTTTGAGTGCCATCTTTGATGATTATAGATCCAAAGAAAATGTAGGTTTATGTGATGGATTAATAAGAAATAAGTGTGAACAAGTGATTAAAGAGTTTAGAGAAGAAATAAGGAGCGATGTGGCCATGGGTTTTAAAAATGAGAGAGAGAAAACTAAATTGCTTATTTACAGTACATGGGAGCATGGGCAACCTCACGAGCACGACTCAAGCCTTGTGCTCCATGACAGAAATAAAACAATTACTTACCTGGGTACGTGGCCGTAACATGAACCTACGATACATATAGTGGTTAGGTCATGAAATCACGACTATCACGATCTTAAAGGGGCCTAGTATGATTAACTTGAAGTTATCATATCACGTATGCATCTGTAATATAAGAACTGTTTTAATTGTATAAAAACATTTCGATAACTAAAGAAATACGAATTCCCATAATCTACCAGAACCCTAGAGAATCGATATCCTCCACCAAATAGTAAAATAGAATAGATCATCTACATTTTGCAAAATTTCAAACAATTATATGACTACTCTAATTCATATTCTAAGTTTACTCTATACATTACAAAGTCTTAACTAACACACAAATCATATGATTTACACTTTAAGCCCATTTTTCTATCTTCAAGACCTTCACTAAAGAAGATCTCTTTCTACACATTCTTAGTCCATTCCTAGCTAGAGTTATTCCTACATAAAACTATAAGGTGAGCTAAATCATAGCTCAGTGAATAACAAGACTAGATCACACATCAAACAAATGCCAAGTAAGTATCATTAATGAACATATGTAACACAACACTTAACCATATGACATGCACAATTTAGATTACCAAATCTAAACCAATGGAGATATTCGCCCTCTCTTGGGGGTTGAAGGACTAGCTCAAGTCATTTATGCCTAGGAGAGACCGAGAAGTAAGAAATGAGGATTTCTTTTTAAACTCAAGGTTATTTATATATATTATTAGCATAACATCAACTTTACCTAGAAAGAACTAAAGAAGGGGCATTTCTTTTGAAACTTCACATATACACATTATTAACATAACCTAAACTTCACCTTCGAACCTTAGAAACTCCCTAAGTGTTAATGCCCTATAGCCAGCCCCAACATAGGTGATTAGATCCTGTGGAGCTAACAATCTTATGGTAACCTCAACCAGATTCATTGGACTCTCAAAAGTATTACCATAGAATCAGAATATTAATACGTGACGTGAATATTATGCTAATGCAAGTTATGCTTGTAATGCAATACATGTTGATTCACTTAAGGGTTAAATAAGGCTTATATCATATTATTTAATGACCATACCAATGTCAAACAATCAACAATTCATATTTCACAATCGGTACCAAACAATTGTTATCACTTTTATTTTAGGGAAATATCAACCAATTCAATCACTAAACAGCAAACAAGTCTTCTATTCCATGCATAATCAATTATATTTATATTAACACATGTATAGCTACATTGCAAGCATCAGCAAGGTGATAAGGTCAATATTAGTCACCTGTCATCCAAGCTAAGTCATAATAAACTCCTAGGAAAACCTAATATTAATCTACTCCTCCTAAGAAACAAAAATAGTAACAACTCAATAATTTACACTTGACTGAAATAAAGACTTATTTGAAAAACTTATTTGATCAGACACTAAGTAAGAATCTTGCTATGGCTAAGATAATTGTCTCACCAAGATATGGACAATTCTTCATTGTCTGTCAAATTATTTCTTTTTGTTTTTGTTTATAATTCATTCATTTTTCTTAGCAACAAGCATTTGAAGCATTTGAAACAACATACTTCCTTTACTATCTATAGTTTAACCTAACACATTAATTTAAGCTAATTCTAGTTAAGTCTATATAAACTTAATCTTAACCAAGTTAATTAAACTTAGTCATTTAATCAATTTATAAGTCATTATCATATATCTATGAGGATCTTAGTTGATCTATTTCATTTTAGTTTATTTAGATTCATTTAGCAAAATTGGTCTTAGGTTGATTAATTAAGTTCATTTTATACTTAACTTCTATGTTTAATTTAATTAGCTATTAAATCTATAAGTTCACTTAACTCATTCCTAATTGTATAAATGAACTAACATATCATATTAACTATCATTCATCTATTCCATTTTAAGAAGTTTGAATTACTTTAGTTTGGGTGAAGCATTTTGGACTTAATGTGTTTAGGTGATATACATCATAAATGGGGTACTAGTACTTGCTAAATTTGTGTTTTGAAGGCTTTGGAGGGTTACTTAAGGTTAAGGAATGAACTGGGTTAATTTTCGTGCGATTTAGATGAGAAAATGTAAAGTTATGAAGAGGCTAGAAAAGTACACGAGGAGGTACACGAGCATATATATTACTTCGTGTTCTTTTAGAGTTGAAAGAGTTTTGAGACTAGAGAGAAGCATGGGTAGATACATTACCCCATGTTCTTGGCCATGCTGTTCTAGAAAACATCTCTTCTTTGAGTATTTGAGGTCAGAGAGAAGCATGGTTGGATAGGCAAGCCATGAATGTAGGTAAAAATCATGTGTTTTTAGGCAATAGTGAGGAGCACCACTAATATGACATCCCATTTTTACCCTTTGCTCTTTGCTTTATTTACTACCTTCGAAAATGAACCTATTTTGCCTCTCGTTTTACATCATTTTTCAACATCTAAGATCTATACTCATCATATAATCTTAGAATCATTATTTATAGCATCTATATATACGTTTTGACTTCATGTTTCATCAAATCCTATTTATAACATGCATGATCTCACATACGTTTTAACATATAACTTCATATATTATAACTTTACAAGTTTTATCTTGAATCCTACCTATAAGTAGCATTAATTCATCATATACACCCAATAACAACAATCAAAACAAGAAAACTACTTAACTTACAAGTTTGGCCAACATATATCTCTAAATCTTTGCTACTGCTACTACTCCTCCTTCTAAGTTGATGTAGCTCCTCCTAGCTTAACTCCCATCTTCTTTTCTAACCTTGATTTTTCTTATGATCATCTTTAATTTGAGATTTTGGAGTTGAAATTTTAGTGAAGAAGGAAAAAGAAGAAGAAGAGAGTATGGAGGGAGCAAAAGAGAAAAAGGAGAAAAGAAAGGAAAAGGGAAGGCGGGTAAAACAAAGGAAAAAGAAAAGAAAAGGAAATGCTATAGTTATTTTAGAATAAGGGTATTACTTTTAAATCTTTATGGTATTTATATTTAAATCTTCAAGCAATTAGAAAATAATTTGAGAATCTATATATTAGAAATTAATAGTTTGAATAAAAAAACCAATCTAGGAGTTTAATTTATGAAAATCTGACGTTTAATTTGATTTCGGGCATAAAACTGATATTTTTAAATAGGTAGATGAATTCAAAGTTTATAGAGATTAAGAAAATGGAAATTTAACTAAATTCAAAGGTTTAGGAATTTGCAAAGCATTTTATTTACTTATTTGAAGGTTTAGAGAATTGGAATATAAAGAAATGGGGTTTCTAATCTAAAAATTTGAAAGGTTTATGATATTTAATTTGTTAAAATAGATAGATAAAATAATTAAACAATTTTAAAATGAGATATTTGAAATCTTAAATTCAATTTAATCTACTTACGAATTGATTATACCAAATTATCTAATAAGTTTTCATAATTTATTTTACTTGTTTTAACTAAACTATCTAAGTTATGTTCATGGGTTAAATTCAAAATCAATGTCAAAACTTTTCTATTATTATACTATTCAATTTTAACAAGTTTAACTTAGCTAAACAGAAATTTTTGGATATTACAACGGCCTCATGCATGGACATAAGGGAGATCGTGATCTATTCTATGGCTGATCTAAAGTGGTGTCATAGGCATGACGAGACCCATGATCTATTCTGTAGATGATCGAAAGCAAGGCCTAATGTTTGTCAAGGTCGTGGTTGACTGAGTGCACAGGCGTTAGAGATAATCTGGTCATTTAATTCAATGCTTCCCCACACTTTGTGTATTTTTGACCCCTTAAGTATGTTTCTTCTCTCAATTGATTCTCATGCTTGAATATGGTCATATGTTGTCTTAAGTTAGCAAACATAATGAAAAATGTTAGTGCAGACTTTAATGTGACTATAAAAACAAATTAATTAAGTTAACATGGGTTGCCTCCCATTAAGTGTTTGTTTAACATTTATAGTTTGACATATAAATTCTTTTAAGTTCATGGCTCAGCCAAAGGAGCTTGTAAACCCTCGTTTTTTTAAGTAAACCTGAGTTCGATTTTGGGAAAGATTTAAAACGGGAAACAAAAATCCTAAAAGAAATATCTTTGGACCAATCAGAACTAGGAATCCTAAGTCCAGCGATATCAAGAAGGAAACCCCGGAGGAATAAAAATGAGTTAACTCCAAAGTAAGACTTTAAATCGAAAAGTCAACCGGAAACCCTAAGTTAACAAAATCTCAGAAAACCCTAACAGTTTAGATCTGGTAATCCCGGATTCTCAAATCAAGGAGTCGAAATATGAGTGGGAAGTGTAGATTGGCTCGTCTTAATATTAAAATGCTAAATAATATCTTATTAGTAAATTTGCGACCTATTTCCAACCCGATTGGATACAAGTCTCGAAAAGCATTTCATAAGGCTCGGGATATTAAATATATAATATTAGTACCATTACATTCATAATTTCGTGATACTTCTAAATATTTCAATTATATAATTTTTCAGGTTATAAAAGTTACATTTATAATCTTTTAATCGTATTTTCATTACTACCTATAAATTAAGTGTCTAATCAACTTTTGTTTTCTTTTACACTATTCATCAAGTACAACCACCTCTATCCTATTCTTACATCCTTACAATCTATTCTTACAATTTTACATCATTTCCTTACAAATTTACTTTTCCAATATATTTTGTACACAAACTACTCATTAAGTTTGAAATTTATTACACAAAACAAATCAAAACACTCTCTTCTCCCCTCTCTCTCTTGGAATTGGCGTGAAACACCACCCCACCGACCTCCCCCGACCCCGCCCCATTTTGTTTTGTTTTTCTTTTATTAAATAATCACACAAAACCTTGATTTATTTTCCTATATAATATCTTTTTTACATTTTATT
Source organism: Combretum micranthum (assembly GCA_024138025.1). Classification (NCBI taxonomy): domain Eukaryota; kingdom Viridiplantae; phylum Streptophyta; class Magnoliopsida; order Myrtales; family Combretaceae; genus Combretum; species Combretum micranthum. Next base: position 860,414 of record JAMXBD010000188.1, on the reverse strand, counting down.
TTTTCACTTTCTCTCATTTTCTCACAAAAACCAACTTTGGATGTTTCTTTTTCTCTCCCTCTCCTCTCTATCCTTGCCGTAACCCCTTGCCACATACCAAAAAAAAAAAAAAAAATTTGCTTCAAGTTTCCTTCACCAAAACAATAAATAGGTAATAAATTCTAATCTTACCATTTTAGAAACATGTAATGATAAGTTTATACATGTGTGGATCCACCAAAATCCCCATGAGCTTTATGCTAGGGATGTGGAAAACAGTAGAACATGATATTCTTGTCATCACAATGTGTAGATCTTGTTATTGGAGTTGAAATATTATCATTTTGCTATATCATTTGCTATATATTATTTTTATGGAAACTTTGAGCTTATATTTTCATTTCTATTCTCATCTACATTTTTTTCATGATGCATTTACATTCACGACATGAGTAGTATAGTAGATTTACTTGTTTAGAGTAGTTAAAATGACATAACTATTTGTTCTACATGCATGAAAGATTTGTTACATGTTTTTCTTAAGGAATGAGTTGATCAAAACTCAAGATCCAATTTTGTTTCTATCAAAAGTTATTTTTAAAATTCCGATCTTGAAGAAGACCCATTTAGAAAACCTATTTGTCAACTTCAAAATGAATGTTTTACATGTAAAATAAAAGAGCTTAAGTAATAAGTGTCATAAAGTAGTAATTTTGATAAGTTGTTCATGGTTTTACTAAGAGAAAATCTCAAAACAAGAAAATGATTTCAAAAGTCAAGTTAAATCTATGATTTAACTCCAACAAAAATGTTGAAATTCGTATCTATGATAAAATGCCAAGAAAACACTTGTTTTCCAACCTTAAAACAAAAGTTTTATTAAGAAAATGAAAGCCTTAGGGAGTAGGTTTGATTTGGACTTAGGTTTAAAAAGATTAAATGAGCTTTTCACAAGAAACAATCTCAAAAATAATTTTCCAAATTCAGATCTAAAAATGATTCCTATTTAAACACATATTTCCAAATATCAAAATGAGTATTTTAATGGAAAAGTAGAAGTCTTAGGGGATATATATAATAAAGACTTGATTTTTACAAGAACAAAATAGATTTTATCAAAGTAGAAACTTAAAACAAACGAAATGTTTCCCAACTAAGATCAAACAATAATTTCATTTCTAAAAATTATGGAAAATTCGTCCAAAGGCAAAACCCACACTTCAACATCTATTTTTCAACCTTTAAATAAAGAAATTTGTTGAGATAATAAAGGCATTGGATACATAGGTCACCAAGGCTTTATCATAGTAACAATATGTATGATTTTTAAAGATATAAAGCTAGTTTTCTCAAACAAGCATCCATAACATTATTTCAAAGTAAAAGTTTTTCCAAGAATTCTTTTCAACCAAAGATCTTTAAGGAAATACATATAAATAGCTCATATCATATCATGCATGATAACAATATGTAGATATTACATGTACATATGATTTACTTGATAGAAATAATGCAAATTTCACAAAACAATTTCGGAATCACAACTTTTAGTTACTGATCAAATTTGATCAGAACATTCGGAAACCTAAATGTTTTCAAAATTTAATAATAACATCATTAATAGATAGATCTTTCGAAATAGATAGAAATTGATAGCTTATTTGCGAAATTCCAAGTTAAAATGACTAAGTTGTCGCCGTTTTAATTTGGAATTTCCAATTATTACGGAAATTATGAATTCAAAGAGTTTTGTTTGAAAAGTTTGGAGTTAGTTATGGTATGAAATACTCATAAGGGTATTTCTTTCGTTTAGGTGATTTTGGATTCGGGGGAAAATTCTTATTTCTAGATTGCTACCATTAGAGACCGGAGACCATGGCCGAGTGAGTTCACTTTTTTAAATTTTATGCTTACACTTGTGCTTGTAATATTAGTGGCATTAGAATTAGGATAAGATAAAATTGATTGTATAAATATGATTTCTACTTGCGTGTGGGTGGATACCTGTATCAACCACAATAAAAAGTAGGAAAAATTGAAATCGTTGGTTGTATGGTGTAGACACCCAATTTTTGCTCAATTCAAGGCTCAAATTTATGATAAAAATTAGTATTATGTCAAGCTCACAAAAAAATAGTAAAAATAGATAAAAAAAAATAGCACAAAAAATCAAAAGTAGCAAAAATAAGAAGTAGTAAGGTAAATAAATAAAAAAAATGAGAAAAAAAACAGTGTGTCTTTTCCAAAATAAACAAAAAAAAAGAAAAAAATACATTATTATAAAAAAAAAATATTTGAGCTTGATATAATACATATTTTTGTTATAAATTGTTCATAAAGATAATTAAACAAATTTTCAAAAATTATTTTGAATGAGCCTTAAAGTTTAAATTTGTTGAACCCAACCAGGTACAAGCTAACGGCCTAACAGTTAAGACCACTGACCCATATGACTAGACCAGCCACAGGACCTGGGTTTGATTCCATGAAGAGGCAAATAAGGATGAGGATTCAATGTCGGCATGGGATAGACTGGATTTATTGAAGAATCATCAATGGCGGCTGATCAAATTCAATGAATTTGAACGATTCAATTGATCCTATACAGAGATAGGATCGAATATTCGAGGATTTGATCATCAATTTCATCAGTTACGAACAAATCAAATTCCAATTTTCAGGAAATTGGGAAGTCATTAAATGCAATTCGTAACTGATCATCAATCAAATTCCAATTTTCAGAAAATTGGGAAGTCATTAAATGCAATTCGTAACTGATCATTAATTTCGTCAGTTACGAATGAATTAAATTCCAATTTTCGAATTAAATTTTGTAGTTACAAATGAATTTTGTGATTAAATGCAATTCGTAAATGATCATTAATTTTGACAGTTACGAATGAATCAAATTCAAATTAATTTTTTTTGCGAAAAATTGGAAAGTCATTAAATGCAATTCGTAACTGATTATTAATTCGTCAATTACGAATGAATCAAATTCCAATTTTCGAATTAAATTTTTTACGAAAAATTGGGAAGTCATTAAATGCAATTCGTAACTGAAATCAGACCATGGATCTATAAATAGGAATGATCCATGAACAAAAGGAACACAACAATTACAAGGATTACTCAGAGATTCAAAGCATTCGAAAATTTTCAAAGTAAGAGTTTAGAGAGAAGAGAAACACAAAAAAGAGAGAGAGAAAAAAAAAAGAAGAACCAGAGCAAATCAATTGTTGGTTTCAGTCTACTCGTGCAGTCAATAGTCTACGGTCAATGGTCAACGGTCCACATCCAGATCAGCGCTCCAGATCAGATCCAAAGTCCAATCCGCTTTTAGTCGAGGTCCAAGCCGTATGATAGTAATCTCATTTCACTGTCATTTCGAACCAATTGCAAGCGATCAATTCGTTCCTGGGGGAAGAAAAACAAATTGATTGTTGGTCTCAGTCTACCTGCGCAGTCAATGGTCAACGGTCAACGGTCCACATCCAGATCAGCGTTCCAGATCTGATCCGAACAATCCAACGGTCCAGGTGAGTTTGGATTAAATTTTTCAATCTAAATTATTTTCATATAGCATTAAATTAGCTATGAGAATAATCAAAGTTTTCATCAAATCATTCTCATAAATTTGCTATGAGAATAAATCAAGTTTTCATCAAATCATTCTCATAAATTTGCTATGAGAGTAAATCAAGTTATCATCAAATCATTCTCATAAATTTGCTATGAGAATAATCCAAGTTTTCATCAAATCATTCTCATAAATTTGCTATGAGAATAATCCAAGTTTTCATCAAATCATTCTCATAAATTTGCTATGAGAATAATCCGAGTTTTCATCAAATTATTTTCATAAATTAGCTATGGAAATAATCATCCAAAGTTCAATCAAAATATTTTCATGTAGCATTAAATTAGCCATGAATTATCATAAAATGATTTTGGACTTAGAAAAATTGCATTTTCATGAAATAAAAATCAATTGATTAGATCATAGGATCATCAAAAATGGTTTTCAAAATATTCAAAATTTAATGAACTTAAATTGAGATAGTTCAAAAATTAAAATTGATCAACAAATTAAAGTTCTTTTTTAAAAGAACTACGTTTTGTCTGATCTCGATTAGCGAGTACGTAGGCACCTGGGGCGACATTAAAAAATAAAAAAAAATGTTTTGTTTTTTTAGTAAATAAATATTTTGTAAATATAAGATATTTTGTTGATTTCATTCTAAAAAAAAAAAAAAATGAAGAAAAGCACATAAAAAATAAAAAAATGATTTGACTTGTAAATATTTGTTATGTATAATTTGATTTTTTTTTTTGAGCATGAAAAGGATAATTATAAATTTAAAATTCCAAAAGTGGTAACCATTTGGTTTTAATAGGTTAGCCCCCGAATCCATGATATCTGGTTTTAAAAGTTGTTTTTTTTAAATCAAATTTTCGCAGACTAGTAGCTAAGTTAGGATCAACCGACCCATTGATCCTAGCTTTTTATTTTTTCCCGATTTATATCGGGTGGCGACTCTAAATTTTCAAAAATTAAAATTTCTTTTAACCCCTAGTCGAGGATTCATGTTAAATGGGTTCGGGTTTAATGTGAATCGGGTTAGGAGAAATGAACCAGATAGATGTGGAAAAAATCCAGGCTCGACAGCTTGGCGACTCCACTGGGGACGCCTAAATTTTTTTAAAAAAGAGAGGGCTAGCCACTTAGGAATTTTAAATTTTAAATTTATCCTTGCTCAATTTTTGTGAATATATGATTCTTTGTATATTATATTGAATAATTGTTTTGTAAATATATACTAACCTTGCAGGTATGTAAAATAGAAGGCAAAAGATTGATTGTTTGTTTATTTATTTATTTAAGTTATTGCATTTGCATTTGCATTGCATTTGCACAATATGTGTGCTAGATACGGTCGACCAGGCCGTCTTAAGAGCCTAAGCGAGGAGGACGAAGTAAGGTCCGGGGGCTGTGGCTTTCCACCCTCTAGATCAAGAAATGTCCTCCCACTCCGGTTTAGTACCACTAAATCGGGGACCTATAGAACCTACCAAATCATGCATTCATTAACATGGGATTTTGACCAAACTTTTCAAAAAAAATGGAGTTGTATTTTCTTCCAAAAAATGTTTTTTAAAAAAAAAAAAATTTCAAAAAAGTCCACCAAATTTTTTTTAAATGTGGAGTTGTTTCTTTCCTAAAAAAGGAAGTTTTCAAAAATCAAACATTTTTTTTAGTAAATAAAATTTTAGATTGAGTGGTTTTTAAACCTTTATTTTTAAAAAAAAAATTAATACCACTTCAAGTAAAGTTTTTTTGGTCATTATCCCCATTGGCATGGATAGTGACTAATTTTTTTTCTCAAATGGAGTCTTAATTAATTTTGTTATTTTTTTAAAAAAAAGAAGATTTTCAAAAAAATGATTTTTCATCAATTCCAACAAAACTTTTTCACCAAAACTTTCAGGGTCCTTATCTCCATTTATATGGATAGTGACCAAAATTTTTTTAAAAAATGGAGTTATTTTTTTGCTTTTAAAAAAAAAGGTTTTCAAAAAAAAAATAATTTTCATCAACTCCAGCAAAATTTTTTCATCAAATTTTCAAGGTCATTATCCCCAATTGCATCTGTATGCTTGCATCTTTGCATTTTTTTTAAGAAAAAAATAAAATAAAATAAAAATGTGTACAGTAGACTTGTAAATACTCATAGAGTAAATTTTGTCCACCTATAGTTATAGGTCCTCTCCAATCAAAATTACCTTTGTCATATGTATTCCTCTCCCTTGTCTTCAGGATAATCATCCCTGTAAAAATCAACCCCCATTTGAATTTCCTTCTAAAAGAAAAAGGGGGGTCTTTTTTGTTCCACTATTCTTGTAAAATAATTTTTGCCTTAAAGAAAAAAGAAAAAAATGAATTATTTTTGTAAATATCCTTTTTCCACTTTAGGATAAATAATCATTTTCAAACATTCTTTTTTGTAAATATCCATCAACAACTTTTTTTTTTGAAGATTTTTTTAAAATAAAAAGTGAGAACAAAAAGTTGTTGTCTAAAAAAAAAAAAAAGAGAATAAAAGTTTTTCAAACTTGTTCTCCAACAATTTTTTTTTAAGAAAAAAAAATGAAAATTGTTTTCCAACAAATGAGAAAGAGAATAAAGGTTATTTTCAAAAATAAAAAAATAAAAATTAGAAAAGAAGGAAAATTGCCAACAGAAAAAGAATGTTTCAAAATTGTTACCCCAATGATCATTCATTTTAAGCTAAAGGCAAATGAAATCAAAACTAGGGGCAACCAAAAGGACTTTACCGATTAGGGGCATTTGATAAATCCAAATGGGGCATTTAGTTATATATCTGAGGCAATAAAAATGGATGATTGTAACCAGAAAATATCTCACTAAATATTGCCTAAGATGAAAAGAGGCAAACTTAATCCCAAACACTACCCTACACACTAAGAGTGGAGTGAATTGTGAGAGATAAAATGGACTCATTCCTTAAAGGAGGTCTAGTTTGAATTTGATACATAGGTCAAAGTGACATTAGGCATTCATTTCAAAGTCCTAAACACATTATCCTTTGTTAACCCATTTGAGCCTATTAAGGAAGAATTTTTTAAAATTAAGCCCTGTCAAGAACCACCCTACATTAGGGTACCCCACAACGGGGCAATTTGGAGGTCAGGGTCATTATCAAGGAGAAAAAGGATTAACTTATATGCACTTGCCCTAGTTGCATCAATTCAAGAGTAGTCAATTGACATAAATAAATCATTTCCTTTGAAAGGAAGAAGAGTTTCTATCCCAAACCATACACAATCCATATACTTTGAGCTATAAGCATCCAATGGAAAAAATACAAATCACCTTGCAAAAGAAGAAGAAAAAAGGGATGCATGAATAAAGTGCCAAAAAAAAAAATGAAGAATAGCCAAGCAAGGTGATTAAACCAAGAAATTACAAGCACATTCAAAGTTCAAGGCCCATCAAAACACAAGGTCCAAAATTTATATCATGGACCCACCCACAATTCCACCCTGATGGAAGACAATCACACAAGGTGATCATACCCAAACACTGGGGGCACATGCTCAAAGTTCAAAGCCCATCAAAACACAAGGTCCAAAATCTATATATGGGCCCATCCACAATTCCACCCTTTAGAGACTCTTTGGATCAAAGGAGTTGATTTATTAATGCTCTTGAAACTAGGAATAAGTGCATATTCAAGTTTTCCTTAAGGGTTCTTGACTTGTAAACCCGGATGTGTTGAAAAAAAAAAAAAAAAAGCCTTTATGAAATATCCTTTTTGATTAAAGCCAACAACCAAAACCCACATTACAGTCCAAAAAAGACCTAATAGATTGACCAAAGTGTGTCACTTGCAAGCCGGACCATAATTTTTGGAATCCGAGTCAAATGTGTGAAAATAAGCCTAAGAGAGTGTAAGGAAGTCCTCTTTGATTAGGTAACTTAAAATAAGATAACCAACCTTGGTGTAAGAATCATCCCAGGGGCATGAAATCATTTGCCCCAATTTGAAAGAAGTCTGCCTCAGGGTTAGGAATTAATTGCCCCAAAGTTGGAAACAATGCCCCAATTTTCAAATTAATGTCCTAAAAGAAAAACTTTGCCCCCAATGATTAAAATTTTTCAATAAAAGACCTTAGGTGGTTAATAGTGAAGCCTTAGGCTGAAAAAAAAAAATGAGTGATCAATGGGGCAAACCCTATTTATGATTATTTTTACCTGTTGGTAACTTTCAAAAAAAAAAGTTGGAATTCAAAAAAAAAAAAAAGAAACTTTTTACCTTTAAAAGGTCAAGAAAAGAAGGAATTTCTTCCAAAATAAAATAAAAAAAAGTTTTTTCCAAATATCTAAAAAGTAATAAAAAAAGGAGAAAATAAGTTTTTTCATTAAAAGTAAAAAAAAAATTACCTTTGGTTTAAATTTTTAAATAAAAGAATAAAAAAAAAAGGTTTTGGTTTTTAAAAGAAAAAGATTCTCAAAGGTTTTCTTAAAATTTTCAATGAAAAAGGGAAGAATTTCCCACATTAAAAAATTAGCCAAAAAAAAAAAAAATTTTCAGGCTACGGTTTTCAAAACTGATTTTCAAGTTTGTGTTTAAGTTTTAGGATCACCTGCTCAAAGGAGCGTCATCCTATTTGTTTAAGTTTTAGGATCGATTGCTCAAAAAAAAAAAAAGCGTCATCACCCGCTCAAAGGAGCGTCATCCTACCTTTCAATCTTTAGGATTATATGCCCAAAGGAGCATCATCCTATTTCTTCAGCATCAGGATAGTCTGCTCAAGGGAGTTGTCTTTTTTTAATCTTTAGGATCGTATGAGTTTCATCCTATTCTCAAATTGAGAATCGCTAACTCAAGGAAGTGTTGTGCTGCCTTGTCAAGTTGTAAGTTTTAGGCCAGCTCAAGGAGCACCTTAACAAGTCGAGTGTCAGCTCAAGAAGCGCACTAATGTTAAAACCAAACGCCAGTTCGTAGGGTAATTTGAACCAAGTTTCCAAAGTTTGCAAGAAAAGCTTGAAGTCCATCCAAGTCTTCCAAGAAGAAAGAAAAACTTGAAGCCCATCCAAGTTTTCAAACCAAGTTTTCCAAAAAAAGAAAACTTGAAGCCCATCCAAGTTTTCAAACCAAGTTTTCCAAGAAGAAAGAAAAACTTGAAGCCCATCCAAGTTTTCAAACCAAGTTTTCCAAAAAAAGAAAAACTTGAAGCCCATCAAGTTTTCAAACCAAGTTTTCCAAAGAAAGAAAAACTTGAAGCCTATCCAAGTTTTCAAACCAAGTTTTCCAAAAAAAAGAAAAACTTGAAGCCCATCCAAGTTTTCAAACCAAGTTTTCCAAAAAAAAGAAAAAACTTGAAGCCCATCCAAGTTTTCAAAGCAAGTTTTCAAAGAAAAAATGCTTGAAGCCCATCCAAGTCTCCCAAAAAAGAAAAAAGTCTGAAGCCTATTCGAGTTTTCCAAAAAAGAAAAACCAAATCCCTAAGTGGATCAGAAAAAACCAGTTCCCTAAGTGGATCAGAAAAGAAAAACCAAAGCCCATTGGTCCGGCAAATGACCAAACCAAAGCCCATTGGTCCGGCAAATGACCAAAACCAAAGCCCATTGGTCCGGCAAATGACCAAACCAAAGCCCATTGGTCCGGCAAATGACCAAACCAAAGCCCATAGGTCCGGCAAATGACCAAACCAAAGCCCATAGGTCCGACAGTTGACCTAGCAAATCTCAAAATCTAGACCCGACAGATGGTCTATTAGTTTTATAAGTCTAGGTTCGACAATTGACCTAGCAATTCTCAAAATCTAGACCCGACAGATGGTCTATCAGTTTTCTAAGTCTGGGTCCGACAGTTGACCTAGCGAATCTCAAAATCTAGGCCCAACAGATGGCCTATCATTTTTCTAAATCTAGACCATACAGATGGTCTATCAGTTTTCTAAGTCTAGGTCCGACAGTTGACCTAGCAAATATCAAAGTCTAAACTCGACAGATGGTTTAGCATGGTGTCCAATACAGAAATCCATCCATTCAAGATGGTGATCAAGACAAAATTCAGAAATCCATCCATTAAAGATGGTGATCAAGACCAAATTTAGAAATCCATTTCAGATGATGACCAAGACCAAATGACCCAATCCATCCTATCAAGTTGATACCATTTGTCTAGAAGTCCAAAAATGATGACCTAGGTTCTGTCAAAGAGCAAAAATTGGCTATCTTTTGGTCTTTGTGGTAAAGTTTTGCTCAAACTTCACCGCAAAGAGGGGCAGCTGTAGACACCCAATTTTTGCTCAATTTAAGGCTCAAATTTATGATAAAAATTAGTATTATGTCAAGCTCACAAAAAAATAGTAAAAATAGATAAAAAAAAAATAGCACAAAAAATCAAAAGTAGCAAAAATAAGAAGTAGTAAGGTAAATAAATAAAAAAAATGAGAAAAAAAAACAGTGTGTCTTTTCCAAAATAAACAAAAAAAAAAAAAAAAAATACATTATTATAAAAAAAAATTATTTGAGCTTGATATAATACATATTTTTGTTATAAATTGTTCATAAAGATAATTAAACAAATTTTCAAAAATTATTTTGAATGAGCTTAAAGTTTAAATTTGTTGAACCCAACCAGGTACAGGCTAACGGCCTAACAGTTAAGACCACTGACCCATATGACTAGACCAGCCACAGGACCTGGGTTTGATTCCATGAAGAGGCAAATAAGGATGAGGATTCAATGTCGGCATGGGATAGACTGGATTTATTGAAGAATCATCAATGGCGGCTGATCAAATTCAATGAATTTGAACGATTCAATTGATCCTATACAGAGATAGGATCGAATATTCGAGGATTTGATCATCAATTTCATCAGTTACGAACAAATCAAATTCCAATTTTCAGGAAATTGGGAAGTCATTAAATGCAATTCGTAACTGATCATCAATCAAATTCCAATTTTCAGAAAATTGGGAAGTCATTAAATGCAATTCGTAACTGATCATTAATTTCGTCAGTTACGAATGAATTAAATTCCAATTTTCGAATTAAATTTTGTCAGTTACAAATGAATTTTGTCATTAAATGCAATTCGTAACTGATCATTAATTTTGACAGTTACAAATGAACCAAATTCAAATTAATTTTTTTTGCGAAAAATTGGAAAGTCATTAAATGCAATTCGTAACTGATTATTAATTTCGTCAGTTACGAATGAATCAAATTCCAATTTTCGAATTAAATTTTTTACGAAAAATTGGGAAGTCATTAAATGCAATTCGTAACTGAAATCAGACCATGGATCTATAAATAGGAATGATCCATGAACAAAAGGAACACAACAATTACAAGGATTACTCAGAGATTCAAAGCATTCGAAAATTTTCAAAGTAAGAGTTTAGAGAGAAGAAAAACACAAAAAGAGAGAGAGAAAAAAAAAAGAAGAAGCAGAGCAAATCAATTGTTGGTTTCAGTCTACTCGTGCAGTCAATGGTCTACGGTCAATGGTCAACGGTCCACATCCAGATCAGCGCTCCAGATCAGATCCAAAGTCCAATCCGCTTTTAGTCGAGGTCCAAGCCGTGTGATGGTAATCTCATTTCACTGTCATTTCGAACCAATTGCAAGCGATCAATTCGTTCCTGGGGGAAGAAAAACAAATTGATTGTTGGTCTCAGTCTACCTGCGCAGTCAATGGTCAACGGTCAACGGTCCACATCCAGATCAGCGTTCCAGATCTGATCCGAACAATCCAACGGTCCAGGTGAGTTTGGATTAAATTTTTCAATCTAAATTATTTTCATATAGCATTAAATTAGCTATGAGAATAATCAAAGTTTTCATCAAATCATTCTCATAAATTTGCTATGAGAATAATCAAGTTTTCATCAAATCATTCTCATAAATTTGCTATGAGAATAATCAAGTTTCATCAAATCATTCTCATAAATTTGCTATGAGAATAATCCAAGTTTTCATCAAATCATTCTCATAAATTTGCTATGAGAATAATCCAAGTTTTCATCAAATCATTCTCATAAATTTGCTATGAGAATAATCCAGTTTTCATCAAATTATTTTCATAAATTAGCTATGGAAATAATCATCCAAAGTTCAATCAAAATATTTTCATGTAGCATTAAATTAGCCATGAATTATCATAAAATGATTTTGGACTTAGAAAAATTGCATTTTCATGAAATAAAAAATTGATTAGATCATAGGATCATCAAAAATGGTTTTTAAAAATTCAAAATTTAATGAATTAAAGTGAAAAAGTTCAAAAATTAAAATTGATCAACAAATTAAGTTCTTTTTTAAAAGAACTACGTTTTGTCTGATCTCGATTAGCGAGTACGTAGGCACCTGCGGGGCGACATTAAAAAATAAAAAAAAATGTTTTGTTTTTTTAGTAAATAAATATTTTGTAATATAAGATATTTTATTGATTATATGTTCTAAAAAAAATAAAAAAAAAGAAGAAAAGCACATAAAAAATAAAAAAAAATGATTTGACTTGTAAATATTTGTTATGTAATATATTATTTGATTTTTTTTTTTGAGCATGAAAAGGATAGAATTAAATTTAAAATTCCAAAAGTGGTAACCATTTGGTTTTAATAGGTTAGCCCCCGAATCCATGATATCTGGTTTTAAAAGTTGATTTTTTTAAATCAAATTTTCGCAGACTAGTAGCTAAGTTAGGATCAACCGACCCATTGATCCTAGCTTTTATTTTTTCCCGATTTATATCGGGTGGCGACTCTAAAATTTTCAAAATTAAATTTCTTTTAACCCCTAGTCGAGGATTCATGTTAAATGGGTTCGGGTTTAATGTGAATCGGGTTAGGAGAAATGAACCAGATGAGATGAGTGGAAAAAATCCAGGCTCGACATATGGGCCTGAAACACCTAACCCCGAATGGAGGGCGTAAATCCATTCAACATAAGACTTTCGGTTGGTCTTATAGATTGTATGCTCACATGTTTATGCATTCATATGATTGTTAATAACTTGTCTATTATATACTACTGTTGAGCATTTAATTTTGGAAGTGGAACTCATTAAGCTAGCATAGCTTACACCTCCACAGTTTCTTTCTAATGCAGTTCCTGTAATTATGGCTGCATCCCCGGACCTGGCCAAATCAATGAGAAACTAGGAGTTATCTCTCTGGAAGTTCACAATTGGCTTGTATAGTTTTCAGTAGTGAACCTAGAAGGATCAATGGTTACCATGCCCCTTAATGCTTTGTAATTGATCATGAGATATCTTTGGTTTGTATTTTTATACTTATCCTATCAAATCGAACTATTTGTCCCAAATTGTTTATGTATTTTATTGTCGTGAGGGAATGCCTTGCATACTAACGCAAGACTTATGAATGACTATGGTAGTGGTTCTTAAGTCTTGATTAGTATTAGCAGACTGTTACGTCTATGGTACCCTTTGGGCGTGACAGTTTAAATTGGTATCAGAGCAGCAAAAATGTAAAGCATGGCAATAGAATTTAATAACCTAAAATTAAGAGTAGATGAATCTTAAGATAAGAATGAAATTAAAAGTCGAATCTAACTAGAAAATCTCTTTTTGGTATAGGTATCCCTAAGTGAAACTCGAGAACATGCCAGAACATTTCTAAAGGTTACGGGTGAGACGTTTGTTTACTATAGATTAAGGCTAAGGACTCTTTGTGAGGATTTTGCTTTGACTGAGAGACCTAGGACTCTCAGGGAGGTATATGTGATTTGGAAGAGAGGTCTTAGATACACTCGATGGGAGAGAATGGTTGATCAAATTAGATATGATCCGATCTGAAGAAGGAGATGGTCTATGCTAGAGACAATTTATGATGCGGAAAAGGATGGTGGTTTATTATGGCAATGAGCCAATGTTGACGGAGGCCACATTTATTTTGAAAAGGGAAGATAACCCACCCTACCCTAACTTTAGAGTGTGGAGGAACATTAGACTCTTATATGTATACGCGCATGATGATCTGATGACTCATAGAGAATGGCTGGAGGCCAATGCAAACAACCATTTCTATTAGAGGTATATATTTGAACATTTTTCTGACACCCCCAGAAATTCAGGCACCGCCTTCTAGCGAAGTTAGCATACAATTTAGAGTTGTCCTAGTAGCAAAAAATCAAGATGAGGTGGAAAGTGAAGTGGAAGAAGACCCTGAAGAAGACCCGAATTGGATAGAAGCCGAAGGAAATAGAACCCCTCAACTAGCTGAAATTGAGGAAGAACCAAGTAATGAACCAAACCTGCCTAATCCAGACTTTGATCAAGACTTGGAAATTCCAGATAGCCACAAAATAGAACCTGACTATGATCCTAGTTTGTGGAAGGATATATATGTGGTGGGAGAAGGCCCATGATTAACGAATGAAGTGCCTGTTAATCCTATAGGGAATGAACTTTCGGAGGATGTTATGATGAGGGAAGTTCAGGAGAATGATGGGAGAAATTTAGAAGAAACTAGAGAGGAAGATAGAGAGATGCAGGATAGGATTGAAGAGAAGGAGGAGGAGGAGGAGGAGGAGGAGGAGGAGAAGAAGAAGAAGAAGAAGAAGAGGAAGAAGAGGAGGAACCTGAACAGGAGGAGCAAAATTGGCCACCTAGGAAGAAGAGAATGACAGTGAGAGAATATCTGAGTATCTTTGTTAGGAGGGATGATGGTAGTTCTCCTAGTAGATATTGACCTCCAACCCCTACCCCAAGAGACTCCCAAGAGTGAAAGAAGTTATGGTGACAAGCATAACCCGCATCAGTCCAACCAAAAATTTTGTAATAGGCAATAAGGAATGCGAAATTGCCTTAGTGATGTCTTTAGGAAGTTCTAGTGTGTTATGTATTTAGTTCCTTGTTTTATATCTTTCTTTCTCGGCTTAGCAAGAGTTTGTAATTCTAATAGGTCTAAATCAATCAATAGCATGGTTTTCATGTTTTTTAGGTTTAATGTAAAAGACTCGGCCAATTGTATGACCTTGATATGATCTAATGAAATTAACATGTACTTATCTATGGAGAAAAGTTTTGTTTTCTTAACTAATAATGTGATCAAGCATGCATCTAATAAGGAACATTATACCTAATATTCTCCTAGAAAGTCATAATCAAGAACGAAATACATGCATATCATTGCACACAATGAATCATCATGTTCGATTTCTTTTGCTTGATTTCTTGCATTGAGTTGTGATTTCTATTCTACATCTTAATATTTCAGAATTTTCTTGAATTGGATTTCATGACTTCAAATTATTATGGTTTATCAAATTTTGATTTATTACTTAATTTCCGCAATTTTGACTTAATGTATATGGGATAGTGTAATGGAAAACTTCAACATCTAAATAAAAATGTGCGAGTGGGTAAATTCGAAGACATCGAAACCACGAGCAAAGAACTTTCCTGATATAAGAAAACAATCAACTTGCGTTACCCTAGTGTGATTGAGAACAACACCCTAGAACCAACAAGTGGGCTTTATAAGTACGAATAGGTAACTAGATAATCTTCTAAGCAGCCACCCAAAACTCAAACCAAAAACAAAACCTAAAATAAGACCTAAAGTGTTCGAGACCCCACAACACCACCACCGCCCTATTACCAAAGAAACCAGCAAAGCTCAACAGCAGACTTTAAAAAGGAGTGACCCGAGTTTTGATAGAACTTTTGGTGAAAGCGATGAAGAGAATTGGTTGGCTTAGATTTAGAAATTCTTTGTGGCTTAAGAAGTCCTACCATATCTTCAGTGGGTTATAGAACTTACATACATGGATACGACGTTAGAATATAATGAGAATTAAGAAGAGGAAATCTATGTTCTTAATGGTTTGAAAAGTTTTGTTAAAAAGTTCCGAAAGACTATTTTCTTTACTGAAAGGTGATACATAGTGCGGATTTTCTCCTCATGATGTAGAATAAGTAATGAGAAAATAAGTTTACGCAAATTCTACAACATATACATCTTAACCTTTCAGAGATAGCAAAGAAATGGAAGGACAGGAATTATTTGGAGGTCAAGATAGAGACGAGATAATTAAGTTGGAAGAAACCAGAATAAAGGTGAAAATTTGAAGATTTTAGAAAAAGGTTTGAATAATAGTAGGAGCAAGGAAGAAGGGATATCTCAAATAACGGGAAAGGGAGATGATGAGGAAAGTCTATTTAATATATCATGTGCAAAAATCCACAGGCAAAAGAAGTAAGTCTTACTATAGATTCTAAAGAAACGAAAGTATGGTGTCAACTTAGGAGAGCTGACAGTGTTAGAAGGAAGTAAGTACGAAATCATTCCTAGTATGAGCTGGTTAATTACAATTTAAGCTACTGAGGATTGTTGAGAAAAAATAGTAAGCTTTTATGAGCAATATAAGGAAAGGTAAAGTTGTAAAGAGGAACCACAATACCCTAAAGAAATAAATTAAATTCTTGCACGAAAAGAATGAAAGGTGAAGACATAATGCCCATTGAGGATACGTTGGATAAGAGAGAATTACGAAAAACGGAGGATATACCAACGATGGATAGATACTTAAATGTTGTCCCAAAATATAACCTCGGTTGACCTAGGAGGTAAGGAGTGATTTGAGAATTGATTGGACCCCTCATACATAACCGATATCAATAACATTGTATTGGATGACACTTGTGAACCCATAGGAGCCGAAAGTTCAATAGCGAGAATAGTATGATCATAAACTCATAGCGCTTAGTGTGCCACCATAGAGCGTACTTGTTGTCACGGGATGGGAGTTTCAGTTCTCAAAGAGTTTTCGTGCGGCACTCGACCATCCCTCCAAGCATCATTTCTTGTTAATCTGGATGGCGAGCCAACCTAATTTTCCTTGACTTCCCAAGTCAATTCCGAGCCTCACATTCTCCTAAGGAGCACCATCTCGGCTTTGCCACAATCCCTCGAAGGTTCAACTATACGAACTAGTTTTGGCCTGCCTTAGCCTCATTAAGAGAGCGGCATCAACTCCCAACCAGTTTGTCCATGGGAAGCTAGACCCGCCTTCAGAGACAACCTACACCACGAACAAACCTTCTATGATGCCACTCATAACTCAACATGCCTAAGCTAACATCCCGATAAAGTCCTCAACTCTCGAACCGTGACACTCTCGCCTACTTAAATTCATGACGTCCTCATCATGAGGCAAATTTGCTATAGCTACTACCCACTTTCAAGCTCTCACCCTTTCTCCACATCCGTTGTCAACACATCCAAGATCATCTCACCAGGACTTCGGGCTTCCATAGGCTTCCTCTCGCCTTCATCCATTCATCTATCCTCTAAGATTAGCTCTTGTTAAGTTGCCCGACAATAAGGTTTAAGCATAAGATCTTGCTTCAACCCCAACTCGCGACACAGTTGTCCTCTAGCAATGATGTCCTCTCTCTGGTGGTCGCTCCTCTTGAGCTTTGCTTACACGAGATGAATTGACAATAAGATTAGGGAAAATCTTTGTCTCCACGACTTGCGAAATAACTGCCATCTGGCAATGATGTCCTCTTTCTAGTGGTCGCTCCTCTTAAGCTTCACCCACATGAACCGCATCCACAACAAGAATTACCCACTTGCCAAGAACTTTGGGTAGCATCTAAGTGGTCCGATAGAGCTGGGAACTTTGGCTCTGATACCATTTGTCGTGGGACGGGAGTTTCAATCCTCAAAGAGTTCCCGTGCAACGCTCGACCATCCCTCTAAGCATTGTTTCTTGTTAATTTGGATAGTGAGCCAACTTAATCTTCCTTGACTTCCCAAGTCAATTTCGAGCCCCACATTCTCCTAAAGAGCACCATCTCGGCTTTGCCATGATCCCTCCTACGTATAGGAGGTTCCACTATACGAACTGGTTTCAACCTACCTTAGCCTCATCAGAGAGCGGCATCAACTCCAAACTAGTTTGTTCACGGGAGGCTAGACCCGCTTTCAAAGACAACCCATACCACGAACAAACCTTCTATTGGTGCCACTCATAACTCAACATGCCCAAGCTAAACACCCTTATAAAGTCCTCAACTATCGGATCGTGACACTCTCCCCTACTTAAATTCATGACGTCCTTGTCATGAAGCAAATTTGCTACAGCCACTACCCACTCTCAAGCTTTCACCCCTTCTCCACATCTTTTGTCAACATACCTGAGATCATCTCACCAAGACTTCTGGCTTCCATAAGCTTCCTCCCACCCTCATCCATTCATCCATCCTTCGAGATCATCTTTTGTTGCTTGCCCAACAATGAAGTTTGAGCATAAGATCTTGCTTCAACCCCAACTTGCGACACAGTTGCCCTCTAGCAATGATGTCCTCTATCTTGTGGTCGCTCCTCTTGAGCTTTGCCTACACGAGATGAATTGACAACAAGATTAGGGAAAATCTTTGTCTCCATGACTCGCGACATAGCTGCCCTCTGGTAACAATGTCCTCTCTCTGGTGGTCGCTCTCTTGAGCTTCACCCACACGAACCGCATCCACAACAAGAATTACCCACTTGCCAAGAACTTTGGGTAGCATCTAAGTGGTTTGATGGAGCTGGGAACTTTGGCTCTAATACCATTTGTCATGGGACGGGAGTTTCAACCCTCAAAGAGTTCCCGTGCAGCGCTCAACCATCCCTCCAAGCATCATTTGTTGTTAATCTGGATGGCAAGCTAGCTTAATCTTCCATGACTTCCCAAGTCAGTTCCGAGCCCCACATTCTTATAAGGAGCAACATCGCGGCTTTGCCATGATCCCTCCTACGTATGGGAGGTTCAACTATACAAACTGGTTTCAGCCTGTCTTGGCGTAATCAGGAGAGCGGCATCAACTCTCAACCAGTTTGTCCATAGGAGGCTAGACCTGCCTTCAGAGACAACCCACATCACGAACAAACTTTCTACTTATGCCACTCATAACTCAACATGCCCAAGCTAAACACCCCCATAAAGTCCTCAACTCTTGGACAGTGACACTTCTTTGTCACGGGACTGAAGTTTCAGCCTTCAAAGAGTTCCCATGCACACTCAACCATCCCTCCAAGCATTGTTTCTTGTTAATCTAGATGGCGAGCCAGCCTAATCTTCCTTAACTTCCAAAGTCAATTTCAAGCCCCACATTCTCATTAGGAGCACCATCTCAGCTTTGCCACGATCCTTCATACATATGGGAGGTTCAACTATACGAACTGGTTTCGACCTGCCTTGGCCTCATCAGGAGAGCGGCATTAACTCCCAACCAGTTTGTCCATGGGATGCTAGACCCGCCTTTAGAGACAACCCATACCACGAACAAGCCTTCTGCTGATGCTACTCATAACTCAATATGCCCAAGCTAAACGCCCCCATAAAAGTCCTCAACTTTTGAACCGTAACACTCTTCTCCACTTAAATTCATGACGTCCTCGTCATAAGGCAAATTTGCTACAGCCACTACCCACTCTCAATCTCTCACCCCTTCTCCACGTTCATTGCCAACATACCCAAGATCATCTCACCAGGACTTCTGGCTTCCATAGGCTTCCTCTCTCCTTCAACCATTCATCCATCCTCCGAGATCGGCTCTTGTTGAGTTTCCCAACAATAAGGTTTGAGTATAAGATCTTGCTTTAACCCCAACTCGCAACACAGTTGCCCTCAACAATGATGTCCTCACTCTGGTGGCCGCTCCGCTTGAGCTTCATCCACACGAGCTGAATTGACAACAAGATGAGGTTCAAATATACAAACTAGTTTCGGCCTACCTTGGCCTAATCAGGAGAGCGACATCAACTCCCAACCAGTTTGTCCAGGAGAGGCTAGACCCGCCTTCAGAGACAACCCACACCAAGAATAAAGCTTCTGCTAATGCCACTCATAACTCAACAGGCCCAAGCTAAACACCCCCATAAAGTCCTCAACTCTCGGACCGTGACACTTGTCTCACCTTGAAGATGAAGTATGAATCATTTGGGGTTGTGCATCGAATTTATGGTAAACTCAATGAGTTACAGTCAAGAATAGATACCATTTCTTTTCCTAGGATCAACGATCTATTTTGATTGGTTGCAAGGAGTTTGCATGTTTCCATGCATTGATTTATGCCTTAAATTATCATCTATCAAGGATAAAACCCAAGAATGTACCAAGGTTAACTGTTTGCACCAAGCATGGGCACTATGAAAATTTTGGAGATGTCTTTTGATCTGATAATGCTCCAACAGCATGCGCGAATCTTACAAGTAAAGTGTATGAGTTACCTTTGGATAAATATATAATATTCCTTGTTGGTGAATTCATGATATGCCCAAAAAGTGAGGAACAACATTAGGAGCATCTCAGGATGACAAGATAAGCTCAAAGGGAAAATAAGTCATTTGTCAAACTATCCAGGTATGACTTTTGGCTAGAACGGATATCCTTTTTAGATAGAATGTGTCATGAAAAGATCTTTGGATAATCTGAGGAAATCACAGCTATTGTGGAGTGGAGATATCTCTGGATGATGACCTGAATAAGAATCTTTTGGGAACAAACTGACAACGGATACAGGTTGGTAAAATAACTATTCTTATAGAACAATAGCTAGGCTCTATACCCAGTTAACGTAGAGGATTGAGAGATTGTATGGATAAAAGCAAAAGAAAAAGCTTTCAAGAATTTGAAATAATAACGAGTTCAGCACTGATCTTGATTTTGCCAGACTCATTAAAATCTAATATGATGCATAGTGATGCTCCAGGGAATGGCTTTGAATAGGTATTAATGGAAGAAGGAAAAGCCATTACTTACAAGTTCTGATAACTAAGACCCCATAAGCAAGACTACCATGTACATGAATAGAAGTTAGCCACAATTGTCTTTGAATTGAAACATTGGGGCACTATTTATATGGACAAAAAGAGTGAGATATAGCTAACAGATCATAAAAGCTCTAAGTATCTATTTACATAGAAGGAGATTAAATGTGAAACAAGGAGGATGGTTGGAATGATTGAAGATGATGACCTAAATTTAACATTGTATGGGAAAAGTTAAGGAAAAGTGACAGTATGTCATAAGCCAAAGAGAACCAGCAAGTAAATTAGAAGGATTTAGGATTTAAATTCACTACGCACGGTAGGGAGTTAGAGATATTCAAATTCATGCTAGAACTACAAGGGTGCTCAAAATATAATGGAGTAATGCAAAAGCTTAAGAAAGAATTTCAATAAGTAAAATACTCTGACCCTGTAATGGATAAGGAGAATATGGTCGGAAGTAAGGGACAGCTGTATGTAACAAAGGATTAAGGAGCTGGGGAATAGGAAGTATGAGTGAGGTTACTACTGGTGGGACAGTACAAGGGGAAAGCATAGCAAAGTATGCCATGGAATGTACGACATGTATATGGGCGAAAATAAAATATCGAAGGTCATGTCGGCCCGTAACGCCTCCCTTCATTTGCTTGCCTCCTTACAGCTCAGAATGCCTAATGCCTATTATCTAGTGCTAAAAGCTAACCGCCATAAGCTCACCCTTCGGGTGTCGCTTCCAACGCATGAGGCCAAGCCTTCGCCTATAGGCAAAGGGATGAAAGCCCGACGAAGGCCTATGATATAATAGTAAGAAAGTAGGTTAAGGTTACGAAGTCACTTAGCCGTCTACTAAGGGAAAGGCGTCGGTACGGAGTCACGTCAACTGTAGATATAGACAAGGCTTTTGCCTATCCCTAAATGGGAATGGTATCAAACATCCATGGATTTCAAGAAAGGTTACCTCAAGGACTTCAAAAGACTGCGATATAGTATGGGTGACCATGGATCGAATAATTAAGTCAACACCCTCTTTACCAATCGACATCGCGCACCTTGGAGCAAACAAGCGAAGTTCTACATTCAAGGAATAATGCGACTACAGGAGGTACTCACAAGAATTTTACTTGATCGAGACCCAAAATTTATAGGTTCTGGATAAGGTTATGAAAGATTTTAGACACAAGACATAGCTTAACCTCGCTTATCGCCTACAGACCAATAAACCGTTTCAATGGACAGTTCAAACCTTAGAAAGCATGTTGAGGACATGTGTTTCGAAAATTCAAGGGGGAATGAAATAATCACATACTGCTAAGTAAAACTTGCTTGCGGTGGCAGCTATCACCCAACCATTGGGATGCCACTCTATGAAAGCTTATATGGATAGTATCATGAGACACCTCTGTTTTAGAACAACATAGAAAAGCTTGACAATGAGATAAGCTTAAGACATCAAGGCAGTTAATAAAGTAAGAACGTCTCAGAAAAAGGAGGAAGAAACTTGGGACAAGTAAAGAAGATGAGCAAATTGGAAAAGAAACAAGTTCATGAAATTCAAGTGGGTAGCCACGTGAGCTTGAAAGTAAATTCCATTAAGGAGGCACGAAGGGTAAGTACCCTAGAAAGGTTAAGCCCGAGATACCCTGAACCTTTGAGATGCTAAGAAAGATTGGAAATCTAACGTATTGGTTGGCCCTGTATCCCAAATTTCATAAGAAACATACTGTATGTCCTATGATTCGATACTAAGGAAATATGCACCAGGCTCGGAAGGAATCATGGAATTAACACCATTCAGTCCAAAGAAACCTTGCTCAAGACGCACATCTAGTGATAGACATGGATCCGAGGGTGCAAGGATTGCTTACCCAAGAGGCTAGATAAGCGAAGATATTAAAGAAGATGCCAATCAACTGAGGAGACAATTTGAGAGACTAAAGGAGAAATCCATAGTAAGTATTTTGAGTTGATAAAAAAGGGATACATAAGTTTCAGTTTTGTGGACAAAACCCTATTTAAGGGGGTTGCTTGTAAACCCTCGTTTTCTTAAGTAAACCTGAGTTCGATTTTTGAAAGATTTAAAACCAGAAACAAAAATCCTAAAAGAAATATCTTTTGACCAATCAGAACTAGGAATCCTAAGTCTGGCGATATCAAGAAGGAAACCCTGGAGGAAAAAAGAGTTAACTCCAAAGTAAGACTCTAAATCGAAAAGTGAACCGGAAACCCTAAGTCAACAAATCTTAGAAAACCTTAATAATTTAGATCTGGTAATCCCGGGTTCTCAAATCAAGGAGTCGAAATATGAGTGGGAAGTGTAGATTGGCTTGTCTTAATATTAGAATGCTAAACAATATCCGATTAGCGAATTTTCAACCTATTTCGAGCCCAATCAGATATAAGTCTCGAAAAGCATGTCACGAGGCTCGAGATATTAAATATATGATATTAGTACCGTTAGATTAATAATTTTATGATATTTCTAAATATTTCAGTTATATAATTTTTTCGGTTATAAAAGTTATAATTATAACCTTTTAATCGTATTTTCATTACTACCTGTAAATTAAGTATCTAATCAACTTTTGTTTTCTTTTACACTATTCATCAAGTACAACTACCCATACCCTATTCTTACATCCTTACAATCTAATTTTACAATTTTACATTATTTTCTTACAAATTTACTTTTCCAATATATTTTGTGCACAAACTACTCATTATGTTTGAAATTTATTACACAAAACAAATCAAAACACTCTCCTCTCCCCTCTTTCTCTTGGAACTGGCGTGAAACATCAATCCCCTCAACACACCCCCCACCCCCCACCCCACCCCCCCCCCCTCCTCTCTCATTTTGTTTTGTTTTCCTTTTATTAAAAATCACACAAAACCCTGATTCATTTTCCTATATAATCTCTTTTTTACTTTCTCTCATTTTCTCACAAAACCAACTTTAGAAGTTTCTGTTTCTCTCCCTCTCGTCTCCATCCTTACCGTGACCCCTTGCCACACACAAAAAAAAAAAAAAATTTTGCTTCAAGTTTCCTTCACTAAAATACTAAATAGGTAATAGATTATAACCCTACCATTTTAGAAACATGTAATGACAAGTTTATACATGTGTGGATCCACCAAAATTCCCATGAGTTTTATGCTAGGGATGTGGAAAACACTAGAACATGATATTTTTTGTCATCACATGTGTAGATCTTGTTATCGGAGTTGAAATATTATCATTTTGTTATATCATTTGCTATCTATTATTTTTATGGAAGCTTTGAGCTTATATTTTCATTTCATTCTCATCTTACATATTTTTCATGATGCACTTACATTCACGACATGAGTAGTATAGTAGATCTACTTGTTTAGAGTAGTTAAAATGACATAACTATTTGTTCTACATGCATGAAAGATTTGTTACATGTTTTTCTTAAGGAATGAGTTGATCAAAACTCAAGATCCATTTTTGTTTCTATCAAAAAGTTATTTTTAAAATTCGGATCTTGAAGAAGACCCATTTAGAAAACATATTTTCCAACTTCAAAATGAATGTTTTACATGTAAAATGAAGAGCTTAGGTAATGAGTATCATAAAGTAGCAATTTTTATAAGTTATTCATGGTTTTACTAAGAGAAAATCTCAAAACAAGAAAATGATTTCAAAAGTCAAGTTAGATCTATGATGTAACTCCAACAAAAATGTTGAAATTCGTATCTAGGATGATAAATGCCAAGAAAACACTAGTTTTTCAACTATAAAACAAGAGTTTTATTAAAGAAATGATGGCCTTAAGGAGTAGGTTAGACTTTGACTTAGTTTTAGAAAGATTAAATGAGTTTTTCACAAGAAACAATCTCAAAAATAATTTTCCAAATTCGGATCTAAAAATGATCCTTATTTAAACACATATTTCCAAATGTCAAAATGAGTATTTTAATGGAAAGATAGAAGTCTTAGGGGATAGATATGATAAAGACTTGATTTTTATAAGAACAAAATAGGTTTTAACAAAGTAGAAACTTAAAACAAAGAAAAGGTTTCCCAACTAAGATCAAACAATAATTTCATTTCTAAAAATTATGGAAAATCTATCCAAAGGCAAAACCCACACTTCAACATCTATTTTTCAACCTTTAAATGAAGAAATTGTTGAGACAATGAAGGCATTGGATACATAGGTCACTAAGGCTTTATCATAGTAACAATATGTACGATTTTTAAAGATATAAAGCTAGTTTTCTCAAACAAGCATTCATAACATTATTTCAAAGTAAAAGTTTTTCCAATAATTCTTTTCAACTAAAAATCTTTAAGGAAATACGCATAAATAGCTCATATCATATCATGCATGATAAAACATGTAGATATCACTTGTATATATGATTTACTTGATAGAAATAATGCAAATTTCACAAAACAATTTCAGAATCACAACTTTTAGTTACTGATCAGATCTGATCCGAACATTCTGAAACCTAAACATTTTCAAATTTGATAATAACATCATTAATAGATATATCTTTCGAAGTGGATAGAAATCGATAGCTTATTTGCGAAATTCCGAGTTAAAATGACTAAGTTATCGCCGTTTTAAGTTGGAATTTCCAATTATTACGAAAATTACGAATTCAAAGAGTTTTATTTGAAAAGTTTGGAGTTAGTTATGGTATGAAATACTCATAAGGGTATTTCTTTCCTTTAGGTGATTTTGGATTCAGGGAAAATTCTTGTTTCTGGATCACTATCATTAAAGACTGGAGACTATGGCCGAGTGAGTTCACTATCTTTAAATTTTATGCTTGCACTTGTGCTTGTAATATTAGTGGCATTAGAATTAGGATAAGATAAAATTGATTGTATAAATATGATTTCTACATGGGTGAATTGACGACAAGAATATCGAAATGAGCTTGTTGTAATTATTTGTATGACTTAGTATAGAATTGATATGTCTGCAATCTCTATGATCACCCATAAATTGTTAAATTAATATGCCATGATCTTGTAATCAAATTGATCATGCATACCATATGTGAGTCACATTGCATAGGTTATTATACCTTTATGGGAAGAAAGCATAATAGTTGGGCAACGAAAGGCCTGTAAACTTAAATGTTGGAGTAATAGCCGGAAATTAAATATTGGCGTGTGGCTTGAAATTAAAAATGTGTTTGGGTGGACACATGTATCACCACAGTATAAATTAAAAATGTGTGTGGGTGGGTACCTGTATCAACCACAATAAAAAGTGAGAAAAATTGAAATCATTGGTCGTATGGGCCTGAAACACCTAACTCCGAATGGAGGGCGTAAATCCATTCAACATAAAACTTCCGGTTGGTCTTATGGATTGTATGCTCATGTGTTTGTGCATTCATATAATTGTTAATAACTTGTCTGTTATATACTACTATTGAGCATTCAAGTTTGGAAGTGGAACTCACTAAGCTAGCATAGCCTACACCCCCACAGTTTCTTTCTAATGCAGTTCTCGTACTTATGGTTGTGTCCCCGATCTGGCCAAATCAGGTAATGAGAGGCTAGGAGTTATCTCCATAGAAGTTGACAATTGGTTTGTATAGTTTTTAGTAGTGAACCTAGAAAGATCAATGGTTACCAAAAAGGATATTACTTAATCTTATGTGTAGTAGGGGAATGCCCCTTGATGCTTTGTAATTGATCCTGAGATATGTGTGGTTTGTATTTTTATGCTTATCCTATCAAATTGAACTATCTATCCCCAATTGTTCATGTATTCTATAGTTATGAGGGAACGCCTTGCATACTAACACAAGACTTATGAATAATAGTGGCAGTGATACTTAAGTTTTGATTAGCATGCGATAGACTATTACGTCTAGGATACCCTTTGAGGCGTGATAAAGCTTTTACTTGCTTTTTAGGATTTGTTTTTGTATTACCCAGTAGTACCCCCTGAGCATGTTCTAAAAGCATTTTATCTATTTGACCTACTAATTTCTCTAAATTGTGAATAGAGGATCCATGATTTCTTAAAGTTGCTTTGGTTGCCTATTGGTGTGCTTCTGAATCCTTAATAAATTAAGTCATTATCTCTTCTAAAGGTGTTTGCTTATTTTGAGGGGACAGTGGTTGCATATTTGAGTTCCAAGTAATGTAGTTATTATTTCATCTGAAGTTGGGATGATTCCTCCACCCAATATTATATGTATTGTTGAAAGAACCATTACGAGGGCTACTAGTGTTACCCATGTAATATACTTGCTCTAGTTAATCAAACGCTTGAGTGCCTAAGTAACTAGAATCAATACTAGCTAACTACTAGCCTTGAGATATGGTTAACCCACCGATCTTTTTAGTCTGTGCCTCCACCTTAGATGCCAAAGAAGTTGCGACATCTATCTCATACATTCTAGTAGGTCTCTTTTCTCTAGACCTTGAAAATAGCCATTAGTAATGGTTATTGGCCATGTCCTCAAATAATTGCAAGCACTATTATGGAGATTTGAACTTTAGACTCCCCCTTACATTAGCATCTATCTACTATCTTGTTCGATAATTTAGACCATTGTGGAAGGTCTGAACTTGTGTCCATTCAGGGACTCCATGGTATGGGTATTTCCTAACCAGTTTCTTCCTTCTTTCCTAGGCTTCGTACAAAGTCTCTAAATCTATTTGACAAAAAGAAGATATATCAACTCAAAGCTTAGCCATTTTTGAGAGAGGGAAATACTTATGCATGAATTGTTCTGCCATTTTTTGCCAAGTGGTAAATGATTGTTGTGGCAAACCATTCAAACACTTCTTAGCGTTGTTCCTTAATGAGAATGGGAACAACCTTAGGCATATCACTTCATCAGAGGCCCCGTTAATCTTAAACGTATCATATATTTCTAAGAACTGTTAGATATGAGCATTAAGATCCTCCTCTTAGAAACTGTCGGACTAAACATACTGTAGGACCATCTGAATTATATTCGACTTGATCACGAAGATATTGGTAGCAACTCTGTGTCGGGCTATGCTAGTGTTTATAGCCTTCAAGTTAGATCTACAATAGTCAATCATGGTATGAAGAGCTAGAGACTTACTGACCCCAATATTTTGGTTAATGAGCAAGTTATTCCCATCACCCCCAAATTTTCATTTGGTTGTCCATTCCTTCCATTCACTTCCTCATGATTTTTAAATTCTTCTTCATTTAGATTCAAATTGATGTTCTCATCATGACTAACCATTTCAAACGTTTGTAGTTGTTCCTCCTTAGCTCTAATGGGTGAAATCTGTAAAGTCTCTTGAGCAGTCTTTGTCTAGTTTCAAAGTGCTATTTTTTCGAGCTCCGGATCAAAATCTAGCAAGATAGTTGAATGAATTTTAGACATATACTGCAAAAGATAAAAGGAAAAAAAAAACTTAGGTCAAGTGCAAAAGATAAAAGGAAAAAAAAAAAAAAAAGCTTAGATCAAGTGCAAAAGAAGAAAAAAAATAATATGGCTAGAATAACAAGTAAAAGTTTTCCTAATATTTTTTATCCTCGGAAACGATGCCAAAGATTTGATCATGTTATAATGACCATGGTATAAAATAATTTGTATTCCTTTCCTAACCAAAGTCAATATCAAGCAAGTGCACCTATTAAAAATAGTATAAGAATGAAGTAGAGGGTCGTCTCCCATAGGGATTGTTAAGTATGAGTAATTTCCCTTTCCTTATTATCTAGCTGAAAAATTTGAGTGATTGTTACTATTACTTTATATATTATACTATTAATCTATCACAAATAACAAATTAAATCATGAATGTAATTCCCTTGAATTAAATTCAATGCATGAAACACTTAGACTTTGCTTCATCGCTAAACTTTACAGTTTAATTTAAGAACATATCATACAATGATACTAGTTTCTTAAACTGCAGAATTCGTTATTTACATTAATGTTTATCTCAAGATCATTGACATTTAATCCTAAGTTTATCCACAAGAATCTCTTCCTAGGCTAATAGTAACTTAGAATTGCATTAAATTCAGGAATTCTTTATTTAATTAGTTAGATGTCGAAGAATTTTACAATCCTATCTCTAAAATCATGAGCAATTCTCATCAACAGCTAAGATCTATTTAATGGAACGATTTCTCAATCAATCCCCATAAAATTTGACAAGGATCTATAGTGGACACTATATAATTTCAAGATTCAATAAAAGCAAACTATTGAATATAAAAAAGAAAAAAGAAAATTAGTAATACTTCATTACTAATTCATAAGGATTGCACAACAAGTCTATGGTTCTACATAATCTAAGTTACAAAATTACTCCTCCATGGATGTAACAATGCAAATTACAAAATAAGAGAAGTAAAAAGGAAACATGTAAACACCCCTTTTCAACATTGTGATCTTCACTAATCCTAGTACCATATATTATCTCCTTTCATTTCATTCTCAAGAACTTTCAAATATGTGTCTTGTGAGTCTCAGTGATTTGGCATATTATGATGTGATGGGATATATTATAGGATCTCTTGTGAGATGTGGTGTGATCTTGTATATATTCTTTCTATAATGGTATGATATGATATGGTGTGTTCCTTTTGTCTCCCCTCATCTCCAAAATATAGTTATAATATATTTAACGTGACAACAAGATAGCCAGACATGTCCTTCATTACGACCAAGACTCAAGCCGTGATCTCCTCTTATGCCTCGTTCACTCCCTTTGTCATAGCCCGACTTGGGCCTTGAAATATGTTGTGGGGAAACATACAATGCTAGTCATACTTGCATACTAGTCAGTGATGTAAGCAACAAATAAATTTAAAGAGTGCATGGGTAGGATTTAAGTTATATCTTCATACTTCAAGTTACCACACAGTGGGATGGATCATGATCTCTTCAACGCTTCTTCAAGCTTCACTCATAGCTGTGTCTCTTCCTAGTCCAATCCTTCGTACGAAATATCTTCATCACTGCCTCAAGCATTGTAAAACCCCTAAAAAATTTCATTCCCTAAGAATTACAAATTTGATAAAATGAATACTGCACCCAAAATGAACAAATCGCTAATATGATTTATTGGTTAGCAAACAATAGCCTAGAGATAAATCGCATAGCATAAATTGAATCTTATAAGATTCTTTATGAATTATAAAATATAAATATTCTACCAAAAATTAAATTTAAATTATATATGTATATATGATGATCACCAATAATTTTATATATATTAATAAAACAACTGTCATCACTCAATCACATAGACATAAGACCCCACATACCAAGTCAAAACCATATAATATGTCTTATAATAGACCAACTACTAGTCAACCAATGAGGTTCAACCCCATCTGCCAAATTCCCACCGTGAACCATAAAGGAGGAAGTCATAAGCTAGGGATTCCTAAGAGAAAGCTAAATATCCTCAAGGATTATAAATTCAATAAAGATGAGAGAAGTACCTTTCCAAGATCTCAATCCTGCTCCTTGCGTGCCTTTGTCGTCCATGACCAAGCTAAAAAGTACAATGACAGATGGAGAATTAAATGCTAAAAATGGAAAAGTTCCAAGAGCGAGTACCATCTACTTATTATTCTTAGTAACCACATAATACAACTCCACCAACTTGTTTCTTTTTTTTTTTTTTTTTCATTTCTTTCTTTTGGTCTTCGTGAAAGCTCCTCTGCCAACCGAAAAACAAACACAAACACACACCACATTTTGCTAAAAATTGCTAAACCAAACCAGCTCACTTCCTTACTCCTCCATCCTCCTTTCTTGCGCCCCTCCCCACACTGAAGCACCAACAAGCAACAAACCATAAGCGTCACCACATCTCCTTTTTTCCTCCCTTTTCGCAAGCTATATTTCCCATCTTCATCCAATTCTCGTGGAGCTTCAAGGGGAAGTCAAGAAAATTTATCATTCTTCTTTTGCTCCCTATATTTCTGTGAGTCCCAAGCACCAAACAACTATACACTTAATGGATTTTACTACAACATCGCAACAAAAACGACTAAAAAGAATCCTCAAGTGAGAAGAATTTCAGCAAGAAAGCAAGTACTCCATGTAGAACCAAAAGTTTGACAAGTTTCCTTTGTTCCCTCTAGGTTCGGTCCCAACATATTTAAAGGAGAAGCAGCATTGAGCCACTTTAAAAATCTCTAAGATATACTCCTAAAGGCCATCTAGAATTATAGGAGAACAAAGAGAGTATGAATGTATTTGGATATGTATATGCACAGCCAGCAATAGAAATATAGGAGCCGCACCTTCCACATTTGCGAACATGAAGGGACAAATAAGTAACCATAACATCATGACAACATAGAAACACACATGACCACACATGTATGTCACGGCCACAAGGAGTTAGCTAAGATGCTACTATTACATAAGATAAGTAGGTTTTTAGAGTATAGGTGTATAATAGCCATATGGTCAGCCCATAACAAGAATATATGTCTATATATTGCATATACTTACAGCATATATGAATAACATATAGTATATGTGTATGGTGCATGTACGATTGGAATATAATAAGGATGTATGAATATAAAACGTATAAGAACAGCATGAACCAAGGATATGTGTACATGATACATACAGCAAGCATGTATGGTCGGCATAGGACATGTACGGATGTCATATAGCAAGAGGATATGTGTACGATACATGTACGATCAACATGTAGTTATTAGGATGTATGTGTATAATATGTGTAGGTTATGAACATACAAAACCATACCTTTATATATCTATAGATAATATATATAGGTGTGACACATCCATTATCATATAGAAAATACATTCTCAAATTTTACATAATGTGGAACAAGCCCGTAACGTGAACCAAGTGAAAAATCTTCAAAAATATATATGTACGTAATAAATAATGATGAAAAATATGTATAAACAATAATTAATAAAATAATAATAACAACAATGATAATAATAAATAAATAAATAAGTAATAATAAAATATAAAAAGTGTGCATATAGACATATAATATGAACATCTCAGCCAACAAGGGAAAATATAGTATCCATATTGCCTATAAAACTTAAATTTAAGATAACTAAGGTAATGCGAATAACAAATATAAATATAAAGAATTTAAGTTATTAAAAATGAAAGGATTCCTCAAAACCTTAGCAAATATTAGTTTACATGTAATGATATAGACAAATGATATAACAAAATAAGTGATCGACTTCTATGCAAACTAATTATCCGACCTTGGCCAAAAAAAAAAAAGAAAAAACTAATTACCCGACCGCTAGTACTAAATGCAATTCAAAAACAACCATGGACACAGAAATAGCTAGTATATCTCTAGCTACCTCTGCTAATGTAGGATATTTCATTACACTCACTTTCCACAATTCAATAATATCAAACTTACAATTCTCTAGGTTCAAATAATGATCTAACTCTAAGTTTACCTGGACATTGATGGTAGTACTTTTTAAATATTCTAAATAACATTCCATAATAAGATCAATTGAAGCTGGGGCCTAGTGCCACTGCCTCCCTAAAGGATTTAGAGAAGATCTACCATCGAAGCTCTTTCTTTAGCGAAACTTAGATCTACCTTGATATTCTTGAGTTAGTTCAAAAGTAATGCCTAAACATTTTGTATCTCTTTAGAAGCATTTATTCCAAAAACCTTATGAAACACAAAATCCACCGCCTTCATCTTAAAGCGATGATCCAAAACAATACATATAGCCATAACGACATGAACATCACCCCAGTATTTTTCAAACATCCTTTCAGCCATGACACTAATATTCATATCAAGAGAGCCCTTCTATTCAATCAATGCATTCTAATTGTGCATACTTTCTTAAAATAATAATTTGCAGTCAAACATTGAGTACCTCAAAATATGTTAGATACCTAAAAAAAAAAAAAAGCCAACTTCTTGCAAATTTTTGTAGCTAACTCCCAATCATCATTTGAAGGAAGACTTTTATGATGCCTATCTGTATGCTGAACTCTATAAAAAACTTTTTTATATCCAATGGTAATGAGAAGCATGTATATGTAAATTCCATTGAGTCTTGTATCCAAACAAAGTTTTCTACTGTATGAGACATCTAGTTGCTTGCAAGTTCACCAAATTTCTCAACTCTTGATGGTGTTACCGTAAAAAACTGGACATTGTCACAAATCTTCTCTATTGCACTTTCTATCACAGTAACTTCATCTCTCACAATTAAGTTCAAAATAAGTGCACAAGAACACATATGCAGTATGTTCTCACAAAGAATCAAACCATCCTTCCGTAACTTTAATAACAAAGTTGCAATTATTGCATCATTTGTTGAAAATTATCTATAGTGATAGTAGATAATTTTCTATCTAGATTCCATGCCATCAATGAATCAAATAATCCCTCAGGAAGATTTTTATTTTAATGTGGAGTTGTAACATACACAAAACTACATGTAATCGTAAAAATAATTAAAGGAGATCTTAATTTTTAGATACATTAAATAGAATATATACAAGTATAGAGACTTCCTTCAAGAATTGACTTTTGGAGTTTCCAATTGTTGTCAATGAAGTGTGCAATGATAGTCATGTATCCCTTTGTTTGATTTGAAGTCTACATATCATTTGTTACTGCGACTCAAGAATTAAGCCCTTTCAATCGTGCCTTTAATTTTTTCCCTTTCTACGTTATAAATGCTCAAGATTTCTTTCTTTATGGTTGTACGACTCACATGCTGAATAAGAGGTTGAATACTTTCTATGTATTAGCTAAAAATTCATACTCAACTATTGAAATACAATACTTATGGACAACAATTGCCTTTGCAAGTTTCTACCTAGCAGTTTCTTGATTAGGAGTCCAGTTACCTATTGTCAAGCTACTACTATCACTCTCACTTTGATTTCTTTCCATAGATAAAAGACACTGTCTAATGTCTCTATGATCATTTCTCTTAATGCACTTCTTTAAGAACTCGGAAGGACTAGGACTAGTACTACTGTGTGGCGAGTAAGAGCCTAAGGGGAGAGTGAGGAGAGTATTATTACTAGATTTATGATATGTTCACTTTGTTGAATGGCTGTAACAATGTTCACTTGATGTAATAGTAAAATAAGTAACTATTAGAGTAAAAGGTAAAATATCTATAATGCCCTTATATTTATTATAAAGAGAGTATAATTATATAGGTGTTATTTTCAAGATAATAGTATTTATGACAAAGTTAAAAATAGAACATTAAATGGCAATTCATTAGGTGAAGAATGAATTGCTATTCATTATTTTACGTAATAGCAATTCATCGTAAATTGTCATTCTTTTCAAGTGAATACCGTAATATCAACTTTATATCGAATGAAGAAGGAATGAATAGCTATCCATGTCAAGTGAACGGACTATTGGGATTTTTTAAGTTTCTTAGAACTTTAAATGTTTTAATAAAAAAATGGTTTTAATTGAGGACAAGCTGGACAGTTGGTACTCTACTCCTAAAGTAATTAAACTAGACATCATATATATTTATATTATTTATTTTAATGGGTATGAGTTCCCAACAGGTTTTATACTCGTTCTAGAAACCCGACCAAAACCCTATAGGATTTTATTATTGATTTCAAAACCCATCACAAACCCTATATGCTATTTATCAAGTCAAGTGGATTGGGTACCCTAAAAGAACCTGTCGGCTTACATCCCTAGATATGAATGTCTTCTCTCTAGACAGATGCTGTGGGTAGGCTACTATTTAAACATTTACAAAAGAATAAATTAGAATAATAGCATAACAAGTATTTAAACTTTCAAATTTTTGCAATTCAATATATAATCTTTAATTTTAGTACTTGTACCTTCAAAATATGTATGATTTAGTATTTTTGTTGAATAATATTTGACGAACATTTATTTTGATAATGAGATGATAGCAGATATATATCAAAAAATTGTTAAAATTTAAAGATGTGGTACAAAACCACCAAATTTATTAAACCTACCAATTTTTTGTTATCAAAATAATTGTTCATAAAATACTTTTTAACAAAAATACTAAAACGCATATATTTTGAAAGAACAAATGATAATTAGCTAAAAATCTAAAATTAGATACTAAATTGCCAAATATTAAAATTACAGGAATTTGGCCTACAATTATTCCGAAGAATCCACCGCCTAATTGGTCAACTCCCTTCATTCAATTCAAGAAAATGAAAAAGTCGAGTAATAGCAGACGCAAAC
Organism: Combretum micranthum; assembly: GCA_024138025.1. Classification (NCBI taxonomy): domain Eukaryota; kingdom Viridiplantae; phylum Streptophyta; class Magnoliopsida; order Myrtales; family Combretaceae; genus Combretum; species Combretum micranthum. Next base: position 825,891 of record JAMXBD010000188.1, on the reverse strand, counting down.
AAAACGTTGCTATGGATGATGAGGCATCTGTGGATAGAGAATAAAAATATTTATTATCATTTACTGCGTAAATCCCTTTTTAACCATTATCAATCAATCAAAGATACACAGCACATGAATATAAGAGAGGTAAGTAAATACTAACTGTATTTAAATATTACTAAATACAGAAACATTATTAAAGATGAAGCTTCGCTTCACTTGACTTTTCCATTAGGGAAAAATTAAAGAAGAAAAGAAAGCATTACCTTCGTATTTCACTTTATTCCAAAGGAATGAAGAGAAGCAATGCCCTATATGATATATTTGGTAATCAATAACCGCAAGTATTTTGATCCCTGGGAAGGATTTCTTCTTTCATTATTAATACCTAGTAACAGTAATACTCTTTCCAAAAGTTGCCGTGATACACTCTCCTCTACTACAGTTCCCTGTAGCTGAACACCTACCAATCCTGTGAGTAGGCCGAACCCTCCTTCATTATTCTTACCATTCATGAAACTGTGTAACAGCACTTTCAGTTTACGAAGCAAAGCCATCAAGGGAAATCAAATCCAAGCCCAAATCCGAAATGTTCATACACATATCCAAAATGTTGAAGTTGCCATGAAACGGTCTTCATCAGTCTTACAATTCATGAAACCGTGTAACCACACTTTTAGTTTTCGAAGCAAAACCGTCAAACAAAATCAAACCCAAACGCTAATCCAAAATGTGCACACCCAGATCCAAAGTGTTCATAACCCGTTTGAAGTGTTCATAAACCATCGAGGTACTGACACGAAGCGAAACATCGCAGTTTTGCTGCACAACAACCTTTATGAAGCATAATATTCATGCTTTTCTTGATTGGAAATCCATGAAACCCGGAGACAAATTATTTGACATGATTCACTCCGCAATATGTCAATGCAAAATAGGTGTGGTTCTTTTCTCACCTAGGTATTGCGAGTCCTATTATTGTCTGGATGAGCTTGCTTCCTTGGTGGAGATGAAAAAGAAGCTAATACCCATCTTTTGGGATGTGAATGAAGATCATCTGCGTATAGTTGATGATGAAGTAACCTATGATAGCAAAGACCTGGAAAGGTTTCATTATGCCATTGAAGAAGCAAAAAATACGGTTGGAATTGAGTTCAACACCAAACATGGGTAACATACTACTACCAAAAATAAGCATATCTATTCATATCAAATTATTGGTGTGTTAGTTTCTCGATTGACATCTGTTTTCAATTAGACTATTCATTATTAAAAATAGATAAAAAAAAATACAAACAACATTCTTGTTTATAAACAAACCATACATATAAGGTATAACTGCAAATTAGATATAAATAAAATATAGTTGAAAAACGGATCATTCAATGTGAGAATTTATAGAAATTTAATAGATAAATTATAAGTACAAATTAAAATGACTTGTAGAATCTATTCTTGCTATGTATAATATTCATACTTTTAGAATAATAAAGTCAATTAAAAAATTGTCTCAATCGAAAATTGAAAGAGATAGTTAAATGTGAAAAATGGTAAGTAAGTTTGTTTGTTTTTGGAACTTTACAGAAATGCTCTCTTTTTTTTTTTTTTTAAGTCTTTTCTCTAATGTTGAGTGAAAAGCAAATGACACGAAATTCGCTAGAATAAAATCAACAATATGATCATTGAATAATTTTTAAGGTTGGATCTTGACAGGGATCACGTTAAGTAAAGATAAGCGTACCAACATAAACAATTATTCTTTTTATTCTATACAAAATAGGCTCTCTTTTATTTAAAAAAAAAAAAAAAAAATGTGAAACCTAGATGAAGTGATAAAACAACAATTATATAACTCTTAAATTTAGTAGATATTAATTTTGGGTTAACATTAAAAATTTTCTTGGAATAACTTCAAATTATAAGTGTGCACATCATATTTATTATTTTTTGTAGTATTAATCTATTGAAACCGAGGACGAAAAAAAAAAAACCATTGAAACCAAATCCTAAAATGAAAGTAATCTTCCATGAATGCAATTTTTTTTTTTTAATTTTCTTCTCTTGTGAAAATTTTAAAGCATGAAATACTATCCAGTATAGTATCCAGTAAATGCAAAGGCAATTCATCTATATAGAAATGATCAAATTTTCATTAATTCGTTTTGCGTTTCAAATATACATATATTCTTTAATTTAGAGTTTTTACAATCAAATTTGTCTCAATTGTTAGAAAAAAAACTTTATAAATAATATATTAAAAGTGGAATATAAAGGGTATTTGTTTGCAAAATTTCAAGAAAAGCATCGCCAAACATATCAAAGTGTTATTTGCACGATCAAATAAGTTTAGAAAGAAAAAAACACTTGTATCAAAATCACAATTATAAATGTAAAAACTTCTTGCAAACTTGCAACTCCTTTTGTCATAAAACCAACAAAAATTTAAGGAATTTAATCTTATTCAATTTCTGGATTAGTTTAAGAGAGAGAATATATCATGATCTAGATAACAGAGAGAGAAAACTTACTTATAAAAATTATCTTCCAATACTGAAAAAGAAATTATATAAAGGGAATCACCGATTTTAAGATAGAGAATAAAACCATTGAGGTTAAAGCTTTTCGTTTACCAAGTAAAAACCCTAATCTCTCTTCTCTCTCCCCCATTCTATTCGATATCAGTTGGTGACATTGTGGAAGGATGGGCACTACTGGCGTCAACGTTGGGTCGGTGTGCGACGGTTGGAAAGGTTAAAGGGCACCTAACGATGAGTGGGTGTGGTGTTTTGGGATCATCACACGATGGCAAGGCCATTGATAACGGTAGTGTTGGCTATGGTGGTTGCGGGGGTGGCTCTCGTTGGTTTAGGCTATGTTGCAATGTTGGTGCTCAAAGGCTGGTGGTTTCTGGGTTTTAGTTTCTGTTCTGGAGATTGCGGACAAAATGAAGCTCCAAGTTCCAGCTTGGTGTCGGGTGAAGATGGTTCGGGGTTTGGCCGATGGAGGACCCAGGCGGAGAGAGAGGGGTTTTCAAGAGAGAAGCAAGAAGAGTTATGAGTGTCCAATTTTGTTCTTCTTGTAATCATGAGTATTTTAGTCGTTTTTATGATCTATTATTCATAGTTTATACCCCTTTTTCTTAATTATTATTAACTAAACAACGTAACCTAAGATGATTATATTCCTAAGACATTTTGCTGTTGTGTAGATAGGTAAGGATATATAGGTATAGATAACATTCACTTGACTGTGTTTACTCTTACAGGGGGTTTTATCATTTCGAATCACTAATACTACTTATGTTTGACTTTGAATACAGTGATTGGTCGCAGTTCATTGAAGATGTTTCAACTTCGGTCATCAGGAATTTGTCCGATGTTTGACAACATTTCAAATAAAAGATTGCATATTTGGAGTTATGCATAAATATAATATCGGGGTTTTCACATTGTACCATTAAGGTAATGTATGATTTGAAATAAAAAAAAAAATGGTACAGTGCAACAATTCTCTTATCTTGTACAATGATGGTTTCCGCAATACAGAAGACAGATTTTTATGATGTCAACGGTATGTTTACACAATTACTTCATTGGATGTTTTAATTTTATAACTATGCTTTTGTATTGGCCGGATTTTATTTAGTTTCATTATTACACTATTATTCAAATTTATGATTTTATTTCATTACATATTACGTTTATGTTAGTGGATTAACCCAAATAGCTTTCACGCAACTAATATAATATAATATCCAGTTAATCCTTTTAGCTATTTTTGTTTTCTCTCAATTATTCATCTTAGTTTTTGCAGGTTAATCCATCGGTAAAGGGAGTGCTGGAGCATAGTGGATTTGCAGATACAAAAACACATGATTAGTGGTGCGTAAGGGGTTATCCGATGGGACCACTTCAATGCTTAAATTAGCTTATGGGCTCAAGAGAGTAAAGTGAGACTAGCTAAATAAAGTAGGATAAACTAAATGACATGCCCATACCTTTGGGGGTGAGGAACTATTTATAATTTTTTGTTATACCTTAATTGATGGCCCACACAATCTTGCTCTATGTAAGCTTAAGCCTAAGCCCATGAAAAGACATGTGACCTTAGACTCTAGGTGGTCCTCATTCATGGCGGAGGTGCCAGAATCGTTCCCTTAAGGAGGTTAGAGTAAGGCAAGAAGGCATAGTCCTCAATGGGTAGAGTTAGGTTAATAGCGGATGAGGAGCCAAAGACCTCGTTGGACGGATGTCCTTATAGAGCTTCATCACAAGGCTAAGGTCCTCATTAGACAAGCTCCTTGTGGGCTTATTTGCCCACAAAGTCGATGTTAGGCTATAGCCAAATATTTCTATCAACACCAGTTATTTAAGAATTTGTAGGCTAATTATCGTCACTTGATCCTTTATTTCACCAACAAAAATTTACGTTCTTCAAACTCTTTGTTTCTCTTTCAATTTGATAGTATTTGATTGAAATAGAATAGAAAATGTAAGGATAACATTCGGTTTAAAAAATATATATTGAATTAGAAAAAGATTCACATAAATTGATAGCTTAAGATAAGTATGTTTGGATATGGGAAATATTATGTATTTCTTAATTTTGGCTTGAGTTACTAATGGGTGAGTTACGCCTATTTATAGGCTTTCTCCTCCTCAATAGACAGTAGGATTAATTTAATTCAACAATTACAAACCATTGTCTAGATAACTCTAACTACTATATAGAATATTACATGAAAATATCTTAAAATGTTCCAGAAACCCTCCTAATGTATTCTAGAAATTCCACCTAATGCATATTTAGTTGTTATAGGCTTAGACTTAGGCACTAAAGTGGATCAATTTTAACATTCCTACTTGATGCGCCTTGGCATAACTCCACACATGTTTTGTTACATCTTAAACATTGCTCATGGTAGTGCCTTCGTGAAAATGTCTACTACTTGATTTTTGGTCTTGTAGCAAGTCATATTGATTTCTTTATTTGTTGTAGCTTCTTGTAGAAAATGATGCAACCTATGTCATCGAGTAGTCTTTGAAGCCATATTGCTTGGTTGATAGTTGCTGCCAATGCACTATACTTGCTTTAACTAATGAATGTGCAATTGTTTCTTGTTTCTTTAATAACCATCTAAGATTAAATGCATAGCCCAATGTATTCTTCATGTCATCTAAGGATCCAGCCTAGTCATTATTTGTGTTTCCAATTAGTGTGAAGTTGTCTGTTTTCTTATACCATAAGCTAGAGTCTTTTTATACTACTGTAATATCCACTTTACTGCTCTAAAATCCAATGAAGATTTTACATGAACCTTGACAAAAGACTTTATACATCATGTTTAGATGAGTTATTGTTATATATAGTAGGCTTCCTATGAGACTTCTATATTTAGTGAAAATGGTTGCTACTTAATTTTCAGTCTTGTAGCAATTCATATTGATTTCCTTATTTGTTGTCGCTTCTTGTAGAAAATGATGTAGCCTATGTCATCAAGTTGTCTTTGAAGCCATTTACTTGGCCAATAGTTGTTGCCGATGCAATATATCAACTTCAACTAATGAATGTGCTACTGTTTCTTGTTTCTTTAATAACCATAAGAATACCCCATATGAAAGATTAAATGCATAGGCTAATGTACTCTTCATGTCATCTAAGGATCCAGCTCAGTCATTATCCGTGTTTCCAATTAGTGTGAAGTTACCTGTTTTCTTATACCATAAGCTAAAGTATTTATATACTACTGCAAGTACCATAATATCACTTTGCTGCTCTAAAGTGGACCAGCAAAAATTTTGCATACCTTAACAAAAGGCTTGTATGCACCATGTTTGTATGAGTTATTGTTACATATAATAGGCTTCCTATGATACTTCTATATTTGGATGCATCTGCAACTTGCAATCCATGTTCTTTTTGCATCTCATTTGTTGCATATAGTCTAGTCACTGCTTTACAATTATTCATGTTGAATTTTTTCAATAGATTTTTAGTATACTTCCATTAGCGAATGAATATCCCACTATCTTCTTGACGGTCTTCAATACCAAGGAAGTATGGCATAAAACCCAAGTCTATCATGTCAAAGGTATTCATAATCTCTTCCTTGAATCTTTAGACCATACTTTTATTATAGCTATAAGTATGAGATCATCCATTTACAAGGACACAATAAAAGTATCATTACCTTGGGTTTTTTCAGTAGATGGTAACATCATCATAACTCCTCCTAAATCCTGTTCAATAAAATATTGATCAATTCTACTATACCAGGCTTGTAGTGCTTGTTTAAGGTCATATAGTGCCTTCTTCAGTTTGAGGACTTTGTCTTCTTGATCTTTGACCACAAACCCTAAAGGTTGCTTTACATAGATGTCTTCTTTTAGGTAGGCAACCGAACATGCTGACTTTACATCAAGCTAATATGTCCTCTAACTCTTTAAGACCATAAGTACTATTAATTTTCGAATAGTATATAGTCAATAATTGGAGCAAAGGTTTCAGCATGGTCCACTCCATGAATCTTGAGTAATCCTTTGCTATCATTTGGCTTTATATTGCCATGATTGTCAAACTCGTGAATCAACTGGTGTGTTTTTGTGAGTTTACAAGTTTTCAAGCATCTTTCTATTCAAATCGCATACAACATCGTTTTGTAGTGGAATTGCAATTTACAATGTTAAAATGTTAAAATCATGCTTTTTTTTCTAATTGATTCGACCGAGTTAACTATAAAAATAGTGCTTTCAATTATTGAACTTCATTTAAATATAATAGCTTCAGCCTTGTCTAGATGTAAAACCACATTCATTGTTTTACTAGTAGTAATTATTCTGTCCTTTCATTTCAAATGTAGATACTTTTCAACTAGAATCTTCCCTTAGTCTGGTAGCATATCTAAATTTTAAACACTAGAATATCTACTTTCAACTAATTACTTTTGCTACTTATTTCTTATTGCTTTTTCAATCCCATAGCTTTATTTATAGTTTTAAATAGATTTTTTTTTCCATATCTTACTATCAAGTTTATCTTTTGAGATGCAAGGATGTGGAACCATCACATGCAATTATGTGTTTATGTAATTAATGGTGACAAGGTTTATCTTCTCTTAAAAATTAGGGATAATGATGAAAAACAGTATCCAAACTTTTCCAAAAGAGCAATTAGGTACATGAAGTTTTGTTTTGAACAAATTGGTATATAAACAAAGTTTTCGTTAACTTTTTTCATACTAGAAGTTTAGTTTTGACAATTTTGGTACCTGAGCAAAGTTTTCGTTAACTTTTTTCATACTTGAAACAAGTGAAATGAGGTATGAAAAAAGTCCATGACAAGTTTGTTCAAGTCCAAAATTGTAAAAACCAAACTTCAGATATGAAAAAAGTCAATGAAATCTTTGTTCATGTACGAAATTGTTCAAAATCGAACTTCACATATCTAATTATTCTTTTTGCGAAAATTCAGGTACCATTTTTGTTTATCCTAAATATTATGGCAATTTACCATAGTGTTTATTCATGAGAAAAATGTAGAAATCATCATCCTAGTGATTACAATAATCTCAGTTAACGTTTATGATTCTCCGCCTCTTGCTCTCAAGTTTTCATTTGTAATAACGATAACCAACTACTTTTTTCATCTTTATCCTTATTTCACTCAAATGTTTAAATTTTTAGAACGACTTTTCTTTCTTCTTCTTCTTTTTTTTTTTTTTCATTTAGAGAACTATAATTCATGATAGCCCTTTCATTTAATGCTTTTTATAGTGGGACTACCATTCAAGTATTTATATTATAATATTATGTATTAGCACAACTTATATTTTAATACATGTATGATGATTCTATATATTTTTTTATGATTTTTAATTAAAATTAATGTTAAATTTCTTTATTTTTTAATTTATTCAAAATTTACGTTGTTATAGTAAGTGTATATATAATTTTTATAAGAAAATGTGCATCGGTCATAGAAACTTTAGATTCTACATTCCTATTCTATGGATCCTCTTGCAATTCTGGATAGAATTAGAAGTTTAACAACCTTGTATATTTCTAAATTATGCCATCAAAGTTAGTCTTTATTTTGTAGACCAACTTGACTCCATTGGCATCTTTATTAGTTGGTGGGTTTGCGAGCTCCCATGTTTCATTCTTCTTAATCAAGTTATCACCTCTTTAATGGTTGTAACATATACATCTTGTCCCATTTGCATCTTCAAAACTTTCTATCTCCATGGCTACAATGTTGCAAGTTGCATATACATCTAAAAGAAGCCCTGTCTTTTTGGGTGATGATTTTGGAGTTGAAATCAATGTTGATGCTAGTGTTGTTAGTGTACTAAGAGACCTTTCTATTTCATGATTGAATTCTACTGAGCTCTCCATTGATATCCTTTACTTCTCTCATTTATTTTGTAATGCCGCTGGATTGGATACTTTCTTTGTTGCTGCTTCTTTACTTTGACAATCACTTTAGCCTTATCTCTTATATCATATATAGTGTAGGAGTCTCCTTTGAATAGTAAGGAGTATCCTCTTTCCATCATTTACCTAACACTGTGTAAATTTGTCTTTGAACTTGGTACGAATAAGACATCTTTGATTAGATGCATATCGTTCTTTCTCTCAATGGTAAGAGAACATTTTCCTTCGACAACCACTAGGTCTCTATTGCCAGGACTTACTTAAAAATTGAAAGAAGTGTCTATCTCTTGAAACATTTTGCTATAAGTTCTCATGTGGTTGCTACAACCACTGTCTAAATACCATGAGATATGAGTTGGATTTCATGCTAATCGATCAAGAGGATTTTCTCAATTAGCCTCTCGCAACAATGTAATTTTATGTCTATAGTTTTAGAGTTTTACTGAAAACTAGTAGTAAGGGATATGAGTGATTCATTTTTAAGATATGGCACACTAAGAAAAGATCGAACAAGTCATTTTGATCAATCAATATGATACATGGTTAATTAAACAATAAAGGTTTTTCAATCAATCATAAGAACTAAAAGAAAAGAGAACTTGAGATAACTCTCAATTGTAATAAATGATTCAAAGTTGATAATAATTATTCAAGCAATGCAAAAATAAAAAATCCCTTTTATATCCTATAAGTAGGGTAAGGGCAAAATAGTCGATCATTAAGCTAAATGAATGAAATAAAAATAAGAAAATATCATAAATTCATGAAACTAGCGAATAAGGTCCTGGCAAGGACGTTGGTAAGGCTAAGGTAATGGCCACAGGGGATAGGAAAGCTTGTGGCCCTCTTTGGTCTTCACCCATATGCATCATAAGCTTTACCAAGGGTATGGCCCTCTCTATGCTTCACTTGTGCGTTTCTTTGTTAGATATGGCCTTAAGCACAAGTTGTAGGTGTCAACATCGTCTTAGGTCCTGGCATAGCCCATGGCTATCAGCGTGGCCACTAAATCTCTAAACTGTTTTTTTTTTTCTCAAATTCAACCATGACTTTAGATATAGTGTATCAACAAACGTTGCCTTTACACCAATAAGTTCCAAATTTTTCGTTTCTTCTACTCGAGTGCGAAATATCTTACAAAATGGATCAAATGGCTACTAAAAAATCATTTTCATCTTCGAATGGATCCTTAGATAATATTACTTGAACTAAGTTCTACAAACCTTAACTCTAGCTTGAGTAATATGACTAATCAACTCATGATTATTATCATCTTCCAGGGTTCTTAAAGTTTTGCATTCAAATCATAATCAAATTCATCATGCACATAAGTAAATAAATTTGTAACTTTAAATGTAGTTGAAACTCCACAAAAATCATCATGCATATCATTTTATACACGTTATCATTAACACGTTCCACTATTATGAAAAAACCATCAGTGTGAGGAGCCAAATTATGTCCTCTTTTCCTAGGAATTCTATCTTTTTTAAGATGAATCCATAACAAATCTCGAACACAACCAATTGCTTTCCCTTATCTTTTGTCTGTTTTGTCTTATCACCTCAACTCCATGGATAATCAGACATTCTAGTGTAACTAATGTAACTAAATGGCTTTCTCAATCCCACTCTAACTATCTTCATCTATAGCATTTTTTTTAGCAAGTCTAATGGTGTGTAAGGATCAAACCCATAAACTACTTTAAAAGGCACCTTCCACGCAATGTTATTAAGTAAATGATTATAAGCAAACTCCATAAGAGGTTAACACTGATCTCCTTTATATTTTCACCTATAATCACCTTAACAGTGCTTCAGAAAATCTATTGACTTTTTCAGTCTGTAGATGACAAGTAGAACTTAATAACAATTTCTGTACCCGTATGCCTCCATGAAGTCTTCCATAAATAACTCAAGAGCTTATCATCATGATTAGAAATAATGACTATGGAATACATGAAGTCTAACCACCTCCTAGATGAATAAACTCGCAATATACATTAATTCAATAATCTGGAGGCAAAGGAATAAAATGTATCATTTTGCTACAGTTGTCAACCACTACTAAAATAGGAATCATGTCCCCATTAAGTTTTAGGAAGCCTTAGAATAAAATCCATACCCAAGTCTACCTAAAGTTCGGTAGAAATAGGAAGTGGCATATATAACTTCTACAATTCACTCCTACTTTTGGCCCTTTGTTTACACTGAATAACTCTCTATCACTCTATAAACATCTTTACTCATACTAGGAAGGCATAATTTTCCCTGCTTGAACAAGCAAACTTCCATCATATTATAATCACTCCCAAATCTCTCATTGCTACAAGCCTCCACAATTGGTGCAAACAACATGTCATCAAAGTATTAACCCATAATCTATTGAAAACCCTAAAATTTAGCCCACAATGAATTCACCATAACATGCATTCTAGACAACACATCAACCACCACATTGTATTATCCTTCTAATATTTTATAGTGTACACAAATGTCTCTAAGAATTCTATCCACCATTCATGTCTTTTAAACAATTTGCTTTGACCTCTAAGATACTTGAGTGACTTAAGGCATCACATTCAAGTTCAAAGACCTTGCTAAAATCTGAAAGTATTAGCATAGGTTTTGTGGTAAACTTTTGTTTGATCAAATCAAAATTGTGGTGCGATGCATGGAACCCCTTTTTTGGTTAACACTATGAGAGATGTTATAATAGTACTAAAAGCTTGAATAAATGTCCTCTAAAAGAAACTAGTTTGTGAAAATAGCAAACCTTGGAAACATTAGAAGGAGTATCTCATTTAGTGACGACTTTAATCTTCTCATCATTAACATGAATACCCTCTATAGAAGCAACATATCCTAAAAATACAAGTGCCTTGTAATAAAAAGTACATTTCTTTTGGTCGATAAAAAGTTTTTCCTGCCTTTGCACCATTAAAATTGGAGTCAAGTGACTAACATTACTTTCTAGATCAAGACTATAAATTAGAACATCATCGAAGTAGATAGCCATGAGCTTTCTTAAAAACTCCCTCAACATAATCCATCACCTGTGAAGGTATTGGAAGCATTAAACAAGCTAAAAGGCATGTCCATTCATATAATCCATGCTTTGTCTTGAAAGCTATCTTACACTCATTACCACTCTTCACTCTTATCTAATAACACCTACTTTTCATGTCTATCTCAGAAAATAATTGAGAACCATGTAATTCATCAAGTAAATCATTGAGATGAGGTACAAGATACCTATACTTTCCAGTGATGCGATTAGTGGCTCAACTATCTACACATATTCACTAGCTCCGGTCTTTCTTTGGTACCAACCAAGCTAGAAAGGAACAAGGACTCATACTTTCATGCGCAAACCCCTTTTCCAATAACTCATCTATTAGTAATCGTGCCCTAAGCTAATCATTAGATATTTTTATCCTTATATTTTATTAATAAACAAACATTTATTATTATATTATTTACATGTTTACTTTATAATAATGTTCATGAATAATAATGTAATTATTTTAAATGTCTTAGGCCCATTATTGTGGAAGCAATAATGAATTAAGTCTAGTATGAGGTCTGATTGATAATCATAAGATGTTTACATGTACAAAGATACAAATCAAACTTATAGGCACATATTGAAGAACTAAGTACTAGACTAACTGGCTATGAGATTAATACATGGAATAACATTATAAGTGATTCTCAAAATAACTATGTCATCAAATCCTTAGACTTGAAATCACCATGGATGCCAGCATGAATAATATTATGATTTGACATAATCAAACATTATCATTAACCAAATAATCGTAAAGGTTGTGATTGAGCATAATATGAATCATGTAGAAGGAGATGAGTGATTAATATGAAATTTATCCTTATTATGAGAGATATCTCTAGACCTCTCAATAAGCGAGATTAAAAAATGCATAGTCATGCTCAAATCAACTGATAATATAATCAACGCCATTTATTTTATCAGTTTGGGAATCAAGAAAAGATAAAGATGAATAAAATAAGGGTGAAATTATCCATGTCTTATGTTTAATCTTAATATCATATGACAAAAAAATGATAACATAATTTATATATTATGTTACATTGGATTGACAGCCTTCATTTAATTTAAGTGGTCATAATGTCTTGATAGAGGCCACATATGACTTGTGGGCTTGAAATAAGATTTAAGCCTACTAACAATGTTAAATAAACCTATAAGGCTGCATACAAAGAGTAAACTAATGAGAACACATGAATAAATTTGGAAAGTGTCCAAATTTTTGATATACTATCTTAATTAAGTTATCCTATTTAGAATAGTAAAGTTAGGTTTTCTTATGAGATATGAAATATTTTGAGATCCATGGAAAAAAATCCAAAAATGCTCTTTCGGCGAAAAAAAAAAGGACTTTCTATATAAAGAGAAAAACATAAAGATAGCAATAGCAAATTGAAGGTGTTAACACACCGGTGTTTGTGATTCGAAAGAGTTTCGTTCATGTGGATACCAATAGAGGGTGTTTGCAAAAAGCAACACCTAGATCTGACAGTTTTGTAGATCAGGTTTAGATCTACTAAAAAAGAAACCATCATCTATGTTTTTTGATAGTGAAAAGGTTGGTACATCTAATGCCCTTAACGATTTTGTTGAATCACTTAGAACTCGCTAGGATTTCTAGAAACATTTTATTTCATTGAGCAATCTTTAACAGTTATAGCTCTCTAGAAATCCCAACATCATCTCCTTGTTACTTCAATTCATTAGCCACCTCAAGATTCATCTTATAAACTAGCTTATTGGGTAAAGTTACCTTAGGCACCATATCAATTTGATGCTTATTCAATTCAATAGAGGTAACCCCTTTGGAAGTTCATCAATCAAAAACATCCAAAAATTGCATCAGTAATTGCAACATAACATCTAGAATAGGAGACTTGCTCTCTATTCACAATGTTTGTCTAACATGCAGCAAATATAACTGGTTCCCACAAGAATTTCCTCTCCACAGCTCCAAGCGCCAACATAGATTCTTTATTAGGAGGGTTCAACTCCTAATGTGTTTTCTAATAGCTTGTACTCATAAGACAACTTAATTCTCATCCCATTAAATAAAACCAAATAAGTGTTATCCCACTCGTTGTGGTTTGCATTCTAATTAAACAACCAAGAGTCACCCAACAAAATGTGAGATGCACTTATTCACACCACATCACATATCACCTCATCATAATAATTATTAGGGAGGGATATAGGAATGGATACCTACTTAGTCACATGGACAAGTCCCTTGTCACTAAGCCATTGTAAAATATATGGTTATGGACATGCTATAGTTAGAAGCTACAACTTATCCACAATTGTGGTTGCTACTATATTGATACAACTAGTATAGTCTACAATAGCCACATAAACTATTAACCATGAATATAGTATAAAAATGGTTCTCTCGCTTCTCTTAATCAAACATTGGCATCATACTAAGATTCTTTCGCAAAACTCCATTGATTTACGCAATTACTCTTATAACTTTCTTAGCTGGTTGCTCCTCTTCTTCGTCCTCTTCAAAATCCTATGAATCACCACTCTGGTTATTCTCATCTTCTCTCTTTAAACAACCTTAACACGTCTATTTGGACATTTTACTACTACATGACCATACCCTAAGCACTTAAAACATTTGATACTCTACTCCTCTTCCATGTTACAATCAACTTCCCTTTGTCATCACTAGGTTTATTTAATACATTCACTTTTTTCCTTCCCCTTGAAGCTAAAACTAATCTTATGAGTCTTTTTACTATTAGCCCAACACGATCGTTTTCCACTATCAAATTTAGAAGAATTACTAGAAGATTTGTAAGGCTCCTATTTATACTATCATATCATAACCAAGCAATGAACCAATCAATAGATTGCTCTAGAGTTTCAAAAATTTGATTACGCCTTGTGAGAATCTCAAATTCCTAAATATACTATACTCTACGACACTCTTATTGCTGGCACAAAGTATGTAGTCGCACCAATAATTCTTGGTTATAATGTTCAGGCACAAATCCCCCCTACAATAATCCCTTCATGTTTCCCCATGTGGTCACATCATATTCTCCATTCTTTCACCTACTAGTTAACACATTCTTCCACCTATGAGCTGCATACCCCTTAAACGCAATGGTATAGTTTAACCTGTTAAGCATCTTCACACTAGTGATACTAAAAAAGCTTCTCAATATGATCCTGTCAGTCAAAATATTTGTTAGCATCATTGGTGCCATAGAAAGAAGGTACCTTTTGTTTCAAAGTCTCAATACCCCTCAATGGTTTATGTTGCTGCTCTCCACAATCCTCTTCATCATCATAATCATCCACATGCCTCCTTTGCATAAAAGGACATGCAATTTCTCAACTTCTAATATTAGTTCTACCATAACCTACTAGACTATCACGTTCTCTTAATGGTAATCAAACTCTTTGGCTGGCCTTGAATTCATCACCATTTCATGATTAACCCTTACATGATCACGAATGTTTCCCCTAAAGGCCCCTTCAAAACTTTGAAGAGCTTCTTGTGACTACAACATCAAAATTTACTTGCCCCACATCATCACCCATATTGACTCCATCTAATCTCCCATACTTGACTCAACCTCAAAGTTTAGGTTTCTTGTTGACTATGACTTTACAGCTCTAGTTCTTCTAACATCTTCAAGAAAGATGATAACTTGCCTCACAAGAAACAAACCCTAGTTTACCTACTTCTCTAAGCAATCCCTATTAAATCCCTAAATTGTTGTCATAATCTCTAGCTTTGATACCACGATGATTTTTGTTGATTCCATATATTAATCAATCACAAGGATTCTCTCAATTAGCCTTTCATAACAATGCAATTTTGTTTTATAGTTTTAATGAAAACTAAAAGTAAAGGATATGAACAATCCTTCAAGAATATGATACATCAAGAAAAGATCAAATTAATCATTTTGATCAACCGATATTACACATGATTAATAAAACAATGAAGGGTTTTTAATAAATCAAAAGGACCAAAACAAAAGGGAACTTGAGGTAACTCTCAATTATACTGAATGATTCAAAGTTGATAGTAACTATTTAAACAATGCATAATAAATTCCTTTTATTTCTCACAACTTGGGTAAGGGTAAAATGGTCAATCACTAAATTAAACTAATGAAATAAAAATAAGAAAGTAGTAAAATTTATACAACTAATGGATAAGGTTCTAGCCAAGATGCAAGGCTAAAACGTTGGCTACAAGGCATGGTTAGGCACTCTCCTCTCTGACTTTCACTTGTATGTATCACAAGCCTTGCTATAGGTGTGGGTAAGGGTATAGCCTTCTCTAGGATTCATAGCTATTCCTAAATGGTTACATCCTCAATTAAGGTTGTGGACATCGCATGGTCTTAGGAATGGCTAATGACTATCAGCATGGCTGCCAAAACTCTTAACTTTTCTTTCCTCAGATTCTACAAGGCTTTAGATACTAACGTATTAATTAATGTGTTATTCACACTCCTAAGTTCCAAAACTGTCATTCTCTTCTTTTTCAAGTGCAAAACAACCTATATTCTCTTACAAAATGAATCAAATAGCTACTAAAGAAATCACTTTTATATTCAAATGGATCCTCATATAATATCTGTTGAACTAATTCTACAAACCCTTAGCTTTATCTCAAGTGATAACACCAATCGACACATGATTCCTATCACCATGTGTCACCTTTTGCCTTGGTAGTAAAATGATAAGCATAAATTAGGAAACCATCTTTCTCTTTAGTTAGCTCAATACTTCTCCCCAAGATCACAACTTTTTTGTGTTAGATGGTCATATTTCTTAAAATTATGATAATGTGACCTCCCTTTGTATCTATAATCTTTTCCTTATAATTGGTTCTATCACAAATTTGACATGGTCTATATTTTCTTTTTTTCTCCTCCATTTCCTTTATTTACAATTTTTTTTTGCATCTCTATTCACCATTTTTATAGTTTTAAGACGTAATACATAACTTATATTGAAAGGCATTCTCCAATGTAGTGTCATCATGCCTATTTAAGTACTTTCGTATGCCTTTAAAGAGTCAATTAACTAGGTAATTGATAAGGTAGATAAATCTTCCGGGAAAATTGCAAATTTATCCCCTAAATTTTTATCTATGTGTGGATTTAACCTATGAGCTTTCAAAGTGAGCTTTTTGACACTTAAACTTTCAAAAATTGGCACAATTAAGGATACATAACATTTTTCGTTAAAAAAATATAAAGGGAGTTACAAAATACCCCAACGAATTTTCACCTATGTGCAAATTCATACCCTAAACCACTCCAAATTCACAAAAAAAATTAACTATTCTTAACTGTGCTAATTTTTTAAGGTTAATGGATCAAAAAACTTATGTTGAAAGTTTAGAGGGTCAATCCATACATAAATAAATGTTTAGAGAGTGAATTTGCAAATTTCTTAATCGTTTGTTTCCTCTATAGTGGTAACAATTGAATCATATATTTTAGATGTGTCATTAATATTTTCTCAAACCCTTTAATTACTTCTAGTTTATCCACAGGCTCTCATTTGAATCACTATTTCAGTGATTCTAGTATAGTAATCTTTTTATGATATCAAAATCCCTCATTCTAATATTTTCAATTTTTTTCCTTGGAGTTTGAAGCTCAATAATGCATACCTCTTCACTTCCTTGAAACTCCCCCCTTTAACGTATCTCATGCTTGCTTTGCACTAGTAGCTCCACTAATTCTTGGAAAAGTTGGATCCTCCAATTCTAATTGAATATCATATAATGCCTTCCAATCTTTATCATTACTGACTTTGTATTTATCTAATTCTGACTTTGATAAAGTGGAATTATTTTTTGGCATGTTAACACTATTTTCAATGATGTTCCATAGGTGTTGTGATAAAAATTAAGGGTAAATTACACCAAAAGGTCCTAACGTTTTAAGTTAAGTTTAAGGTCCCAATATTTGAACAAGTGGGTCAATTTGGGTCCCTAAGGAACGTGTCAACATGAGAAGAGTCTTCTGAGTTTTAATTAAATATTCTCTCCGGATAACACATGTCCTTAGAACCCAAATTGACCTATCTTCAAATATTGAGACCTTAAATGAGTTTATCCCTAAATATTGAGACCTTAAAGGAACTTACCTCCAAACGTTATGACTTTCTAGTGTAATTTATCCTAAAAAATAAGTCCTTATCTTGATGAACAAATAATCATAGTTTTTCTTGGAAAGTATTGGGGGTGGAATTTTATTATTAGATTTAGTGGTTATCATGGTTTAGAAAAAATATATGATAGAACATGCTCAATAAATGACTAGACGAGACTCTTGTACCACTGATAGTATAGAAAATGTAAGGATAGTATTTGGTTAAAAAAAATTATATTGAAGTAAAAAATGATTTATATAAATTGATAGAATAGGATATATATGTTTGGAAAAGGAGAAGTATTGTGTATTTCTTAATTTTGGCTTGAGTTACAAATAAGTGAATCATACCTATCTATAGGTTTTTCCTTCTTAATAAATGATGTCCATTAACCTAATCCCACGATTTCAAACCATTGTCTAGATAACTCCAACTGCCATATAGAATATTACGTTAAAATATCTTAACATATTCTTGAAACTCCATCTAATATATTCTAGAAATACCACCTAATACCACCTAATGTATATTCTAGAACATAAAAGTTGTAATGGGCTTAAGCTTGAGCTTGGGCTTGAACCAAAGTAGATCAATTTTACCATACATGAATATGATATTTTCATCTTTGTCTCCATATCCCAATTTCTCAAACAGTAGTATCCATGTATTTTTATGTTTATATTTATATATATTGGATAGACTACGCGAACTTGTTAAGTGACCTCTTAAATTAGATTTCTCTTGCTCTAAGGTAACCGTGGCCACGGCTGTTAAATTAGATTTCGCAATTTTCTTGCGATGCTCTTTTTCCATTTTCCCATTTTTCTATTGGTTCGGATTGGTGATTTTACGAATGTAAGCTGATTCGTGTGAAGCTAAATCTGTAACCATATCAAGTATTTCAATTGAAAATTGTGGAATGAATAATGATAATACTAACTACTCGTTCACTTTGTTGTAATTGCAATTCCATTACAGTTTTATTCCTTATTAATTAATAGCTATTATGCTGTTTAGTTCACCGAATAGCGATTCCACAATGAATCCCTATTACATAAAACATTGAATAGTCATTCTTTATTCAAATCTATGAATATTAATTCAATATTAGAACTTTTTTTTTTCAAAATACCACCATTTAAATAAAAATTAATAAAGAAAAATCCTATTACAGTTCTATTCCATTCCTCTGTAATTGAAATTCCATTACAGCATTATTCATTCAGCGAAGTGAATGAGCCGCAAGTGTCTGTTTACTTTATTAAATGAATAAGATTGTAATGAAATTACTATTATTGAGAAATGAAATAGAGTTATAATAGGATTTTCTTTTGTATATATTTTTGTTTAAATAAAAATATTTTAAGAAAAAAGACAATTCTAATATTGAATTGTTATTCGTAGGATTGAATAAACAATAATCATTCAATACTTTTTAATAGGAATTTCTTATAGAATCATTATTACATTAAACTAAGTGTCCTAATGGCTTTTCATAAACAATAAGACTGTAATAGAATTACTATTACAGTAAAATGAATGAGTAATTCCTTTATTTTTTATGCAATTGTCCCAAAAAATAAAATAATTTTCTTTGTGTAGCTAGAAGAAACTTTAAAATTGTAAAGAGTTAGATACACTTTAAATATAGTATTTTTCATTTTTATTTTTATTTTTCTTTCAGCTTCTGTGCTCTTATACAAATAATTGAGGATTTTTGCTCCATACCAATTAATGTGTTGGCTTTTTTGCGCATTTTGTAGGAAAGATAATTCAATAATTTGTCGCGACCTTTTGTAAGTTTTGATGATTTTATATCTATATATTTCTTATTTTATAAACATACATGTATGTCTAAAATACAGGTTTAGGTAACCACGATTTTGGATTCAACATCACAGCTTTTTTAGAAAAATAATGAAAAAAAATTAAATCACTATACATATGATTACGTAAATGTAAATATTACAAGTGAGTTATATGGATATATACATGAATATATGCAAGTGTCATAGCTCATTATATTGAGATCTTATTAGAATTAAGCAAAAGAATTTATATGTATAAGCTATTTACGTACCATTGAATCTTATTTATCTCCCTACTCCAGATCTGATGATCTTTGAAAATTATTTATATGTTCTTCAATAATATGTCAAAATCTATTACAACTCACTAAGAGGAATGTTTTTCTAGAAAAAAAAATGAAAAAAGAATTTTATCGAGATCTTATTAGAATTAAGCCAAAAGATACAATTTCCATTGCATAAAATTCACTCGTCTTTTATAAATGACAAAAAAAATAATAAATGATTTTGCATAATTCATTATCTGAATCATTAACAGCAATTTTCCTGTTAAATTCAATAATTAATCTTATTGCTGTTTTAATATACATATGATGAATTCTTTTTTATAAATCAAATATAATATGATAAGCATAATTTTTTCCGTTTTGTTTAGTTTACAAAAACATTTAACAATGTAGTACTATAGGTGTATTTTTATTATTTTCTTTAAGCATTGTAATGCCCTTTGTGCATAATTTTTTTTTTAATCTCAAATCAATGACTGGTTCAGTAATAATTATAAATTAAAAATTTTTATATATCTTCAAAATTATTTTTTTATGCATATATTGTTGAAATTATGGAATTTCACCCCATGTATGTGTACTTATATAGGCATTTGGAGTTGTGGACGCACATATATTGCGTTAATAATCATACATTTATTATTGTAATAAGTTTCAAGAAACTACCGATAATTAATTTAATAAAGTATAATGGTTCTTGTCATCTAATATAAAGTGTGAGGACTAAATAATGAATGTATGGAATTCCAGGGTTTCATAACTAATTTTATGATGGGTCAAATTAGTAATAGCCATTAGGATTATATATATAAAGAGTGTGGTCCCTGATTGACATATATAATACAATTCAATTTCTTTTCATAAAATTAGAGATTCTATCTCTCAATAGTGTGTATGATCAATCAAAAGATTAATTCAACCCGGATTCAATACACATCACTCATGGAATCAGGTATGTTTCTGCTATCTTCATCTCTTAAACAATCTCTAGGTAAAGATCAGTCTTAAAATAAAAGCAGTTATTTTCTATCATATATGCACCAGTGGTGCATGCTTACTGGCTATTAAAAAGATTTTTTAGTTATATCAAAGCATTTCAAAAAGAAAATATTTTAGGATCTTGAAAATAATTTTTGTTGTATATTAATGAATAGTAATATTGTTATAATGGTATGAGTAATAGTTTAATTATAAAACGTTAGGTGTATTAGTACGAGACTACAAGTAATACAGTGAGGAGCCCAAATATTAACCAAGTGTAACTATGTGGCAAAACCTATAAAAGAACAATGCAAAAGCTATAATATGATACTTCTATAAAGAAGTGATTACCGATAAACAAATTTTAATTTTGAAATTTCAACTATTGAACACTTTATGAGCCATTATTACTTAATATAATTACTGCTGTAGATTAAAATATATAACCATATATTACCTGGGGTAGAAAAAACAAAAGCATATGGTACAACAACAGAACAGGGTAAACTTTTCAGGTGTCTTCCTACCATGTTTTGCCCAAATCAGCACCAAATTTCATTCCGTTGGGTCATAAATGTTTTGCCCAAATCGTAGCACTACGAGATTTCAGCTACATAAATTATCCAAGGTTTTTATAGTCTAAAAAATGGATGAAAACAGTAATTCAAAAATTCAAAAGCGACAAAACCCATCTATGAAAGAAATCCAATCCATCATTTTCCAGATCATATGCCGACACTAAAAAGTTCCTTACCTTTGCATGTTTATAGCAACATAAAACAGGTCGGTTTCATCCACCGTCCTCTTCTTTCTTTTCTTCGTCCAGCTTAAGCTTCCTTCCTTCCTTCCTTCCTTCCTTCCTTTCTTCCTTTGCCTTTGCGTTTCCAGCCAACTTCACTGCACATTCCGAATCCGCTAGGCGGTACAGTGTCCCACTTTAAAGAGGGTACGCAAGCAAATAAGCTTTATACAATTAGAGCGAGCTTTTTTATCCAAATCTTATGTTTTCAAAATTCTATATACTCTGAAGTTCATAAGAATTAAATTGCTAGATTTTGAAAATACTTTATAATTCCTATTTCATTATCATAGTCGCGAGACATCAATCATTATATCCATATGAATTCAAAAGTGTGTTTCATGTGGAGAGGCGCTTAGTTGGGTTTAAGGCCCACGCATGTGTCCATATGTGGAAAAAAAAGAAAAAGAAAAAAAGGAAATCTCTATAATCATTTGCAGCACTCAATTTATTAAAAGTGAGGGAGCCCACTGGCCAATAGTAGTGGAAGATAAACCCTACAGTCAATTTAGAAAATCATGAAGTCCCATAAGTACATGGGCATAGTGCCGTGTCTAGGGTCAATCACAGTGTGTCATCCTAGATGTTATGCCCCCCACCATCCTTGCCCTATGAGTTGCAATCCATTCATTGGGGGTAAAGCCTGCAAAAAGTACCCTAACTTTTTAAAATATTCATTTTAATACTAAAATTAATATAGTTTCATTTTAGGAAATCGCAACTTCCGTCGGTGAAATTGCTCACACACGTTAAGTTTGCAAACATGAGTTGCTCTCTCTCTTATGTGGATAGTTTCCTTTACCCAATTTAAAACAATAATAATAATAAGTTAATGAAAGGAATAAAAAAAAAAAAAATATTAGTACATGAAAAATCATATTAAAGAAAAATCAGCATGCAAATACCTCATAAACAAAAGAATATGTATATTTTATACAGTTTATCTACGAATTCTTGTATCTTTGATTATCCTTGTTTCCTTTTGAATTTTTTTACTGTAAACTCGCAATATTGTTTATAATAATTATTGGATTGTTTGATCTTTATCTATATTTTATCTCTTTAATTTATTTATGGATAAAAATATTTTTTTTCATCTGTATCGTTTCTTAACAAATATTTATTTGAAAATGATAAAACAATAAGAATAAGATGAAACAAATAAACCCTAATCTTTTAGATATTGTTTCACAGCAAAAACTTTATAAGAAGTTGTCTTGTTCTTTCACTAAAAGGCAAATAAAAGAAGCTCAGCACTTGGCAATTCTTATGAGGACTAAGTGTTAGAGAATCTTACTAAGTTCCACCATATATCGCAATAAATTTGTTTCTCCTTTCGATCATGGGAAATATGAGACAAGTTTTTGTATTAGAACTTGCGAGTGGTATAGTTTCTTTTTGTTCTATCAGGGGATATTTTCAAAAATGTTATTGTAGTCCCATTTCCCGCACAAAGAGCATGTTACTTCTCTAATGATACTGTCACAAAATAGCAGTTGACCCTTTTTTTTTTAATTTATTGTTCTCCATTTATTTCGGTGAAGGTCAATAGTCCATATTAGCACCGCACAGGAGAGGAACTGTCCACACAAACAGAAATTAACATTGTTAGCAATTTCCCTAATGGAGGTTCCAATAAGATTAATTTAAAAAGTCTAAGTCCTGTAATGAAACTTTTGTAAAATCTAGGTATTAAAATGAACATTTTAAAATGTTGAGGTAGTATGCCAGGTTTTAAAAAAATAAATTCTATTAACAGAAAATTGGCAAAAAAAAAATAGTTATATTTCTATATATAATTAGCGACGATTGTTTTTTGAACAGAAAAAAAAATACTTTTAAAAAAAGACCAATTTTCTTGTAATGTGTTACTACTAATTTCCAACTTAGCTATCACGGATAACCTAAGTGCTTAATCATATGGTGTCATCCAAGATGTTATGCCTGCAGGCTTAAACTCTAGTCCAAGGGTATTGTTTACTAAATCAATACAACCATGCATTAACATCACTCATTAAATTCAATCAAGTTTGCACACCATGGCAATTTCTTTCTTCTTCTTCTTCTTCTTCTTCTTTTCTTCTTCTTCTTCTTCTTCTTCTTTTGTGTGTGTCTTATCATGCAACAAAGAAGTTACTATGTATCTGTACCTGCATCCAGATATCACAAAATGTTAATAGTGAATAATGAGCTCAAATCAGTAAATTATCAATGTTGTGTATTTTATTGTCAATTTATCATATTGGTTTTCGGTTACCCAGTCTTCTTTAGAGTAGGCCCAATAACAGATTATTTCATTAGGGTCTATGTGGATCATGGGCCCTAAAGTGGCAATCAATAAGATAGTTCCATTATCTCTAGGTTCAGCAATATCTTATACTGTATTATTCAATTAATCCTATCCATTCATGTAGTTTGATGAAGCGATGGGATTTAGGCGTCCAACTCGCAATAGATCAGTTTAAAATTTAACTATGGGTCTAGTTTAGTTTTACGTCAGATTAAACTAAAATCAAATTGAACCGGCCATAAGAGTGAAGTAATAAACGGCAGCCCTTAGTAGAATAATAAACAAACAAAAATTAATTCTTCAGCGACTGATTTTTACGATAAATAAAAAATAAACAAATAAATAAATAAATTTTAGCCCTACTACATGCTCATGACAACATTAAATAGAATAAAAAAATCTTCTAAAATGGGAATTTCTATACAATCATTCATGGGACACGTCTAGTCAACTATTTAATCATTAAAATAAATATAATAATTAATATACGAAGTTGAGTATGAATTTATATTGTTAAATAATTTATGGATTGATCCATTAAAACAAAAAAAAAAAAAAAAAAAAAAAAAAAGAGAAAAAATGATACAACCTTAGAATTTTTCCTTCTAAAATACAAGATCTACTTTTTTGATAGGATCATTAAATTATCACCTCACATTTTTGGAATCATATCTTCTTTAAAAATTGTATTATATTCTAACATTTCTAAGCTTATAATTTCAAAACTACAGTCGTAAAGTAAATAATTCACGTCATGTGAATTTGTAAACACTTACGCTAATTTATTTTATTCCCATATTTACTTTCACACGCATATATTACTTACATATGAGAAGCGTTAGCTGGTCAGTACAGTTAGCAGCAGTTAGCAAATATAATGATGAAGCTCTAAATATAAATAGCTTTTAGTTTGATGTATTAGGAACAAATTACAACCTCCTTCGACTACTGTATTCTCTCCAATCTTTTTGATTGTTGTTGTATATCAATTCACGCATAGAACTTCAATTTTTCGAAGCACAATGTTACTGGAGGTAACTTTAATTTAGATCCAGTGTATATTTTTAATATTAATAACCCAAATATGGTGACCAATAATATTGTTTTTAGTAGAAACGATTATTTAATTTGGAGCATATCAAATAAAATGAGATAGAGGCCAAATTGAAATCAGGATTTATCAATGTTTTCATGAAACCCTAAAATTAATTAACCTAATAAAGTGAGGTAGGCAATGGATGGTATGAAATCATATGATTTAAATGTTGGATTTTAAACTTTATAACTAATTATTTTTCTTAGGACTTCCTATGTACTCAATAGGCAAAGGAATTATTAGAGGAGCTTGGGAAACAATATGGCTAAGGAAATAGACTTTGATTGTCCAAATGCAACATGAAATTTATAATATGAATCAAGGATATCAACAGATAGAAATATATTTCACCAAATTGAAAAGGTATTGGATGAACTTCAAGCTTTGAATAACTATCCAATGTACACTTGACGAAGGATGAACTGACGCACATGTGAAGTAGAGGAAAAGTTCACTGATTTTGACTCTCAAATCGATTGGTGTGATTTCTTATGGCCTTGAATGAAATGTTAAAGAAGAAGAAGAAGAAGATAAAAAAAAAAAAAAAAAAAAAAAAAAAAAAAAGGAGGTGTGCATAATCACACACTCCAATGGGACCCTTACTATGTGTGAACATAGCATTTCACTTAATGCAACACGTTGAAAAACAAAAACAAGTGTAATTTCTTATGGTCTTGAATGAAACGTTAAAAAAAAAAATAATAATAGAGGTGTGCATAGTCGCACACTCCAATGGAACCCTTACTATGTGTGAACAAAGCATTTTTACTCCTTGTACAAGCCAAAATGAAATTGGTAAAGCAAGCAATGGAAAGAGAGAATCAAGGAATGCATCAAGAGGAAAGCTTCACTAGTAAGCTATTATAAGATCGCAATCAATAGCAATTCAATAACAAGTTAAAATCCCACACTTAAGTCCAATCACGATTATCAAGGTAAGTGCACCTATCAATGATGTAGTATATGGATTAAGTATGAGTATCGTCCCACAGGCGTCAGTGATTATTAATACTTATTCTTCTTCTAAGGTTTTTTCGATAAAAATCAATTTTTAAGAAAGAATTGAGGATTATCAAAGTATCAAGATCTCAAACACAAACTAAGATTTAATTAAAATTTACCAATTTGCAAAAATTGTCTAGACCTTGAATCCCCACTAGGCATCTATGTGATTACATGCAAGATTATTCCAAATTTTATTGTGATTTCTCTTGAATGGTATGAACTCCTAATATAATTTAATCTCTAACGAGATTAACAAATTCAAATCCTAGGCTGATTAACTAAAATGTCTTTTCTAGTTAAAACATCTAGAATATCATTATTGATATAGTATTCTCATCTTAAGTTTAATCATAATCCTAAAGATTTCTATCGTCATTTGTTTAAGATTGCATGCAACTTTCTCTAATTGTGTGGATATATTCACTAAGGAAATCTATCGATTGACTAGAGTGAAATCTAATCAAGAATTAGCATTCTGGACCATTAGTTCAAGATAACAATAAAAACAACATGAATAGGTTCAATAAAATCAATTAATAATCTTAAAACAATAAGAGCGAAACACATAAAAAACCTAAGGTTCATCAAAATATAGACAAAAGAGTTTACTCCTCATGAATTTAACTAAAACAACACAAAGAGTAGATTTCAACGTCAAATCAAACAATCAACCTCCTGTTATGATAAATTCTTGCAAAGTGGTTGAAGCCTGGAACTTGACTTACTTGGATGTTGAAAAGAAATTTGTGGATTATGAATGTCCCTTGAAAATTCCGACCTCTCCCTTTTATAGAGTTACTCCATAGCCAAAATTGGAAGCTTTTTCTCTTAAATGGGAAAGGTTCTTTAATTTGACAAATGAGCTCTTCAAAATAGGAAAGGGAATTTATAATTTAGGAAAGTTGTTAATTTTCATCAGTTAGAGTGTTTGAGTTCCTAGAAACTTCCTAAATTGGCTTTAAATATTTTCTCTTTCCTAAAGTACGTGGCTTGGGCCTTTTAAAAGTCTGATTTTTTTAAGGTATTTACTTTCTTAATGATGATTTTCTTAAGGTTTAGGAAATAAGGCAGGGCATCTTGGTTCTAGCAAAGTTTACTAGTAAGGAGAGGTGATATATCTAAAGAATATTCCATTACTCCCTGGAATATTCGTGATGATTCATTTGATATATCGAGGATGGATAGATAAGTTGAATTGTGGGTAGAGTCTAATTGGTATTCTATTTCAAAATCAAGGATATGCTTCAGTTCTTTGTTGCTCTGTGGAGTATTTGCAGGCATTGAAATAAATGTATTTTTTACCTTTTTGCGACCTGTCTTGATGGTTATTAGAAGTATTTTGCTTTAATTTAATGAGTACAGGAGTTCTAAACATGGACTTAAAGCAAATGGAACAGGTTGTGTTAGGTCAAAAATATGATGTGGACTTCTCTTCTAGGCAACACGATTATGCAAGTTGTCTTTCTTCGTATAAGTCGTGTGATGAACTCTTTCGGAATGAAGGGATGGTGTAGATAAATTACTGTAATCAGGATCACATGGATTGAATTTTAAAGATACAAAACGAAAGAAGTCAAGCCATGTCTCTTGACCTTGCTCAAGTGGAACAAAACTCATATAAAATAGGTGTGGTATTGCAGTCTAACAATGTAAACACAATAATCAATTCATGTTTTGAATAACTCAATGCAAGTGCAGCAAAATGGGGTACCAAGTATCAAACCAAGTTTGGAGAGATATTCAACAAAGTAAATATTTTACTCCACCATTACAAGGTTGCATTAAATTTAATTTTGATGGGGCCATGTACTTAGAATCTAAAGCTACAGCTACTCGAGTTGTATGTAGGAACTCATTTGGAAATTTATTAGAGGCTGCCACACGGTATATTGGTGTAAAGGATGTATTACTCACAAAGACCATTGCAGTGAGGGAAGGAGTTCTTATTGCGAAACACAAGAGATGGGACCAAGTTGATATTGAGATAGATTCAAAGATTGTTTACCGGTCTTTATCTTCATTTTTAATTATCGTTTGGAAAAGAAGAGGGGTCATAGATGACATTAGAGCTCTCATAAATTGTCTTTTTTTTTTTTTTTTTTCGTTTAATCTCAAGGAAGGCAAATGTATGCATGAATTGAATAGCTTGCTAAAGTAAGGTAGGAATGAGTTGTAGCTACTAGGATATTAAGATCCATCCCATTGTGATCTTTGTTATATGCAAAGTGATAGTTGTAAGTTATAATTAATAAACTTCTTCCTTCTTGAAAATAAAAAAAAAAAAAAAAGAAAAAAAAAGAAAAAAGAGAAAGTTTGTTAAGAAAACATGAGAAAACAAAATCAATTTTTAATTAAGATGACACGTAACAATTGCAAATTCAAATTAAATATGTCTTGTTTTTATTTCAGAGCATAAAAAAAAAAAAAAAAGGAAAAACTACATTTTTAGTTATCGATGTTTCACCATTTTTCTATTTAAGTCCTAATACTTTAATTTTTTTCTATTTCAGTCATCAACGTTTGTAAAGTTAATATATAAGTTCTTATATTAATGCTATTAACTTTTCTATTAGTTTTGGACAAGTGGTGCATTTTGATTGGAAAAATATTTTTAATATAAAAATAATATAAATAAATTAAGATAACTTTAAAAAATTAAAAAAAACATTTTATTCTAAAAAAAAGAATAGAATGAGAATTATTTAAAAGGGTATCATATGAAAATTATTTTTTATTCATCTAAACATTTTATTATTGTTCTAAGAGTTACCTACTCCATAAGTAGTGGTCTACATCGGTCCGATTCCTAGAGAGCTGCCAATTCTCAATCTAGTTCCAGAACCGGAAAACTGGCCCTTTTTTTTTTTTTTTTTTTTTTGGAGATAATTACATTGACATAAATTAAAGACATGTAAAGAAAAGTTGAAAAAAAATTTCACCACACCTATACATATCTTTTTATCTCATTAATTTCTCTTTTTTTTTCTTTCTCCACTTCTCATTTCTTAGCAATAATATTGTTAACCAAACCAATATCCTCATTATGTATACAAAATTAACCATCTTTTTCCCTAAAAAACTTTGTCTAACTTATTTTAATTTCCTACAGTTTTATTTATGTTTATTCTAATTTGTGTGTTTCTAGTTGCAACACTCCCACGTTGTCTTTAAAGCTCCGTTTACTGGAAGCAATCAAACAAACATAGAAGGCAAACCAGACCATTGCATGGGCTTAGTCATAGCAAGTAATATTGAATTTCTCTCTCTCTCCGGTTCTATTCCATCAAGTACTCACTTTTTAGCCACTTCCCCTTCCTCTTCCTTTCTATAAGAAATGGTTGAAAAGCTCCATCAGCCTTAATGTAAATGGACCCTTTCCATCCGTTTTTTTTTTTTTCCATAATTTAAATAGACCTTGAAGGTCCAACTTTTCGGCTGGCTAAGGCTGACTTTCAGCCTTTGTTTTCAATTTTTCTGGTCAAACACGTTGCAAATGCAGCAAGCATTCAACGTTGCTTTTTTTTTTTTTTTAATCAGAACTGGGTAGGAGCCATCGGTTTCCATCGGTTCCTGGCCATGGAACTAGTCAAGAACCAATGGAACCAACAATTCCAAGCTGGTATTAGAACCAGATGAGATGCTTTGGTTCCACTTCAGTTTTCGGTTTAAAATTGAGCTATATATATGCTCATATCTTGCAGATCCCAAGTGAAAGTAAATGACCAATACAAACAAACCAATAATTTTGACTTGGTTATTGTTTTGTGATTTATTTGATAGTACAATTTTTTAAATAGTTCATCATATCCTGATGTATAAAATTTTTACTGATGCTAATGCCAGACAAATATTTAACGTTGGATTTTTCTGTTGTTTGGTAGATGTGCATCTGGGTTTGCATCAATATTTTTCCTATATACTAGCCAATGATTGGTTCTAAGACATTCATCAGCATATAATTTTTTGAACGACATTAATAAAACATCTAATGGATAAAAAAATAATTTTTTATGATACCCTTTTAAATAATCCTTACTTCATTTTTTTAATTTAGAAAATTCTTGATTTCTATTGTAATTTATTATTTTTTAAAGTTATCTTAATATATTCATATTAATTTTTTAATTTAATAATTTTTTTACCAATCAAAACAAACCATTTGTTCAAAACTAATGAAAAAGTTAACAGAATTAATATATAAGGATTTATTCATTAACTTTTAGAAATATTAAGAATAAAAATAGAAAAAATTAATGGATTAGGGCTTAACTAAAAAAAAATGGTAAAATATTAAAGAGTAGAAACATGTTTTTTCCTAAAAGAAATACCCAACCATGGCCCTCAAGGATGATGTAATTATAAAAGGAAACTACCGTTCAATATTCAATGGTAGTCTTACATGACATATATGTACACGTGTTATCTGACTCTCAACCACACTATGAAGCTCCACGTAAGATTGTAAGTGTTATACATTCTTTTAATTTTCTTTTATGTAGGATCTTTATGTAAATCCAATTTCCAATACCGAATCTTTCAATATGATAGCAACAATCAATTAATGGTTTTGATACATATCGTTGTCCATAGCCTTTTGAGTTCAAACCAAGAGAAGAAAATTTGTCTCGAATGATTTTCTCCTACTCTTCCCTTTCAATTTTTTGTTTTCTTTGATGGTGGAGAAAATGAAATGATACTTATAAAAAGATACGATCCTTTTCTTCTTTAACTGTCATATTTAAATATAGGGAGAGTGGAGAGATTTTAAAACCCTATAATTCAAAATTACCATTATACCCAAATGACCATCATATTTGACCTTTTATATTAAAGTCATATTATAAGTCATATGGACCACTAATGTTAAATAGTTTAACAATCTCCCACTTGGTCCATGTTATGACTTGATGATTCAATAACAATTAAGTGTGCACCATATTTAGAATGCGTCAAGTTATAATTCTCAATTGAATTAAAATGACTGAATCATGGCGATCACACACCATTTAACGATGTGATTCCTTCCATGTATTACATGATCATCACAATTCATGATAACTTAATTGAGGAACATTAAAACCTTTAAATTATTTTTTCCAAATATGCTACTAGTTATCTCACAAACAATAACTGTATACAACTTGATGTAGATAACAAAAGAGCAAGTAAAACCATAACTTTAAATTAATTCACAAGTGTCATAACAATATGAGCAATACAACCATATGTATATATACATATACATTAAATATCAAATCAATGAGGACCTATCTATAATGCCCATCCGTTCAACATGTCCAGTAAATGTTTTCGGTGTCAAACCCTTAATTAATGGATCCGCTACCATCAGGTCACTACCAATATGCTCAATTGACACTCTTTGGTTTTGTACTTCTGTTTTAACAGACAAGTATTTCAAATCCATGTGTTTCGCACCCTTAGAATACCTATCATTCTTAGAGAAGAAAACAACTGCAGAATTATCACAATAGATTCTTAACGGCCTAGCTATACTGTCGACTAAACCAAGCCTTAAGATAAATTTCCGCAACCACATTGCATGAATAGTGGCCTCAAAGCATGCCACAAATTCAGCCTCCATAGTAGAAGTAGCAATGACAGACTGCTTCCCTCTCTTCCATGAAACTGCTCCTCCAGCCAACAAAAACATGTAACCAAATGTAGATTTCCTCGAGTCTACACATCCAGCATAATCTGAATTTGAGTAGCCTACTACTTCAAGATGACTTGACCTTTTATAAGTAAGCATATAATCCTTGGTGCCTTGTAAGTACCTAAGTACTTTCTTTGCAGCTTTCCAATGATTATTCCAGGATTATTCTGATATCGGCCTAACATTCCTAAGAGAAACTAATATCCAGTCGAGTGCATGTCTGAGCATACATCAAGCTTCCAACCAGTGATGCATAGGGAATGGATTCCATTGATTTTCGTTTCAAATCATTCTTTGGACATTGCAATTCACTGAACTTGTCCCCTTTTTGAATTGAAACTATTCCTGTAGAGCAATTTTCCATTCTAAATCTCTCTAATGCTTTACTGATATAGCCTTTCTGAGACAATCCTAACAATCCTTGTGATCTATTGTGAAATATCTGTATTCCTATCACATAGGATGCCTCCCATATCTTTCATTTCAAAAGTTTTAGAGAGAAATTTCTTTACATCATGTAACAAACCTATATCATTAGCAACCAAAAGAATATCATCGACATATAAGATTAATATAATAAACTTGCTCCCACTGACCTTCATGTAGATACACCGATCAACGGTGTTCTCTACAAAACCGTATGATGTAATGGTATTATTAAACTTAATATACCATTGTCGAGAAGCTTGTTTTAATCCATATATCGATTTCTTTAACTTACATACCAAATTTTCATGTCCTGTGGTATAAATTCTTCAGGTTGGTCCATATACACTTCCTCTTCTAAGTCACCATTTAAAAAGGCAGTCTTTACATCCATTTGGTGAAGCTCTAGTCATAATGAGCCCCAAATCCATAATAATTCTTGAGGAGTCCTTCTTGGAAACTAGAGAGAAGGTCTCTTTATAGTCAATACCATCTTTTTGAGTGTAACCTTTGGCAACAAGCCTGGCTTTGTATCTTTCGATGTTGCCTTTTGAGTCTCTCTTGGTCTTAAAGACCCATTTACAGCCAACTCGTTTTGATCCTTCAGGCAACTCTACTAGCTCCCAGACTTTATTTACATCCATTGATTTCATCTGTTCCTTTATGGCATTGAACCGCTTTTTAGAATCACTACAGTCCATGCCTTGTCTAAATGAGACTAGATCTTTATTAATGCTTAATTCAAATTCATATTCAAGTGAGTAAACCACATAGTCATTCGATATAGCTAGTCTTTTCTGTCTAGTAGACCTCTATAATGCCATTTCTTGTGGAATCACTTGCTCATTTGTGACTTGCACATTGTTGCTTGGCTCTCTAATATGTTTACTTTGTGTGTTTTGAACATTAACTTGTCGTTTCAGCTTGTTGCTTGACTGTGATGCAATAAAAGGAACAACAACCTGAGTAGAAACACTGGGTATAGGGGTCTCTTCTTGAAATTCTCTAATATCCACTTTTTGTAATTCCCCACTCCCACTAAATTGACCATTTTCAACGAACCGAGCATTACCAGACTCAACTATTCTTGTATTGTGGTTAGGACAATAAAATCTGTACCCTTTTGATTTTCAGGATAGCCAATGAAGTAACCACTAATGGTTCTTGCATCAATCTTTCTTTTATGTGGATTATATATCCTTATTTCTGCTAGACAACCCCAAACATGAAGGTGCCTTAAACTGGGTTTCCTACCTGTCCATAATTCATAAGGAGTCTTAGGGACTACCTTACAAGGAACCCTACTCAGCAAATATGTAGCAATTTTTAATGCATGCATCCATGAGGATAAAGGTACAGTGCTGTAACTTAACATACTTCTAACCATATCCATAAGTATACGATTCCGCCTTTCAGCCACACCATTTTGTTGCGGTGTACCAGGCATTGTATACTGTGCACATATGCCTCGACTTTCAAGGAATTTTGCAAATGGACCACGACATTGTCCACTTTCATTGAATTTACCATAATATTCACCACCCTGTCTGACCTTACTATTTTCACCTTTCTATCTAACTGCCTTTCCACTTCATTAACAAGCACCTCTAGGATGTCAATTGATTGTGACTTTTCATGTAGTAGATATAAGTAACAATATGTGAGTAGTCATCAATAAATGTGATGAAATGTTTTTCACCACCCCATGTTGGAATGTCAAAAGGACCACAAATATCAGTGTGTATCAATTCAAAAAATTCATTACTTCTTGTGGCTGGGTTCTTTTATGTGTGTCTAATTTGTTTTCCTTTTATACAATCAACACATACTTCCCAGTCAGTAAAATCCAATTGAGGCAAGATATTACCTTTTACCAACCTTAATACCCCTTCTTTGGATATATGACCTAGTATTTGATGCCATAAGAAAGCAGAACTATCATTATGTGCATTATGTTTGTTACCTATATTATGCTCAACAAGAAATAAAGAATCAGTATACATAACATCAAGATTAAAACGGTATAAATTATTAACTAAAGTACCAGATCCATAATAGTATGAATGTCTATACAATGAAAATACACAGTTTCCAATCTTAAAGTTAAATCCTACTTCATCTAACTTTGCAACAGAAACTAAATTCCTAGCATATTCAGGAACATAGAGACACTTTTCTAGATCAAGGCGACACCTGGTATCCAAAATCAATCTATACGTCCCGATTCCTTCTATTCGTGCCTTCATTTTGTTCCCCATATAAAGGAACATTTTAGTTCCTCTTATGGCTAGATCGAAAGGAATCCCTGTATAATATGTGACGCATGAATAGTAGCCCTAGAGTCTAACCACCAAGTGTTATTAGGCACTTCAATAACATTTGATTCAAAACATACTGATATACAGTACATACCTTTCTTTTCGAGCCAAGCCTTTCTTTTTTGGACAATCTTTCTTGAAGTAACCAGTCTTCTTGCAGAAAAAGCACTTCTGATCCTTATGGATCTGACCTCTAGCGACTTTCATAGAGGCTTTGTCCTTCTTCTTATTCTTCTGATATGGTTTAGACTTGCTACTACCAACATCATTATGAATAGTGAGATGAACAGTGATCCTTCATCTTCTTTAATCTCCCTTCTTCCTAAACCAACATGGCCTTTAGTTCCTGAAGGTCCCATTTTTCTTTAATGGTGTTGTAATTCACCTGGAACTGACCAAACTCAGCAGGAAGCGAGTTGATGATGACTTGAACCAAAAAGGATTCACTCACATCCATACCCATTCACTTCAATTTTGCTGCTAGATTAGCCATACTTGTCACATGCTCATGAATAGGCTGTGACCTATCAAATTTCTTGGTTGTTAGCTCAATCATCAGGCTTCCTACAATAGATTTGTCAGCTATATCTGATTGAGAGTATTCGTTAATTCTCATCATAAATTCCCTTGCATTTTCCGTCTTAAGCATCGATGGCTTAACATTTTCAGCCATCGTCATTCACATCAAGTTCAAACTCAGCTTATTAGACCGCTCCCAAGCCTCATAAAGAAACTTATCTGTTTCAGTACTAGTCTCAGTAATGGCTGCAGGCTTTTCATCAGAGATAATTGCTAGGTCTAAATCCAAAATACCTAGTTGAAATTGGATCTGTTCGGACCATTCCACATAGTTCAGTCCGTTGAACTTAATCATTCCATTGCCCAAAGCGAATAAATTGCTAGATGCTGCAAATGTAATCCAAATATACATATTAATGCTTTGAGTAAACTTAAATAGATTCAAATAAATGATAAACTTTAACTATGTATTTAAGATCACCTTTGGGTGATACTTTAATGCATAACTTTAATCAATAATGATACTTAGATAAATATACTTTAATAGAGCAATCAATCATACTTATGTCAACATGTATGTTATCTTTGGATATAATATCATA
Organism: Combretum micranthum; assembly: GCA_024138025.1. Classification (NCBI taxonomy): domain Eukaryota; kingdom Viridiplantae; phylum Streptophyta; class Magnoliopsida; order Myrtales; family Combretaceae; genus Combretum; species Combretum micranthum. The sequence goes on along the minus strand of JAMXBD010000188.1, from coordinate 790,468 downwards.
TTCACCCAGTATATCAATGAATCTCTTTTAGTATCATTCATTATAAGCAATGATCCATCTTTGGATGATCTCGTAGCATCATTATGATTAATGATCATAATTGTTCAATTTAAACTTTTATGTCATTTATTAACATCAAATGAACATGAACAATTGAAGATACACAATTTAAATGTTTAAATCTTTTCAAGCTAGGCCACTTTAGTGACTAACAAGCTTTCTATACAATAAACATTCAATTGAAAATACTATTCTCAATCTAATTTCATACATTTACAGTAGTACTTTAAAATGTAGGAAAATCATGAGTCATAATTTACATACATAATGCCATTGAGAAATGCAGTAAAATTGTGTTTATAATTTATAATAAATAAATCTATCCCTGCCTTATATATCTCTGTGGCCATATTTCTCCATCTCGTGGATCAATCGTTATCCAGATATGCGTTACACGGCAGAAACCACTTTAATGTTAATTGACTAGGAAATCATAAATGGATATATAATAATATTTATTAATCCATGAATTCATGAATTTATAGTCTAGAATAGCAAGTGAAACAGAAAACAACAATTGAAAAACATTCTATGAAAGTATATTCCTGACATGTCTTATAAATCGGCAAATTCCTCATCATGTCACGAGCATACACAGACCAAAACATTATTTAGGAAAATAACAGGAAAATAACATTTTGGATATCGACAAATTCCATTTCGGAAAACAAGAACATTTAATATTACACAATGAATTGATAGGAGCATAACATTTTGGATATCGATGAATTCCATTTCGGAAAACAAGAACATTTTAATTCTTATAAAGTTATTTTCCATTCGCTTCCAGTTGTGAAAAACAAAAACATTCACATTATGTTTTCCGTTTTGGAAACAGGTACACGAACAAAATCAACATTAATTATAACAGTAAATTAAGTCATTTACATCACCACTCTGATACCAATTGTTATACATTCTTTTAATTTTCTTTTATGTAGGAACTTTATGTAAATCCAATTTCCAATACCGAATCTTTCAACGTGATAGCAACAATCAATTAATGGTTTTGATACATATCGTTGTCCATAACCTTTTATCAAGAGAAGAAAATCTGTCTCGATTTTGTCTTGATTTTATCTTGATAATTTTCTCCTACTCTGCCCTTTCACTTTTCTGTTTTCTTTGATGGTGGAGAAAATGAAATGACACTTATGAAAAGATACGATCCTTTTCTTCTTTAACTATCATATTTAAATAGGGAGAGTGGAGGGATTTTAAAACCCTATGACTCAAAATTACCATTATACCTAAATGACCATCATATTTGACCTTTTATATTAAAGTCATACCATAAGCCACATGGACCACTAATGTTAAATAATTTAATAGTAAGCACACATGTTCTTGCAGTGTCATCTATCGACATCGTAAAAGCACCAAAGCAGCCCACACGTCCAGGTGAAAAAAACACCAACTTTCTCTTTTTATATATATAATTTTATGATATGAAATAATTAGTGATATTTAAATATTAATTAAAAATTTATATGGATAATTTTATAAATATTATACAAGGTTATTATCATTTCTTTAGGCCTGATTTTTCATTAAATAAAAAGCACAGCCCACTAATTCTTTTATTCTGTAGAGGTCTAGATTTTGCTTTTTTTGAGTTTTTCATTAGCTTTTATGCTATTTATCCCTTTGCTAAATATATGCTTTTATTTTTAAAGAAAGTAAAATTTATTAAATTATCAAATTTATAATTATTCCTAATTAAGCTAAAAGACGGGAAATTCAACACTTAAAAAAATGAAATCAACGAACTAGCAATTCGGAATATTGGATATGATGCTGATGATAATGATAATAAAATTTATCATATTTCACAATTGGAATGTTGACCTGTCTGCATCATTTTCTTTGACTTCTCTTCCAAGTTTTACAAGTGTTACAACTTAGTAATCACCTTGTCGTGAAAATGAATTATCTTTATTAATTAACCAAGTCTGTCTCTTCCTAGACAAAATTATCTACAAAATCAATTGAATTACTTTTACTCTGTTTAGATTCGGTGCGATGTAACATTCATTGCGTCATGTATAAAAGACATGTAAGAATATTCAATATTAAAATATTAAATATAATAAGATCAAATATCCATTAATCAAAATTTTCAAACTATTCTTCTAAATTTGCTAAAGTCTTTACTCCCTTTCCACTCTTAAAACATTTTTATCAAACCATATTAATTTTTCAAATTCCTCTAATCAAATTAATATGGATTCAAAATTTCAATGATCAATCTTTCAATTTATAGCTATCTAATATCTTATTTCGTTTTTCCTAGATTCCTATAACCAAATATTAACAAGAACACTGCAATGAAGTACTAAAAGCTTCCCGCAAAATATGGTGGAGGGTAACCATTCTATGGTGGTGACCGAAGTTGAAACGAACGCGAAATTTTTTTCTAGCAAAAAAAGAAGTAATAAAAGCATATTTGATTTAATCAATAATAGTTATAATTTTCACTAGTAAAAAAATCGACATAGGATGCAAAATAACGAGGTAATAAGAGGTGAATTTCGCCTCTTAAAGAATCATAGGAGAATTGTTCCTCCTAGGACAAAAATGAGGTGAAATTCGCCTCATTTAAATTCCTATATAATGCACACTCGCCCTTTCCCTCTCTCTTACCCGCCCCTTCCCGCTCATTCTTACACACACATACACACAGATCGCTCTATTTCCCACTCCCTCTCTCACACGCACTCCCGCTCACTCTCTCTCACACATACATACTCCCGCTCCCTCCCAGCCCCTTTCATGTTCCCTCTTTCTCTCTAATGTACACATACACACAACACACACCCTGTAAACCCCCAAAATTTTATGATCGATTTAGCTTAAACCCTAATCGAAATGTCAGCTGGAAACCCTAAAGTCAACAAAATCCTAGTTAGACGTAATAGTTTAAGTTCGGCAATCCCGTGTTCGCAACCTTAAGAAAGTAAGTAAGAGATTAGTATGTAGAATAGTTCGTAATAACTTAAAAAAGCTTAAAAAGATCATATTAGTAAAACCGCAAATCGTCTTTAACACGAACGGATACATTTCTTGAAAAACGTGTCTTGGGGCTTGGAATAGTAAAAATATTCTGGATATACCGTTACAATCATAAAAATATAAGGTTTTTAAAAATATCAGTTTTATAATTTTTCGGTAAGTAAAAATGACAGATATAGCAATTATACACGTATTTTCTTACTATCGGTACTTTATTAATCATATCTACTTTACATTACACTATTCATTATTATTCTATACTATTCATTTATCTCTACTTTTTCTAACACCTATTCTTATACTCTATATACCTATTATCTTTACTTTTTACCTGTCCTATAATTTTATTTCACATCTACTTTACTTTTTATTACATTTAATCAACAAAAATACAAAAACAAAACTCTCTCTCCCCTCTCTTCTTTGATGGCCAGTGCCCCCCCCTTCTCTCTCCCACTCAATTTTTTTTTTATTTAAAACACACAAAATTCACTCATCATTTTCCTATAAATACCCCCATCCTCTTTCACTTTATTCACACACTTACTACCCACAAATTCACTACCAAATCTCTCTAAAATTCTCCTCTCAAAACTCTCTCCATATACACTTCCAAAAACTCTCTCAAAATACTCTCAAATCCCTTCTACATCTACAAAACCCATATTACTCCAAAAATCCTTTTAGGTAAATTTTCTTATTATGTTCTTCTTACCATATCATGTAACTTTACATGACCATAGTGTGAGTTTCCTAAACTTATTCTTATAGAAGCTACACTATGTTTATGTATTGTTCTTGTTCATAAAAATCTACTTCTTTAAATTTATGTTGTTCTAAATATTATGTTAGCTTCTTATATATGGTTAACTAAATATAATTATGTATCTACATATATATGTTCTTTAGAGTATATAAGCTTACTCGCAATTTATTTATTTTCATGTAAAGTAATTTATTTATTTCTTTCTTTGCAATTTATTTATTCATGTTGTTTTAAGATCAGTTTCTAGTTTTAAACTTGTCCTCATCAAGTCAAAATAATTTTATTTCTTTTTGGGACTAGTCTATTTCTTAGTCTCGGGGGCCTTGAAGAAGCTAAGACTCCCAATACTTGACTTTATTTATTATTTATGTTATTTTGCTTGTTATTATTTTTCATAATCATGCCAATAAAGATTATTATCCAAACCTTTAAGCTTCAATTATACTTTTACAAAAAGAAGATTTTATCATCTAAGAATGGTTTTAGATGAAATATAGAATCTATGGTTTAACAAAAGTAAATTTATTCCTTTCAAAACTTTAGGAAGAACTCACTATAATTTTAAATGCTACTCTTGTTTTGAAAAGCTTTTTAATCATTTCTATATTGCCTTGTTTTCCAAAAGAAGATGACTTTTGATACTAAAATGTTCTCCATAAAAACATAATATAAGGAACTCCCATAAAAAGATAATGAGAGTTGTCAAAACAAGATTTTTCGAGTAATGATCAAAGAAAAGTTGTAGCAAGAGTAACACAGATATTGAAAAATCCTAAAAGGAAAATAGAGAAATCTAATAGTATTAAAAAGTCTTTAAGAAAAATAGTAAGATAAACATCAAATAATTATTTGAAAACAAAAGAAACAAAATATTTATTTTAAAGGATTTACAAAATGGATTTCTTATAAACTATGGTTTTTCTACACTTTTAATTAACATTGTTTTACTCAAGAAATTTGGTTAGACAATAAACACTTGAGCATGGATGAAATGTGAGCTATATATCTATGATAAAGGAATTTATCAACTATATAGATAACTAAGTATTTATCAAAGCAATTTTTGGATGGTTTAATGTTTGAAACAAAATGCTTTTGGGATAGGAAAATTCGTGGTGAATCTGATCGCCACTGTTTCGGAGCCTCAATGATCTAGTTTGATGAAAATAGTTTTAGAAATGAGTAGATCTTATCAAATAAATAGGAATTGGTATATTATATGCACAATTCTAAGTTAAAATGACCAAGTTATGGCCATTTTAAATTGGAACCATCTTTTATACGAACTTTGACATTCCTATGACATAGTTTTGACAAATTTCAAGAAAGTTATCAAGAAATACTCTTTTTTGGTATTTTCCTTGACTAAGTGATTCCAAGGAAGAATACTCGTATCTTGATGATTATTTCAACTAAGTGAATTGTTTAAGCGACTCATCCATTTAGAAGAAGTGTCGACATGGCAACATGAGTTTATTTCCTTAAAAAGCTTTTTCGATTGTACTTGTAGTTTAGTTGCATTGGAATTAAGGAAAGACAAATTGATATGTATGTGAAAATTGTTGAAAGGATTCTAAGAATATCGAAGCCAGAATTGATTGTAAGTAATTGTTTGTTTAGTATAGCACTTGATATGATGAAATTCTATGATCACCTTATTTAATAAATAATGTCTATGATATCTTAAATAAATTGATTCATGCATACCACGAAGTGAGTCACATTGCATGGGGTTATTATCCTTGGGTAAAAAGGATAGTAGCACAGTCGAAAGTAACACTTGGCAGCTATGATTGAAAGCGATTACTTGGCGACATGGAATCATAATCAATTGGTGGAAATTCGAAGGCTTGGCTCAACCCGAGTAGACTTTAATATGATTGACAGTAATGATTGAAAGCATAAGTCAACTAAACTACTTGTTTTGAGATTACTCATCACCAAACTCCGAATGGAGGGCGTAAATCCATTCAATATATATTCAAACAAGAATTTATTTATGGAAATAATTCTACTAAGCTTATTAGCTTATACCCTATAGATATCTTTTGTAGTTTAACTATTTATGGTTGAGGCCCCGTGGACCCTGCCGCCAGGTATTTCCGTTTTTGGTTAAAGAATTTTTAGATGAAATTTAGTGTTAGTTAAGATGTAGACTTCATAGAAAATTTCTTGTGATAGATTTATAGTTATTTTAGTAGGGGAATGGCCCTAAGACTTGTAAGACAATTATTATGAATGAATGAATATCATGAATCATTTTCTTAATTTGTTATTGTATCTTCTTGAGCTTCATAATTCCATGTATGTTCCTCTATTTGTGAGAATATGCCTTACACTTTAATACGAAGCTTCTAGGAATGACTAAGGTTGTCATATTTAAGCTTTAATATTAAATGTAGCGGACTATTACGTTTAGGGTACCCTTGGGGGCGTGAAACACCAGATTCTTGCAACACACACACACATATCTCTTGCACTCAGAAAAAAAAAAATTCCTCATTCTCTTTGACTCAATGCATACAACAAATATGTCTCTCTCTCTCCATCTTGTTTTAAATTTTTTATGCTTTATATTTTATATAAAAATTTATTTTTATAGTAAAATTGATCTTTGAATTATATTTTGATTTTCGTGCAGGTTTAATAAATTGTATTGCTTCGATCGGATATTTAGAATATTGCAATCACTGAAAGGTTAGTTTAGTTTTTATAAAAATTTTAATTTAACTATTTAAATGCTAGTAGTTATATATTTATTAATTAATATGTATTTAATTTATAGTTATGTGTTTTTGTTAGTAATTAAAAAAATTATATATATTTAGACTGTAGTAATTACATATTATTATTCAATATATGTTTATTATGTTTAATAGCATGATACATAGATTAAATATAAATATTCAAATGTTAATATTTATATGTTTATTAATTAATGTAGGTTGAATTTATAATTATGCATTTGTTGTTAATAATTGAATATATATATATATACCCACCTCTCAGAATGTAGGAACAAATCTATACAATCCGTACATCACAATGACATTAACGCCATCAAATGTTAGAAGACCATCATTACAACATTCACATCCCTTCAAATCCAAGAATCTTCCGACAAGACTCATAATCCTAAGCCCATAACGCTTACTCGGCCTACGATGAAGCGAGCTCAAAAATTATGAGCTCAAAATCTCCTAACATGGATTTACGTAATCACCAAAAAAATAACTTCTTCGCAAATTCATGGGATGCAGCTCAAATGGCTAGAAGCAACAACTCCTTCATGAGCTTAGGGGATGCAACTTAGATGAAGAAAGAGTCATGAAAATATTGATCCCACAAATCATCCTCATAAGCTAGGCGTAGATCATTTACTATCATTGTCCTCTCAACAGAGAATAAAGGGGACAAGTGTCGATGGTAGAATATAGGCTACAACGCTTGGTCCATTATCATCCCCACACGGATCGAAGGAGCCAAGAAGGGTCTAAAAGATTATTGACTCTATCGGCCCAAGAAGGGCCTACGACAGGTGACACCTTGGATCCTGCCTTATAAGAGATCTCGAGCCTACACTCACCTCAACCTCGAGAGAAACCTACGAGCTTGCTCCCGAGCTGTTTCCATAAGATCTCCAATCTTATCTTTATCCCAACACGGAACCGGAGGGGAGGGGACATCTCTAATTCGGCCACACTCTATGAAGCGACAGCTCCCTTACCTTGGGCACTAAATAAATCCATCAACTTAGGTGTTGGTTAGCTACTAGATGGAAAAAAAGAACACCTGACAGAAAAGATTCAGTAAAACCCTACTATGGTATGACCATAAACTATAAATAGTTATTCCCTCCACAATTGAGAAGTAAAATGGCTTTCATCTAATCAATGCACCTTCAGAGATATTCTAAGAGACCCACGAACTAACTTAAGCATCAAAGTAGCCGTGCCGGATAACCCCCGATGCACCACTGACCTTTGTGTTTATAGGAGCAAAACTCTACCAACGGAATCAACACCTACATCAACCATAAAACTTTACCCTATGCTATAACTATAAAAAATCATACTATCTAATAAAACTAAAATGCTCGAAGAAAATTAATAAAAAAAAAAAAAGACACTCTTATCTTTTATGTTTTGAGTACATATATTTCTATCTTCTTTTCTTTGCTTTATATGAGGCCCGAAATAATACAAAAAAAATTGGGGAGAGAAAATTGGTCGAGATGAATTTTACAATGTCCATGAGCAAAACCAAAAGTGAGGTATTAGAGGAGCTTATTTATTTTCTTAATTAAATAAACAAATGTTGATACCGCATATGCATACAGTTTCATTTTCTATGTGACACCCTCTCAACGGAGGGTTTTGCTAAAAATAAGTAAGTTGAGGGCCTATCTATCTTTTACTCATCCACAAGGTATTGTGACTGGCTTGACTCAACTTTTTTTTTTTCCCCTTTTTATTATTTCATATTATAGACTTGACACAAGTTGCTTGAGTGCCATGGGGGCTTTCGAGTCAAAGTGCTAACCAAAACTAGCCTATTCTAAGCCGGCTCATTGTAAGTCCTTGGACCTGGTGTGGTTCCAACTGGAGGGTACATGGATCTCAATCTAGTGATCAACCTTGTTTTTTTTTTTTTTTTTTTTTTTCCCTTTAAATTTCTCTGCTTTGAATTCTCACTTTGATATTGGAAATCAGGGAAAAAATTTAAAAGAAGATCACATCAATTTTTCCAACACGTTCACACCCGCATTTTCGAAACATGTGAACTTCCCACATTTGCAAAGCATCTAAACCTCATATACATAAATCCTAAAGGTGAAAATGATGTATCGAATGTTCTTTTGTAATATCATGAGCTTTAATGCTCCCCATCATTCGCTCCTGATGGCAACGTCCCTAATATTTTCATATTCCAAAGTGCACATAAGAAAAGGAAAAAAAAATGAGTACAGGTACACGCACTTTGATAGTTTGAAACTTTGGCTGCATTTTCCCTAATTTTTATATATATAGGCAAGCATGAATTCGAGAAAAGACCCACCAACACCATAGTACCCCATCCGATCCAAGCTCACAAGATACGATGTTCTTTCGCAAAGCCGCTCTGCAGCGACCTTCATCCTTACTAAAACTTAAATAATTGTATGAAAGAATCATGATCAGCTGTCCCCAAATTCAAAATCCTCAAAACCCATTCCAAGTTTTCATTTCCCATCGTGGAGTCGATACGAAACGAAACCTGGCTGTTTTGCTGCACAATAACCCTATGAAGCAAAAAATCCATGCATTCCTTGATTGCAAATCCATGAAACCTGATGACAAATTGCTTGAAACGATCAATTCTGCGATGTCTGAATGTAGAATAGGTGTGATCCTATTCTCACCTGGGTATTGTGAGTCCAATCATTGTATCCATGAGCTTGCTCAATTAGTGGAAATGAAGAAGATTCTCGTACCGGTTTTCTGCGATGTGGATCCCAATCAGCTTCAGATAACAGATTATAGAAAGTTTTATGATAGCAAAGATGTCGCAAGGTTTTCTTATGCTCTTGAGGAAGTAAAAAACGCAGCTGGAATTCACTTCAACACCTCACAGGGGTACATGCTAATAATCGAAATTCACAGAATATGATAAGAACATTTATATGCTTTATCACTAGTAAAAATGTGGGTGGAGGAGACGAAAATAATAAGGTGAAATTCACCTCTTACTATACTATGAGGAGAATGAGGCGAATTTCGCCTCATTATTCTCTATATAAACCCCCTCCCCTTACTCTCTCACTCACACTCTCTCTCTCACTGTTACTCACCCGTACTCTCACGAACACACAAACACACACACTCGCACACCACACACTCACACACAACAAACACACAGCCAAAGCGCACACACACACTCTCCACTCACCCACAGCCCCGCGCGCACACACACACCAAACGTCTCTCCTATTCTCACTTCACCCTCACACACATTGATATTCTAGTTAATTTCTCACCCACTTACACACACTTCCACCTACATCCACACACATATTAGTTAAAAAAAATCATAAATTTATTTTAGTAAATTTAATTATACGATAAGTATATATTTTTTTATTTAATTCTTATCGTATTATAGTTTATATGGAAAATAATTTTTTAATAATAAGATATATTTTTTACTTATATTTTTATTTTTATGTAGGTGTCTAATAAATTGTGAAGATTCGATTAGATATTTGTTGTACTGCAATTACTATAAGGTTAGCTTAATTTGTTATGAAATTTTTATTTCATCTATTGAAATATTAGTAGTAATATATTTATTTAGTAATATGTATTTAATTTGTAGTTGTGTGTATTTGTGTGTACTTTAAAAAATTGTAGATTTTGAGGATATAGTGATTACATGTTATTGTTCAATCTATGTTTATTATGTTTAATGGCATGACACATAGATTAAATATAAATATTGAGATGTTAATATTTTCATGTTTATTGATTAATGAATGTTGAATTTATAGTTATGTATTTGTTATTAGTAATTGAAATTATATATATATAAATATATATATATTTAGGATCGAGTAATTATATATTATTCGAAGCTTGTTTAATGTGTTTAGATTAATTACACATAGAGTAAGTGTAAGTATTGAATTGATAGAACTTGTATATTTAATATTTAATGTATATTTTATTTAAATTTATATATTTATTAGTAATAAGGTAAAAATTATATGCATTTACGATCTAGTAATGACATATTATTGTCTAATACATGTGTGTTGTGTTTACTTTTATGACACGTAGTCTAAATACAATTATTGAAATACTATCATTTGTATGTCAACAAAAATTATATATAGATAGAATGTAACAATTATATATTAATATTTAATACATACGTAATGTATATAACTTCATGACACGTAGATTAAATGCAGTAGTAACTGCTCCTACTTATATGTTTATTAATTCATTTATGTTGAATTTGTAGAAATGTATTTGTTGTTAGTGATAAAAAAAATTATACATATTGTCTTTAATTGCATGACACATATAGAGTTTAATAATAAGTTAAATGAACATATAGTATTCCAATAATAGATGATCGAATAGTTATATGAGAGTAATCCGATGTGACTAAGATATGGCAATTAATGAAATGCCAATTTAGGATGTCTGAACGAACTTGGCATATTACACGTGATTTGGCAACAACGCAATATAGAAACGAGGTTAGAGAATTTTTAGAAGTTGATGTATGCCATAAGCAAGCAGATGGACTAATAAGATGCCCATGTAGAGATTGTCTTAATGGTTCATGGTAATCTATCCAGATTATTGAGTATCACCTACTCAGGAGGGAAATGGCTTGGACCTACTCCCTTTGGATTTATCATGGGGAAGATGTAGATGAATACGAGTTACATGACAATGTTGTTATGGATGAAGGGAGTAATCCACATGAATATACGCACTTTGAAGATGAGGCAGATCAAACACTTTTGGAAGACCTTGCAGCTAATATAAGTGATGGTGATGGAGATGATGTTGATAGCGAAGATGAAAGTAGTGGCTTTGATGGAGAGGGGTGGACTAAAATGTTTGAAAAAGCAAAGAGTCCAGTGTATCCGGGTTGTACCAAGTTTTCATTATTATCAACAGTACTTCAAATGATAAATCTAAAGGTTGACGGTAAGCAATCAGTTAAGTCATTTAACAATTGGCTTGAGTTAATAAAAAATTTGTTACCTACCGACAATTTGTTACCTGCATCATATTACGAAGCATGAAAGTTATTGAAGCAGTTAGGCATGGATGCAAACATGATCCATGCTTGCAAAAATGATTGTGTGTTGTTTCAGAAAGAATTCGAAAATCTAGATAATTGCCCAGTATGTGGACAAGGAAGGTGGAAGCTTCATTCAAGAAAACAGAAAACAGTACCGGTTAAGGTTTTGTGACATCTCCCATTAATTCCAAGATTACAACGGCTATTTATGTGCTGGAAGACAACTCCAGAGATGAGATGGCACAAGGAAAAGTATATATCTGTAGATGGTGTGTTGAGGCATCCGATGGATTCCGAACAGTAGAAGGGATTGGATAGCAAATATCCTTTGTTCGTGTCGGACCCCCGAAGTGTACGATTAGGACTTGCCACCGATGGGTTTAATCCATATGCAAACATGAGCACAACATATAGTGTGTGGCCAGTTATTATGTTTGTATACAATGTTCTACCCTGGAGATGTATGAAGGAGTCATATATGATGATGTCTCTTTTAATACCTGAGCCGAAATCTCCAGGTAAAGATATTGATGTGCACTTACAACCCCTTATAGAAGAGCTTCAAGAATTGTGGACAAGTGGGGTAAAAACATTGGATGCGGCTGAAGGACGGATATTTCGAATGCATGCTGCATTATTATGGACTATTAACGATTTCCCGGCTTATGGTGACATTTCAGGCTAGACAACCAAGGGTTATAAAGCATGTCCAATATGTAATGTCGACTGCATGAGTGGGCATTCAAACAGTAAGTTTCACTATATGGGCCACATACGGTTTTTGCCTCTGAGACATAGATGGGACCGGGACAGGGTCGGTTTTGATGGCACCATTGAAGCACGAGCACAACTAAAGGATTACACTGGTTTAGACATTGTCAATCAATTGAATCGATATGAACATGTCATTTTGGGAAAATTGCAAGAACGCTTATGCCGTCAAAGGAATGAAGACAGAACAAACTGGTGTAAGAAGAGTTCTCTATTCCGATTGCCATATTGGAGTGAACTATATATAGTTCATTCTATAATAATCACTTTTTTTTTCTTTGGATGAACTATAATAATCATATTTATTTATGCTCTAATGGTATATTTCTCATCATGTGTCATGCCTCTCTATAGTCATAATCCTAAACCCTCACAATTTCAAAGATAATAAGCCCTAATGTTTAAACTATTTTTTTATTCTAAATATCAGTAAGATACGACAATTAAGAGGAGATCCAATTGATAGATTTTATGGATTATTGCTAGGTGACCACATGATCTAGGTAGTTGTTTTAGGTGTTGATATGCTAAAACAAACATCATTGGTAAGAGAATGGCTTTAGTGGATAACATACATCACGTGTAAATTGTAATATACGTGTGTGTATTTGATGTGTATTAGCTGTTGACTTATTTTTCGATTAACACTGATTTGGTAGAGAAATGCAATTTATTGTAGGTTTTTTTTAGGATGATCATAAATATTTGTCAAATATAAAAATTGCATTTTACATGGGATAACAACTATTCCTATTTGGATCTCTCCATTATTAAACTCACTCTATTTAGCCTTTTAGTAGCCATGTGTACTAATGACCACCTAACAGTCAAGATTAAATCTCCTCTCTTTAAACTCTTAATAATCACCTAATAATATGCTTATAAATAATCTCCATCGTATAATTTATATATTTCTTAGATGCACAATATATATCTAAAAAGATTGTATCAATTTATATATATACACATACATAGATATCTATCATACATGTAATAAGATTTGTATGCTACTTAGAGCATTCACATCCCACGTCTTCGATACAAGTTCCTAGGCAAAGAACTTTGCTTTTTAAGGTTCTTACTAATGTAAAGGGTTCCTTCAACTTATTGGAATTCTTTAGTTCCTCCAGGATATTTTACTATTATTATGCCAAAGTAATGTATTGTATAAAAGTAACTGGAACCCACAAACATATGAAAAAAAGTGAAGAAACGCATATGAAGAATCTTACGGATAAAAAAATGAGGTCCTTGAAGAGGAAATTTCTTCATGTTGCTGATGTAGCATTCAAAGGACCTTATGAAGGCATTTTCGATGTGGATGCTCATCTAAATTGTGTTGCCCATCTATATACAGCATATTGATTACACATAACCTATAAATTACAATCAATTTATTTATATGTTATATATAATAAATATCTTGAAATATATTTATATGGTATGCTATATATAATCTATATTTATAATACAAACACACACACACACACATATATATATATATATAACATCATTTAGTGTAACAAATGAATTATGCCATATCAAATATATCTATACATGTATATAATCTATATGCTATTATAATCCACCTTTCATGTTATATAAATGTAATCATTTTATTTATATGTTATTATAATCTATTTGTCATGTTCTACTTCTGTATGCCATATAAATATATCGTAAATAGGATTAATGTCACAAATGGTACATAAGCTTTGACAAAATATGCAATCAAATACTTAAACTTTCAAATTAATCAATTTAATATCTTAAATAACTTTTCATGCACACCAATAGTATCTCGGTGTACCTCCATCAAGCTCTTTTAGGTACTAAATTGATTAATTTTAAGGTTTTTTAAGTATTAAGTTGATCAATTTCAAAATATACATATCTGATTGCATTTTTTTATCAAATTTCATGTACCATTTGTGGCATTCTCCCTTTTAACTAACCTATAAAATATATTTAGTTTATGTATTTACAACATATAGATTATATTTAGAAAATGAATTAATATAGTGTATATGTAAATATAATCAATTTTTTTATACGTTATATGTAATTTATGTTTTATATGTATTATATATGTTATATAATGTATTGTATATAATCTACATAACATATATGTTATATATAATTTATATATTAATATATGTTGCATATATATATATATATATAAATCAACATCGTATAATACACACACACATATATAACATCATTTTAGGTAACAAATGAGTTATGCCATGTATATAAATGTATTTGTTTTTATCTATTTGTTGTTATAATTCATATCTCATATTCAATATGCCATATCAATGTATTTTATATAATGTACAAAATATGTCTATTTTATTTATAACATATTACATATGTATAACGTTATTAAGCATTTATAAAATATACATATAACATATGTAACATATGGATTATACGTAGCAAATGAATTGAAGTTGTGTAATCCATTTGCCTATTTGTGATGTATAATTTCCGTTTATGTATTGTATATATCTAATAATATATATGTTATGTATATTATTTATATGTCAATACATATTTATATAAATATATAACATCATTGTATGTAGCAAATGAATCATAACATATAATAAATATACTATATATAAATGTAATTGTTATATATGTATATTATATATACTTCATATGTTATATTCTATATAATATATCAATGTATTGTATATAATCCACAATATACATGTGTTACTTATTTATAACATATATATAACAAATATACATGTATAGCAATATTAATTATTATAAAAAATACATATGACATGTGGATTACATTTAGCAAATGAATTAATGTTGTATTTATATAAATATAATCAATTTAACTATGTTTATGTATAAATTAATTTTTTATCTTATAATATATATTATGTATAATTTATATTTTAATATGTATATATAGTATGTTGTATAGAATGAAAAGTGAAAAGATAGACCTTTAATTATCAAGATAAATAAAGTTTATGGTGCATATATATGTATAATCAAATCAATATATTTATTTAATATGTATATCCTAAAAACAATGCATGTTTTTTAATCGTTAAAACAGTATAAAACCGAAACTTTCAATTCAATGGATATATAATATGAGTGTGTTTTATCATTATTACACCATGCATGAGTAAAAGTACCAAAGACGAATTATTATTATTATATAAATACACGCAAACATGATTGTGAAATGCAATCCCATATTTTGATTGAGATTATACATTAGAATTGCAAATATGTAGACATTCTAAACCTCTCTTTCAAATAGGTTAGAATTTCCATTTCAATCTCAACAATCTATGTTGTTACAAATTTTTATCGCAAGAGGTGAAAAAGTGAAGGGGAAAAGGAAAGAACAGGTTCATACATAAAGTAAAATAAATTTACCCTGAAGATGGTAGCCATGGTTCATGTTCTATTGCTGTTATTGTTTTTCATTAATTCAACAAATTTCAATAAAAAGAAACCTTACTTCAAAGGAAAAAATGAAAAAGAATAAATTGGTCATAATTCAACAAATAAGATTTTAATAAGTTTTTTTTTTTTCAAGGAACCACAAGAGCTATTACAAATACAACGTGGCCATATAAAGTTAATTATCACAATATCCTAACACGGGAAATCAAACTCAATACCTCAAGGATGAGAACCTAGATTGGATGCCATTAAGCTATAAAACCATTGACTTTTAATAAGTATTGTTGATGATTAAGTTAGAGTATTAGAAATTTTGTTTTATTTAAAGCGTTAATGTTATTTAATAAAACGACAAGATGAGAGATATATTTGAGGGTTTAAAAGGAAGATATTTAATTTTGACTGTACAAACCATTAATACACATGGCAAAATTCTAAAGGGCCAAATAAAAAGAAATGGATGAGGTTTAAATGAAGAAATTCCAGATCCCCAACTATTTTGGTAAAAGAAGGAATAAAATTACTTATCTATATTTTATATTATATAAATGAATATTGTTTGTAATTTAACTTTTCTTGATAAAAAAAGAATCTATTATTAATATTGAATTGTGTGCCTCAAAAACCTTTTCGGATAATTAAGCTGAGACTTTAGATCTGTCTTTGCGCACGTGTTTGACCATATGCAATTGTTGCCGCTTGCGTTTATGTCGGTCAACACTATTGGTAGTCATAGGAAATATGTATTATATTGAAGGTTTTCTTACTTCCAATCACTAATTTGTTGTTGTTCACTACTTTTGATCGATTTGTCGGTCAATACTATTCATAGTCATAGGAAATATATTATATTGAAGGTTTTCTTACTTCCAATCAGTAATTTGTTGCTTTTCGCTACTTTTGATCGAATGCACTGACTGGCGGCAGTTACTTGAAGATGTTTCAACTTCAGTCACGAAGAATTTATCATATATTAACGAAAATTTTTAATGAGGCAGAAGAAGTGACTAATAAAATGAAATGGGGTAAAGATTCACTAGTAAAAGTTTTGTGATTATAGGTTTTTATTTTGAAGAAAATAAGTCAACAGGATGAAGTTATTATCTTTGACGATGAGTTATGTTAGTTTTAAGCTAGTTTTCTTTATTTGAGCCCTCAAATGGGCTTTTTTTTTTATATATTTTAGATAGGTTTAAAATTTGTTATAACTTTTTATAAATACTATAATTTTATATGTCACATGTGATATTTCATTCATCTTTTTATGTATATTATATTCTGAAATTTTAGACTTTTCTATTTTTAAATGTTTTTTTGAGTTATATTTTTTATGGTTTTCTAGTTTGCTTTTACATGTGCATATTATGGTAAAAAGAAAAACACTTATCATCAAAATTATAAAGTTTGAGCCATCTTGCTCTTTATTTTTCTAAATTTTTAAATTTATTCATTATTTTTGAATTTAAATATCAATTATCTAGATATTTACATAATCAATAAATAATTAAATATTATTTTCCAGCATTTATGGACAAATTAGATTAGATGCTAAATCCTAATTATTTCCACTACGTCAAGATTAGGAAAGAGATAACTATACAGGTTGATAGGTTATCAATAGGTTAGACTTGGATTAAGTTACTTATAGAAAAGATGTAAGATCTACTATTGGATTTTGCATAAAGTTATAAGTTTGATAAAAAAGTTGTAGGTGTGGTAGGTTATGTATAAAAATTATAAATTATAAATTAAAAAAGTAGTAGATATGATAAATAAGTGATTTGATCAAAATAAGTTTCCGTTACCAACGCTTTACTTGAATATTTGCCAAGTATAATCTCTTGGATCGTGCCATAGACATTAAAGACTATTTTATTTTATTTTCATTTCAGTTTTTTGGACCGATGAACTTTAGCATATCAAAGTTTTGGTGGTCCCTACTTTAAATGAAAAGAAATTTTTTAATCTGTTTTTTCTTCACCTTTTTTTTTTTCCATCACCAATCCAACCGGTCGAAGGAATATGAAGATACAATCCAAATTTTGAATAATTAATAGCTTTTTTAATAAACAATTTAATTTTGATGTGATTGTTTCATTCTGTTTCTTGCCACCCTTAAGGGATTTTCTATAGTCGCCATCAATAAGGATATGGGTTTGACTTATATGAAAAAAAAAATTATATGATTCCCTAGGCAATAATTTGATTTATGAAGAGACATGATGGTTTATCCAATTGGGTTTTAATATCCTCAACTTTTCATCTATGAATTATGTTGTACTGATAAATTCAAATGGTGTAATATTTTTAACAATATACTTATATATAAGTGATTTTATATATTATTTGAAAAGATAAAGTTAACACACATATCCTTCATTTGATTCTTTTAAGACTTTGATGGTGTATAAGTTGACTTTTTTAAATAGTTAAATAATGTACTATAATAAATGGGTCAAATTTAATGATGCTCTTTTAGAATGTGTAGATGTATGGATTTCATTATAAAGGCTTTAAGCCTGATTTATTATTTGGATTTAACTCTCCAGGTTAAAGTGACAGGGCTTAGAGAGTTAGGCCCAATTATATTGGGATGATCATGGGAGAATTGGCATGGAAGGCTTAGAGTAGGGCCCGTTAGAATTGGCCTGTCCAATTACAACCTTTCTCAAATTGGCTCACACACATTACAATGAAGGCCTGAATGGGCTTGGGTCCATAAGGGAGCCCACATCCATATCCATAATGAGAGAAACTCATCCTGGCCATTGGTCGTCCGTCTCATTTGACGGACGACATCGACAGCTAGATTCTCTATAAATACTTTAGTCCTTACCTCATTTGGATAAGGCGAAATCTTGGACAAACGCCGTCGTGCTGCCGGATTTCCGCCCTGATAAATCAAACACTTGATTTATTCAAGAACATATACGAATCCATAGTACTCAGTGAGGTTGATGCTCTTCAGCTCCCTCACCTGCCACACGTGTGTTAGAGCCTATTGAGACTGCCTACTCCTCCTCCCTACACGATTCTCTCTTGATCATCCTTGCACGTGTTGTTTCCCTAGGTCATGTGTAGCGCGATAATCACGCGGCACGCACGTGATCGTTGCATCCGGATTCATACCCACACATTTTTGGCGACTCCACTGGGGAGAGGGAAATCAATACTCGTGTGATAGCACCTCCAAGAAAAAGACCTATTGATCCCACTGCGGGTTTGACTCAAGAAACTGATACTAATTTTGAGGTTGTTGAGCATGATATACCAGCACTCGAAGATGTTAACCAACTTACCGGTGCTCGACCTGACAACGCTGCGATCTTACACGTTGTACAAGAAAATACCGTACAAGTCAACCAGTCGATACAAGAGTCTACAAGACAATTTCAACAATTCATGACGATGTTTGCTCAATACCTACCTGGTATAGCTGCTATTGCTGCCGCGCAACAAGGCGCGACTTTGTCAACCCCTGCTATTGCTGCACAGCAACGTGCCCCTCAGGCACCTCAAGCGCCTCAAGCTCCTCAAACTTCACAAGCTCTTCAAGCACCTCGACCTGTTGATCCCCTTCCTACTCTTGAACATGACACTATTGGAATTAGGGAGCAAGCCCCTCCGTTGGAGCCCATAGTTACACAATACCTGTACCTCAGGTAGTGAACACAGGAATTCAGCTAAGAGGACCCTCAACCTCCCAGCCTACGGTACATGTTCAACCCGGAGGATCTTCATTCTCACAGGCTACGCCACAGATTGTCATTGGTGGACCTGCTGCTCAACCAAATACAACTCTACTCCAGACTTTCACTCCAGCTATACCAATTGAAGTTACTACTTCAACTCCTAAAGTTACTTTCGTTACAAAAGAAGATCTAGACATGTACTTGAGGGAAATACAAGCTAAGTCTGATGTGGGAGTATTGGATCTCAAGCTCCCATACAATCAACGTATTGCTACTAAGCTATATCTTCAAGACTATGTGAGCCCCAAATTCATGCTATTTAATGGTAAGAAAGGAAGTGCCAAGGAACATTTGTTGAAGTTCATTGAAATGCTAGAGGTTTATGGATTTGATGATGATCTCAAGTTGAAAGAATTTTCTAAGTCCCTTATAGAGAAAGCGTACACATGGTACGTCAACCTTCCCCCTGGATCAGTAGATTCATGGGAAACTCTGTGCAAGATGTTCCTAGAGAAGTTCTTCTCCACACAGGAACAAATGACCTTGATTGATATGGGACGGATTTGCCAGAAGCCCAAGGAAGACTTGATGGATTATATTGAGCACTTCAGGGAACATTCACTAGACATTCAAGACATATGTGACGAAAGAGAGCTAGTGAAAATTTGCATCCAAGGCATGTTCACCAAATATGCGGTACATCTGGAAAATCTCTCTTTAGCCTCATTCTCCACTTTGGTTGAGAATGCGCGAAGGACTAATAATTCTGTCACACACAAAGAGGAGGAAATGTGAAGTTTAACAAAAGACCGTCATGAATGCAACTCAAAGTGAGGATCTCAAAGATGAGAAGAAACGAAGAGTTGAAAAGTCTGGACGTGAGAGAACAAAGGAAGTGCTAACATATCCTTGCTCAATGGGAAAGGTGCATGCTATGCTAGATCAATGGTGAGATGGAAATCTCAAACTCCAAGGTAGAGCGTTTACCAACTCAGGAGGAGAAGAATGATCCTAAATTTTGTAGGTTCCACAGAATGTGGGGCATCCTACTAGGGATTGTTTTACTTTGAAGAGATTTTCAATGAAAAGTGCAGAATGGAGAGCTTGTTATCGAAAATAACGACGTTAGGAAAATCCACTTCCAACCCATAATAATCAGCGTGTGCCGTTAACGTCGTTATTCATGATCCTGCACAGTAGAAGCCAATGATGCACCACTTGCCGAGGCAAGTAACGAAAGGAAAACAACATGAAGTTGAGGAAAATAATTGTGCTCCCATTGCTGCGGCACTTTTGAAAACTTCTAATTTTAGAAATTTCTTTGATCTACTTGGTTTTGATGAAAAGGCGAAGCTTGCAGCAGCAACTGCACTTGCGCAAATTTCCGAGGGACAATATGCCGATGTAATGCAGCGCCCCCGTCAAAAGAATGGCTCGAGTGCATGAAAATGCAATCTTGTTCACCGATGCAGATATGTGTGTAGATAGTCCAAATCACAATCGACCATTATATGTGGAGGATACTTAATGGCTACCCAGTTAAGAGGACATTCATTGACTGGTTCTTCTCTCAACATCATGCCTAAGACTACATTGGAAGCTGCTGGTATTGACTATCATCGTTTGGTGAAGCAACCCATTTCAGTTAATGGCTTTAGTCATACTATAACGAAGACGATCGGAAGAGTTAATGTTGATCTTAAGATTGGGCCTATTCGTGGTATCGTTACTTTTCATGTGATTGATGCGCCTGTTCCTATCATATCTTGATAGGTAGGAAGTGGCTGCATGATCACAATTTAGTACCGTCGACTATATATGTATCAAAGGACATTGGAAAGGGAAGGATATATTTATTCCTGCTACGAAGAATCCTTTTGAGCATGATGAGACATATTTCATTGAGTCTACCTTCTTCAATGAGTATGCCGATGAAGGTGAGACAGCTATTGCTAGAGCTTCAGGTGCCATTACCCACTTGGGAAAAAGTTCAAGAGGGCCAACAAAAGAAAGAAAGATGCGTGGTGTCGAGGTAAAAAGAAGAACAAGCAGGTTGATGCTGTTGAAAGTTATCAGAGAAGATGGGCAAGAGTATATCTCTTATGATGGTTTCTAGCTAAGGAAGTTTGCTCTTCCAACCCTGTACCAATTCAGAAATTCAACTCCTCCTCAACAAATGCAAGATCAAATAAAGCCACAAAAGAAGAAATTAGAATTGGATCTAGCGCGACCAGGAGAGTCACCGGCCCATTTTTGTTTAGCAAAGGTTTGTTACAAGAGTTAAGAGTCCTCTTATTGATTTGTTAAGAGAATATAGAGACGTGTTCGCTTGGCATATGATAATGCCAGGTCTAAACCCTAGCTTGTAGGCAACACTAATTATTACCCCAGGCACGACTCCTATTAAGCAAGGGCAACGAGTTTTCCATCCTGAGGTGAAGTTCAAATTAAGCACGAAATTGAAAGTTGCTTCGTGTAGGCTTTATCAACCAATCGAATACCTACTTGGCTTGCGAATATCGTACCGTTAGAAAAAAGAATGGCAAATAAGGGTTTGTGGATTTTCGAGATTTGAACAAGGCTTGTCCTAAAGATGATTTCCCTTTGCCAAATATAACACCTTAGTGGATGTCACTGCATCATGAATTATTTTCATTCATGGATGGTTTCAGTGGATATAATCATAATTAAAATGGCAATTGAGATGCCGAGCGTACTGCCTTCCGAACTCCTGTTGGGAATTTCATTATACTGTCATGCCCTTTGGACTCAAGAATACTGGCGCTACTTATCAAAGAGCGATGACAGCTATATTTCATGATATATGCATGATTTCATGAGACTACGGGATGACATAGTTGTGAAATCAAAACATGCATCTGACCATTTGGTCCATCTTCGAAAGGTTTTTGAACGATGTCGATTGTATAAGCTTCGCATGAATCCTTTGAAATGTGTTTTTGGAGTTGCTTCAGGAAAATTTCTTGGATTTGTAGTCCATAGGAAGGGGATTGATGTTGATCCCGCAAAGATACAAGCTATATTGTCTATGCCTTCACCTGCTACTTTGAAAGAATTGAAAACTTTCATGGGAAAGGTCTCTTATATTAGGAGATTCATACCTGCACTTGCAGAGATTTCATATTCCTTACATCAACTCATGAAGAAAGGAGTCACATTTGAATGGACCAAGTCCATGAGGATGCAATTCAAAGAATTAAGGGAATTCTCACTTCTTCTCACACCATGACTATGCCTGTGAAGGGAGTACCGATGATATTGTATCTTACTTCTACTAGCAGATCCATCGGAGCCTTACTTGCACAAGAAATAGATGGCCAAGAATGGCCGGTCTACTATTTGAGTCGTTCGCTTCAAGGAAGCGAGGTCAAATACCCAGCTTGCGAAAAGCATTGTCTCGCGCTGGTGTTTGCCACCCAAAAGTTGCGTCACTACTTTCTAGCGCACAAGGTCAACCTCGTTACCCGATCAGATCCTATCAAGTACTTATTGTCACGACCAGCGTTATCTGGGCGTGTAGCGAAGTGGTTGTTGCTTCTCGGAGAGTTTGATATTACAATACAGGCTCCTAAAGCTATCAAGTCACAAGCCTTAGCTGACTCCTAGCTCATTTTCCGAATGAAAGTGAAGATGATCACAGAAGTATACCAGCGGAATTCCATGAGGACTCACTCATGATTGAAACAGAAGAGAATGGTCACTCCAGTTTGATGGTTCATCGGGAAGTCAAGGTTGGGGAGCAGGAGTTGTATTACATCACCCAATGGCCAAGAAATACCTTTGGCATTTAAACTTGACTTTCATTGCACTAATAATGAAGCTGAATACGAGGCATTGTTACTTGGGATCGTCTTTGCTTTGGAAGCTGGAGCAAACCATCTGTGTATTCGTGGTGATTCAAATTTGATCATTAAGCAAACTAATGGTGAATATGCCCTCAAGGAGCCAGCACTTGCGCCTTATAGGGCTGCAGTGCAAGCTCTAATTGGGAAGTTTGAGTCGTAAGGTATGAACATACCAAGCGATCTACAAATCGTTATGCAGATGCATTGGCAACACTAGCATCCAAATTCCGATGCATGCTTCAGATGAAAGCCTAGAAAAGTTATCAAGAAAACCATTCCTTGCACAGCCTTGCAATTGTTAGAAGAAGATGAGGAAACAGGAGATGACTGGCGCGTTGGTATCAAGGCCCAATTGGCGCAACCCAATGCGGCCTCCATAGTTACCTTGAAGAATTTTGTTCACATCAATGGCGCCTTATACTTCAAAGGACCTGAGGGCGTTCTATCGCGATGCATCTGTGTGAAACAAGCTCGCCTAAAATTGGACAAGTATCATAAGATCTGGTGTGGGGAAGAAGGACCTCCCTTGTATCGTCGCATTCAACGTGCAGGGTATTACTGGCCCACAATGGCTAAGGATGCATCTCAGGTGCAAACACATTGTCCCAAGTGCTCGAGTTACCAGATGCAAAAGAATGTAATTTTGTCGCAAGTGCTGGAGATTGGCGTCGTCCGTACATCGATTACTTGAAGAATAATGTGCTACCAACTAATAATACGGATGCCAAATTAGTAAAAAGGAAGGCGCGCAAGTACCTAATGCATGAAGATGAATTGTATAGAGTTTCATTTATGGGAAAGCCTCTCAGATGCATTGCATCTCCTGAAACGGAACAAATATTAACTGAGGTACATGCTGGAGAATGTGGTGAACACCAAGGTGCGAGGAAGTTGTATTATCAATTACTTGACATGGGTACTATTGGCCAACCATGGAATCAGACTGTTCCAATTTTGTTAAACGATGCGTTCCTTGCCAAGAACATGGAGATGCGATCCACGCTCCTGCGGTCGCACTTCATAGTCTAACAACACCATGGCCTTTTCATACTTGGGCATTTGATCTAATCGGTCCTATTCACCCGCCGTCTAAAGGATGTATTTGGATCCTAGCTGGAACCGAATGTTTTACTAAGTGGGTGGAAGCTATTCCTTTAAAGAAGGCGACGGGACCAACAGTTGCAAGCTTCATTAAGGAGAACATTATATGCAGATTCGGGATTCCGAAGCGCATTCTTTCAGATAATGGCACTCCCTTCATCAATTCGCATGTTCGACAACTGTTGGAATCATATAGTATTGATCATGTGAAGTCGACCCCTTATTACCCTAAGGGCAACGGCCAAGCGGAAGCTACAAACAAGACTCTTTTGAAAGTTCTCGTATGGTACATGACAACCATAAAGAATGGCATGATAAGCTATCTTTAGCACTTTGGGCCTATAGGACTTCGAAGCGGCGACCAACACAAGCAACACCTTTTTCGCTAGTGTATGGTGCCGAAGCAATTGTGCCCATAGAGGTTCTGATCCCTTCAGCACGATGGCGATCAATGCTGAGCTTGAGCCAGATGCTTTACGCACAATAGATCTGGAAGCCTTAGATGAAAGACGAGATATAGCCAAAAACAACTTGATCAACTACCAACACAAGCTTGGTCTGGCCTATGACCGGTTGGTGAGGAAAAGGTCCTTTCAAGTGGGTGATGTTGTACTTCGTGCAGCCGAGCATGTGCGCCGAAGTATACCTGCACCAAAGTTCACGCCAAAATGGGAAGGTCCCTTCATTATACATGAAGTCCATGATAGCGGGTATTGCAAGCTCCTCAATCCAAAGACTGATGCTATTACAGCTCCTATAAATTTTCAATATGTAAAGAAGTTTCATATGTAATAGCATGATCAGTGATGATAGCTTGAATAATATGAGCTTGCTTTCACATGATTATTTGATCAATCGGGTTGGTTATATGATTATATTTGTATGTTGCTGCTGCTTGTAAGAGACTTGTCTCCTATGCGCGCGACATTTATTTATGTTACAACATGCAGCTTGTAATTGTTAAAATTTACTAAGCGTGGCATAATACATGCATATGAATTTTTTCCTAAGTATTATGTTAACCATCACATTTGATGGAATGGTCAAGTAGTGGGTAATACCCCCTTGACAATTCTTGTGAAATCAAGAAGTCTTTGCTCGCGAAAGAAATAATAATTTAAACGCGCAAAGTCATACATATAATGTGCACTAATCTTACATTCTTAAAGCGCACGAGTTCATCGTATTATGATACGATACCAAGTGAAGGGAACAAAACTAAGAGAAAGTAGCATGTGAAATATTGTGCATGAAACATGAAACAAAACAAAGACAAGTTCATGAAGTTACATAACTTAACACAATCCTTGAAAAAAAAGTATCATGACAATGTAATAATCTATTCTGCTATAGAAGCAGTATCAAGACCCTCAAGAGAATTCTCCAATTCGAGTTGTGTCGCCTCAAGTTCAGCTTTGAGCCTCTCGTAGCGTTGGATTAATGGTCGATGGTGCAATTCTTTGCGCCTTGCTAGCAACACTCTCCAAGCTATCAATTTTAAACCCCAAGCACGAGCACTATTAAAAGCTTGTACCAAAACTCTAAGTTAGCTGAAGAAAATGAATTCCATGGTCTACCTAGCAACATACAAGCCCGACCTAACATCACAACCATAGCATTTGTGACTTCAGAACCAGGACAAATTGATCCTGCCCAAAAATCCCATCACGTGCATGCAACTCTTTTGACTCCAAGTAAATAGGGGGACCAGAATTCATAAAAGGAAACACTCTCCCCTGAAGTTATCATGTGCGGGTGTGTTCTCCCCTCCAACTTGCTCTGGTATTTCATTACTTGGAAGAGCAAGAGTAGTATCCTGGTGTGCCAGGGGTTCAGAGGCATTATTACAAGGGACATCATCAATTCCCTCACCACAAATCTCCGCAGCTAATGCATCTGCATATGCATCAATGTCTTCCTCTTGTATGCTCTCATCCGCATGATCGCTTCTATCACTTCCAGAGCCGTCAGAAGCTTCCTCTTCACCAACCACGTCTTCATCATCTTCATCAGTCACTACACCATCACCCCTTGTTTGCAGTACTTTCCCAACACCATAACGATTAGGATAAGGGCAAATGTTTGGTGAAGAAGATTTTGATGAAACAAATATTTCGGAAGTGCCGATGTTCCTGTCACTAGAAACATCCCTATTCACCTCACTTTGGCTCGTGATATTGGATTGGCTTGTCCTCAGCTCATCCTAAAAAAAAAAAAAAAGAGGGTCAATGATATATCAAAAGCATATAAGGAATCAATGATACAGTCAGTCAGTGTTAGTACCTCATGAACACGTGAACGTTTGATGCCTGATGACCTTGATAGGAGACCGTGTTCTTTGATTCTGGACTTGATTGAAAGCCTTTTTTTTGAAAGCTGAAAGTAAAACTCAAATTTGTGTATAGAAGGCTCAGGAAGTGCTACTTCAATCTCTGAATTAATATAATTTTTAAACTCTTCCAGACAACGTGTCCAGTAAGTCATCCACCCATTGGAGATGACGCCAATACGATCACTAGATGGGAAGAAGATCTGTCTGAGGTTTGGATAAATACATTTCCAATTTTCTGGATGAAGTTCCTTACAACATTCATTGAAATCTCCAGTAATCTCAATACTACGAGGAACACCCTGATCAAATCCAAACTGACGAGCAACTCGATGGGGTAGATAGGCCACAACACTACACTCAAGAAATTCTTCAGAAGAGTCACACCAGTCATGAAGTGAAGGGAGACTTCCAGGTGTGCACCAAATGATAAAACCCACCTCAGTAGACAAATTGTCTCGCTCTCCAAAGTTAACCAAGTCTTCAGAACCTCGAGGATAAAATTCTGGGTACCATTCATAACCAGCCACTTCCTTAGTATAAGGGGAAATTATATTCTGAACATTATCTATCACATCAATTAGCAATCCCAAAGGCTTTCTATTTACCCATGCCCAAGCTCGTGGTTCAACTATATCAGGTTTTTCAAGTGGATCATAGTATTTCTTGTAACGCTCAGCAAAAAATAATTGCAAGAATGTCATATCTACATAACATACCACCATGTACCGTCCCTTGGATCGTATCGAGGACTCATGGTAAAGATCTAATCGTCGATACAAAGACCCCAAATAGAAGAGGCTCAACGCGAAACGCTCTCCACGTGAGATACGGATCGCTAAGTGGAAGAAGCGAGGACTAATACTGCCTTCAGGACCGCCAGGGAATACAAACAAGGAAAGCCACAATGATAGAAAGGCTATTAGTCCTCCCTAGGATAAAAAAAAAAAAAAAAAAAAAAAAAAAAAAAAAAAAACATAGATGAGTTAAGCCATGATTGGAAAAAGAATAGTATATGCTAATGAAATGATACGAGGATACTTACTTGCTATTGTAGCCAGGCCCGTGGGTAAACTCACCTCCCTTCTCTTGCCCAAAGAAGTATTTAAGCCATGAGGAAGTGTGCTGTCTACGACTATCTACAGCTACTCCCATATGAGTCTCTAACAAGTCTATCAAGCTACTGTCCTCCTCAGAAATCTCAGCGGTAGTGATATCCGTTAGTCCTACATTGCAAGCCTAGTAGCATACATACATCCTCCAAAGTAGGAGTAACTTCACCCCAAGATGTGATAAAACTGTGTTTGAATACTCCATCGACAAAGGATGGCTCGCCACATATCTGTATCAGCGGTGCTAGCAAAGCTTAACTTTGAGCTAATCCATATTGAATCATACACCCCGCTTGTTGTAGGATGCTTCCATATCTCTTAATAATATGTCCTACCCAAGGACCCCATACTTGTACAAATTGTTTAGGACAATGAAATTGGCATTCTGAGAGAGGTAGCTCTTTCCTTTCTTTTCTGAATCGGAATATGGAAGACGCATCTATGAGCGCTCTATTTCCTGCACGAGACTCTTGACTTATGAAGCGCAACTCACCATCCATAGGTTGACGTGGAAATAAGTCTCGTTTTCGTATATCTACCCAAAAGAAGTCTTTTGAAATTGTTGCGTCAACCCACTCATCTTGTGGTGATGGAACTTGTGGCACACTACCATCTGATTGCTTAATATTTCACTTCTCCTCGCATTATTCAGCTTGTTCTTCTTCATCCTTTTACTCACCTTCATTTCCAAAGAAAACAATGCGCGATGTAAAGAGTATTGGTGTGCCACCACTTCAAAAGTAGAGGAGAGAAAATGTGATAGGGGTGAGATCAAATATATCACCTGCATAGTAAGAAGATATGATATGTTAGTTTCACAAACAAGAGATATTCCACTCATGCAGCATTTTATCATCATGAAGACATATACATTAAAAGTACACATATTCTTTGACAAGTATCAAGCTCACTTATGATGATTCTACAAGACAAGGCATTGAGCAAGCAAAAGATTACATACAATACATTTATTGATTCTATCTTTAAGATATTGGTCGAAGAAAGTCATTGTTATTTAAAAGAATAGGGAGCTTTATGATGTGTTTGGTGAAATATCAAGAAACCATTCATGCATTAGAAGATGAAACAGGACAGCTCTAGCACTATTTCATAAATTGCGCACATCTCTCTCATATGAGCTCCGTTTGAGGTGATTCAAAATTCCTTGAAAAGCTAAGAGAGATATCTAAAACTTTCATGTTTTGAGTTTTTATGGATTCGTAACACATCAATACAGTTTTCGTCATGAAACTACTACAAGTGCAGCGGTAACTTCAAAAAATTGCAGATTTGAGATAGTTCCGTAATTGTGCACATCTCTCTCATATGAACTTCGTTTGGGGTGATTCAAAATTCTTTGGAAAGATAAGAGAGATATCTAAAACTTTCATGTTTTGAGTTTTTATGGATTCGTAACATATCAATACATATAAAACTTTCGTGTTTTGAGTTTTGGTGGATTCAAAACGAATCGATACAGTTTTTATTATGAAATTGCTGTATGACACAAAAACCCTTGATTTTCCAGATTTGACAAAGTTCACGAAAATGTGGATATCTCCTCATAAGAACTCCTATTGAGATGATTTAAAATGATATAGAAATCTAAGAGAAAGATCTTTAACTTTTATGTTTTGGATTTTGGTAAATTTGGAATGAATCAAGGTCGAAATCGATCTTGAAGATACTACTTTCAAAACAAGGACTACGAGCTTATGAAACATAAAGGTCATTTGCCAAAGACATTTCAAAAAAAAAAGACAAGTAGCCAATGAGAAGAATCACATGACAACAACTCAAAAGCCAACCCACTCAACCATGTTGGATCTGAGTAACACCAGCCTATTATCCTTCCACTGTCGAGAGCGGGAGGTGATCGCTGTTTGAATCTCAGCTTTGGAAATGGCAAGCCAGAGAAGGCCACATCAAGTCTGGCTCAATGATCCGAGCTCACTTCCCAGTTCCCATCACAATAATCACCCCCACTTGAGTTACAAGCTCACATTCTATATTGTGCCAAGGATATGTTAAACATTCTAGATCCAAAGAGAGCAGAAATGTATAATAGGAGCACACTACTACAGTAACACATGTCAAGCTACATTGAAAATTAAATCTAACTTACTTTATATTGGTCTCAAAGTAACAACAGCTGAACACCAAGCTCAAGTTAGCTATTAAGGCAAGACACTTTAGTAGAAGGTCCTAGTTTTGAGCCTCCTCTTCGGGTCTGCATATACTCAATGAAAACCTTATCATCCTCTACTGCAAGGAATTTGCAAGAAATAGGATCAGGGTAAAAAAAAAAATGGGAAACTCAGCAAAGGAAACATAGCTTTTGATACCTTTATAGTATGCTTGCTCGTATCCTTCAACAGCAACATAGAGGATTTCATAAATTTTCCTTTATTATTGAGTTAATATAATTTACGGGTGAAGAGTAAGAAATCCCAACTAGCTGGAAGCTTAATATGTCAATGGACAAAGCTTAATGATGGCTGACTCTGGCTAGTTGGAGCTTGAAAGCAACCAATCTACGAGTATGATCACCACTAAGTAAGCTATGAACACAAAGAAACATAAAGCTTCAGAGGAGGGATTTCTTCAATCTTTTTCTGCCTTAGATAACAAAGCTGCTGATTGGGAATAGGGATTCCTCTTTCTTTGGTTTGGTGCATGGAGAGTAAAAAAAATGATATAGAAGAACGAAGAAGAGAATTCATTTCTGTCTTGTAGAGCTACAAAATAAAAGGAAAATGAAGAGAGAAGATGAGAGGAGGAAGAAGATAGGTCGTTCATGTTTGATAAAATTGTAAGATAGAGGAGAAATAAAAGGAAATACAGATGTTGGCAAATAAAGAAAGGTCTGCAAGAAGGAAATAAAAGATGTCCTATGTGCTGGAATGAAAGAAGCATACATGTATCATATTGTACTATAGCTATTAAGATGTTGACACATCAGTGAAATGAAGGGTGAAGATCAACTCTATAAGAGGAAATGCAACTGTACCATGAATTTGCTGGTAAAGAAGTTGGCCTGCAAAAGTAATATTTGCCTATTGATGCCATGTACAACAGAAGAGCCTAAAAAAAAAAAAATAGATTGAGCATAACACACAAAATATTGATTTGCAAACAAAGTATTTGAAAGCTGATCAGAACGATTTTTAACAGAAAATAAACGATCGACACCAGGATCAAGCCATCATCGACTCCACTGCAGCATACTTGAGTCAACGCCCATAAGTACCATCCACTACCTTTATTCTATGCCTCACTTTCGACGAAACAGCGAATAACTTCCCTTTCTAAATCTCCATATGTAATTTAGACCCACGAGAAGCTCAGTGATTATTGCTTCAGTTTTCTCTTGATTCGCAAAGTATAGTGTTTGAACCAGAAGAACATTTGTCCTAGAAATCAAGTTCTACTGCTCATAACTCCGCTCTGATTGCCATCGAATCATGCTATGAGCAAGTGGAGCCAACCATTCAAGTATACTCGTGATTGCCTCACTCCACTCATTGGCAAGAGAACTATCATAAACTGATGATGATGTCAAGTTCTTTGCATATGGCTTTAGCCTTGCCCTCAGGGCTCCTCTTACACTGGCAGGTAGCATGTTGTACAGGTCATCTCTCGCATCAAGACCTATCAAGTGAGGAGATGCCGCAAGTTTCTCGATCATAATTATGACATTTGCATAATGCAATGCCAAACCAGAAGCGCCAAGTGTCTCAGTGGGCCTTCCAAGAGGACCTGAAGCAAACCTTGCATGACTATTATCAGAAGGATGAACTGAAGATGTTAGTATCGAAGAAACAGATTGTTTATTACTAACATGATCAGATTTCAAGACTTTCGAATCCCTGGTAACTCCAAAGTCTGCCATTTGTTGTATCCCAAACACATCCTTCACCCTACCAAATACAGTGAAAATGGACCTTGCCAATAGCCGGACCACGTAATCATGGCTCTTGTTCCATAGAGATATATCCTGCAACGTCTTAAGTTCATGCCGCTTCCACATAACCTTCTTTTGATACTCGAGCAAATTTGCAGGATCACTGTCATTACTCTTCATTCTTCTCAAAGTCTGCTCTAACTCTGTCAGTATTTCCATCTCTTGGAAAATCAATAATAGATGCATAATAGAAGTAATGTGTCATAATAGACGCATAGACAATAACAATAGCACATATATATATATATATATATATATATATATTACTGAAGCGAGTGGATTTTAGCATTGGGACAAGTGGAGAATTACCTTAAGAATAACTCTTAACTGGCACCGCTTTGACTAGAAAGACAATATATATAGATATTTACGTATATATATGAAAACCCCTCAATAGGAGACAAGGATAGCTGCTACTACTAGCAAATATGTGTCTTAACTTGTCACGAATGGGAGTCTTTGAGAAGTTGATCACAACAGTAAGCATGATCTGCTTCGAGTCTGCATTAAGAACCACTGGATGAAGCACATCTACAGCCTGCCCTTTCTTGATCTTCTGAAACACCCAACCAACCCGATTCCCCAAACACCCCCCCCCCCCCCCCCCCTCAATTTCCTTGAAATCTAGACCAGTAGGCTCCTTCCCCATCACCAATTCTAGCAAAATGACACCAAAACTATAGACATCTCCCTTGATGGTTGACCGACCGCTCTGCCCGTACTCAGGAGGGATGTAACCGAATGTCCCTGCTATATCTGTGCTCACATGAGTCTCACAAGCACTGAATGTTTTTGCTAAAATGCTTGAGAGCACTTCCTTAAAACCAGATAATTTCACCTTAGCAAGTGTTCTATTTGCCTGTGCCAATCTTGGAAACTCAAGACCTGGAAAAGAAATTCATGCTCTTCTTATAAAGAATGAATTTGATATGTCTGAGTGTCACGCCCCGTAGGGTATCCTAAACGTAACAGCCCGCTACATACTAAATAAGACTCTCGAGTTCCCTACCCGAGCCCTTCGGGAGTCTTAAGTAGATGTAAAGCGTTCCTTTACGACAATAGAATACTTCAACAAATGGAGTTAAACAGTTTAATGTGGCATTCATTAGCCATAGATGATAAATCAAAACGCATAATTATAGTTTACAAAATCTAAGGGGCATTCCCCCGCAAAATAATAACAAGTCCATTATAGTCATCCAGAGTCTTTAGTTTCCAACGGAAGTCTATAAAAAGAATGGATTAAACTTCTATGGGAAACTCCTATCTCCGGTACAGTGCTGTGGCTTGCCTCGGCCTAAGCCATATTAAACTCGTGCTGCAATAGATAAAAACTATGGGGGCGTAAGCTAACTAGCTTAGTGAGTAATAACTTCCATACACAATTAAATACAATCATTCAAACAAGTGTTTATTCAAGCAAGTGTATGCATCAAACAAATGTGATCAACAAACATATGGACCAACCGGAAATCAATGTGGATGGACTTGCGCCCTCCATCCCGGGTTAGCAGATTAACGAATCCGCGGTACGACGCCGTTTAAGCTCGCGGTCAACTAACAATATTCGTTTTATGGATCACGATTAACCAACAAATTGTTTATGGATCACGATTAACCAACATTTCGTTTTATGGATCACGAAAAACCAACCAATGCGAATGCTCCAACCCCATCGTGATATGAATGAATTCAATTTACAATTGAAGTCGAATATTCATTAATCAATTCTTTTAGGTGACCAACAAGTAATCGCAGACATTCATCATAAGATACTAGCTAATCAGTCAATAGCTAACACCCGGTTTCGATATTCCTTAGGTTCCGTTTCACATATCAACAGTAGACGACATACATAACTCCCATTACCCATCATGCATATACAATTTCCTTTTTATCTTTGCCTACACCACTAGTGCCACTACATTACAATCACATTCATTAATTGAGAGTGGAAGTAAAACTCACTCGGCCATTGGACGCCGATCTTTCTAATAGTAGTAGTCGGGAGGAGGTAGGTGTCGTCCTGCTCGGGATCACCTACCAAGCAAGAATAATCCTAATGAGATTCTCATTATGTAACCAAATCAAGCTATACATCTAAACTAGATGAATTCGGATTTCTCGCTATTTGCGGAAGTTCCGACTTAAACGGCCATAACTTGGTCATTTTAACTCGGAATTTCGCAAATTTTATATCGATCTCTATCTACTTCGAAAGATCTATCTATCTCTAATATTAAATTCAAGTTTTGAAAATAGTAAGGTCACAGAACAGTGGGATCAGTTCTGTTCTGCCGTTTCTCAATTCCGAAAAATTTGTTTTGCTTTTAATGAGAAATGTTCCTAGTTGATGATTCATGCATGAATGATATAGGAATGAGTTACTAACATGAATGCCATGTAATGAACTCAATATATGCATGGTCATGATAATTTTGTGGCAACAAACTCTTATGAACTCCTAAGTGTTAGAAAATTCCATAAAGGTTTATTTAAGAAGCTATTCTTCCACTTTACACTCCTTAGGGTTTCTTTGACTTGAATCTTGAAATCCACTTGTTATCTAAATGAAAATAAGTTCTCAAGGTCTATATTAATCATGGCCTTCATTCATGCATAAAAATTCCCATTTTTCATTTGGTAAACATGTCTTTAAATAAGCTTTTTGTAAAAATCCGCATTTTTGAAATTTCATTTTCTTGCATTTTTCTTATGGAAAAACTTGTCTAATGAATTAAAAATTGAAGCTCCAATATATATATATATATATACATATATATATATATATTATTATCTAAGGACTTCATTTAGCTTATAAACATCAATTTAGACTTAGATACTAAGTGTTCTTGTAGGCATGAACCTATGTTACGAATTTGACTATTGATCCACACATCAATATTTTCATCTAACTCCACCATTGTTTTACATTCCTATCATGCCTAAACCCATCCAAGCTTATGAAAATCATTCCTTCAATATTCCATTACACATACCCTTCATTTTTCTTATGAACATGAGTTTAAAAATGATTTTTTTGGGTTTTCAAAGTAGGGTTTCCATTTCATCCGAATTTCCAACATTTCATTTTGACAAAAATTTTCCTTTTTCAATGTTCTTGCCTTCTATATATGAATATCTACTATCTAACATCTCTACATAGACAAGACCACATTTTTAAGAACATCAATGCATGGAAACAAAAATAACTCTATGATCATACATGTACATGAAGTTGTGAATGTCTAAACTTTAGATCTACTAAATATAATGCATGAATCATGGATCTCATGGCATGAACAACAATATATATGCAAGATCTTTACTTTACATGCATGAACAAGATGATATTTCAAACAAAACTCATTCAAAGACTAGATCCACTTCTTGTGATGGCTTGAGATTCTTGTAGTAGTGTTTTCATGTCCCTTGCTCATGCTCATTGGGATTTAAATGAGAAAACACACAAGAATGGTCTTGCCATTACAAGATTAGGAAGGATCAAAGTTTAAACATACATACCAAAGGAGTCTTGAAGGAGGAAAAGAGAAGAAACAAGTTGGAAATGTGAGAGGAAGGGGGGAGAGGGGGGGTTCACAGCACAAAGAAGAAAAGGAGAGAGTTTTTACTCTTTTGAAAAATTGAAACAAGAAGAAAATAAAGAGAGAGAGAGAGAAAAATATGTATATATATGAGGTGAATTAGGGTTTAGTTAAATAAAATGAAGTAAAAATAATCTAATTGAGAGGGAAACAAGGGGGAGGGGCGCCGGCCACAATGATGTGTGTGTGTGTGTTTTGAAAAATTTGATATTTTGTTAATTTAGGAAATTAAAATGTAATAAAAGTGATAATTGATTAAGAGACAAAATTTCTTGGAAAAGAAAATTGAAATGAGTAGTTGTAAGGATGTAAGAATAGGGTATGGGTAATGTGTAGTGTAGGTTGTACTTGTGAATAGTAGACAAGACATCTACTTTATCGGTTGTTCCGAAAACACGGGAAAAGCTATAACTGTAATTTTTATAGCTCGGAAAATTACGAAATTGATATTTTTGGAATCCTTATAAAATTATGATTCTAATGAATATTCCGGAATATTTTTCTTAATCCGTGGTTCGGGGCACACTTTTCCGTAATTGAGCTCGGGAAGGCTCGGAATTGAAAAATTTCCAAATTTAAAACTTTCAAAGGTTTAAAATGTACTTTAAAACAATAATTCAACTTCATTTACTTTATAAAATTTCTTTTATTATGAAACCGGAAAGCCGGATTTAGGGTTCCTAGGCTTCTCTCACTGGACTCAACTTGGACCGGATTAGGGTTTCGCTTTCAAACTCCCGGGGTTTCCTAGCTACTGAGAATACCAGGGTTTACAACCTCCCCACCTTAGATAAAGTTTTGTCCTCAAAACGGAACTGACGTACCTTGTCCCTCAAATATCTCGGGGTACTTCCTTCGGATTTCATCTTCAGCTTACTAGGTCGCTTCCTCAAAGGCATGATTCCTCCATACACTTTAACGTAGTGAATGTCTTTGTTTCGTAGCCTTTGAGTTTTCTTATCTAATATCTTCACTGGGTGTTCCTCATATGCCAGGTTTTCCTTCAACTGAATTGGTTCCAATTCCAGAATCCTTTCTGGGTCGGCAACGTATCTTCTCAAAACTGACACATGGAATACATTGTGGATCTCGAACAAATTTGGTGGTAGGGCTAGCCGATATGCTAGATCTCCGACCCTTTCTAAGATTTCAAAAGGTCCAATGTATCTTGGGCTTAACTTCCCTTGTGTGCGCATCCTCTTAATACTTTTAATCGGATTTATCTTTAGGTACACGTGATCACCCACCTTGAACTCAAGTTCTCTTTTTTCACTGAGGCAGTTCAAAATGCTTTGATCGAATCAATTTGATGATTCTAGCTATTGCTTGCTTACTCCTTCAGCATTCAATAAGCACAAACCAACCTATCACATTCTTGCTGCTGTCGCTTGGAATTGCATGTGGTTTTGCTGGAAAGCTCTGAGTGCATATCACTGGCTTTTATTCTGGGAAATCCTTTACATGGTTCACTTTCTGTCGAATGTTTCACCATCAGCATTATTTGTCATCCTCCGTGGGCCAGCCATTGTATCCGAGGAGACAAACAATAAAGCAATAATGATACCATACTGGGTGTACCGAACTTTGTTCTACTCTACTGTGCTAGTGTTTCTTCCATCGTTTTGTGGTCTTATACCTTAGGAAACTCTTCTGAGTGGAAGGATCATTTCCCACCCCAGGTGGTAGGTAGTTTCACTGGAGGTGATGATTTAAACTAGTAGCACTTGTACAAGCTATTGGGATTTTGATACAAGGTCTCTACCTATCTAGTTTTTGTAAACTAATCATTGCTTTCTTGCTTAAAAATGGTGAGAAGGGTTTATATTGAGTTCTAAGGGCATTCAAGTTCATAGAAGCTGAATTTGTATTTTAACTGATACATCTGTGTCACATGTAAATTGTAGCTTTGAATCTTTGATTGATTCTCCTTAAAAAAAAAAAAAGAAGAAGACCTACTGCTTTTCTCTCGGTTCCAGTCCAATGTCGATTCTTCGCAAAAAAATAGCATCCTCCCATATTATCCAACCACTGATAAGCAAACAGGAAATGGTACCAAAGTTGGTGTTGAGAATTTTAATGGGATGCTTTGGTATATATCGAAAGCCCATCTAGCGAGTGTGACGAAAATATCTATGCTAGTGTTATCAGTTCTCGTACTGCACTTAAGACATTGCTACTAGAGAAGCAAATCTATGCCCGGGTATTGAAGTTTGGATATGCATTTGTTTCCTTTGTTGGGAATTCTCTTATTACGTTGTATACGAGAACGGGTTGTTGCGATGATTCATTATCGGTTTTTGGTTGTATGTTGGAGAAGAATGTTGTTCCTTATAATGCTTTGATAGCTGGCTTAGTGGAAAATTATGAGAATCAAAAGGCACTGCAGGTTTGTAAACTAATGCATCAACAGGGTGTTGTGGTTGATAAGTTTAGCTTTTCCATGCTGTTAGGATATCCCCTGAGTCCAATAATTTCCATTGTGGGATGGTCTTCCATTGTCTTGCTGTGAAGCTTAAACTCAATACCAGTGCATTTGTTGGAAACTTGTTAATGACAATGTATGCGAGCTTCAACTATTTGGACTATGTGGAGAAAATTTTTGTGGATATTAGTAAGAAAGATGTTGTTTCTTGGAACACCTTTTTTTTGCTGTGTTTACTCAGTACGCTGATTATAAGAAGGATTTGTCAATCTTTGAGGAGATGGTAGCTGAATTAGACATGATTCTTGACAAGTTTACTTTTTCTAGTGCAATTATTACTTGTGCTGGGCTTGCTTCAATACGTCATGGAAAACAGATTCACACTCAATTTATTATGACAAGGTTATGGCAGGATGTTGGAGTTGGTAATGCCCTCATCAACAAGCATGCCAAATGTGGCTACATTTAATCTGCATGTAATACATTTAGTGGCATGCATTTTCAGAATCTTGTCTCATGGAATACTATGGTCGCTGCATTGGGTAATCATGGGCCAGTTAAGAGAGCCATTGAGACCTTCGAGCAGATGAAAGCTATAGGAGTAAAACCTGATCATGTCACATTTGTTGGACTTCTGGTGGCATGCAATCATGCAAATCTAGTGGAAAAAGGCCTTGTTTATTTCAACATAATGGAAGAAGAGTATGGGATATCTGCTGACCTGAAGCATTTTTCCTACCTCATTGACATGTTGGGATAGGCTAGAAGATTATCTGAGGCTGAGGAGTACATTAGCAAACCTGCTTTTGGCAATGATCCCATAATCCTAGGAAGCTTGCTTTCTTCATGCCGATAACACAAAAATGTTCTTATCGGGAAGAAGCTGGCCAATAGACTAGTAATGCTTCATCCAGTGACCACATCACGTGTTTTGTTGAATTGACATTTTTTCATTAGAAAGTGAAACTACACAAATGACTTCTATCCAACCTTATCTCTGTGGAGAAATGGTACATGGTGTTCTTATGCTAAGACTTCACCTCTTTTACAACAAGCTGAGTATCATCGAAGATTCCATAAAACGCAAGTAAAATCAACTTGCCAAGAAGGATCATTTACATGGAGCACAAGCGAGAGATGATTTCATATATAAAGGAAGTATGCCAATACACTATTGTTTCAAGAATGGTATAATTTCAATATGAAGACGATATGCTCATCGGATGATACTACAGGAATATCTCTCAAGAGAATTCAATTGTTTGACAATATTACCCCGGACTTTTGCATTGCGAGCTATCAAGAAACTGATACACCAAGCAGCGGTGCAGCTAAGTTATAGCGCACATGCACTGGATGAGGCTTTTGTCATTTGAAAGGAGCTTAATTAATGCCCAAATCCCTCAGATATGGTCCGAAGTGCTTTGGTCAGGGGGCAAAATGTAGATGTATGGATTTCATTATAAAGGCTTTAAGCCTGATTTATTATTTGGATTTAACTCTCAGAGTTAAAGTGACAGGGCTTAGAGAGTTAGGCCCAATTATATTGGGATGATCATGAGAGAATTGGCATGGAAGGCTTGGAGTAGGGCCCATTGAAATTGGCCTGCCCAATTCCAACCTTTCTCAAATTGGCTCACACACATTACAATGAAGGCCTCAATGGGCCTGGGTCCATAAGGGAGCCCACATCCATATCCATAATGAGAGGGACTCATCCTGGCCGTTGGTCGTCTGTCTCATCTGACGGACGACATCGACAGCTAGATTCTCTATAAATACTTTAGTCCTTACCTCATTTGGATAAGGTGAAATCTTGGACAAACGCCGTCGTGCTGCCAAATTTCCGCCCTGGTGAATCAAACACTTGATTTATTCAAGAACATACACGAATCCATAGTACTCAGTGAGGTTGATGCTCTTCAGCTCCCTCACCTGTCACACGTGTGTTAGAGCCTATTAAAACTGTCTACTCCTCCTCCCTACACGATTCTCTCTTGATCATCCTTGCACGTGTTGTTTCCCTAGGTCACTGTAGCGCAATAATCACGCGCACGCACGTGATCGTTGCATCCAGATTCATACCCACACAGAATGCACCCATAGTTGCTCCATTGGTGATAAGATTTAAGAATAACTAGATCAAATTTAGAATGATCTAAATATTTTTTACTGAGGACACAGTCGAAGGTCAACTAATCCACTTACTTCTAATATTTTTTTACATGAATCATAGTATTGATTTGCATACATGAATATTCCTAATTCACCGAGCCTTTTTACGAGTTCTAACTACTTTACTACATTTCCAAAACCCATGATTTATATAGGCAAAATCCAACCAATCTAGACTTTAAATAACCAAAGCAATCTAATAGTGAACATTAAGGGTTCTATCTCTTTAAATACATGGTAATTCCTGTCATTATGGGATCTAGTTTTCGGTTTTAGACCTAAACGTTCTTTAAGAGCTCAAACTAGTAGACCTTCACCATCATCTCCCACAAATATGAGAGCCTATTGAGATTATATCTTTGTTGTTTGAGCACCAGCAACACACAAAGTATTCATTAGCATATTTATTATTGAGTTCTTCAATTGGACTCACACTAGACATCATCATAAATAAGTTTTGAACTAGGAACTAACCAACATGTACCAATGGCTCCAAACAGGGAACCAAACCAACTAGCTAGTTTAGCAAGTTCAACCCCCAAAATTGCCTACCTAGTAGTTTACAAATTGTCAATTTAAGAACCAATTGTAGATTCAGTTGAACCATATGAACCATGTTGGTCCCACTTTAATAATCAAGAGGGGGGCTTGAATTGATTATTAATAAAAATAATATTTTTTGCATTTTAAAAATTATTCCCCTTTGGTTTTAAATACGAGAATAATATAAACAATTAAACAAATATAACAATTAAATTGGGAAATTAAAAAGATAGAGATTAGAGAATCAGGCAGCGATTTATAATGGTTCCGCCTTGTGCATCAGTCTACTCTTCCAGCTCTTAGCCGAGGACCTCATTATCCTACAAGTTAATTCTACTATATTCAATAATTTCAAATTACAAAATAGTGCAATCATCTCTGCTCAATTCTCACAACTATCCTCAAGCTACAATCGATCTACAGAGTCTAATCCTATAATTGAGCAATCAACTAAGAAGGTAACAATACGTTCCTTCTTTTACACAGATCAAGGGAACACAAAAGCAAAAACAATAATCGAAGCAAGATGAAGAGCATTAGAAGAATGTCTCTCTCTTGGTAAAAACAAAGACAAAAACAAGCAAAATGAAGAGCGTTGTCTTTCTTCAGAATACTGTATATCTTCTCCTTCTTCTCTGTCTCACAAGATATACTCCCAATCTTCAAGGTTCAAGAATTCAAAGTGGATAAACTTTCTCCCACATATCTCGGATGAAAGATAATGATCCTTATCTTCTTTTTCAAATTCAGATCTTGCTTGAATCTTATCTTCTTTTCAAAATTCAAAAGCCCGCCGATGAGAGAAAATATCTTTCTCTTCTTCTTTGTGTCTTTGTTCTTTATTCTTCTTTTGATTTTGAAATTCTAAAACAGATATATGATGATAAGTCCAGCTTGATTTTCGTAGAAAAATCTGGCTTATATTTGAAATTCGAAGCTTTGAAAAATGGATCAACATCATCCGATCTTCACTTATCCTCTTTTGAATTCTCAGCAAAATCCCATGCAAATAGATAAAAGATTTACTTGTTCTTGTCTTGATATTTGTAGACACTCATAATTCGCTTGTCTTGAAGGAGAAAAATGTGTAACAACTGTTCAAACATAATCTGATACTATTCATGAAGTTTAATCCATTCGATGAGAGAGAACATTGATAAAAACTTTAAATTCCCTTGGATATCAACCAAGTTAAATGGAACAAATGAGTATATTACTCAAATAAACCCATTTACTTGGAGCTAGGCCTTCAAGATATTTAATTGTACTAATCTGGAATGAATTTAGTCAAGTTTAGGAAGATGAACAGTAAAATCACGTTGAAACAGGTTGCTATCAAAAATTGCAGGTGATCCTCTAGACAATCCTCTAAACATTCCTCAGGATAACTTATTGAAACTTCTATCTTCATCTTTCTGATATATATCCTCTAAAATATCTTCTGAATAGTCTTCCGTATATCAGATAATAACTCTTGTTTTTTATTTTCACTGATACAACCTTCTGGAGTATCGTTTGGATAATCTTCTATATATATTTCAAAGACTCCTAATACTGTTCATTTTTTACTGCAAATGCTGTCAACCTTCTATGATAACTTCTAAATGACCTTTTGGATACCTAATACTATTCATTTTTCGTCTTTCTCTTTAACTTGAAACTACACACTTAATAAACTCTTTAGTAAACTTTTTACACTTTTGTTATCATCAAAACCTATTTTAAGATAATCTAACAAACCATGCCATAAAAATAAAAGGAAAATCACAAGAAAAATTGAAAAGAAAACATAATTATAAATATGAAAGAAATATTCAAATTATTCTCACATGAATAGTGAAAATTATTTCTTATTCACAAAAGTTAATGTGTTGTTATAAATAACACAAGTAATAAATATACTTAAAATCAATTATTGTTGAGTTTATATAGATTTCAAACCAAAGTGAATTTTTCTTTTCTTATCAACAAGACTTGTTTTTATGTTTGTGGACTCACTTATATCTTAAATATTATGCAATCACACATTGCCATTACAACTAAAATTGGAGGTGTTTGTGTATGAATAAATGCACAACTCAAAAACTTTTTTAATTAATGGCTAAAAACATCTTTTGCTAGGCCCAATTTTATTTAAAGTTAAAATTTTTTTTGCATTCTTTTTACTTAACTATAATTATTTTTTTTTAGATATCATGGTTCACTATTCCTAACTAGCCTTTAGAGATAGAAATTTTATAATGAAAAATTTCTGTCTCTGAAAAAATGAATTAACAACAGATTTGTAATGGATTTGTAATGATATAAATTATAAATAATTTTATAATTTTTATGTGCTTTTTGCAATTGAATTTGTGATGAATTACAAATTAATTTACGATAGAACTTTTTCGGTTATAAATTTGTCTCTAATTTTAGTTGGAAATATAATATTTGAGCACCATTTTTTTTATCTTTTCAAATTCTATTGCTACAAATCTGTCTCTAAACTAAATTATTATATGTGTGCATATATATAATTATGTTTAAAATATAATTTTAATTATGGATACCAAATACAATATATATAAATGTGTAATATATAATATGGACTTATATTATATTTATAAATTAATTTTATTATGTAATATATTTATAAAATATGTATAATCCTATGTATTTATAACAAACACCATATATTTTATTTATATTATATTAATTAATATATTATAAATAATAAACTATACTTAAGATATGTTTATTATAAGCATATATATATTTCATGAGTTATTTTTAATGTCTCTTATATTTTTTTACATTTTTATATAAAAAAATTATAACATAATACTTGACAAAATATATGATACCCCTCAAATATAGGTTGTGGAACTCTAATCACTGAGGTGTCTTTTGGTGTAGTAGCTTGGAGTTCGTCAAAATATGTGATACCCTCAAGTATATATCGTGAAACTCTAATCATAGAGGCACCTTTTGGTATAATGGCTTAGAGTTGGGTGAAACTCTAAAATTAAGCATGCTCTAGGTAGAACAATCCCAGGATAAGTGACCCTTTGGGAAGCGCTAGCACCAAAAGGACAAAACCATATGGCATGTGGCCAAAGCAAACAATATCTCGGTGGGCGGAGTTTCGAGACATTACATGTGGTATCAAAATAGTTCACCAGCCAGAAGTAAGGGGTGTGTCTTCATTGCTTGGTATGTTTTTGGACTTATGCAATGAAACTGACGAAGACGTCAATTCTATAAGTGGGGAAGTATGTGATACTCCTCAAGTATAAATCATGGAACTATAATCACAAAGGCGCATTTTGGTGTAATGGCTTAGAGTTGGTTGGAGCCTTAAAGTTAAGCGTGCTCTAGGTAGAGTAATCCC
Organism: Combretum micranthum; assembly: GCA_024138025.1. Lineage (NCBI taxonomy): Eukaryota > Viridiplantae > Streptophyta > Magnoliopsida > Myrtales > Combretaceae > Combretum > Combretum micranthum. The sequence goes on along the minus strand of JAMXBD010000188.1, from coordinate 746,436 downwards.
AAAATAGGTGATCCCTTAGGAAGCACTGGCACCAAAAGGACAAAATCGTGCGGCGTGTGACTATAGTGGACAATACCTTGATGGGTGGAGTTTCGAGGCATTACAAGATTTTATAAAAACATAATAAAAGGTTTTACTCCTACTGGAGCAAACCAACTTTCTAAGAAACAAAACCTTATAAAAACATTTTATAATCTACCATTAAAGGTAGATCTACAATTTCAAAACATTTAAGCTCCATAGGCTACTTAAAGAATATTATAGATTTCAAAATATAAATCCAGCTCTTAAAACATAAATAAAAACAAATACAAATGATATCCACGACCCTAACCTACATCACTCATCAAACATCACTCAAAACCCGTGCTAAACATCATCACATCCATCATCAACATCAACACCACAACCATCACATCACATTCATCCTCATCAATCATTGAATCAAAACCTGGAAAAAGAACAACAATAGTAATAATGAGCCAAAGTCCAGTACACAGTAACACAATCACATACGGAGTGACACACGAGCTTAACTAAATGTAATGCATCAACCAAAAAGTTATTATCTTTCCATTAAAAAAAAAAACAAATCAACACTGGAGTACTCACACTCCGAAACAGGCCAAAGGGAATCTGGGGGTCCTGAGTAACCGCACGATGCTTAGGGGTTGATATAAGTAACCCAAATACCTATATCTCCTAGATGATATAATCGATAAAAAATAATAGCGTCTTCTAGGGCTCACAGCCATTACACACTCTTTACTTAATCTTAGTCAATAACATCTTCTAGTTCAATCAGTCCCATAAACGTGAACTAAACCATGTTATATCACCCTAAGCTTAAGCAAACATTACGCCGATACTGTATACCCCATTAGCTATCTGCAAAGCCACATACAAATTGGCACCATGGCACCATGGTATACCATCATCATGGTAGAGGGTGGCTAAAACACCTAAACTACCGTGCCTCACTTGAGACAAGGTTGTCGCTCCTTAGACCGCTTCAACGGCACACATACAAAACAACACTCAATACTTAGGCCGTCTTTAAATTTTAATTCATTTTAATATGTCTATCCTAGCATCCAACATGCAATTACTGTGTATCATTTATGTGAAATCCAAACAGAGGCTTAGGCACCATTTCAATTAATAATCCAATTAGATTAGAAATCTAAGCAAACGATTTCTATAATTAAAAGTAGATAGCTATATTCAACATAAACATATCATTCTAGGAAGCTTGAGCATGTAATACTTGAGTATTATATGTGGCAGTAATGCCTTAATTAAATTTATGGAGTTACAAAATAATATATAGCAATAATATAATATGTTATATATAAGTAACATCATAATATACTACTTAAAAATAAAGTATATTTCAATAATGAAGTATGTAAAGTAAAATGATTACTATGAAAGGTAAATTTAGTATATATAAAAATATATGAATACTTTATTTTATTTTAATAATGTATTAATAAAAAATATATATCCATAGCATTTATAATCTTTATATATATATATATATATTATCAATTTTATAGTCATAATTCATTAAATATAAAAAAAATTTATATGTATCTTTCATAATTTATATATACATACTATATTATTATAAGATATAATAACATATTTTCTAAAAATATATAATATACTACTTAAAAAATAGTGAATTCAAATAATAAAATATATAATATAAAATAATTAGCTAAAAATGTAAAGTTAGTATATCTAAATATATAAATGGATATTATATATTATTTTAATAATATATTAATGGAAAATTGATATTTATATTATTTATTGTATATTTGTTATATATTTCTAACAATAAGCTTTACATAATTTCTTAAGTGTAATAACAAATGATAAAATATATATATATATATTACTTAAAGGTATATAGTTACTAATTTAATATAAAATATGAAATAAGTAATGTAAAAAATATAATTATTATATATCATTAAATATATATAATTTTTATATAATATTATGTATAAACATTCTATATAATATTTTTAATAATATTATTATATTTAGGAAAAATTGTAATGTACTACTTAAAATATTATATATTAATAATAAATATATAAATAAAATATTTATTATAAGATGTAAACTTAGTATATATTAATATTATATATTATTTTAATAAAATATTAGTCAAAAATCCCTCATAAATAAGTAAATTGAAATTATAAAATAAAAATTAGTAAATTAAGTTAGTAATTAATTATAAAAGATATGTAAAATGTTTTACAGTTAGGATATTGTAAATTGTGATATCTTTTAAATAAACTATAGTAGAACTTTATTAATGAAGATACGAATTGTGCCATCAATTTAATGCTTATCAAAACTTCAATTTTAAATATACTCAATGCATAGCATTCCAAGATAGATAACCTCCTAGGAAGAGCAAACCCAAGAATAGGAGGTGAATGAGAATTTTTTCAATAATTTATCTTAGAATTAGAGATAGATTTTCAATGGAAATAATTTTATTTATTATTTTTTAAATAAGTATTTACTAATAACCAATTGTAAATCATAGACAGATCTACATCAGAAATTCCATTATAAATTTATAACAAGTAATAAATATGTCTTTAAAAGAATTAGCGACGATAATTTTAGAAACAAAATGTGACAGAAATTATAGGCCTGTTTGGATTGTCATTTTGCGTCATTTTGATGTCGTTTTTAAACCTAACCGATACAGGTATGATACCGATGAAAAACCAATAGTTCTACTCATAAACTGATCAAACTGAACCGATATCGATACTAAACCAATACTAAACCGAAACGATCTGATGCAGATAAAAATCTTACAATCCAAATAGGCATAGTCTTTAAAAGTCTTTTGAGATAAATTTTTCACTTTTAAAAATAGAAATTTTTTTCTCTAAACTAAAATTTCTTGTAGTGATAAGAACTAAAAATTCCGAAGAACCATGCGCCAAACCAACCAACCCCACAATTTTGGTTCCAATTCCTTTATTTTTTATCTAAGATTCGATAGTTCCAGTTCGATTCCTAAACCAAACGAACCATAATGACATCTACCTACACCCCTTAAAAGATTATCAAAAGTTATTCACTTACTATTAAACCATTTTCACTTTACTAAAATCTACCTTTCAATTAATCTTATACCCAAAATCATATAAACTCCACAATTCCATATTTTATAAAAATAACCACAAAAGCAGCATCCGCATCTTTCAAATTCAACCATTATCGCATTTCTCATTATAATAAGTACACAAAAAGCATAATTAATGTCTCCCATCTTTTAAATTATTTTAATGTAATTCTGCGCATAAGTCAACGTATCACATGCAAGTTGTTATGAGTATATAAAATGCGAAGCTAGCTCTTACCATTTGTCCTGATACTACATTTTTTTTTTTTTTTCATAAAATATATCAGTAACGACCAAAAGCGTAAAGTGTTTTCTTTTTTTTTCTTTTTTGCCTTTTTCTAAGAGAAATACCCTCAGATTGTGACATAAATAATAAAATTGTGCTGTAGTAACTATGTACACTGAAATACAGGAGTAATTAATAATTACGGCGGAATTTTCATGGAAAGCGTTTTCGAGTCGGATACTAGGAGAGAAATTTAAGGTCAAGCGCCCGACTCTGACCTATTCACGAGTAAGAAGCCAATTTGGGGCTGTTTGGATTTTTTTCATTTTATTCGTATCTTTTATCGTCTATCATCTGTATAAACCAATAATAATATTGCACCAAAACTTCACTAGCCATGACACGAGCACAGAGGATAAGTATAAACCAAACACTACGACTCTATGTGAGCTGAGCTACTCTTAACCCATTTAAATTCAACTTGCTTTAAGCTTGATTCAACTTAATCTCGTTTAATAAATGAGTTAAGTTGAGGTATAGAGTAAAACTCATTTATTTAATCAAATCAAGCTCAAGTTTCAACATAGCTCACAAGCCAATGCACAAGTCGGCTATTTAGGCTGTGAGCAAGTTCATAAGCATACTTGATAAACAAGCTCGATTATCAAAACAAAAAATTAATACACAAATAATATATATACAAATATAACTTGCTATTTATTTATTATTCACTCGTATATTTATTTATTTTGTTTATTTAGTTTTTAAGATTTTATATTATCTAAACAAATAAAGCTCAAGCTCAGAAAAACTCATTAATTTAAATAAACCAAGCTCAAACCTAAATTTCGGACTTAATAAAAAGCTTAGCTTGAGCTTCATAACTTTTAAATGAGTTGAGTTTGAACCTTCAAAAACTTTGCTAGGTAAAACTTATTTGCAATGCTACTCGAAACCATCAAATACTCTACGGATACTCTGCCTATAAATATGTGATGGTAGTTATCAATCATTTTTTAATACATGATAATGATAATGGATAGTTAATTACTAAAAAATTACAATCCATATTTTATGCTAATAAGCTATTGTCTGCCTAAATATGATTTGCGTATATCCGCCACGTATGTAACATATATTACCAAGCACGTTTTTATGAACCTGGCCAATACGATGTAGTCGTCTAATTGACCAAATTTTCTAAGAGATTGGGTCAACGCTTTGCCATCTCACAAATAATAGGGGTACTCATATATATATATATATATATATATATAACTTCTCTAGACTTATATAAAGCAATAATTAACTAATGATATGTAACCTATGTGTATGCATAAGGAATATTGTTAAGTATGTAAATCATGCATTAAAATGTTTAATACGTAAGCTTTTGAAATTTTTTTTGCACCGAAGGTTACATATATATACAGATTTATATGATCGCCGTTACTTAAAAAGGCATGGAACAAAGTATTCTGAAAGTCTAGAACTGAAAGCAAATCCAACAATAATAAGAATCTCTCTCCCGTGTGGGCAAGGATTAAATAAATAAACAAAAAGGATATTAGATAACATAATAATAAAAAAGGGATGATAAAAATTAAGAATTATCATATATATAGGATAACGTGTACTTTATACTAAAAGATATAGGACTATAATAATATAATTGCAATATATTGAGTATAACTCAATGTATCACTGTAAAATTAAAGGTGAAAAAGGAAAAAAGTAAGCGTAGTATTTTATATATTTAAAGTACTTTAGGAGGTTATTAATTTTAACAGAGATATTACTTAGTTATACAAGCAAAACTTTACTTAACGTTTGTGTATATAATATGTTGTCGTATTATTATTAAATGAAAATAAATTAAAAAATATTTTATTATATTTATACTAATATGTATGTATATATATCTATTACTATTATTAAGGCAAGATGGATAATTCAACTCCAAAATTCAAGATATAGTTTTTCTTTTTTTTTTTTTTTTCTTGCCACTTTCTCCATGTTGAATAACAGATTTTAGTATTATTAAATCTATCTTTCTCCTTTTTCTTCCCTCTTCTTTTTCATACAATTACTTAATTTTTAAAATGATCAAACACAACCCACCATTACTTAATTTTCAACAACTAAGTTATTGAAATATTTCATTTATTTCGTGCATGTAACTCTTACTGTACACACATAGTGAGTATTATTTTAATATTATCAAACTTTTGTAATTATGTTATGCATTTAATATTTTATGAATTTAGTAAAGCTAAATGGGTATACCCCATTACCTTTCTTGATAACGCACGGAAACAGGGAGGAGCTAGCTCATCCTAGGTACGTACTAGGCATCGACGGAAAGAGGCCAAAAGGGGAAGAAATAAAAGAAGTGCACACTCTGGAGTTTGTGTCCCCACTGCACAGCATTTCAATCGTCATAAATGAGAACATCGATATGTCTACAAACTTGTTCATTTAATATATTTATATACATGTATATATTCGGAAAAATATATATATCATATAATAAAATGTTAATTGCATAATAATGGCATAATTTAATAAATGCAAAAGCTAAAATTGAAATATGAAAAAAAATGTTTAACATAATATAAAATATATGTTTTTCAGAAAAATTAATAAAAATAACATTGAAAAATATCAACAACTTTGCTACATAAATATTTGCTTTTTTAAAAATGCGTAGGAGGTCATTTAATTAATTTGAAACTTGCATTGCATGTTCACATTGGGGGTTAGGATTGCAATTAAAACGAACCAAGACAGTATGGTTCAAAACTCAAATTAAGCTTAAAATTATTAGCTCGAGCTTGTCTCAAAATAGTTAATATATAAACTCCAGTTTAATTCAATTATGATTCGTTTAAACTTGATTTATTAAAATAAATCTAATTCAAATTTGATTCATGTTATATATCAGTTTTTTTCATAGAAAATCTTGCACCTTGGTGAACCCGTAATTATCGAGATAAAATGCTATCCAACACACCATATATCAAGGAATTTCACCATAACAAAATATCAATCGTTACATTATGATGTCTACTTTAAACCTTTGAATATGGGACAAGCTACCAAGAGGAATTAATAATTACGTGACTCTTCGTCCCAACATCAGTCAACGACGAAAGGAAGTTTTATTCTATTAAAAAGATAAAATACCAGGTCAAGACAACTGCGATAAATAACCAATATATACATATATATATATATATATATATCTCAAAGACCATTGGTTGTATGGGTAGTCTTCTAGAAAATATTAAAAGGACAAAAAAAAAAAAAAAAGGCACTTCTTTTGGGAACCAAACTTTCTAGAATTTCATGTACTAGAGCCTGAAGATAAATAAATCTAGTCTTTATTGTTTGTTTTTCTTTTCTTTTTTTTTTTTCCCTTACACACCGTAATATAAAGTATGATTTCTTCATTTAATTCGGTTCATGTAAAAAATGCTTACGTTGTTAAAAACTTCTCATGTGTACATGCCGCGATGCAAAACCCTCACCAAGCACGGCCGTTCGCTTGATGCTCCGCCTCTTCCTGCCGAGAAACCAAATTCTCGAGAGTTGGAAATAAAAAAATTAATAAATAAACTAGTTTCTTTTTAAGAGCTAGAATGATTGTTAAAATAAAAAATCTAACTTTTACTATTTGATGAATTTATAACTCTATGACATGGTAAAGGGTTAAATTTAATTATATAAAATATTTGGATATGATTCTTGGATTATGTTATGGAATGACTTAAAATAGATTTGATATAATAGACTTAAAGTAAGATTTTGGATCAGTCTAGTCTATCAATTATTAATTTTTCTTAGAGAAGCTCATACATTTAAAAAAAAACTCTCTGCCAACATCAACTTAAAATTAGCCCTGAAAGTATCTATCAATAGGAGGACTTTTTTTAGCTGTTGACACTCCATTTAATCCCACGAACATCATCAACAATCCTTTAATTGATAAAGTCAAAGATAAAAAAAAAAGTGCTTCTATCGTCAAATTGTAATCATCGAAAAGTCAAAGATTATATGCCTACTAATAACCAGTGAAGTTTAAATGGACGTTTTTCCTTACTGGATTGAGTATTTACTTTTAGAGTAAGATTCTTTAGCTAAACACTAGGATTAAAGTTTATTTTGTTTAGATTAGCTACTAAATTTTGATCGTAGTAATCTAATTACATGAATCTAGTTTGGTTAGACTAGTGGGCACCAGCATTGTAAGTCATGAGCTATAAAAAGAAAGATGCTTAAATTAGTGAAAGTCAGAAATTGCGTACTCTCAATGACAAATTTCTCTTTTGGTTTTATTTATTTTGCTTGAGGAAAGCAAAATTACAAGTGTAGGAAAGTTGATAAAGGCATTTATACTCATATTCTATGGGGAAAATCGTGCTAAACTATTATTAATTTTATAGAAAGTATAAGGAAGTTGCACTTAATTATGCTTATTTTGATATTTCAGATCTTGGAGGACTTAAAGTGCAATTATAAGCAAATTAGAGGAGCTTTATGCAATTAAAGGGAATTAGAAGAGTTAAGCCGACTAAAGACAAACAAAGCCACCAGCCTTCAACAACAAAAAGGAACACCGACAGCTACACTGTTGGTTTTACACCGGCCTTGCATATACACAGATTTGAAAAAGTTAATGATGACTTCAACGCTATCAGCTTTAGGCCGGCCTACTTCTAATGTTGCTACCAAAGCCACCAGCCTTCATTTTGGTGGATGGCTCCTCTATTTCTTCTTATCAAATTGCCTTGTGTTGTTGCTCTAGGAGATATCTTACAATCGCACCATCATAACTTCATATCATAGAGTCTATTTTAGGAAAACTTATATTAGATTTGTTGGAGAAAGTTGTTCCTATTCGAAGCGGTTATTGATTGAGAAACTTGGAATCACCTTGGAGATTGAAGACTTTTGCTCTTAGATTTTATTGGAGTTTTGCCACTAGGGTTCCCACACAATTGTTAATTGGATTGGTGACTTTTGAATTATTTATTCTTTTATGCAATTCAATTTCTTGATTTTCTTGTTAAATATGAATTCTCTTGCAATGACTCCTATGAATAGTGATTGTGTGAATTACTCTATGTTGTTCTAAGTTTTCTTTGTGGGAATATGATGAAATCTAGAATAACTAATATGATTGTAGCCATGTTATAAAATTAATAGATATGCGAGATATTCATATTGTAATTCTACTATAAATCGTGTTTCTTGATCAAACTAGGTTTATAGGAATCTTAATAACTCGGAAGGGAAATTAAGGTTCAAAAAGAACTCTTGATTAAGGTTGAATGATATATGCGGAAGCGAAGTTGTTTAACTTGATTAGAAATTGTTCGAGAGGTTAAAGTAATGTTTCTAGTTAATATCTCGCTAAGGGATTAGAGGATATTAATTTAGGGCATTAGTCAATCATAGAATTATAGAATTGGAAGATTCATAGTTGTTGAAATGGCCTAAACCTAAGAACCTGGCTAATTTAAATATAAATCTAGTGCATGAATTATGTATGCATGTATTAGTGAAATTTGTATATTTTTTTAATGGTTTTAAATGTTTTGGTATATAAGAAATGAATTTCTACATGTTAAGTATGTTAATGGAATTGATGTATGTGTTGGGTTAGTGTAAAGTGTATGTGTTTATGATTATTTAATTGGATTTTAATGTGTGTATTATTAATGTTAATATTGTACTTGTATTGATATATATGTTTTGAAGTGATTAAAAATTTGATAAATAATGTTTGAAGCAAGAACTAAGCCTAGCAGAAAATTAGAACAAAAATAAGCCCAACTCATTTTAATTTTGATCCAAAACCAAGTCCAAACCCATGCAAATTAAAGCCCCTAATCTAGCAGCCCCTAAAGTCAAGTTTTTGATAAATATCAAGTCTAATTCTTGTAAAAATTTGTGTGAAAAATCTTAATAACCAGAGAGACCCAAAAGAAAAGCCAAAAACACCACTTTTCATCTTCCAAAGCTCACCCAATTCAAGTTCAAACATCACCTATATTTTTCTCAAGTAAGACCATGATTTTTTTGTGGCGTAACCATAAAACCCAGCCCAAGACTCTAAAAGTATGTGTTTGTTATGTTAAGAACATATTTGTTAGTTTAAGGTTTTGTTAGAATATGAGTTTTTATGTTAAAATAAGTTTTGATGATTTACATGTGTTAGTTATGTATTGAATGAATATCTTGATGGTATATGAGTGATTAATTGTGCTAAGTAAATGAAAAGTAGTGTGGAAGTGAATAAAGTTAGAAATGAGTAGGGTTAGGTAGTTTAGAGTAAAATGTATGGGCTAAATGAGGGTGGATGATGATTTGTGATTGAAATGGTAGAAATGAGTGTTTGATGAGGTTGAAATGAAGATTTTGAGTGTTAAAAGAAGTTAGAATACATATAGATCAAGGTTTGGTGTTGAAAATGTGTTGAGAGGAAGTTTGGAAATGAAAACTTGGGTAAAAAGTTTTGTTTTTGAACAGGGGAGGTCTGCAATTTTTCAAAAATCTGTGCTACATTTGAAATAGCCATAATTTCCCAAATCATGTTTTATAAATGTGTTAATGAATTTATGCATGATTATGAAGCATGATGAATATGATTTATGCTAGTATATGATATATGTGTTGTGTTAGTGTGTTTAAATATTGATATATCTTAGTGTAACTTAGGTAAAAAGTTGTGTTTTCGAACAAGGGAGGTCTACAATTTTTCAAAAATCTGCGCTGCATTTGAAATAGCCATAATTTCCAAATCATGTTTTATAAATGTGTTAATGAATTTATGCATTATTATGAAGCATGATGAATATGATTTATGCTAGTATATGATATATGTGTTGTGTAGTGTGTTTAAATATTGATATATCTTAGTGTAACTAAATATTGAGTTTATGAATTTATAAGTGTAATAGAGTATATGAAAATTAGTTTAAAACAAGCTAAATATGTTTACTATATGTTCCCAAACTCAGCAGAAAATTTGGACAAAAGTAAGCCCCAAATGCACTGATTTTAAGCCAAAAATGAGCCCAAACCCATGCAAAATTAAAGCTCATGCTTAGGCAACCTTAAAGTCAATGTTTGGATAAGATTAAGCCCCAAATACTTGCTAAACACACTTCTAAAATCATACCAAAAATCCATACGAAATTCTTCATCTTCTTTTCCAAACTTTGTGCTCTTGTCTTCAAAACCTTGCATCCCATAACCTTAAACAAGAACAAGACTAGGTTCTAGAGCTTCTCAACAAGCCAAGCTTCCTAAGGTAAGTTTATACTTGTTTGAAAACTCATTTGTTTGTTTAAGTTCCTTTAGCTTATATGAGTTTTGTGTTATAATGAATATGCTTGTTGAAATTGGTTCTTGAGTTGTTGCATGTGTTATTTGTGTATGAGGTAGGATTTTGATAATATATAAGTTGTTGGTATGTGTTAGATAGGTATTAAGGAGTGTTGAAATGAATGGAGTGGGAATGAGTAGGGTTGAAATGATTTTGAGTAGTTGAAATTGCAAGGTGAAAGGTTGAATGAAGAATTTTGTTTGAATTGGTAAATATGGATATTTAAAGAGTTGAAAGTGAAGATTGTGTGTGTTAAAAGAAGTTAGAATACATATAGGTTAAGGTTAGGTGTTAGGAATGTATTTGAGTGAAGTTTAGAAATGAAAACTTAGACAAAAAGTGAGTTTTCGAACAAGGGAGGTCTGTAATTTTTTCGAAAATCTGTGTTGCAGCATACGTCGCCTCAATGCCACTGGCGTAGAGTTAACACTACCAGTGTACACAGCAACACCATCGGTGTTAGGGGTATCCACGGACGTAGACCGACCCCGTAGAACTCTAGAAAATTTTGAAAATTTTGAGTTGAAATCTACACCTACCGGCGTTTGTATTAACCCTGCCAGTATTGGCAAGCGTAGAATTTTTTTTGCAGACTACACTGCTTGAATGCCGCCAGTGTTAAATGCCAGCGTGTCTCCTACAGTTTCCATTTTCAAAAACTTCCTCAAATATTTTTCAAAGCTTGATATATGATCTTTTGAGTATTTGTTGAGCATGTATGATGTTATATGATGTATAAATACTATGTTATGATCTTGTGTTGAATTTATTTGAATTTCTTTAAGTTTTTTGCTTAGATTTAATTATGTTTATGTATGAATTAAAATTAGAATGTTGATTTGAGACGATTTTCTTGGAAAAGTGCTAGACCTCGCTTGGCTACCCCTGTTAATTCTTGATTTGATTCAGGTACACAGTAACATGCTTGATTCTTTGCTTATGATAGACATACTTTAAATTTACCCTAATTTAAGAAAACTTAAGAATCGTTTGTATGATTGTCTTCTATACCGTTGAATTCGGTTCGAGGAGCGACACCTTGCTCAGATTGGGGGGATGGTAGTTTAGGCGCTTGAACCACCCGTACCATGATGCAATGACTTTCATAAGTGGTTTAGCGTATAGTTGATTGGGTTATTGGTATCGATATAACATTTGCTTATTCTTAAAGAGAAATAATATGATTTAATTCAATTATTTATAAGAACATTTGAATTAGGAGATATTATAGGTTAAGTTAAGTAAAGTTGTGAAACGGCTGAAAACCCTAGAGGAAACTACGTAATCATTATTGGATAGATTCATCTAGGAGATATAAATAACCAAGCTACTTATATCAACCCCCTGAACATCGAGATCGTTACTCAGGTTTCCCCAAATACCCCTGTTATCTGGAGTTTAAATATTCAAGTGTTGTTTAGCTAACTAAAGATTAATTAATAACTTAATGTATGTGGCATTTCCATGTAGCCTAAGCTTGTGTTTTTGTTGCTTGCGTACTAGGCCTTTGGCTCATATTTTATCTATTTCAGGTGGTGATGACTCTGATGAGTTTTATGCGAGTATGGGATATAGTACGAACTTTGAGGACTTCCTAGATGACTTAGAGGATTAGATGTTGGCCATGGACCTTGATGGACTTTATTTTTGTAATAGACTAGCTTGAGATAACTTTAGATATATGTAATAGATATTATAGCTTTGTCTATCTTTTACATCTTTTGTATAAGGCTTGTTATTAGCCTTTGTTTGTAATATCTATAATTAACTATGTATGTCTTAAGTTTATATCTCTTATAAAATGTGATGATAATGATGTTATGTTTTCATAAAAGATTTATTTATTTTTAGTCAATAGTTTTCAATTTTGCTCTTTTGAAGATTTAGATAAATAATTATTCAAACACTTCTTATAGGACAACCTTACATATAATATTGTAGGTTATATGTGGTTGGGGATCCGTAATCACCTATTTTAACTATCAGGGTGAGGTCAGGTCTTTACAGTAGTGTATGCCGCCTCAATGCCACCAGCGTAGGGGTCAACACTACCGGTGTTAAGGGTATTCATAGGCGTAAACCAACTCCATGGAACTATCGGAAATTTTTAAAAATTTGAGTTGCAGTCTACACCGGCTCAACGCCGTCGATATAGATCACAACACTGCCGACGTTTATGTTAATACTGCTAGAGTTGGCAAGCGTAGAATTTTTTGTGCAGACTACACCACCCCAACACCGCCGACATTGAAGGCCGATGTGTCTCCTCCAGTTTTCATTTTCAAAACTTCTTCAAAACCATTTCTTTAGCTTGTTAATTTATCTTGTGATGATTTTATGAGCTTGTATGAACTTATTAGATATATAAATGATATGTTATGACTTTGCTTTAGATTCATTTGAATTTCCATGGGTGTTAAGCATAAAATTAGTTATGTCCTATGTATGGTTTAGAGTGTTTATATTGATTTGAATTTAAATTTCCATGTAACAGTGACTCCTTTGAGTTCCTCTAATAATCATCATTTGAGTGCTTCTATTGGTTCCTTTCATAGTATAGGTACACAGTAATGTGTTTGATTTCTTGCTTAGGATAGGCATAACTAAATCTACTTTAATTTGAGATAAAACTTAAGTTGTTTGAATTGATTGTTTATTACACCGTCAAATTTGGTTTGGGGAGCGGCACCTTACTCAGATTGGGGCACAGTAGTTTAGGCGTTTAAGCCACCCCTGTCATGATGCAATGACTTTCATAAGCGACAAGTTGAGTAATTGATAGGGTTATTGGTATCGGCATAACATTTACTCATTCTTAAAAAAGAAATAATATGATTTAATTCAATTTTTTATGGGAACATTTGAATTAGATGAGATTATGAATTAAGTTAAGTAATATTATGAAATGGCTGAAGACCCTAGAGGAAGCTACTTTTTCATTCATTGATATATCATCTAGGAGATATAAGTCTCCAAACAACTTATATCAACCCCCTAAGTATCGAGATCATTACTCAAGATCCCTAAATCTCTTTGTTGTCTGAAGTTTGAATACTCCAGTGTTGTTTGACTAATTAAAGAATTTATATTAACTTATGGTTGTTGCATTAGCATGTAGTCTAAGCTTATGTGCCACTCATATTTGCTTTCATTACTTGTGTACTAAGCCTTTAGCTCATTATTATACATTTCAAGTGTTGATGACCATGATGAGTTCTACACCACTATGGGGTATGGGACGGATTTTGAGGATTTCCTAGACGATTGGGAGGATTAGAATGACCATGACTTTGATGGAATTTTTGTAATACAATAGATATTGGAAGACATATGTAATAGTTATGACATTTTTGCTAAACTTATGTATTTTGTAAATGGCTTGCTTGTAAGCCTTGTCTATAATATCTATGTGTATATATATGTATATAAGGGAACTATATTATTATATGTAAAATAATGTATTTTCCTATAAAGTTTTTATGAGTTGATAGTTTTTAAAATTTGTTCCCATAAGAGGTGTAGGTAAACAAATATCCAAACTGATCATGGTAATTAACCTTACATATAATACTGTAGGTTATATGTAGTTGGAGATCTAGATTCAACTATTTTAATTATAGGAGTGAGTCCGAGTCTTTACAATTGTAATTTAGAATCTACTGTTAATTTATCTAGCGGGAGCTAATGGATTAATTTGTGGTATCATGACTTTAAAACTTGGAAAAGAGTTAAAGGCTTAGACAATTTCATATGAATATGCACATAATTAATGATTATTATAACATGATGGCAATTTGATTAGTGAAACTAAGGTGGATTCTGTTGTTCACAAACTCAATTGATATAATTTCACAAACACTTTATCTTTTTTCTTAATGATAATCTAGGTTGACTAGTTGAAATTAGTAAATCTCTCTATTCGATTGTCTGAATAATAATAGAATTTAATATTAGTTTAGTAGTTAATTAATCTTCTTGGGATCGACACTCTATTCACTATTATATTACTTGATCTGACTTAGTACACTTGCTAGTAAAATTCGCTCTTATTTTTATCCACACATTCATAGTAGATCAATTTTATTGGTTATAAAAATTAATTTTATATATTTTTCATTTTTTTCCATTTTAAAAAAAATAATGTTTAATATTTTATTTATTTAAATTTTATTTAATATTATTTTTTATTAAATTAATTTTTTTAGATCAATAAGACTTTAACATATATCCATTTAATAGACTTTAATTATAATGACACTTTTGCATGAAACTCAGATCACTTATTTGTCAAAAAAAAAAAAAAACACTAGCCATGTGTTTGCAAATTGGTCAAAACATAGGTCATGTTTTTATAATTAACTCAATTAATATCAACCTTCAATATGCAAATTAGCCCATTACGTCATCTCAAATATTCAATTACATCTACATGTTATCATTAATCACCGATCTAAATCATTAACACACTTGTTCAAAATCACTCTGCCTTTTCCACTAGCAATTGCCCTGTCTTGTCAACTTCTAAATTCTTCCTATTGCATTTTAGGATTTTTAAGCCTAATGTCCTAATTCATGCGCAAAAGAAATAAAAATATATTAGAAGGTTATAATATCCTTAAACACATAGCATAATGGGTGGGATGTTTTACCTTGCGAATTGCGAAAAATGGACTAAATTACTAGTGATCAATTATGGGGCTTATATAGGAGAATAGGTAGGGTTTTCTATACAACTGGTCATATCTATCCATACATTATTGATCCTAATCTTTCATTTGGATATATTATTATAATGGATTGAGCTCAGGATATATTATATTATTATTATTATTATTATTATTATTATTATTATTATTGTTATGTACTTTTCTTTAACAAAAATAGAAATGTAGGACCATTTAATAGTTTAAAAAAAAAAAAAACTGGTCTTGGATTTTCAACACCTCCTATTTTAAAATTTTATTTGACTTCCTATCCTCCTTAGGATATTTCATCTTTTAAATTTAAATATCACTCTATGTATCTTATTATTTCGAACCAGATAGCTACTTTGTGTGGGGCAGTTAATTATTTACGGTTATAGAAGAGCCATTCGCTGTGAACGTTGGATAATGAAATCACAATCCGATGCTTTAATCACGTTGACTTACTCCTGCTTAAAACTTAACTATTTTCAATTAGAGTTACTTAGTTTATCTTAGTAGTTTAACGCCTAATCTCGATAGCCTAAATTTTGATTTTCCACAGCTTAGAATATAATAATTAATAGCAATATTGTATTATAGTAATTAGTTAAGAATTTCCTCGTGAATCACGACCTGTACTCGCTTAATATATTATATCTACACAACTAATATACTAGAGTTATCGAAAACAATTCATTTTCAATTTGAAGATACATCTTTAGTTATTGGTAACTTTTAACGGTGAAAATTAAGCAAACAAGCAATTTGGCATCCTCATCCTAAAACTTTGATTGCTGATATCGTTTTTGTTTTATTTGATTTATTTATACTTTCTTGGTTCATGATCTATTTGATTCATCTTATTTTGTGTTTGTTTTTTAAAAAAAAAAAAAAACAGTGCTAATAGAGATGAAAAGAAAAGTAAATATATACCCCTATTTGAAAATTAAATACCCAATATATGGATTCATTTACCCTTTACTTTATTTAATTATACAAAAATATTTATTTAATTTTTCTTTTTCAATGTATGATTTATATTTTAATTTTTTTTTTAAGTACATGAATTTTTACATCCCACTTTTTCCACCCCAATCACAACCAATATCATAATTATATAACAGGAACAAATAAGATACAGTTATAGTCAAGCAATCATGCACAAAAAGAAAGCAGTCTTTACTTAATTAGTTGCCAAACAAATTTAAATCAAAAACAGAATAAATAGAAATAAGATATAAAAAAATAAAAACAAAAACAAAAAGAAAATACAAACAATATCCATTGTTAAAATTTCATAGTTTTGACAATTTTCTTGTTTTGCCTATTTATTGATGGCATAGGGTTGAAGTCTACTGATTGTTTCGGAAGGATTATTGTGGATTGCACTAGTGCTGAATTAGATTCATGGGTTTTGATTTTTCAGTTATTTCTATTTCAATTGAAAATTTTCAAACATCATTTTTAGATTGTTGAATTATCATTTTTTTTTTTTGTAATGCCCTAAATTTCATCGAGACATATACAGTCACGTATAATACTTCATGTATTACACGCTCAGATTTTTATTTATGTCAAACATTGCTATCCACTTTTAATCTTTAAAATTGTTTAATTATATTTTAATAGAGATGCAACTGGGGCGGGTTTGGGACGGGTCATATAAGGCCTAAATCGACCAGGTTTCTTTATAGGGTCGTCTAAACCCGACCTGCAACCCCATAGAGTTTTTTTATACAATACTCAAATCCGCCCCTATAAGGTCATAGTCCTGACCCAACCCAACCTAGCAACTCAATTGCATTTTACTCTCTCTTTTTTTTTTTTTTTTTCCTTTTTCATTCTTATTATGTACAGGTTCTTGCAAAGTGAATAAACAAGCTAATGTAATATTAACTCCACATTGCATATTCTATATTAATAGCTTCGAAAAAGTGTAATAACAAGACAGTGTAATATCAAAAGCTATTGTATATGTGTGACGCATATTTCTTGTTTTGCAATTTTTTATTTTTATATATACTTTTTTATTTAATTTTTGTATAGGATAAGATACAATTCTTTTGCATTTATGTTCCTATATCGAAATATGTGATTAAGTGTAATACAAATGTAAACACCATTCTAAATAAGAAAAATTTTATTCCAAATTTCTAATACAAAATTTATGAAGCTAGCCTTCTATCTTTTCGAGTTAAAGGTGGTATTTTATTTGAATTTTTCTAGTTGAAAAAAAGGACATTGATGTCAAAATATCAAAAATAATAGAAGATATGCACTTAATAATATTATTAGTTAATAAAATAGATATTTTATATTATATTAATTAATAACTATATCAATTAAAAAATAATAAAATTATTCCTTTGACAAATTATTTAATATTTAATTGTCAACACTAATAATAAGTTGATAACAACAATATTACTTGCCCTCTATCATTATATATAAGTAAAAAAAAAAAATTACTTACCTATAACAACTTGGTAATATGTGAATTATGACAAATATTTTAATTTTAAAATTAAAATTTAAAATTATATATTTTTATAGAAATTTTAGCAGGCTGGGTCGACCCTATAGGATCACAACTACAACTCAAGCCCGACCCACGACTCTATAAGGTCACAAAAGTTTTTACCAAACCCATCCAATAACCCTATATGGTTTTTAGCAAGTCGAGCACCCTGTAATAACCTGCCCAATTGCATCCTTAGATCGTTTTGAGAATAACTAGATTTAACAACTAAAAATTAAGCTTTATAAAAACCTTTTAATATCTACTCTCATAAGTAAGTCAACATTCTACAAAAACAACATCATACACTACTCACTCATGAGTAGTTCAAGATTTAAAACAAAACCATACCATTAGGTATCTCTTATACCTATCTTGATGGTACTTTAAATCTTTAAAGAACTTAAATTATAAAACTCGAGCTCCACCAAACCTTTAAAAGAATATTACAAATTACAAATTACAAATTACAAAATATAAATCCAATCCCTTCATACAAAAATAGACAAAATAAAATCATCGGTCCTACTTCAATTTACTCCTCCCATAACTCCCATAACCCAAGACAACAATCATCAATCATCCAAGAAACACCTGGAAAAGGAAAACAACAACAATACTGAGCCAAAGCCTAATACACAGTAACACAATCACACATAATGTGACACACAAGCTTAAACTAAATGCAATGCAACAATAACAATTTATTATCTTTAATTAAAGTAAACCAAACAATACTAGATCACTTATATTTCCGAACAATCATTGGAATCTAGTGTCCTAAGTAACAGTAGCTACTTAGAGGGTTGATATAGGCAGCCCCAATACCTATATCTTTTATATCTAACTGAAAAGGAAAATAGCCTCATATAAGGTTCACAATCGGTACTCAACGCCACTCATCCCAGCCCATAACATTAGTTTGTTCAATAGTCATAACACACAGACAGAGGAATTCTATACAAATCACAAACTCAGAAAACTCAAAAAGCTTAAACCTATAGTTCTATCTTGAAGCTTTAAGTTACTTGAAATCATTAGAACCACCTCATCGGAGGAGCACTACCTCTGGATTCGACTAATCCAGTCGAACTTCAACAATCCGAAGCTCTGTTGGCATCTGAATCCAATCCAGTTGGATTGTTCACTCCCCAGTACACGCCTGCAAGTTGTCTACAAGCAGATACTTCATTGCTGCATTATCAGTGGTTGGTTTTTACAGCATCATCACATCCATTTTGATCATCTTGAAGCCACTTTGCCCAAAAAGATGCCGACTCCATTTTGTTCTATGTGATGTAGTGATGTTCGGACTTACGGTGTCGGCCACGGGAACTGCTGAGGTTTTTGCATACATTGGACTAAAGGGAAATAAACACACTGGATTGACCAAGACGTGCAATGTGTATGACAAGTTCCGCCATCACTTGGGAGCCTCCATTGCAATTTCACTCTTTGCTTCATTTGTCATCTCGATCTTAATTATGATGTCCGTCTACTCCATCTCCATTGCCAAACTCCGACCTGTAGCTGCCCCCTATGCGCACACATCCTTGAAGTTCAAAATAGATAAGTTATCTTCCTTCTACTACTACTACTAATAATAATAATATCTATTTTATAATTAACATAGTCTAATTTTAAATAAAGTAAAAATTCTACTGAATACGTGGATTGGTTGATAGTTTTCTTCAAACTTGATGTCTCCTTTTGAACTAATATTAGATTGATGTGAAAATTCATAATGATAGAAAATGAAAAAAATAATTAATATAAAAAGTCATAAACTCTTGTAATTATTTTGTGCTATAACATCCTGGCTTTTATTTTATACCGTGTTAATATAAACTTGCTTTTCATTATAATAGTTTTGTAATACAAATTTAATTTTTGCAATGATATGAAATTGACCTTAAGTTATGATATTAATGTATGACTTGACAAAGTCTAGGATATTTTGTGATTTTGAATATTATAGAAACTTATTCTCAGAGTGTGTGTGTGTTCATAATGAAGTGTTGTTATTATATTCATCTTAAATAGTAATTTTATCCTTGGTAATATATTACAATATGTGATTTATGATTTTGACAATTAGAAAAACTAATTTTCATAAAATTATCAAAAACCCAATCTAATAGATTTAGGACCCACAATAAAGAAAAATCAAAATTTTTATAAAAATTAAAACTTAATGAACTTAAAGTGATAAGATTTCAAGTTTCTAAAATTAATCAACATACTAAAATTTTCATTAATTACAAAGAACCATGCATTGTCTGATCCTGATTAGCAAGTACCTAGACACTTCTGGGGCGACATAAAATCTGAAAAAAAAAAAATTATTGTTTGTTCCATCGCATTCTTTTGTAATTATTGAATTGATTCATTGTTCATTGTAAATATTATCTAGATTTGTGAACTTTGATGATAAATTGTAAATACCATAGTCCATACATTAGTAATTTTTTTTAGCATTAAAAGCATAAAATTTTAATTTATGAATTTTAAGTGGTAATCATATGGTTTAAATAGGGTAGCCCCCGAATTCAAAAATCTCTGGTTTAACAAAGTTGGTTCTAAATCAATTTTTTTTCGCAGACTAGTGGCTAAGTTAGGATCAACCAACTTATTGATCCTAACTTACAATCTTTTCTCGATTTTGATTGGGTGGCAACTCCTACAAAATTTTCAAATATCAAGTTTCTTTTAATTCTCGGGTCTGTATCAAATGGGTTCAGGTTTGATACAAATCGAATTAAAAGAAATAAAATCAGAAATAAAAAATCGAGGCTCGACACTTTTAATCTATAAATGATCTAGAATTTTCTTAAGTTCAATACTTTGATTTTTCTTTTTTAAATACATAAATGTAGCCTCTTCAATCTAAATTCCATATCTTCAATTTTCATGAATTTTGAGTTTATCTACTTAATTAAAAATATCAGTTTCCAAGCTCAAACTCAACTAAATATCAAGTTTTACAAAATTAAATTTTTAAACTTGGTTCATAAGTCAAGTTATTGATTTTACCTATTTAAATGCAAAATCTTCTCCTAATTATTTTTAATGCTTAAGATAATGATCTAAAAGGTTTAAATCAAAGCCCTTAACTATAAATATATTCAATTAAAGTTGGCATTATCCTATTTATTCCTTTTCTCTCTCCTTAATATGCCATTTATCTTCTCTTCTTTCTTTCTTTATCTTCCCCTTTACGTTTCCTCTCCCCTTCTCTATTTCTCTTCCCCTTCAATTCAAATTCCAACTTAAAGTCTCAATTTCAAAGGAGATTAAAGAGAAATGAGGATAATAAACAAGATAAAAGATGAAGATTAAGCAGGTAGAAGCTTCATCAAACAAGAAGTAATAATAGTAGTAATGAAGAAAAGAGAGTTGAAACTCATCAAACATGTAAGTATGATGTTGTTTCTTGTTTTTATTCGTTGTCATTGTTGTTATATAATGAATTAATGTTAGTTATGAGTAAAGCTTAAGAAGAAACTTGTAAACTTTTGACATATGAGTGTATGACAAAACCTAAGCTTGTTTAGGCATGAATGGATCAAAGGAGTAGATGAAATGATTTGATGAGATGAGAAGTAGAAATGTGTATAAAAGTGTTGTAGGTTGTTTTACTAAGTTGATATGGTGTTTTGGATGGTGTTTGATGGATAAAACAAGTAGGTAAGTAGCTAAAATGGAGTAAAATAGAGCAAAAGAAAGCAGAAGACGCGATCTAGGCCCATACAGGGCATGGTAAAGGGCATAGTTGCCACTGTCCCTCTACTAAATCCATATAGGGTGTGGCGTGGTGGCCACCACCACCCTTGATATGCCCCATATGGAACCAGGGGTCATCTTGTCTTCTTTTCCTTGTTAACTTAACTTAAACTAATCATAATCTTTTCATCCAAACTCACATTGAGATGATTTTAAATAATATGGAAAGCTTAAAAAGAGATCTACAACTTTCATGTTTTAAGTTTTTGCAAAATCTAAAAGCATCATGGCCTAAATTTTGATTGATTCTAGCTGCTATATTTTCCAAACAAAGTTAAAACTTGTGTTTACTAGTTAAGTATATATAGTTAGATATAAAACGAATCTTTTTGAGCTAAAATGAAATGGATAAATGAGAGTTGATGTGTTGTGATTACTAAGTGATATAATTAAGCATGAGTTAAGTATTTTTACAAATTTAATGAATAATTGGATTAAATATAGAGAGTAGACATAAAATGAGCTTAGCTAACAAACTTAACTTCTATTTGACTAAATGGACTTGAATGAGTTAAAATGAATTAGATTGATGTTTTCTTTTTTTATATGTTCTCATCAATAGCCTCTAGCCAACTTTCTTTTCCTGTTTGGATTTCATATGAAGGATGATGATGTTTTGGCGTTGATGATAATTTTGTTGATGATTGGATGATTGATGGGGATGGTGCTATGATCTTTCTAGAGAATAGCTAAGACTTAGCTTGGATGTCAGGTGGGTAACAACAATCTCTTCACCTTGCTTGTGCTTGTAATCTAGTTGCATTGAAAATAATATATATCTAATTGATTATGCATGGGGTTCGGGAATCCCTTTGCTGCTTGATGATTGCATTTGATTGATAACTCTCTAAACGATAAGTGAAAAGTGAAAACAATTGTGTGTATTAATTATGATTTATATCATGTTAATTGTCTAAAAAAGATATGGACATTAACTAATAAGACATAAATCTCATTCAACCTTGAAATGAATTGG
Organism: Combretum micranthum; assembly: GCA_024138025.1. NCBI lineage: Eukaryota > Viridiplantae > Streptophyta > Magnoliopsida > Myrtales > Combretaceae > Combretum > Combretum micranthum. The sequence goes on along the minus strand of JAMXBD010000188.1, from coordinate 723,689 downwards.
TCATGCACTGCATTACATCACATCACATTTGCATTGGTAGGGGTTCACATCATATATTAATATTTTAATTCTATAATAGTGCTTGATTGGAACCAATAGGTCTACATGGAGGCTACTAGTAAAGTTGTCAGCTTCATGGGAACTAAGTAGGCATTAAAGGACATCGTCAGTGTTGGAGTCAGCTTTAGAGAGTAATACTTAGGGAGGTTCTTGATGATATTTTACCGATCGTATTAATTTCTAAAATTTGTAAACCCGATTAAATCTACGATCGAAGCTAGGCAAGTGCACCTATTGGATGTAGCATAGATTTTAGGGTATCGTCCTCAGGGATTTTGAAAAATCAAGTACTAGTATTACCGGTTCTCTACTATTTAGCCTAAATTTTGGAGAGAAATCTACAATTAACTACTAAGCAAAAGATTAAGCAAGTTCTAAAATCAACTAATGTTGCTGTCAAAAATGAATTCAATCACAAGACATACTCTCCACCTTGATTCACCCTAACCTAAAGTTCTTATGATAAAAGATTGATTAATGAATCATTCATGCTTTGTACTGCGGGATCTCAACAAGTAAATCAATTCCTCCCTCGAGTTAATCAATTCCTAACCCTAAATGAGATAGTAGAGACCTCTCCCTTACTAACATCACATAGAATTGCATTAAAGATCATGATCCTTGAACAAGAATTAAATTCTTTATAGCAGAAAATCGTAATTTCCCTACCTCTAGGTGAAATATGCAATTCCTCTATTCATAAAGATCTATCTAATTGAATGAAACCTCTTTCAATCCAATAAGAATCAAACATGCAATTAATTTGTGCACAAATCAATCACAAGTCTATTGAATCATATGAATAGATACAAAGGCATGAACATTCATCAATCAAAAGACAATTCAATTTGTATGGTTAGGGTTTAACAAGATGAAGAGTATGAGAATCTACTCCTCCATAATATTCACAATAAGAACAAAAGATCTAAAGGAAATAGAAAGAATCATGATAGAAAGAATAAACCCTAATTGATGTCTTGAGATCTTCAATGGATGCCCTAGCAAAGTCCTTCGTAATTTCCTTCGTAATTTCTGTTTTAGAGCCTAAGAAAATGATCTAAAAGTTATTAAACAAGAAAACAGAGCTCTATTTATACTTTTGGAAAAATCCAGTTCATCCTCAGGCGTCATCCTGGCCAGGATCGGGGCAGGGATGAAGAAAATAACTAAAACTTGTTTTAAAAGCATTCTGATGTCTTCCTCGACTGTCAGCCCTGGGTGAGGATGAATAAAAGGCTGAATTCTTTTCTTCATGTGTAGCTGCTGTTCGCATCCCTCGCGTCCTTCCTGGCCAAGGATGAAGGTAAGGATGAAGATTAAAATTCTCTTTTGCATTCTGACCTCTTCCTCCCAGTTCTTCCCTGCCAAGGATGAACAAAAGGATGAAAACATAAACTTCCTTCTTGAACAAAATTGATTCAAACTTGTTTAAATTGCTTTAATTTCCTTTGAACCATCATAAAAACTTCCAATTATGATCTTTAAGCCAAGAAATGAATTTTTCACAAAATAAATGTCCTTTTCTCCATGAAATCTCAAAAATTACATACCAAGAATGTTCAAATAGCATCAAAATTAAGAGTCTAATGACACTTATCAGTTCTGTTCTGTGGTTCTAAGGGAAGTGGAGGGTTGATTGGCGAACTAAATGTTTTGGTCTATGCAAAAAATTATTTTAAAAGGAAGTCCTCACTCCTTAGTCTTGTCTAAGGAGTAGATAGAGGCTATGATTCAATAAAATGAATTTCAAAAAAAATCATCCCTCCTTAGCTAAGTCTAAGGGGAAGTTAAAGAGGTTATTTTTCGATAAAAAGTATTTCAAATTGAAATGCTCCCTCCTTGGCTATGTCCAAGGGGCAATTGATGGTTACATTTGTGGTATAAAAAAATTATTTTTATGCTTATGCTAAGAAGGATATAAGCTGAAGGCTCAAGGTTGAGGATGCACCCCCTTCCTTAGTTCGCAGTTCTCCTAGGCATGAATGGCCTGTATTTAGTCCTTTAACCCTCAAGAGATGGTGTAAATCTCTATTGGTTTGGATTCCGGTCATCCAAATTGTGCATATTATATGGTTGAGTGTGTGTTGCATATGCTTGTTAAATAAAAATTTGTTTGACATTTGTTTGTAGTGTGATTTGGTTTTTTTATCCACTGAGCTATGGTTGACCTCAGACCCCCACAGTTTTGGTATAGGAATAGCTGAAGCATTGGTTTTGGGATAGGTCTGTGTGGAGAAGAACCTTTGAAGGTAGAAGACAAGTTTAGAACAAGAAATAGATAGATAGTATAGTTTATTTAAGTTTTATTTCTTGTAAAATAAGTCTTGTTTATAGGCTAGATTTGTAACCTTGTAGTTTGAAATTTGTAAAACATAGATGATTTATTCTATTTTACTATTTGGTAGAAGATACCAATTCCCTACGGTTCTGGTGAACTGTAGAAAATTGGATTTCCTTTAATTATCACAAATGTAATTTCATATTAGATGTTTATAAGGTAGTTATTCAGGTAAAGCTTTGCAAACTCTAACTTATAAGACGATTCACATCCCAGGTAGACGCACATTTGAAACAACATATTTCCCATATAATACATGGTTTATCCTTACTCGTTATTCTAAGCCAATTATAATTTATTAAGCCTATACTATCTTAGTCTTAATTAAGTTGATTAAACTTAGCTAATCTAATTCATTTTAACTTAGTAAAGCTCACTAAGTCAAATTGAGTTTAGATATATTACTAATTCATTGTATATATAAGATTCATGTCAACTTAAGCCTATGTTGACTTAATCTTAGCTAAGTTTATTAAAGTTAATCAATCTAATTCATTTTAACTCAATTTAGTCCATTTAGTCAAGTTGAACTTAGGTTTATTAACTGAGTCTATTTTGTACTTAACTAGTAAATACAAATTTTCAACTTTGTTTGTATATATAGTAGCTGGAAACAAATAAAATTTTGGTCTTTATACTTTTAAAATTTCCAAAAACTTAAAACATAAAAGTTATAGAACTATTTTCAAGCTTTTCATAGCAATTTGAATCACCTTAATCCGACTCCAAATAAGTTATGAGTAAAATACAAAATAGTGTTATGCTAGAAAAATTTGATCCAAGGAGATAAACACATACCCCCAACCGCGTTCCCCCCCCCCCCCCCTGCAGTTGTGGTCACGGCTGTGATCTAGCCTGTATTCTTTAAAATTCATGCTTTGAGGAGATTACGGGCAGTATCACGTCTGCGATGAATATGGTATCCAAGTTAGGTGTTTTCCTTGTCTTTTTATCCTACTTAAACTACTTATTCACTATATACTTCAACAAAATCATCCTAACAATGCATACAAGATTAAAATCATAACTCACAACCTTTCTAAACATATTTTGGTCATCCTATATTAACAAACCCACTTCATCAAACGCTTCCTCCGTTCTTACATAAACCCCTATATCTATTATTCATCAATTTATTATAAACCCAACTTGTATCTAACACCAACACATCATACATAAATTGTAAAGACCCGACCTACTAATCCTATGATTAAGTCAAGTCAAGTCCTCAACCACATATAATATTTTCATATCATAAGTAAGGTTGTCCTAAATCTAACAATTTATGTGAATTGTTTATTTAAAATCACTACAACTTGATACAAGATTTTTTTTTTTTTAACAAAAGGATTACTCACCTGAGTAATCCATTCATATAGAATATTTACGGAAATAATATACAATTTGGTGTCAAGCTCATGACACAACAAAACTTACATAAGTTTTTACAAAATTGGAAAATTAGACTTTAAATCTTTATATACAAACAAGGTTTAACTAACAAGCCTCTATTCAAATACAAAATACATATTTAAACCAAACAACTTGTTCAAAAACTTTCTTCCTTGCTATCTTGTACTCGATTCCTAATTGCCCCACTCATCCATAAATTTTTCCCAATCCGACCCATAGCCCATATCATCATAACAGTCATCATCACCTGAAAAATAGCAATAGTAAGCTAAAGGCCCAGTACACAGTAACAACACCCAAAAGCGTCATGACAATCATACCTAGACTAATGCAATGCAACATTAATGTTTCATTTATCTTTCTTTAGTATTCATTGATCAAATTATCATTGGAGTATTCAAACTCTGGAACAAGCCATGGGATTTTGGGGATCTTGAGTAACGCTCACGACGCTTAGGGGGTTGATATAGATAGTCCAAATATCTATATCTCTTAGATAACATTACATTGAAAAGAATAATCTCATGTAGGTTATATAGTCGTTACTCAACTTCACTTAACTCAATCCATAATATAAATTAATTCACATGCTCCCATAAACATTGAATTAAATTATACTACTTCTTTTCAAGAATAAGTAAATATTACTCAGTTACTATATTTCCTATCGATTATCTGCCGAGCCTAGTCATTGCATCATCACTATTGGCCTAAGCGACTATACTAACATATCATTGCATCATGATAAGTTACACTCCTCGGACCAGATTCAACAGTGAAAACACAAGCAATTCAAACAATACTTAAGTCATTTTGAATTTATATCAAATTTAAGTATGTCTATCCTAACAAGCATACAAGCAAGTTACTGCATACATGTGCTAGCTCGAGAATCAATGGAAATAATCGAAAGGGGATTAGTCACTGTAAAAAGAAGTAATTATAAACTCACATTTAGTTTAAGCACTAAATATCTAGTTGTAAATATAATTAATCAAAAAAATTCAAATAAAGTAATACAATATCATAATAGAGTATTTACACATCCTATTATATCATAAAACACTTAACAATTATTTAATTGATCATATACCAAACTTTAAAAAATTTTGAAGAAAAAAAACTTTTTTTTTTTAATTGAAAAGTACAGGGGATACGCCGGCCTTCAAAGCCGGCGGCTTTGAACCAATGCACAATACATTATAATTCAACACTGCTAACACTGGCAGCATTCAAGGATACGCCGACAGCTTCCATTCTGCGCCGGCGGCTTTGAGCCGGTGTAGAATACAACTCCAATTTTCCAAAACTTCCGAGAGGTACACGGGGTTGATCCACGCCCGTGAATACCCCCAACACTGGCAGCGTATCCATGTACGTCGGCAGCCTTGTATCCTAAGCCGGCGGCTTTAAGCTCGGCGTTAAAAATTGAAATTTTGTTCTCACTCACACCGCCCCTAAGCCGGCGATGTTGAAACCCTAATAGCGAGCTTACGTTTTGAAAATTAAACACTAGCAGACTTTTCCAGTGAAAGCCGGCAGCGTTTAAGCGTCTTTAAGAAAATTAATTCTATTCACTTCTAACACCATTTCTAAGTCGGCGGCGTTGAAGTACCAAATGCTGACGTACACTCAAATTTAAGCCTATACGAAAATGTTTTTGTTTCCCCTATTTTATTACAAAATGTATTCACTTCAAAATTTCCCTTAAGCTCATTCCAAGTTTCCTAAAATTTGTTATATGACCAATACAATATTCAAACAACATAAACTTCAACTTTACACATCAAACACTCCACCATCCACCACATTCATCATCTATTCATTCAACCACATATGTTTCCAACACTTCTAAACTCATAACTACACATATACTAACTTCACTATCCCCCTAACACTTCTCATACAACCAACAAAGCATATAAATCATCAAACACAAGTCCAAGCTCAACCCTACCATCAAGAACTTCACATATGCATAAATTCAAAACAAGAAATCATACTCACCAAGTGAGCTTTAGGCATTGGTTTAATGATTCTTGAGCAAGTTTTGGGGGTAGAAATGGTGAAAAATGAAGTGCTTCACTATATACCACCATGAGAGAGCTTTTGGGAGGAATAAGGGAGTGTTTTGAGCTTTGAAAGAGAGTTTCTTTTTTTCTGGAAATCTTTTGCCGAAATTTGCATTATTTGGGGTTGATAAGATCCCTTGCTTTGACTTTTGAGGCATGTAAGATTAAGGAATTACTGACTTAACTTTTGCCTAATTAATGAAGTTGTCTTAAGCATTAATGGTAGTTTAAAAGCTTGAACCAAATGCATGCATTTATCTACTTATTTTAACACATTTCAAACATAATTCATGCATGTTAATGCATTTAAATTCTATGGACTAAATATTTAATAAATTCTAGAATATTTCAATATTTTAACACAACAATAAAACACATAACTCATCATAAAAATAAATCATATTCAACACATATCAAAAGCATGTATAAATTCAATAACACACATATAAAATATAAATTGAGAATTTCATGGTTATTTCATAAATATTAAAAAAAAACAACTAAAACAAAGAAAATAATAAAGCTTATCTTTGTGGTAAACACATGCAATTCAATCTACTTTACTACTCCTCCTTTCTTGTTGATGAGCTATTGTAAGCTTAATCTCCATTTTCTATCTTAATCTTCATCTTATATTTCTCTTTTAATTTCTTAAACTTGAGATTCTGAGGTTAAAATTTGAAAAAGACAAGTGGAAGTTGAAGAGAAGAAGAAGAAGAAGAAAATGAACCAAGAAGAAGGAAGAAAAAGAAGAAGGAAATGGGGCAGCTAACAAAGTCAAAGGGAAAAAAGAAATATAAGGATAAGGATTAAAGATTTTTATTAGTAAAGGGGTTATGGCTTAAGCCATTTAGATTATTTATATGAATATCGAAAGTAATTAGAAGGTAATTTAAGAATCTATATGTTAAAAATTAATATCTTAATATAGAAATATAGTTTAGAAGTTAATTTATAAGAAATTGATATTTAAATTGAGTTTAGGTTTGAAACTGATAATTTTAAACAAGTAGTTGATTTTGAAAGTTATGCGGATTTAAGATAATGAAGGTTAAAATAAAATTCAAGGGTTTAAGAGTTTACTAAACATTTAATTTGAATGTTTAAGAGTTTTAGGATTTCAAATCGATGAAAATGGGTCCTAATAAGATTCTGGTAAAGATTATGAAATTTGATTTTTGTTAGAATAAATTATATGAATGAAATAGACAATTTTGAAAGGAATATCAAATCTTAAATCTCAAATTGATTTACTTACTGATTAATTGTGCCGACTTATCTAATCATATCTTATAATTCATTTTGCCTAATTTAACTAAACTATGTAAGCTAAAATTTTCTAGATTACATTCTAGTTCTAATCCAAAATTAACTACTTATTATACTTATTCGATTAAACTATTTCTAATTTAGTTAGGTGTAGGTTTAGGGTTTTTTTTTTCCATATTTTCAAAGCCAAAAAAAGAAAAATAAGAAGAAAATCTTGTAAATTTTTGTAAAACACAAAAACATTTGAAAAAATCTGAAATCCAAAATGTATATATATTTTCTAGGGATTTTTTTTATCTGTTTGAAACATGTGGAGAAATTAATTATGAAATATATTAAATTATTTATCAAATTACTTTGGCAAAACTATATATACACAAAATCACATGTTTAACATATGACATATATTATGTTATGTGCAAATCGCATATTAACCATTCTATTTCTCCTGACGACTACGATGATGATGATTATAATGATCATGTGGATCATCTCTCTTTATCTTCCTCTTCCACCATTACAAAGAGGAACGCCAGTTGCAAGGAGATCAAGAGGCAAAAGGGTGTGAATAAATCAAAGGCAACGAGAAGGCACTTTTTTTTTTTTTTTTTATGGCCAATAAAAAGAAAAACAAGAAGGCATTTTTTGAAATGCCACATATGGACGGCATGATTTTTTTTGCATCTTCCAGATTAGACATCTCCAAGCAATCACAGAATGAAAGTATTCTTTACTTAATTACTTGTCAAACAAATATAAATAAAAAACATGATAAATACAAATAACATAAAGATAATATAAAAAGAAAAAGAAAAAGACAATACAAAGAAGTTGTAAATTTTTATTATTATTAGTAGGGTTGAGTGGGTAACCTCTTATACAGGGTGTCTATACGAACCTTGCTTGATCGAGCAGATTTCAAGTGAGTATTAAATATCAATAGGTAGGTTCTGAGTATAAAATTTTTCGAACCTGCTCTCCTAGACTAGGATACGGGTATGAGCTTTCCATACCTTGTACCCACCCTAGATCCTATACTCTACTAAAATAAAGGGTATGGGTTCTAGGGCACCTTGTACTAAAATCTATACCCACTCTATAAAAATTTAATAAAATAATATTTAAGTTATTAGCAATAAAATAGTATTATTTATTCATACTAATTTTTTTAATATAAATATTAATTAAGGCTGTGATACTTCTTCGTTATCTTTACATTTTAGTTTTTAATAACACTGCATTCATTTAATTATCCTTAACGACTTAATCTGAAAAATATTTTATGTATTATCTAAATCACAAATCTTTTTATAAATTTTTTGTAAATATATTCATTTTTTTTATATTTTTAGTTATTTTTCCTTTTGTTTTTCTTTTAATTAAAGAAAGTTACAAGTTTCCACCTTCACATATGAATAAATCCCTCATATTACAGAATTTGTGATATTAAAAAATTACTTTTTAAATTACTTTCTAGTAGCTATTTATTGTATATATATGAAAATAAGGTAATTTACTACATGAAATTGCATGTATCTCTATAAACTTAAAACTTAAGAAAAGTTTCATAAAAAAATTAGTAGATTTTATAGATACAAGGTACAAGGTGGGATGAAATGCTATTGAACAGGTTCTAGGTAGAAGAATTAATATACGTGGATAGGACGGCTCACTCCTTGTTATTAGACGTGACTTTTGAAAAATAGCATTTTTTTTTTCCTGTGATTTTGCTAGGGTATTAAGTTTGGAAAGATGCAGTTATTAAAAGCTACATTTCAATATTCTTTTTTCGATTTTGAAATGAATTTTGATAATTTTTTTCAATAACATATATCGGTAATTTTTTTTCCTAGACACTTGCTCCAAATATGATAGTAGAGATTTTGGTGTGGGCAAAATTTTGGGGGAATTTTTAGGTATCTTAGAGAGCATTCGGTTAAGCAATGTGATTTTTCATCCAATTCTAAAATTCTACAAACTAAATCAACAGTTAACAATGACAGTAGGTTTGACATTATTATCCATCAGAGGCATCATGAAATGCATTTAACTGTGATTTTTCACTCCTTGAATTTATCCATCAGACAGATGGTCTTATGTAAAAAAAAATCAGAACAGTAAGAAATGACCAAGAAAATACTAATACTTCCTTTTACCTTTGGGGGGGGGGGGGGGGGGGGGGGGGGGGGGGGGGGAGGGGAAAGACTATCCTTCTGATTAGCGAAAAGACAGAAATAAATAGCTAATGAACAATGTCTAATGAAACTTCAATTCGGTTTTTTTTTTTTTTTTTTTTCCAACTTCTCTCATATATGCCGTATGCGAATTCCCATCACACCAAAGTGGTAACGGGTAAGTGGGCATATGCCAATTCTACCTGTTTATTCACTTCATATTCATTACTACACAAAATTATGCTCTACACGATCCACTCAATGGCTTTGACTGTTAGGTATTCAACCTTTGATAAATCCATTCTCCAATAATGGAGCACCAAGGAGTAGCTTCAATTTCTAAAGGCTGGTGTTGACCCGTTATACTACTATAGCAAGAGTAACAAGATATTCTATTAATTTGTATACAAAAATTGACCATTGCAAACACGCTAAGATGAAAATTTACTTCTCATTAATACTGTCTCTATCTGTCCTAGCTAATAAATAATTGCCATATATATATAAAGTGATAGAAATTATTTGCTATATTTAGGAATATTTTTATTTTTTAAATTTATTTAACAAGTATCAATTATCTATTTGCTAGGACAAAATGAGGACACTATTTTGGAGATAGCAAATATTTTTCCACGCATTGATTCCTTTAATTAATTTTCAGACCGTGACATACACCATACGACCCATGTTTCACTAGGTGTCTGAACCAACACGGGGTGATGATGCCCTCCCTGTGCTCTTTGCAGAAGCTAAAGGTGATATGGCAGCTATTTGGATGGATGAAGATGAAGCTGACAGTGCAAATGAGGAGAGTGCAGTAGCATCACTGCTAATATTCATGGCTGTTATGCTGATAGGCTCAGCAGCTTTTGGGGCTGGTGGCCTCTCAATCTCAATAACTCCTTCTAACATCTGCACAACTTTACCCATTGTTGGCCTACGAGACGGTTGTTCCTGGATGCACCAAAAACCAACCTGAATTGCCCTTGTGACTTGTTCAATGTCCACTATTTCATTTGCAAGCCTCCAGTCCATGATTCTCTCCACATTGCCCTTCTCAAACTCCTCAAAAGCCCAAAGCGAAAATTTCTTCCGGTTGGTCTCTGCTGAAATTTCAAAATTCCTTTTCCCACTCACAATTTCCAGCAAAACCATACCATAACTGTAAACATCAGATTTGAGGTTATTAGAAGATTCGCAATCCATTCAGGAGCCAAATATCCTCTTGTCCCTCTCACGCTTGTCAGAGTCCTGTATCTGTGGTCTCTTGGATTGATGAGCTTTGCAAGCCCAAAGTCAGAAACCTTGGCATTATAGTTCTCATCCAGAAGAATATTTTCGGGCTTTATGTCACAGTGGACAATACAGTCATGGCATTCTTCATGAAGGTATGTGATCCCTCTTGCAGTACCAAGGGCAGTGTTGAAACGCTGCTCCCAATTCAGATATTCCCCAGGGTGCCCTTCACTGGTAAAGAGGAAATTATCTAGAGATCCATTTTTCATGAACTCATAAACCAACAGCCTATGGCGACCTTCAGAGCAGAACCCAATGAGCCTCACCAGATTCAGATGATGGGTGCTACATATGGTTGCTACTTCCATTCTGAACTGCTTCTCTCCTTGCTCGATTCCCTCGAGTTGCTTGATGGCAACAATTCTTCTGTTCGCTAGTATTCCCCTGTATACAGCGCCAAAACCCCCTGCCCCAAGTTTCTCCTTAAAGCCTTTTGTTGCTTGTTGCAGCTCCCTATATGAGAACTGGACTGGTGCCCCTGAGGCATACTCAAGGAGGCATACTGTGCCGATAATCCTCTGAAGCTAGTACCATTCATAAAACACCACCACCACAAACCACCTGCCAAAAGGAAAAGACCAAGAAGAGTAGCCAAAACCATAACAGCTATTACCCAAGCAAGCACCTTTTCTTTGCCTTCTCTAGCACTGTTCAAGGATGGGTTTGGAGCTGCCGGAGCACAAACCTTGACGTACGACTTGCTAGGTAGAGCAGGGCTCTGATAAACACTTACATAATCCGAAGTTTTCATGTAACAAAGCCCCGTCCCCTCAGACAAATCAGTCAAAGCCAGACACATACCATTCACAAAACAGTTGAACCTACACGCAGATATGCCTATAAAGAAAACTTGGGAGGCCAGCTCAGGAGTGTAAGTCAAGAACAAAGTATGATCCAACTCCAACATGGTGACACTCCCAGGACAATCTTCAATCCTGACCTTCCTTCTACATCCCTGCCTACTATCCTTAGGATCAACCAACTCGAAATTCTGACTTGGGCAACCACAAGTCGGGCTATTATCCACATAACTACAGATCCCAAAATTCCCACAATACCCAAACACCCTACATTGATCAAGAACAGCAGACCAACTTGGGGTGATTGTCCCACTCCCCTTAGCAAAGTTATAAATCCTCAAATTCCCATCATTATCCAATCTCAAGAACCTAAATATATCAGTCCCTTCACCAAAATCATTACTATAATAAAAATTATAATCACTAGCAAATGAAGGATCACTTATAGTCAAAATCCCTGCTTCCTGAAACCAAAACAGGGTTAGTCAAACTCGCCACAATGGAGGAATTCAACCCTTTAGAGTAATATTCTACAGTAGTATCCCCATTCCAAGCAAGAGTCAAGTTCCCTCTTCTCGAAACTCTAAAAGAATACATCCCATTAACCAAACTCATGTTAACAGTAACATGCTGACCCGGAACAATGGTATCAATAGGAAAATCGAAAGACGACCAAACCGAAACACCATTAATATTCCTCAACATTAAATTACCACGATCATCAAGTAGAGCTGAAGTGACACCTAAATTGGGAGTGTTGGACTCCCAAGTGGGCATACCCGAGCCATTGAGTAAGCGAAGATTACCATTGGAGAGTAATTGGAGAGAGCCACTGTAGTCCACAGAGGTGTTGAGGGGAGTTGACCAGATGATGACTGAGCTACCAGAGTAGGTTATGGAAGGGAGGAATAGGGAAGTTTTTTTAGGTGCTGGGAGGAAGTGGAGGGAGAACTGGGAGTTGGGTGAGGTCCAGGAGGAAGAAGATGAAGGCTTGAGTGTAGAGTTAGGTGGGATTTGACAATGGGTTAAGGGAAGTGTTAGGATGGTGAGAGAGGAGAGGAAGACGAAAGGAGGAAGGAATGAGATCATGGTGTTGGGGTCTGGGAATTTGGCTGGTTTTGGAGGGTCAAGGAGGATTATTTTATGAGGGAGTTGGACCACTGGGATCAGTGGTCCAAGGTTGATGCTGTTCTGTTGATGTATTTGTTTTCTTTGACGGTGAAAAGTTATTTTATTTGTTCTAGTTGACTGTTCTTTTTCATGGTCTGCTCAAAGTCAAAAGTCAATATCTTGTTTGACGGTGCAAAAAAGAAGGAAGAAATTCTCTATTACTAGAAAAATTCTAGGTCAAATTTATAATAAAAATTTGTATGTTTTAATTCTCAAAATAAAAATAAAATGCTTTTAGATGATTTGATCCTTAATAAAAATAGTAGGGAAGAAAAACTATTGAAATTTTAAAAATTTTATAAAATCAAAAAAGGAAAGAGATAGCTCTCAATTTTTATTTTTTTGGTTTTGAAATATTTGATTATGAATAACCTTGGCTTTTTTACTTCTGCTATTTATTCTCTTTATTTTTATTGTCATTTAAAGCACGTCTTTCAAGACTTAGAGGTCTAGACACCAAATTTTGAAAATGGATTAAGAATACATAAAATGATCATAAGAAAATTTATCCATGGCTGACTCAAAATCTATTATAAACCAAAGTTTTCTCTAAGTCATTGGTGTGAAAATGGATAGATCACATCAAAAGATATCAATATTTTGGGATAATTTTGTTTAAAGTATCAACATTTTGAGTTTTTAAAAAGAGGTATTAACATTTAAAGGATAAGTTCATTTAAGATATTAACGTTTCAATACTTAAAAAGATGTATTAACCTTTGATAAAATAAGTCAAATAAGGTATCGATAATTGACCATTGATGAAAAATTAAAGAGATTTAATTAAAAACTAATCCAAAGGTTATTACCTTAAAGGATATTTGGAAAATCTTGATATCTCATTTAATACATTTTATCAAACGATTTATTCCTCTTTTGAACTACTTAAAATACCTTTAAATGTTAATATTTTCTAGTGTAAATTATCTGTTTAAAAATGGACAAAAACTAAAACATTTCCATGATTTGATATAAAATGTCATAATTCTAGATAACTATATAGAATCATGACTCTTCTAAATTACATAACATTTAATATGAAAATGTAGAAAAAAATCACCAATAGTTAAACAAAACAAATATTTTTCAATAAATATATCCCTTCTATAAAAAAATTATAAAAATCACAATCTTTACGTAACTTGCGCTAAAGAGTTGTAATTCTTTTAAATACATAACATTTTATTTATAAGGTGGTGAAAAGAGCACCAATGGGCACATAAAACCCATATTTTAAATTAAATTAGTATAACTACTCTATTTAAAACAGTTTTTATAAGAGTCTTTTTATCATATTTTTATCATTTTCAAATAAAATGTTTGTCAAAAATAGAAACCAACAAAAAAATTGGCATTTTTACTCATAAATCCATTAAACAAATATGATAGTCATATGAAACAAATATTATGGTAATATGTTAAATATTAATTGTGATAAACTTTTAAGTAAATCAATAATTTTCATATATGTGAGCACATGGGTGTCTGTGTATGTGTGTGTGTATATGTATATATATATACTTCAAATCGGAACCCACCCATGGCAAAGGATTTTAATTAGTTCTTTTATAAATCATAATACTATAAAATTAATATGAGAATATTACAACCTAAAGATTAAAGACTATACGACCTATGAATCTGCTTGTCCATTTTGTGGAGCTTGGCATCATGATCTGATTGGTCCTAAGCAAATTGGGTCTCATGTGGGGCACACGGCTGCTAATCTGCATTTATGAAACATGTGCGTGAGTGAAACTGCAGCTCTGTTGCAGTCCTTCAAAGCTGCTAAGAGAAGTGAGCTCTAATGACTCAAAATTCAGTCCATGAGCTCTCTTGAATTGATCTTGCTGTGTTATGGGGTCTGCTCAATAAGAAAGTAAGCTTCAATGGTTGAACAGCTCATGGATATAGCTGCTACGAAAGTAAGCAGCGATTTTCTTTATCAAGTCTGTTCTTTTGCAACCCAGCAAGCTTGAATCTTCCATCAAGTTCTGTTTTGTCTTCCTTTTCAGCTCAGATTTATGTTGTATCTGTTGCTCAGGTCTTGACATGGAGTTTAGTCGCCGCTCAATTAAAGATCAGAATGACGGATGCTTGGTCAAGGCTGATGCATTCACCAAGCTCTCGGATATGCATCAATTCAACTCAGCAATTTCAGCTCATGTATGCCAAACTTGTCATGGATTCAAGCTGCTCAACATCCAAATATGATCCACATGCTTTTTCTTCTCAAAGGCTTCCAATTCGCTTTACAGCTGATTGAAGGCCAAACTGTCCAGAATCTCCCTGCAAAATAAGCCATTTAAAAGTTAATGTAGCATTTGTCAAGAAAAGCTATCACTAATCATGAAACAAAGAAAGTCAATTCCTCTTCCACATTGAAATTAAACTGGTACATACATGATCTAACACCCCAAAACACAATCATACCATTTAAAATTTCATTCTTGATCCTTTCTCAAATTTTAAGGCAAATGATCTAAGAGTGTTTAACATTATTAAGGAATTTTTCACAATAAAAGCTCAACAACATGCATAAAAGCATGTCATGTAACTAGAGACACATGTGCAAAATTACAGTTCATCATCGCATCAAGGTAGGGGAATGTTTTTTGAAAATGGATGACATGGGGTGAAAGAGAAGTGAATACATAGCGGGAAATGAAAAGGTCCTGCATAAACACTTTTTACGGACTCCAACATGCTAGAGATATTCATGAAGTTACAGTCACTCAAAAAAGGCACCCGCAATGCAAAGGACTGCATGAAGAGTTCTAGTTGTTTCAATTAAAGGTTGTTGAGCCTAGAAACTGGTTGCTCCAAGAAAAATTGGGATGGTTTCTTCACCTTGACTAGTAGGTTTTACTGTAGGGATTGTTATGCTGGCTGTTGGGATCGCTAAGGTAATCGACTTGTTACACCTGTACAAAATTGGGTTGCTGCTACAGAATCAAACCATCAATCTTTTTATATAGTCATACGTTGTTGGAATAACATGTATAACCACGTTGTGGAACATATAATATGTCTTTAAAGTAAAAACTACTTGCAACTTACGAGATCGTCATTCTTATATGATCCCATATTAAGACATAAGAGAAAATAAAAATTATTAATTTAAGTAAATTGAAAATATCAAAATAGTAATAAATAAAGCATGGAAATTCATGAGTATAATATGATAAACATCCACCGAATCATCATCAACATAAGCTACATCCATAGAAGAGCTCAAGGGCATTAAATTGAGGATGCAATCCACACCATGGACAAGCCGATCCAATGCAATACTAATGGTACCTTTGGTTACATCCAAACCCGCACAATCCCCAACACCAATATGTCATCCTGAAGCACACTCCGCACCTTACACAATGGCCCTAGCGGTGCCGGTTTTGTGCTCCTCCCCTTTCCCTGTGATTGCGCCGATGCCCCTGACCTCCCTAACACATCTGATGCTAGTTGTGTTACTGCCATTTGTAATGGTGACTTTCTAGCAGTGATGATGCTTGTTGCCAGTGTGCCATTGCAGGAACGTGAGTCATAGACAAGGTACATAAGGAAAATTGAGTGGAGCATGGAATAGAGAGTAAATAAGGGGGGGTTTATTTATAGTGTTTTGGCATGTGCACATAATGGGGGAGAGAGAGAGAGAGATTCGTTGTTTGTAATAATCAAGATTCTATGCATTTTTCAGCAAGCATACTTTCAGAGAGAGAGAGAGAGAGCCTGACTCAAATTAGATAAAAACAACCAATTTTATCTAATTTACTTATTTTTACTACCCAAATTAATGAAGAACCACAAGTGACAAATTTTTTGCGATTCTTTAATAGCAGGAATCCCTTACAAGCTTGTTAGATTGCGATTCTTACATGACTGTTTATTAACATAAGATAAAAATCAAAATTGCTAATGAAGTAGCCAAAGAATAACAAAATAAAAATAATTATAATAACAAGAAAATTTAAGAGTGTAATCTTGAAAAGTATAGCAAATAAAAAACTACTAAGCATAACTCTTGTCGTAAAACATTAATGAACAAATATAATTCCTATGAAGAAATGAATTCTATCATTGGCAAGTGTGAAAATTCTATTTGAATCGAGTATAGCCATATGTTGCAAGGATAACATGTATAAACACATTGTGAAATATATAATATGTCTTCAAAGAAAATACTCCTCACAAGTTTGCGAGAATGTGGTTCTTATATGATCCTATATTATGACATAAGAGAAAATTGAAATTATGAACTTAAGTAAATTGAAAATATCAAAATAGTAACAAATAAAGCTCAAGGGTCATGAGTATAATGTTATCAACATCTACCGCATCCATAGGAGAGCTCAAGGGTCATAGTATTGAGAATGAAATCCACACCTTAGACAAGCCAATCCAATGCAATACTCATGTACCTATAGTTGCATCCAAACTTGCACAATCCCCAACCTTAATATTGCATCCTCAAGCTCAGTCTGCACCTTGCACGGTGGCTCCAGTGGTGGTAGTTTTTTGCACTTCCCCTTCCCCTACAATTGCATCGACGTCTTTAACCTCCCCAGTGCATCTGGTGCTAGTTGCTTTTCTGCTACTTGCGATGGTGACATTTCTAGCAATGGCGGTGGTGCTTGTTGCCGTAATGTTGTCGGTGTTCCATTGCTAAAAAGTGAGTCATGAAAAAGGTACAAGGTAAAAGGAAAAACACATAAGAAAAATTGAGTTGAAAATGGAATAGAGCATGAAACAGAGGGAGTTTATTTATAGTGTTTTGGCACATGAGCACAAGGGAGAGGAGGAGAGAGAGAGAGTACGAGCCTTTTGATTCAAAGTGAGGTAATGGTGGTTAAGGGACTAAAATTAGACAAAACAATCAATTTTATCTAATTCATTGTGTTTGTACTACCCAAATTAATTAAGAACCACAAATTACAAATTTTTTACAATAATTTCTTTAATATTAAGAACCCCTTACAAGCTTGCTAGATTGTGATTCTTACATGACTATTCATTGCCATAAGATAAAATCAAAATTGCTACCAAAGTAGATAAAGAATAACAAAATAAATTAATCAATAATAACAATAAGAAAATTTAAGAGTGTAATCTTGAAAAGTATAGCAAATAAATAACTAGTAAGCACGGCTATTATGGACAAACATTAATGAACAAATATAATTCCTCTGAAAAAATGAACTGTATCATCGCCATGTATGAAAATTCTATTTGAACCGAATATAGTCATATGTTGTGAGATCCTACTAATTGGGTAATAATATTAGTTATTTGATACGATGAAATAGTCCTATAAAATTTGATATGTCAATTACGTTCATGTGAAATAAAAAAAAAAAATGATGAAAATCAGTCCATTTTACACAAGTGAAGTGCTTCCTTCACTTCGGAAGTGAATGTCACTCATCTAGTATACGCTATACATAAGGTTGGGGACTACATCTTTCGAATGTGCAAATTAGTCCATTTTACACTAACATATTTATATTACACCTTTTTTTTTTTTTTTTACGTTCAATATACCTTCAGCTCGATAAAGTTCACTCCATAAACTTTGGTCTTCTGTATACTACTTGTGGGTGGCGGAGAGGCGGAAAGATAGTTGGAAGTTTTTGAGGGATCGATTCGTAAAATAAACATATATTTACAAGTAAGCACTAAACATTACTTTACAATAGTATTATAGTCTTAGTTTCGTAATATTGATATAAAAAAAATTGATTAAAATATTATATTAGTTTTATATAAAATCATGATCTGTTGGACATATTAAATGCACATATGTTTAGCTTCTAAACTTTAGAGTAATTTATTTCATGATTCTATTTTATATTAATGACATAATAGTTCGAGAATATAATATTCTATGATTTTAGTAATGAAAGGATGTTTAATTTGCCAAAGTACCCATGACCACCTTGTTTATATAAAGTAATTCATTAGCTCAATTTTATGCTCTAAAGATAGATTTTAGCAAAGTTAAAAATTTTTTGCATTTATTCATTAAAAGAATTTTTTCTAATTATATTATAAATTATGAATTCATTTCAACACAATAATGTAACATGATGCAAGCATGTATTTATACCTTAAATGGATTATTACATTGGAAACTTGAGAGCTGGTTATTTTTCTTTCATAAAATATTGATGGCACGATTTCAAATAAAATTTTGCTAAGCTTAAATTTGTTGATATTTTACCACTTCCAAATTTTTGCTCTGAACGTTCACCAGCATTTTCATATAGTACGGAAAATTTTCAACTCCATTATCCAACTACACGCCCGGTCTTCCACATGTGTATTTATAGTGCATGAAAAACATAACTAGAGTCCAGTATTTTATTTTATTTTATTTTATTTTTCTTGCTATCAAGTGACTTTACTATCAAAATGATAGGGAAGGGTCTAGAGGTCAATGGAAAAGAGATGAAAATCTTACGTATGCTATTTATTATATTAACTCACTCTATAAATAATCTATGATTACTACTTTTTTTTTCTCATAAACCGAAAATGCCACAATTTCGTATAAGGGTTGTATATTACTATTTATTCAATTGGCGGCTAACTAATTAATTCCTTTTAAACCATTACTATTTACAGTACTCCATAGGCTAACATATATCTGGCCATCAAATTAATGTATATAGTTGCTTTGTGGGTTAAGAATATTTAAGAACACAAAATTAAAGTTTTCAAAAATTTATAAAGCTATAAGTTCTATTCAATTTCAGTCGCAACTATCAACATTAGATAAGTGCACTTATCTAAATAGCATTAAAAATATTAAGTCATATTCCAAAGAATCATTGGCATCTTCCATACTCACATTTCATGTATTATCTTATCAAAGAAAATTTAGCAAAGCATAATAAAAACAGAAGTTATGCTAGGGTTAATAAATATATACATGTTTTTAGGAAAAATTGTAAGATAAGCTTGTTAATGTATGAAAAAGCCTTAGGAATTATTTCAACAAGTCTTTATCATGTGATTTTTTAACAAACTTTTAGAGTTATACACCAATATATTTACACTATCGGATTTACTAGGGTAAGTTAAAGCCTCTCTTAAAGTCAGTAACTCTAAATCTAGATCAGACCACCGGGATCTCTTCACAGATGATCAATAGTTTAGATCCGTATAAAATTTAAGAATCATTTATTTTAAAACCAACCTAATGAATTTTAAAAACAAGCGATAGAATGTTTCACCATCTTTCTCTCAAGGTAATAATAAGCAACTCCATAGTAGCCCAGATCTATTCAAAAGAATGATCTCAATTGAAATCAGATATGAATATAAAAGGTGCACTACTCATTTAGACCCACAAAATTAAGTTTTAGCTACTAATTACAAATACCTAGATGATATTCGTTAAAACACTTTGAAATCACATGAATCACGTCTTGGATTCACAAACCCTAAGTTAAATGATTATTTCTCTATGGATGCAAACATTAAGCATAAATTCTGAAAAAATAATATGGAATTAAATATGAAATTACAAATTAAGCATAGAGTCTTGCAAAAATAAACATCGATTTATAATGAATTTACCCAGAAAATCCGAGATTTCTAAAGCAAGAAGAAATAGTTCTTTAGCCTAAGAATTCTCTTTCTATGCTATATTAGAAATATTCACAATACAGTCTATACAATAATTCATACCGCATGCCTCTGCACATTTGTTTATAAGCTTAGGCACAAAAATAATGACGATTTTATTCACTAATGTGGCAGATTTTTTACAACTGAATTCATTCTTCATTTTCATGCGTACGTCATAAATGCCAACTCATAGGGTCACTTTTTGCGGTATAAGGCCAAGGGCTTGAGTATTGCTTGGATGTCAGGGTTCGACCTAAGTTGTAACCTTCTGCTAAAAAGCTTGAATTATTGTCCAGATTGAACCACAGGGTACTATCGAGTTCATTGATGGCTCAATGATGGGGCTCAACCATTCTGTTCATTGAAGTACAAGTGCTGATGTCTCAGAGCTGGTTATGGTTTGTGTCGATGGCTCGACTATAGGGCTCGACTTATGTTTTGCCCTTGTTTTGGCTTGTTGTTTTTCCCTCTATGGGTCTTCTGCAGACCTCGACTAAGTTCTGTTATGCATTATTATTGTTGTTTTACTCCAAATCTAATTGAAATCACTTTGTTTCTTCTTTTTTTGATTCTAGGAGCTGAAAAAACAACATTTAAGCAATAAAAACACAGATTCATAGGAATTTATCCAAAAATGAATCAGATTAAGCCTAAATTCCTATGAATAGAATAGAGTAAAATAGACTTATCAGTATAACTTTCGCGTTACATTAAGGTCCAACATGTATTTGAATAGAAATATATACAAACTCAAGATTCGATTTTTATAGTTTAACTTGGAATCTAAAAGTTCTTTGTACCACCATAAAGTTGCGCAAAGCAAGACATATTTATCAATGAATAAATACACATCAAAGAAAAGTACAATATACAAACATAAATATATAAATAATTGTCAAGGATTATTGATAATTAGACATAGCTAATCTGATAAGACCACAAAATGAATAAATGATGAGGAATACTATTTTATTAGGTGAATTATCCGAGGGATATAAGGACTCTAAGGCATATAAACATATTACTACTTGACTCTAGGTCAGTGGATTTTGTGTTTTTCCAACAATAGACTTATGTCTACTGATTTTGTGATTTGAGTTATGTATGTTTTTATTGTTTGAATAATAATGAGTGATTCCTCTATTGGTTGTACTTGTGATTAGCTACTTGATAGCATTTTTTTCAAAGGATTGACCTTATAGGATTTCACTTAAGTGTAATCCTATACAGAGGTCCAAGTAATAATATTGAAATATTAATTTATGGATGAATTTGATATTACAATGCTTTGTTGAAAAGAAATTTGTGCCATCTTTTATTGTTAAACCATTCATGTCATGGCACGAAAAAAAAGACCTACGGGTCATATTTCCAAAATTGTGATTATGCTAGGATGAGTTTTTGACATATAGATTTGCACTGACAAATCAATTTCTAGCTACTATTGTGGTCAGCTAGGCAGAGTTTGTATTAGCAAATCAATTTTTAGCTATTTTTGTAGTCAGTTAGGCTGAATTTACAAGGGGTCCTACTCCCTAGCTACTCCTTATAGCCCTAAGCTCATAGATTTCTTATCCAAATGCCTGAGATATTAACTAACTGAATGAAAGCTAAGGTGGGCTAAGATTGTAAAGACCCGTATCACTAAATCCTGAGATTTAGAGTACCAAGTCCCATATCACTAAATCCCAAGATTTAGAGTATCGAGTCCTTCACCACATATAACGTTTTCACATTGTATATGAGGTTATCCTAAAACTAACAGTTAATGAAAATTGATTGATCAAATCTGCTAAAACTTTATAAAGAACTTTTAACGAAACAAGATTGCTAATAAAAGCAATCTATACATATAGTTACATCATATGTACAATGTTTAGTGTCAATACAAGACACTACAAAAATTACAAGTTTTCTTAAAGAAAAAAAAAAAAAAAAAAAGAACCTTAGGAGATCTTAAGGTCTTTACATCTTAGGCTTATCTATCAAGCCTTCTATACAAAGACTTTTCCTTTAACAAAAGCTCCTCCAAAAAATCCAGGGTGTTCGAGTCCTATTCGTCCCACTCATCCATGAATTTCTCAAAGTCTGATCCGTAACCCAAATCATCATAAAACTCGTCTCCATTACCTACAAAGCAGCAAAAGTGAGCCAAAGGCCCAGTACACAATAACAGAATACAAGAACAAGTTATCAAGCCAAACTTAAATTAAACGGAATGCATCAATAGACAAGTGATTATCTTATTAAGGTTTCTTTTACAAAATAGCAGGAGGGTATTCAAACCCCGGGATCACGTTCTAGGAATTTAGAGATCTTAAGTAACGACAACTGCTCAAGGGGTTGATACAAGCAGTTCGAATACTTATATCTCCTATATCTATTTCATAAAGAAAATAGCTTCATTTAGGGTTCAAAAGTCGTTGCCCGACTCTACTTAAACTCAGTCCACAACATGAGCCTAGTTCACAAGTTCTCATAAACTTTTAACTAAACCATGGTATTTCCCCCTAAATTTAAGTAAACGTTACTCAGATACTATTTCCCCTATCGGCTACCGACTTAACCAAAAAGAATCGCTATTGCATCATAGCGTACCATAGCATCATCGTAAAGTCATTGCATCATGACTTAGTTAAGCGCCTAACTAACATGTCATTGCATCATGACAGGTTTGCTGCTCCTCCGACCAGATTAAATAGCGTAATAGACATCCAGTTCATCAAAACGTTAAGCCGAATCAAATTAGGAATGCCTAGTTCTAACAAGCATCAAACAAGCTATTGCGTACCTGAACCCGATAATATATCACTATAGTCACTTGGTGAGGAACTAACCAAAAAACCTTTAACTGAAATAAAAATATCAGAATAATCAATAATTGAATGTAGATTTCATATCCATATATATATATATATATATATCACAATCCTAGATTAATTATACAAAGGATTCAATAAGCTTTGCATATAGTTTTAATATCTAATTCGTGCATAAAATATGTTTATCTAGCTTATATAGTCATTAGGAGATCATATATGAAGTAAAGATTGAAGATTGAAGAAGTTTGAATTTGCAAAACTCAGGGGATATGCAGCCTTCCTACGCTGGCAAAATTTGAATGAATGCCGGCAGCGTGGGAAATATACGCCTGCAGCATTTCACCTAGCGTTAAATATTTTGGTTCTGTTCCAATCCAACACCATCCATACGCCGGCAGCTTTGAAGCCCTAATGGCCAGTATACATTTTGAAAAATAAACGCTGGCAAAATTTTCTTGCAAAAGCCGGCAGCGTTCAAAGCGGCTTTAAAAAAATCAATTATGTTCACTTCCAACACCGCCTCTACACTGGTGGCGTTGAAATGCCAGATGCCGACTTACATTTAAAAACAGATCTATTCGTAAAGAACTCATTTCCCCTGTTTTGCACATTGCAAATTTCTAACCTATAATTGCAAATTTCTAACCTATAACACTTTTAATCCTTCTTCAAGTTCATTTTTAGCTTCATATACTATCTCCTAATCAATTCTAGCAACTTAGAACATTAAATCAACACATTAAATCACTTCAAATCCCATTTCCACTCATCCTCAACTTCAACTATTCAAATTAACATTATTCCTTCCCAACACTCCATATAACTACCACAACACATAAACAAATTCACACAACAACAAAACATAATCTAACCTAATTTCAATGCATGAACAAAACAACTTATATGACATTAAACTCATTCTATCCAAGATCTTAAATAGATACTATAAGAAAGGAAAATAAAACAAAAGCTATACATTTATTAAATTACATCAATAAGCCTTGTCTTAGAGAGAGTTTTGATTCAATAAGCTTGGTATTATTCTTTGGTTTGGGACTTGGAACTTGGAGTGAAAGAAAAAGAGAAAAGGAAAGAAAGAAAATGGAAATTCGTATGGAATGAGAGGGCTGCCAAAAGAGCTTAATTAAGCAAATTTTGGACTTATTATTATCTTAAGTTTGACTTTTAAGGCATATTAGACTTTGGTTGAATTTGGGTTAATTTGGGCTCATTTGAGTTAATTTAGGCATGAAATTGGGCTTAATTAAGAAATTTTCTGTCAACTATTCCTTAAGCAAATCAAAAGTTGATTTTATAAATTTAAACATAACTTAACATTTAATGTATAAAAGACACAAATATTAATTATATACACACACATTAATATATATAAAACAATGACATTGATTTCATTACATATGCAAAATAACACATATGAAATGCTCAAATTACACTAACTTAGACACATTTAAACTATTACCAACTCATCTACTCAAATATTAATATTACCAAACATAACTCTCATAAATCAACATGCTCATTTAGTTCAATAATTAAGACAAATAAAACATATACATGGAAGTTAAATAGAAATTAAATTTAGATCATTTTATTCTTCCCTCCTCCAAGAAATTTCGTCCCCGAAACTTAGCTTACCTTCTTAATCAAAAAGTTCAAGATACTTCTGTCTCATAACGCTTTCCACTTCCCAAATCGCTTCTCTCTTGGATTGGTTACTCTATTGGACTTTTACCATTGATATCACTTTATTCCTCAATTCTTTGTCCCTTTCGCCCAAAATTATAATCGGTTTCTCCTTAGTAGTCAAATCTGGTAGTATCTCTGGTTGATTTGTGTCCAATATAGCGTCGGAATTAGATATGCATTTCCTAAGCTGAGACGCATGAAAAACATTGTGAACACCTAACAAACTTGGTGGTAGCACCAATCTATAAGCTAATGGCCCGATTCGTTCCAAAATTTCATATGGTCCAATATATCTTGGATTCAATTTGCTCCTTATTCCAAATCTAAAAACTCCTTTCGTCAGGGATATCTTGAGAAACACATGATCTCCAAGTTCAAACTCCAAAGGTCTTCTTCTCAAATCGGCATAACTTTTATATCGATCTTGAGAGACTTTTAATCTCTGTTTGATCATTCGAATCTTATCAATTGCTTGTTGTACCAAATTAGGAACAATCAACACTCTCTTGCCCATTTCATCCCAATGCAAAGGAGATCTACACTTTCTCCCATATAATGCTTCATATGGAGCCATCTGAATCGCTGCCTGATAGCTATTATTATAAGCAAATTCAACCAGAGGTAAGTGTTCATCCCAATTCCTTCCAAAATCTAATGCACAAGCTCTAAGCATATCTTCAAGAATCTGAATCGTCTTTCTGATTGACCGTCAGTT
This sequence comes from Combretum micranthum, assembly GCA_024138025.1. NCBI lineage: Eukaryota > Viridiplantae > Streptophyta > Magnoliopsida > Myrtales > Combretaceae > Combretum > Combretum micranthum. The sequence goes on along the minus strand of JAMXBD010000188.1, from coordinate 698,221 downwards.
TGTGGATGAAAAGCTTGCTAAACTGTAACTTTGTCCCAAGAGCTTCATGAAGACTTTTCCAGAATCGACTGACAAATCTGGTATCTCTATCTGAAGTGATGGTCACTGGTATACCATGTAATCTCACTATCTCTCGAATATAAATCTGAGCCAATTTTTCGAGTGAATACCCGACTCTCAGTGGAATAAAATGTGACGATTTCGTTAGCGATCTACAATGATCCAAATCATTTCATTCTTGGCTACTGTCTTTGGTAAAGCCGTCACAAAATCCATAGTTATCTCATCCCACTTCCATTCTGGAATTCTTAATGGTTGCAATTCTCCTCCAGGTCGTTGATGCTCAATCTTCACTTGTTGACATACTAAACACTTAGAAACAAATCTTGCAATATCCTTCTTCATTCCTTCCCACCAAAAATGTCGCTTCAAGTCTTGATACATCTTGTGTTTCCAGGATGAATTGAATATGAGGAGGAATGCGCTTCTTTCATAATTTGATGTCTCAAATCATAGATCTCGGGTACATAAATTCTATCCTTAAACCTTATAATACCTTTATCATCAATCCCATATCTTTTCTCTCTTTTTACTTATCTCACTTCTCAATCTCTGGCTTCCAGGTTCTTCCAGTTGTCCTCACTTAATTTGATCCAGAATTGTTGGTTGCACAGATAAACTCGCTAGCATAATGTCAACATTTTCCATGGTTATCTCAATATCCATCTTCTGAAGATCTTCTTGTAATTCTCGTTGAGTAGTAATCAGAGATTCCACATTCATTGGTTTCTTTCTACTGAGCGCATCTGCTACAACATTGGCTTTTCCCGGGTGATACAAAATTTCAACATCGTAATCTTTGATTAACTCCAACCATCTTCGTTGACGCATATTCAATTCTTTTTGAGTGAAAATGTATTTCAAACTCTTGTGATCAGTGAATATCTTACACTTTTCACCAAATAAATAATGTCTCCAAAGCTTCAATGCTAATACCACCGCGGCTAGCTCGAGATCATGAATTGGATAATTCCTCTCGTGGGGTTTCAATTGTCTTGAGGCATAAGCTATAACTCGATTATCTTGCATCAAAACACATCCGAGTCCTTGAAGTGAAGCATCACTGTAGATCACGAACTCTTCTCCACTAACCGGTAGTGCCAAAATCAGTGTAGCAACCAATCGTTCTTTCAGCTCAAGAAAACTTTGATCACAATCTTCATCCCAATCAAATTTCACATATTTTCTTGTCAACTTAGTTAATGGTGAAGCAATTTTGGAAAAACCTTGCACAAATCTTCTATAATAGCTTGCCAAACATAGAAAACTTCGTACTTTAGTGACACTTGTAGGTTGTGGCCAATCTAATACCGCTCTAATCTTTTCCGAATCAACAGATATTCCTTCTTTTGTAATGATATGTCCCAAGAATGCAACTTCTCTCAACCAAAACTTGCACTTGCTAAATTTAGCATAAAGCTTCCTCTCTCTTAATCTTTGTAGAACAAGTTTCAGATGTTTCTCATGTTCTTCCATATTCCTTGAATACACCAATATATCATCAATGAAGACTATTACAAACTGATCCAGATAATCTTTAAATACCCTATTCATCAAATCCATAAAAGCTGCTGGGGCATTTGTCAAACCGAAAGGCATAACCATAAACTCAAAATGTCCATATCTTGTTCTGAAAGCAGTCTTGGATATATCTTGTTGCTTAATCTTGAGTTGATGGTATCCGGATCTCAAATCTATCTTGGAAAATAATGCAGCATCTCTCAGCTGATCAAATAAATCATCAATTCGAGGAAGTGGATACTTGTTCTTGATTGTCACTTGATTTAATTCTCTATAGTCTATACACATTCTTAAACTTCCATCTTTCTTCTTAACAAATAAAACGGAGCACCCCAAAGAAATGCTTGGACGAATAAACCCTAAGTTTTGTAATTCCTCCAACTGGCTTTTCAATTCTTTCAACTCGGCCGGAGCCATACGGTATGGAGCTTTAGGATAGGTGTAGTCCCTGGTATCAAATCATCCCAAAATCAATCTCTCTATCCGGTGGTAAACCCTAATTCATCAGGAAACATCAATAAATTCCCTTACTACTGGCACCATATCAACTCGGAGTTCTTCACTACCCATTGTAGTTCCCATATCCTTCTCCCCAACTCCATAGAATACATACTCTTCGGTCTCCTTCTTTCCAACACATGAAGCAGTCTTCTACCCTCCAACTCAAAACTTACTTCCCTTTATTACAATCTATCGTAGCTTTGTAAAGATTTAACCAATTCATTCCAAGAATAACATCAAAATCGATTAAAGGCAGAACTAACATATCTATTGGCATGCTTTCATCAGAAATCACAACATCAACATTTCTACATACACATGGCTCTTTGGATTGCACACCAAAAGGAGTATTTACACTCATCATTCTATCATACAACACTTCAGAAGACAAACCACACTCATTCACAAAACTTTCAGCAACACATGTATGAGTAGCACCAGTGTCAATCAAAGTATATGCAGGATGATTTGCAATCTGTATTGTACCTGCCAGTGTATCAACTGAAGGAGCTTTCTCACACTGTTGTAGAGCAAATACTCTAGCAGCTGTCATTCCCTTTCCAAAGTTCGGTCCTTCATTCCTAGGTTTTTCTTTACAATTCGCCACATGATGACCTCTTTGTTGACAATGAGCACAGAAGATGGGCTTCAATTTAGGATCAGAACACTCAGAAGCTTTATGACCTACTTTCCCACATGCAAAGCAAGCTCCAAGAGTCCATTTACATTGAAATGATTCATGAGGCCCAAAACATATAGGACACTGCTTATCAAATGGAATGGAAGGCATACAAGTCTTCACTGCTTGTCTCGAACTTGGTTTCTTACCCAGAAATGGTCGATTGCCTTTGTTAACATTGCTAAACCTTGAATAAGGAGTGTATGATGTCACCGATCTCTTGCCCATAAATGTAGCACGTCTATCCCTCTGAGCTTTATTTTCATTGATAATTTGTTCCACTAACTTCTTTGATTACCGTTTCAGACAGTGTTGATAATTGAAACTTCTTGACCTCACTCTTAATTTCCATGTTCAAGCCATCTTGAAACTTTTAAACCTTCATACTCTCATCATTGTAATTTGTACCAGCAAACCTAAGCAATCTACAGTACTCTGCATGATATTCCTCAACAGTTTTATTTCCTTGCCTTAGACTTAGCCAACTCGATATCATTTGCTCTCACTGTAGATGGAATGTATTGCAAGAAAAAGGCTTCCTTAAATCTGTTCCATGGTATTGGTCTTACATATCCTTCACTATTCAATCTCCACCAAGTATATGCATCTCCCTTCAACATATATATAGCTAAGTCAACTTTCCTATGCTCAGGTACTTCACAAGCTGCAAATGCTTTCTCAAGCTCCACTATCCAACCTTCCGTTCTAGTCGATCCAAAGCAGTTCCATCAAAATCAGGTACCAATCTACAAAATCATGCAACTTGACTTGATCATTCCGTCTTCCATTGGTACTTGTTTTCTTGTCTCACAGTTGGTGGATTATATTGCTGCATAAATTGTTGTTGTTGTTGATACATCATTTGTTGATACTGTTGAACTATTGCAAACATATTCCGAAACATAGTGAACACATTATTCGGATCTCCTGTAGGCATCTGAGGCATAGCTGGATATACTGGCATTTGAGGAGGCTGTGGATTCGATGCAATAGAAGCCGTAGCCGGTGATGGAGTCGAAGTAAAAACTGGAATACTAGCTGATGCAGAAGCTGAGATAGTAGACTGAGAAGGAGGTGACATACTCTCTCTTTCCGAAGACTGTCGAGTTACTCTTCTGAACCTATCCATCTTTAAACAAACATGCAACATATATATGACATATAATAATTTTACAATGTCAAATCAACATCAAAACAATTAATAAACAAAATAGGTATTCAAACAAAATACTTAATACAAACAAATCCTATATACATCCAACTAAACTCACCGCATCTAAGGTCAAGTCACCACTATTTAATCAAACAATTTCATAAACCTAGCTCTGATACCATCTGTAAAGAGCCGTATCACTAAATCCCGAGATTTAGAGTACCGAGTCTCCAACCTTACATATAATGTGAAAACGTTATATGTGATTGGGGACTCGGTACTCTAAATCTGGGGATTTAGTGATACGGGTCTTTACAAAGATGCTGATATTAGTTCATGTCATATGCATTAGCATGGCATACAACTATTGCATAACCGATCTGTTTATATATGTTTTTCATATGTATTTCTATTTTGCTGTATTTTTTTTTAAATCCACTCATTTAGCTCAATAGTGGGCTGAGGTGATACTTGTTTATCCTCAAGTATGGTAGGAGATTAAGGGGGTACCATCATGACCAAGGATATTTTGAGAGCGGACCCTACAACTAATCACGATTTATCTATAAGTGCTTTTTAAAACTCTTTTTAGAATCTTTATAAATTTCATTAAATGCACAAATATTTACCAGCCAGTGTACTAGGTGCATGTATCGGTAAATACCAAGTCGTGTCCACAGGGGGTAAGGATTAGCTATCAAATGTATTTATCCTAATTGTAGTTAGGCAAATCAAAATTTGTTCCTATTTTTGGATTTTCTTATATATAACTAAACTGAAAAAAAAAATATGGGATTTCCAACACCTGTGAATTGATTAGGTTAAGAGCCAACAATTCTAAACAATTAATCAAATGTATGCTATCGATTAGAAATGCAATTGCAGATCTAAATTGTTAATGGGTTAAGTCTTTTCAAGCAATCAAGTACCAGATAAAACTCCTTTTCCCAAAGTAAGCTATTACCCTAAATTAACCAATCAATGTTTCCCATTCCTAGGAAAGTGATCAATTGACTAATTTGTAAAAATTACCAAACCCTAATCGAATTAAAATTCATATGTCTATGTGATCTATCATCCTGATTAGCTATTCACAAAAACGATTAGAAAAGAATTTCTCAATTGCAATCCTAGTCTAAGATGAATATGAACAAGGATTCAATCAATAGTTGAAATTAACAACTGAAAAATTCAAATCAACAACTCAATACCAAATTAAGATCAAAGAAACAAGTTTCAAACATCATCCAATAATTGAATATAAGAAAAAGAACAAAATCACCTTGTCAAAGAAATCATGTTCTTGAATTCAAACATAAATGATGTCTTTCACTTGGATCCGGTGTGGCCTTAATCAGAATAAAAACAAAAGCTGTCTCTAGTATCTAATGGCCTAATCTATCGAGGAGCTATGGAGAAAATGGAGAAATTTCATGCTAGGGTTTTTCTACCACTCTCAAATGATCAACAAGATAATATAGGTATGAAAGGACATAAGAACATAGGCCAACAGTCAATACCGGTAGTGTAGGATTCAAATTAGCTGACATTTTTTTGGAATTTTGATTTCTAAGATCATTTTGTAATTGTATACCGGCTTTAACGCCAACGACGTAGAGACCAATTTTACCCATGTTCGTTGAATTGTAAAAATTTATAGAAATTTTACACCTTCTAAACGCTAGCTATGTTTAAACGATGTTGGCTTACACTGGCATATACACCGGCGGAGTAGACTGAAGATTTGTCAGTGTTGAATTTCTTTGCAATGAAAACTGTAGTGCACACTTGATTTTGGCCGGCCTACTTTACTTTGTTCCCCAAAATTGTGTAAAACTTCTCCCAATTTACTTGTATTTGTATTATTTGTCTTTCATGACCTAAAATAACACAATAAACACACTTAAGTGCTATTTTCTTATGATTCCTATAAAATCTATAGTAGTTTATCATCATTTATTCAATAAAAAGTTGCGTGAAATATGACTTTATCAACTCCCCCACACTTGAACCTTTGCCTGTCCTCAAGCAAAATAAATAAGAACACTAGATTGAAATATGTCATAGAAAGTACAAAATTTTTAACAACCATAATTCAAGCATCTTTTCTTATATATGACTTGCAATTCTAGTACCTACTGCTCTAACCAAACTGAGTTCATGTAATTAAAGTACTAAAATCAATATTTAGTAGCTAATTTAGACAAAATAAACTTTAATCCCAATTTTTAGCAAAAGATTCTTCTGTCCAAAAATAAATACACAGTCCAATAAGGAAAAACACTCATTTAAAATTATATGGTATCTACTCTTTCTCTAGAATTTCTCCTTCTTTATTATAAGTCTTATTTTATTTGGTGTTTTGCATTCATATTCCTTTTTGTTTCATACAAGAACTTATTCTTTTTCTTTTCTTTTTTTTTTTCCAAAGTTCAAGCATTGAACTTTTTCATTGAGTTGGCATATCCTGTGTTCATCATTCAAGTGACCAAGTTTTAAAGGAACCCCTATGAACTGTTCTTCACTTTAACATTCAAGTCCAGATACTCTTAACATAATTACCTAAGTCAATGGAATAGAGGCTATGCTTGTTTCTTTTCTTTTTCTTTTGAATGCAACACAAATTTAAGACTTTTTTATAAAGGATCACTAAGTAAAGAGTTTCTTCTACCTCTTTCACTAAGTGTTGAAAAGTTTTGAAAAGAACACAAAAAAGTACATACAGGCAAAATTCTTCCTAGAAGTATACCTGTTTATTTTTCATATAAAGACTCGACCTACTCTCAAACTTCCAATTCTAATGCTAAATACATAATAAATTTGTTCCTTAAATATTTCACTACTTAATTTCAACTAAGTATTCTAATTACAATCATAGGTGAATAAGGCACTTAGCAAGTCAATTTCACATTTCTATTCATTCACAGATGCTATCAACAATTTTATTTGTACAATCTACAGATTTCATCAAAAAAAATTGGCCTAAAATTGCCATATAATACTTTAGGAGAACAAATTCAAAGTATGGGTTATAACAATTCATTTCAATTCAGATGTCATAGATAAAAATTCACTTCAACAATTCAAACATCAACAGTTAGACATCAGTAATCAATATTCAACTTCATTCTCCATATCATATTATCCTTTCCCCCCAATTAAATTGAACAGTGTCTCATTGTTCTTCTTTTAGCTCAAAAATAGGAAAGAAATAAAGAAAAAGAAAAAAGGAAAAATGATACTTCCCTAGTTTTGAAAAGTGATGCAATTTGAGTTCCAACTGGTATAGCAATCGAGGAGTTGTATCCATTTAAGTTCATCTTGAAAGTCCATCTCTTGTTATCTACAATAAAGCTCTTTAGCTCCTAATTATCTCTTACCTACACAATAGGGTACACATATCAAAGAAACAAACAAAAGAAAACAAAAACAAAAAGATATTAATGGGTTGTCTCCCATCCAGTGCTTGTTTTATAGTCTCAGCCTAACTTCTTACTTTCTTCTTTAAGGAAGATCAAATGAGCTAGTCTTCTTATCCTCATCCTTCCTTTTCTTTCTATTTTCTACTCTTTTATTTATTTATTTTTTTTGTGTTAGCTTGAGTAGATTTAGGGTTCTTTTTCCATCTTTTCATGATATTGATATTTAATTCTCTTTTTCCAACCCTCAACACCATTTTACTATTTTTAACATCAAAAACAACTCCAGCAATGGCCAAGAATGGGTACCCCAGGATGAAGGGAATCTCTTAATCTTCTTCCATATCTAATACAACAAAGTCCACAGGAAATATAATAGATTTTAATTCGATTACAGATCACATAGACATATAGATTTTAAGTAAATTGAAAATATCAAAATAGTAACAAATAAAGCATGGAAATTCATGAGCATAACATTATCAACATCTGGCACATCATCATCAACATTCACCACATCCATAAGAGAGCTCAAGGGTCGTAGAATTAAGGATGCAATCCACACATTCGACAAACTAATCCAATGCAATACTCATGGTACCTATGGTTGCATCCAAACTCGCACAATCCCTAGCCTTGATATGCCATCCTTAAGCTCACTTTGCACCTTACATGGTAGCCTTAGTGTCAGCAGTTTCATGCACCTCCCTTTCTTTTGCAATTGTGCCAATGTCCATAATATCCCTAATGCATTTAGTGTTGGTTGCATTGCTACTACTTGAGATAGTGACTCTCTGGTAGCAGTAGTGCTTATTATCGTAGTGTTGCTAGTGTGCCATTGCTAGAAAGTGACTCATAGAGAAGGTACAAGGAAAAAAAAACACGTAGGGAAAATTGAGTTGATAATGGAATAGAGAGCGAACAAAAAAAAAGGGGGGTTATTTATAGTGTTTTAGCACATACACATAGTGGGGGGAGAGAGAGAGAGATTCATTATTTGAAATAATCAAGATTCTAACTCTCTTGTGCATTTTTTAGCAAACATGCATATGGGGGGGAAGAGAGAGCATATAGAAAGAGAGAGGAGGAGAGAAAGCGGGGGATAGATAGATAGATAGATAGATAGAGAAAGAGAGAGAGAGAGAGAGAGAGAGAGAGAGAGAGAGCAGTCTTTTGATTTAACATGATCTAATAGTAGTTAAGGGACTACAATTAAGAATCACAAATGACAAAATTTTTATGGACTTTTTTCTTTAATAGTATGAACCTCTTACAAGCTTGCTAAAATATGATTCTTACGTGACTAATTATTAACATAAGATAAAAATAAATTACTAACAAATTAGCGAAAGAATAACAAAGTAACAATAATCAATAATAACAGTAAGAAAATTTAAGAGTGTAATCTTGGGAAGTATAGTAAATAAAAAACTATTAAGCAAAACTGTTGTGGTAAAAAATTAATGAACAAATATAATTCATATAAAGAAATGGACTCCATCATCAGCTTGTATGAAAATTCTATTTGAACAAAATAGAGTCATAAATTGCTAGGATAACATGACAAAATATTTTATAGAATATATAATATGTCTTCAAAGCAAAAACTTCTTACAAGCTTACAAGATTATGGTTCTTATATGATCTTATGACACAAGACAAAATCAAAATTATGAACTTGAGTAAATCGAAAATATCAAAATAGTAATAAATAAAGCTTAGAAATTCATAAGTGTAATATCATCAACATTCACCACATCATCATAAACATCCACCACATTCATAAGAGAGCTTAAGGGTCATAGAATTGAGGACGCAATCCATACCTTGGACAAGCGGATTTAATACAATACGCATGATACCTATAGTTACATCCAAACACACACAATCTCTAGCCCCCATACACCATTCTCAAGCACACTCTACTCCTTGTACGATGGCCCCCAGCGATGGTGATTTTATATGCCTTCCCTTCCTCTGCGATTATGCCAACGTCCCTAACCAATCGACATGTCCGATGCTGGTTATGTTAATGTTGCTTGCAGTGGAGACATCTCCAATGGTGGTAGCAGCAATTGTTGTCGTGGTGTGGTAGCGCTTATTGTCGTGGTGTGGCCAACGTACCATTGCAAGCTAGTGAGTCATAGAGAAAGTACTAGGGATAAAAAAACAAGTGAATAAGAGGGATTTTTATTTTATATTTTTTTATTTTTTTTGCCATAAAAATGGGGGAAGGGAGAATCAAATCTAAGGCCTCTCATATAAGAGATCAAGAGAGATGTCACTAGACCACAAGGTCATTAGAGAAGGGTTATTTATAGTGTTTTGGCACATGCACATAGGGGAATGATAGAGAGAGTGATTCGTCATTTATAATAACCAAGATTCTAACTCATTCTCATGTACATTTTTTTGCAAGCATGCGCATAAGAGAGAGAAAGAGAGCACGCCTTTTCATTCAACATGATGTAATGGCAGTTAGGGGACTATAATTAGATAAACTAATAAAATTTTATCTACTCTTCCGCATTTGTACTACCCAAATTAATTAAGAACCACAAATGACAAAATTTTTACAATGTTTTTTGTAACAGTAAGAACCCTTTACAAGCTTGCTAGATTGTGATTCTTACATGAATATTTATTGACTTAATATCGAAATCAAAATTGCTAACAAAGTGTAGAGGTTATAGATCCAACTCATATGGGTCTATAACCAAAGGGAGCCTAAATATATGTCAGATATATATTTAAAAGACTTTGGAATCAAAGTAGGAATTGGACCAGCACGCTTTGAACAAGGAGATCCTAAATATATGGTTATGTATATTTAGAGGACATTCAAATCAAGAGTATCCTAAGTATATGACAAATACTTGGAAGATGACTTAAAGATAAAGAGAATTTTTGCATCAAAAGAAGTTTAGACATGTACACCTGCAGCAGAGGAAGCTACACCGCCAACTTAGATGAATTATAACTACCAGCATTGAAATTTGCAAATTCTTACCGAGAGCTCTACACAGCTTACACCGGCGTAAATGCCGCCAATGTTGGGGTCTACACAGCCGGTGTAGGGCGGGTACACCATCGGTATTGAGCCGGCATATGTTGTTCTAGAACGTCGTTTTTCTACACATGTTGCAACGCCGCTTACCTTTAATTAAATGTTGCCAGCCTTTAGTGTCTATTGGTTTGCCTTGTGTTGTTGCATATATATTCTCCTTATTGTCCTAGGTTTATAAGGAACAAGTGGTGTGCCTCTTCTCAAGCCTAGATAGAGGGATCTAGAGAGAGAAAGAGAGAAAAGTGAGGGAAATCCGAGAGTAAGAAACTCTAGAACAAAATCTTGTTCCTCTTTGTAATCCATTGGTTGTTATGAAGCATTGTGAGATCCCCTAGACAGATATAGTGAGGAAAACTTGTAATCACATTATATTATTTATAGTGGAAGATTTGAGCATTGCTAGTCAAGTGGTTTTTCCTGCATTGGGTTTTCTACGTTATATCCTAGTGTTATTCGTTTTATGATTCCACATTGTTTTATTGTTTATCGCATTTGGCAAAAGAAGATTTAACTTCTAATCATAAAGTGATTAATTTTTTGATTTATCGGTTTTGTCATTATCGTGATTAAAGTTAGGCTTTCTCCTAACAAGTGGTATCCGAGCATATGGAAGTCTATGGTGGAGGATCTATTGTACTGCAAAGATCTATATTTGCCTATAGGTGGTGATGCTACAAAGCCACAGGACAAATCTGATGCTGATTAGACAATCTTGCATAGGAAAACTATCAATTATATCTTAAAATGGGTGGATCACAGCGTTCATCACCATGTAGCCCAGGAAACGAGTGGATGTCCTATGGAGGAAGTTAGAATCCGCTTATGAGAGGCAGACGGTCTTAAAAAAAACCTCCTTGATTAGGAGAGTTGTAAATCTGAAATACAGGGATAAATCCAACATGGTGGAGCTCTTGAATGATTTTCAAGGCTGGTGAATCAGTTATCTGCCATAAAGCTGGTGCTTGATGACAAGATGCAGGTAATATTGTTGTTGAGTTTCTTGCCTGATAGTTGGGAGACATTGGTTAAGTATGTTAGCAACTCTGCCTTATAGGGAAACCTCACCATTAAAGTAGTGAAGGATAGCCTGATGAATGAAGAGGCTAGGAGGAGGGATCTTGATTTAGGATCTAATTCTAGGGATGATTCTAGGGCACTTGCCACTGGTAAGGCAAGAAGGAATGATAGAAGCAGGTATAGAAGATCATCTGATGAAGATGATGGATCTGAGAAATCCAGGGGAAGGTCCAAGTCAAGAGGAAAAAAAAAATTAAATGCTACCATTGTGACAAGCCGGGTCACATGAAGCGAGAGTGCAAACTCTAGAAGAAAGAGAAAAGTAAAGGTAATGAAAATGATGTAGACACAGCTACAACAGCAGCATATGATTATGAAATTGTCATTACCTGGGATGAGAAGTGTGTTAGCCTTGCAAGTCATGATGATGAGTAGGTTGTTGATTCTAGTGCCTCCTTCCATGTGATTTCACATGGTGAGTTCCTCTCAACTTACACTGCAGGTAATTTTGGTAATGTTAGGATGGGAAATGATGGTAAATCCAAGATTGTTAGCATTGGAAACATAGTTTTAAAGACTAATACATGTTGCAAGCTCATTCTCAGAGATGTTAGATATGCTCCATATATCCACCTTAATCTTATTTTTGTAGGAAAGCTTGATGATGATGGCTATAGTAGCTACTTTAGTGAAGGAAGATGGAAGCTCACCAAGGGTTCTCTTATTGTGGCAAATGGAAAGAAGAAGAATGCCCGTTACTTAATGTCAACAAAGCTAAGTAAAGGAGATATGAATCATGTACTCTCACATAAAGGTTTTAATGATGGCAGAAATGGGGGAGATTCAGTTAAAGAATCCCAAGAGCATCATCAACAGTTCAAGATGAGAAGATCTGTAAAAGACTGAAGATCATTAGTTAGATTTAGTCAAAATGAGTATGTGATACTCAGTGATGGGGGAAAGTCAGATGGTCACAAGAAAGCCATGAGAAATGAGAAAAAGCAAAGAAAGATTAGAGCCATGCAAGATGGACTGAAATCCTTGCATGAAAATCAGAAAACTGACTTGGTAAAATTGCTTAAGGGCAAGGGACCTCTGAAGAACAAATGAGTGTTCAGAGTGAAGACTGATGAAGACAGCTCACTACCAAGGAACAAGACAAAAGCTAGTTGTGAAAGGTTTCAGTCTGAAAAAAATGTGCTACAAGAAGGCAACAAGATTAGGGATAACCCCCATATGAGTTGGAGGGGGGGATTTTTAGGGTTATAAATCCAACACATATGAGTCTATAACAAAAGAGAGCCTAAATATATGTTGGATATATATTTAGAAGATTTTGGAATCAAAGTAGGAATTGGATTAGCATGCTTTGAACAAGAAGATCCTAAATATATGGTTATATATATTTAAAAGACATCCAAATCAAGGGTATCATAAGTATAGGACATATACTTGGAAGAGGACCTGAAAACAAGGAAAATTTTTGCATCAAAGGAAGTTTAGACGTGTACTGCCACACCCCGAGGGTACCCTAGGAGTAGCAAGCAAGCTACACTTGAATGCTATCACTAGATTACCTTTGGAGAGTGATATGTTTTTCAAACAACAGGATCTTTTAGTTTCTTTGATAAGAAAGGATAAATATATGTAAGACATAAATTAGTGAATAACTGCCATAAAAGTATCATATAATATTGCAAACCAAGTAATCTTCTCATAAATCGTTAAATAAATAACTGATAAACTAGTACTGGCTATTCTATTCTAAAAATAGAAAATAACTCATCTTGATTTGAACTATAGGCATCCAGCTCCTAAACCCTTACCAGAACCAGACTCATCGAAGTAACTAGCCAAGGTCGAAGCGTAAACCTCAAAAGGCTGTTGAAGTATGAGCGAAACTACGGCTCGGTAAATAACCAGACATATTACGCATCAAGTAAGTTTATTAACAAATCATATGTAATGCAATCACTCAAACATATGCTCAGATATAAGCTTGGATGATCTAGAATCAAAACAGGAAAAAGATTTATGCCCTCTTTTTAGGGTTGAAGAACATTTATTTTATGACCCACCTGCCCAAGAGAGACTATGTTTACAGGAAAATCAACGATTTCTCGTCTTAGAGTTATCACTTTTAGCTTAATGATGATTTAACTGATCATTTCCTGTATCGATCCTTAGAAACTCCCTAAGTATTAATCATTTCAAAGCGATACTACAGGCGGTGTTCTTCGTGGCCACTTAGTTCTCATAGAACCGACAGAACAAAAAAAAAACCTTGGAAGAACTAACACTTTAGAAAAACCAAGCATTAACAGAGAATTGAAATATTAATATGTAGCAGGCTGTCACCCTTTTTGTATATGAAATAATGCAATACATGCAATGCATGACCATGTTATTTCATAAGTCAATAGTTCTTATTCATTTTCATGGGATCATATATTACACACAATAATCATTATACTATTTCACATCATCATACCATAGTATTATCGCTTTCGTTATCATAGATTAACAATCATAAAATCAGATCACATCACATTTCAAATATAACACCATAACAATCATATTATTATCTTTGCATTACATATTCAACTAACTACAGGCACAAACAGTATAATATGACTGAGTTATTTACCTGCTCATACTGGCTAGTCATAGTAATCAACAGGAAAATCCTCACCAATATCAAGATCACCTATTGAGATGAATAATATATTCATCAATATCATATAAACTATATAATTAAATTCTTATAAGTATCTAAGTGTCATATATTGATATTGGGTTTTCTTTCTTTTACTAATTTGGTCTGTTAATGGTCTTATGATAATCAATTATTATTTAAATATTTATTTTCATTTTATTTGTCTTGATCTTGCTAGGTATTTATATATATCTATCATGTATTTGAAAAATTCGCATTTAGCAGGTTTAAAATTTATAATTATTATTATTGCTAGTTTTATATGGTTTCTTGTTTGACTCGTTATAGTGCTCGTATTTATTTACTATTGTTTAGTTTCGTCGTATTTCTTTTCATATACTTTATATAATTTTCTTGTTAAGTATAAGTATCACATTGTTCAAAAATTTATCTTATTTAAATTTCCATTCTTATGTAAGAAATATATATTTTACAATTACTATACCTTATCTTCATTTATAAAGTACAATAATATAGGTAATAATATTAGTGATATTAGTAATGATAATTATAAAGTAATTTATTAGTAATACTAATATTATTTTCCATAATAACTTTGTTAAAACAATAGTAATTTCAATGACAACAATAACAATATTACATATCACAATCATAATAATAATATTAATAATAACTATACTAGTAACAATATCATTAAGATTGATACTCATAATAATATTATGGATTATAATGATAATGATATTTATTACTGATGATAATAATAATTATCACAATAATATTATCATTATCAATATTACTAATACTAACATTGGTAATGATAATAATAATAATATTATTATTAAGGATAATAATAACAATAATGACACTAATAATAATCTAATTAGTAATAATAATATTACTAATAATAAATAAATAATGATATCATTAATAATAATAATAATGTTAATGTTGACATCATTTAACACTAATAACAATATAATAATAATAACAACAATATAGTAATAATAATAATAACAATAATAAATAATCAGATTTTGTAATTTGGTTTAATTTAATTTAAAATTTTTTTAATTGATTTCCGAGAGGTGCACGGCGAGGAACACGGCCATGTACTCCCCATGTACTTCTGGAAATCAAGAGGAAAAAATGCACTTCGAGAGTAACACAGCTGGAAATACGGCCATGCTTATCCCGTGCTCTTTTGGTAATCACGCACTATTCATCTTCCTCGTGACGTTTGATCTGGTTTGCATGATTTTTCACATCCAAATTGTTTCTAATGTGTTCCTAAGTGTTTATATAGGTTATATATATACATATATCAACTTATAACATATCAACATGTAGTTTAATCCTCGTTTGATCTATGCAAAGGTGTAACTAGGGTTTTTAAGCATCTTACCTTGTTTTGACGTGTTTGCTGATTTTAATCCTTCTTCCAAAGCTTGTTTCAACCCTAGATGTATGAGAAACATTGTTCAAGACCATGTTTAACCATTTTAAACAAGTTAAAGTGAATCAACTTATCTTGTCTTCCCTTTCCAAGCTTTTAAGTATCTTTAAATGGAGCTTCAGTTTTGTGCTTAAATTGCTATCGAGTTTATTGTTTATTTTGGACGAAAATGATGTAGTTTGGTTATTGTTTTAGCTACTGACTTGGGATGTTTGTTTGTTGTAATTGATAGCTTTGTTTTCTTATTAATAATGAAGATATATATATATATAGATATAAAAGGAAGAAGAGAGGGCAGCTACGGAAATCCTCTCCAACTGATTTGGCTTCTCAAATTTGCATGTTAAGCTGCATTTAATGAACTTGCTAAGCTTTCCTCCTTTAATTGGTTTAAGGTTTTGAATTGTTAACTTAAAATGTGAAAGTTTGGACAATTTGCAAGTGAATAACGGCTGCAACTTCTTCAAGAAGTTCTCCACCGTAAATCCAAAGAATTTGAACCGTATTTGCTCCTCAACTTGTATCGTATGTGTACAAGTTTTGTGCCACATTTGGAAAAAATTATTATAATAATCTTTAGTCAATAATTATCTTAATTTTGGGGTAGTTTATTAAGTTAATCGGGTATAATTTTGACAATTATTCAAGAGTTTCATTTTCAAAAATTTATTTAGGGTTCTAAAAATATTCTAGATTGTCATGGAATTCATATTTAGGTTTAAATTTTACGCGATTAATTATTTTTATAATTTTATCTCCCTTGATTAGGGTTTTCTAAGCTTAATTGGTCAATTTTCGGTTCAGACTCCAATAGCTTATAATTACTCTAACTAAAACAATTGTGTGATCCAAACATTTATTTGAAGTCTAGATTACTAGTTATACATCTATTTATGTTTTTATTGTGTATTTATAACCCTATCAATTTATTTTTAGGTTATCGTTTCCTAACTATAAGCGTAATTAGTTATTTACTCATTATCGCCTTTGATATCTTAGCCAAGTTATCTTTATATCTTGGGTTTTCGATACCTACTATGAAATCTTATTAGGAGTATTTAATACTATCTAGAAATCTTTGTTTTTGGGCTTTAAACTATATGTAGTCCCATTACTACTCATAGTTCTATTCTCAAGTCTTTGTTGAGTTCAATAGTAACCATCTATTTTCTATATTTATATATTTCTATCTATTTCTATTTATATGAAAAGTTTCGGGGTTTGAAAATTTGTGTTACTTTTAATTATATCTTGAGTTATCAACTCAAGATACAAAATCTCGTTTTTGGTATCAATTAAGGTCAGAGAAGTTTTTATTCAAGCTTTTAAATAATAAATGAGCTAAGTTCAACTCATAGATCTATTCTAGGTTTTTTTTTTTTTTTTTTTTTAGTTCTAGATTTACTAGCTAATTCACATTTTCTATTCCAGTGTCGTGTACTAATGTGAAAATTTTTCAGGGTTTACATGTACACCTGTAACAAAGGAAGCTACACCGCTAGCTTAGATGAATTATAACTACAAGTATTGGAATTTGCAAATTCTTGCCAAGAGCTCCAAATAGCCTACAACGGCGTGAATGCCACAGGCATTGGGGTCTACACCGCCAATGTAGGGTGAGTACACCGCCAGCGTTGAGCCGACATACATTGTTCCAAAGCGCCATTTTTCTACACCTGTTGCAACGCTACCAGCATTTAATTAAATGTTGCCAACCTTTAGTGTCTGTTGGTTTTTTTTTTGTGTTGTTGCATATATATTCTCCTTATTGTCCTAGGGTTTGTAAGGAACAATTGGTGTGTCTCTTCTCAAGCCTCGATAGAGAGATCTAGAGAGAGAAAGAGAGAAAAGTGAGGAAAATCCTAGAGTAAGAAACTCTAGAAGAAAATCTTGTTCCTATTTGCAATCCACCGATTGTAGTGAAGAATTGTGAGATCCACTAGATAGATCTAGTGAGAAAAACTTATAATCCCATTATATTATTTATAGTAAAAGATTTGAGCATTGCTGGTCCTGTGGTTTTTCCCGCATTGGGTTTTCCACGTTATATCCTGGTGTTATCCGTTTTATAATTCCGCATTGTTTTATTGTTTATCGCATTTGGTAAGAGGAGATTTAACTTCTAATCACAGGTTAATTAATCGGTTTTGCTATTTTCATGATAGGGTTAGACTTTCTCCTAACACAAAGTAGCCAAAGAATAACAAAATAACAATAATTAATAAAAACAACAAGAAAGTTTAAGAGTGTAATCTTGAATAGTATAGCAAACAAAAACTATTAAAAGGACAACTATTGTGGTAAAAAATTTATGAACAAAAATAATTCCTATAAAGAAATTAACTCCATCATCGGCTTGTATGAAAATTTTATTTGAACTAAATATAGTCATACATTGTTAGGATAACATGTATAAACATGTTGTGGAATATATAATATGTTTTTAAAGTAAAAACTCCTTGCAAGCTTACGAGTTCGTGGTTCTTATATGATCCTATATTATGACATAAGAGCAAATCGAAATTATGAACTCAAGTAAATTGAAAATATTAAACAAGCATGGAATTAAACACAGCTATCATGGTTTAAAAATAAAGAAGTAAATATCATTTCTATAAAAAATAATTCAAGGATATGTAGTGAATGGATTCTTGATATTAACCTGTATGAAGATCCCATTTTAAACTAAATACATGAACAAGTGGGTTTATTTTGTTTTATTTTGTTTAATTAGATCTCATCTCTATCTTGTGAACCTATCATGTTAGCTATATTATTATTATTAATGGTATGAGGCTTCTTATTTAAACCACTTATTCTCTAATTTTTATTTACTTGAATATTTCATTGTAATTCATTTAAGTTTGATTTTAGACCTTGATTGCATCATCTATAATTTTCACTATCCAAATAATTTATGGATTTCTACTCATGTTTAGTAATATTCAATGGAGTTCTCCGAATTACTGATTCACTCAAATAGAGGAGGACAATTAACATTAAATTATAAGACCCTATGCACCTTTGATCACTTCAAGGACATAAGAAAATCATCTTAGACAAGGTTAAAGAACAGACTCCATCTCTTCACTTACACCTTTCACTTCCGTTAGGTCTAACGTGGCTCAGGTGCGAAGCCTCCTACTATGGATCGGGACTATATAAAGGTAAAACTACCATAGAAACTTTGATGAACTTTATCATAGATCTTGATTTTTTTCTAGGTTCAATAATAAGCCCCAATAACACAATTTGATTTCATATGTGCTTATACTCATTTAAATTTATGAGTGGCATGGATAGCAAGTAACTACAAATAGAAGCTAAACTCTTGGGAGCTCTTAAAATACATTTAATAGCAATTGTTTTTCTAAAGGCCATCCTATATTTCTATAAATGAGATGACATATGATAACTCCCATGATGCGCCAATATCGATTGATAAGTGCACACGATTAATTATAGATTAATGATGATATATTATGCATTTCACAGGCATAACTTAAGTTATATATACATGTTTTATTCATCATAGAAAGAAAGTTTTGAGTTATATATACCATGTGGCCTAGGTTTAATCCCAATTATCTAAACCATTTCGGTCATCAAATATTGCCAACAAACTGCTCTTACATATCACTGTTTACTATAGAACTTAGGTGTGCTTGTTTTAGTACAGAAGAGTTACTACCGGCACACTTGCTTAGCCATGAATACAAGGGCCTCTTTGTCACGCCTCGAGGGTACCCTAGTAGAAGTAAACAAGTCACACTTGAATACTATCACTAGATTACCTTCAGAGAGTGACAGGTTTTCAAAACAACAGGATCTTTTAGTTGCTTGACAAGAAATGATAAATACATGTAAGAAATAAATTGGTAAATAACTGCTATCTTAATCATAAAGTATCACAAAACTATTACAAACCAGGTAGTCTTCTTGTAGTTCACAACTGATAAAATAGCACTAGCTAATCTATTCTAGGAATACATAATCATTAATCCAAAGTATAATCATAGACTTCCAGCTCCTAAGCTCTTACTGGAGCCATATTCCTGGAAGTAACTAACCAGGGTCGGAGAGTAAACCTGAAAAGACTGTTGGAGTATGAGCGAAACTACGGCTCAGTGAATAACCAGACATATTATACATCACACAAGTTATTGGCAAATCATATGTAATGCAAGCATTCAATCATATGTACAGATACAAGCTTGGATGATCTAGAATCCAAACAGGGAAAAAGATTTACGCCCTCTTTTTTAGGGTTGAAGAACAATTACTATATGACCCACCTACCCAAGAGAGACTAAGTTTACAAGAAAATCAAAGATTTCTCGTTTTAGGGTTATCACTTGTATCCACCTTAGAAACTCCCTAAGTATTAATCATTTCAAAGTGATACTATGGGCGGCGTTCTTCATTAGCACTTAGTTCCCGTAGAACCAACGGAACAAAGAAAACCTTGGAAGAACTAACACTTTAGAAAAACCAAGGGTTAACAGAGAACCGAAATATTAATACGTAGCAAGCTGTCACCCATCTTTATATGCAGTACGTGCAATACATGACCAGATTATTTTATTAAGTCAATAATTCTTATTCAATTTCATGGTAATCATACATTACACACAATCATCATCATATTACTTCACAACATCAAATCATTGTGTTATCACTTGTGTAATGATAGATTAACAATCATACAATCAGATCACAACAAAACAACCATTTGATTGTCTTTGTCTTATATGTTCAACTATTTACAAGCACAAACAGTACAATATGACTGAATTTCTCATACTGACTTAATCGTAATAATCGGCTGGAAGATCTTCTAGGGTATCAAAGTCACCTATTGAGATAAATAAAGTATTCATCAATATAATATAGATTATATAGTTAAATTCTTATACGTGGCTAGTGTTCTAAACTTAATATTTATTAAGTTTTGTGGTGACTAATACAAATTTTATGTTATTCTATACTGAACTCAATATAGAAAATCATATTTATTTATTATTACTTAGTGTCGTTGTGTTTCTCCTAATTTATTTCATATAATTATTTTGTTATTTTTAGAAGTCACATTATTTGTAAATTTAGCTTATTTCAATTTCCATTCTTACCTATTTTATCTATTTAGAACAAATATTTGATTATTCATAATTTTTATTAACACTTAATATTTTTCTCTAATTCTAGAGCTTTAAGAATTATCAAATATTAATCAAAATATTCTAAGTATTTGTATTTACTTATCTA
This sequence comes from Combretum micranthum, assembly GCA_024138025.1. Classification (NCBI taxonomy): domain Eukaryota; kingdom Viridiplantae; phylum Streptophyta; class Magnoliopsida; order Myrtales; family Combretaceae; genus Combretum; species Combretum micranthum. The sequence goes on along the minus strand of JAMXBD010000188.1, from coordinate 677,409 downwards.
CTTAATAATTTCTATATTATCATATATATTATATATATATATATATATGTTTAGTAAAGCTTATTGTGTGTGTATATTATATATATATATATATTCTGTTCTTATCAAAACAAGTTTTCGTAAAAGAAAATATGGGTGTACGTCGGCTCAACGCCGCCGGCTTTGAAGCCCAGGTGCTGGTGTTTATTTGTTTTGCATATAAATTCATATCGGTTGCACCGGCTTTGAAAATTGTCGGCTTTCAACATACGTCGGACTCTACGCCGCCAACTTAGAATCCCAGATATCCGGCCTTCGTTTCTTTTTACGTGAAAATAATTTTTACGTAGCTTCTGTTCAGTGTAAGCCGTCTCTACACCGCCGGCCTATCCTTGTAAGCCGCTAGCGTTGGACATCTACACTACCGGCTTATGGTCAGTATTAGCACTGTTCATCATCTTCCTCGATGATCCAATTCATATTTCTTAAATTTTCCACGTTAAAAACATTCCTAAACCATTCCTAAGTGTTTCTATATCTTATATATAGACATAAAACAACTCTTAACACTTCTACAAACATATATCCTTAGATTTTGATCTTAATAGAGTATAACTAGGGTTTCGAATTTTTACCTCGATTGAGCCGATCCATGGAATTCGAAGCTCGTGTTTGTGTTGATTATATTCCTATGATTATCAAAAGTCAGTTCTAATCCTTAGATTTAAAAGAAAACCATTCGAATTACATCAACCCACTTTTGAACTCGTTTCTAAGTATTTTTCGTATTGTTTTTCTTCTGGTTCGAACTAGAATGATTCGAGCGATTTGATTTCTGTTTTTAGATTGTTCTAGCTGCTACTTAGGAGTGGTTTTGTTCTGGAAAGTTTGAGAGTGTTTAATGTTTTTTGGTTTCTTCATTAAGAGATTTAGGTGTGTATATATAGAGAGAGGAAGGAGAAGCTTGCGGCTGCCATTTTCCTCCGAATTTGCTTCGAATTTTCTCCTCATTTAACAATGTTTAATCAGTTGTTTTCATTGCCATTAATGAGAGATTGAGTTGGCACTCTTTGATTGGTCTTTAGGGTTGATTTTCTTGACTATTTAGACATTATTGAGGCAAAATTTTGGCTCCCTCTTTCATGCAATCCAAGCAACTTGCAGCCGAAACATTCACAAGAATAAGTATGTATATTATAATATATATATATTAGTTAGTTTATTAACTTAGTTTTAGGATAGTTTACTAAGTTATACCGGTATAATTTAGCTAATATTTGAGAGTTTTTGTACAAAAATATGTTTATAGGATTCTACAAAATACTTGGATTATCAAATAATACAACTTTAAGTTTTAAATTTACGTGATTAATTATTTGTAGAATTTTATCTCCCGCGATTAAGGTTTCCTAAACTCATTAGGTCAATTTTTGTTTTAGGCTCCAATAGCTTAAGAAAACCCTAATTAGAACAATAGTGTGATTCAATTATTTATTTGAATTTTAGATCTTGAGTTATACATCAGTTTATGTTTTCATTGTGTATTTATAATCCTAACGGTTTATCTTTAGGTTATCGTTTCTTATCTATAAGCGTAGTTAACTAATTACTTAATATCGCACTTGATATAGAGGCTAATCTATATATATATCTTTAGTTTTTTATACCTATTATAAAATCTTATTAGTAGCTTTTAATACTAACTAGAAATCTTGAATTTAGGGTTTAAATCCAAACATAGGCTCATTGTTCTAGTCTCAAATCATTGTTGATTTGAAAAGCAGTCATTTAATTTCTATATTTATATTTTTCTATTTAATCTATTTGTATAACAAGTTTCGGGTTTGAAATTTAGATTTTCTTTTAATCATATCTTGAATTATTCATTCAAGGTACGAAATCTCGTTTTTTTGTATAAATTAGGGTTTAAGAAGTTTTGTATTTGATTTCTAAATCCTTATCTAATCAATTCAATGCATTGATCTATCATTAGGTTTTTATTAGGATCTAAGTCTATTAACTAGTTCATACATTCTATTGTAGAGTCGTGTACTAATATGGAAAATTTTCAGGATTTACACTCTTGGATCCCTTTAGTAGTTCACAGTGTAGCCAATAGGGCCACAAAGTATCCACGCACAAACAAAGATACTATAGGTGTTTATGTTGCATTACCTTGTTCCATACCAAGAGATCACAAATACAATGCCGCTTTCTTTTTAAGGTTTGCATACTTCTTCCCAAGCAACTTTAGCTTTTGCTCTATTTTCATCAATGCCGTTCCATAGGAATAACCAGTGTAATAAAAGTGGGTTCAAAGAATGGTATAGTAATATCAAAGCCAAAATTGTTCACTAAATCCTTCTGCAGGAAAGAATGATGTCCTTCCATAAGCTAAATAGTTTCTTTAACATGTTAATGGTTTTTGTAAACAACTTACCCAAGATATATATAAGCTGAGCCTGAGAATACGGTGTTTTGAGAATATTAGGATAAGGGCTTCAAGCAGTGAATTTTCTATTTTCCTCCAATAGTAGTTAAGGTGTCATTATCGATAACAATAAGCTACAATGCTGCAAATAAGATAGGAATTTCATGATTCGTTGCATTCCTAAAATCAACGAATGATGATTTGATTAGTAGTCTATATACATTTAAGCAAAAGGGTTATAGCAATTTTCATGCATGCTCACTTGGATGACTGGAATGGGTCCAACTGCATTATGACTGGTTCATCAGTAACCAAGTCGACCTTCAAAACATAGAAAAAGAAATTACTCAATAATTCTTCTAAGCTTGGTTTTCTTTCTTGAGGTTAAGATCTTTGGAACCCAGGTGGAGGTGGATTTTGTTTAGGAGGTTGCTAGTTGCTCTAAGAAAAATTGGGATTGCTAAGGTAATCAACTTGTTCCACTTGTTCAGAACCTACAAAACCAGCAACAAAGTCTACAAAATTAGGTTGATGTTGAAGAGTCAACCATCGATCTTTTTATTTAAAGCTTCAAACTGAGCAGCAATAGAAGTTGCAAAGTCTATATAACAAATACCAGCCACTTTCTGCTTACCTCTAGGATTAGACCATTGATATTTACTCGCCGCCATGTCCTCAAAAAGTTGCAGCCAATCCTCAGGTTTCTTGATATTCAAAGTACTGCCAGCAGCCACGTAAATCATCTGGCATGTGGTATAGTTCAACCTACTGTAGAATGTCTAAACTCTCATCCATGAAGGTAGACGAATAGTGGAGACACTTCCTCAATAACTCCTTCAATCGCTCCCAAGTGTCGTACAAAGTTTCATGCTTATGTTGGGAATAAGAAGAGATGTCGCACCTTAACTTATTAGTCTTGGTTGGAGAAAAGTATTTGTCCAAAAACTTTTCCATCACTTCTTGCCAAGTAGTGATATAACTTTTCGGTAGAGAGTTCAACCACTGCTTTGCTTTGCCTTGCAAGGAGAAGGTAAAAAGCCTCATCTTGATGGCATCCTCCTTGGCTCTATTGATTTTATAGGTGTTGCAAATCTCAGCAAAATTTTGGAAATGATTGTTGGGCTCCTCATCTGATGGTTCATCAAATTGAACCAACTGTTGCACCTTCTGAATAATACCGGGCTTGATTTCAAATTTATTTGCTGTAATAGCGGGTCTGACAATGCTAGATCTTGCTCCATCAAGTGAAGGACAAGCATATTCGGACTATGTTTTGTTTTCCTCAATATCGTTGTTATTGTTCACCATTGTGTCAGTGATCCCTTGATCACGCCTTTGTCAGTTAACTCTACACGTGTGTTTAATTTCAAGATTGAATTCAACTAGGCCTTTTAGATCACTCCTAGTCATGAACAAGAAAAGCAAGTTAAGAACTTCGATCAAAGTAGAAAAGAAGAAATAGTAAAAGAGAAGAGAAAGGTTAAATCAATAACGCAGCAACAATTCAAGATAGCAATGAAGCACAACACAATTGAATTCAAGAAATCAATCAATATATTAAAAACATTAAAGAACAAATCACACAGATAACGTAGGGTTCCTTAAAATAAAAAACAAAAGATTTACTCCTTCATGGGAGAAAAAACAAAAACACAAGGTGTAGAAAATATTAGAGAATAAATCATGACCCTCAGTTTATAACTTGGTTTAAGCACACAAACTTGACTTTCAACTAATCTAAAGTATGTAGTAATGTGTAATTCGTACGAAATTCATTACTCTTCATGCTTGAAGATCTTCACCTTTTATAGAAGCTCTTAAAGCTTCAAAATAAGAAGTTTCTTCCTCCAAAATAGGAAAATTGAAGATTGGAAGAATAGTAATGTCTCTTCTTTTTCAGCAAGCTAGAGTTTCAATGTAGAGAAGTGAATGAAAGTTGTCAATATCCTTGCATGTGAAGGTTGGAACTTTGATCCTTTCAAAAAACATCCCAAGATGCCTTTTTATTTAAGCCCAAGAAAAGTTTCCAATTTTAAATGGTTTCTCAAAATATCAAGTCATTGGGAATGACATGAGAAGTAGCAGGTTATGTCACCTATCATGTAGAATTCTATATGCAAAAAGTCCAAATTTTTTAAAATGACACGACTTAGACAGGTCGTGTCATCTTGTCATATCGCGTCAGTTTTCAAAACTAGCTTCTAGGGCACGCATGTAACCAATTTAAATGACATGGCCGAGTGATACAATCATGTCTTCCTCATGTCAACCATAAATGACTTCCAAACTTCACAATTTGATCCAAAATCTTGCCTTGTCATAAAATCTCTCTTTTATAGACCTAAAAAATAAATTTCTATGATTTTAAGTACTATTTTCATAATATATACCAATAAAATGGCCAAATAAAGCATAATTTAGCACTCATGAAAGTAATGCAACAAGTCTAAAGCTACATTTTTTAGAAGATAAATCAACACACTCATAGCCCGTTCACTTGAAATGGATAGTCATCCATTCTTTCCTCACCCGACGTGAAGCCACTATTACAAAGTATAGTTTAAGAGAATGATAATTCACAATGAATTACTATTATGCAAAATAATGACTAACAATTCATGCTCCTACACACATAAATTATCATTCAATGTTCTATTTTTAATTTTTATCATAAATACCCTTATTTTGAAAATATCATATATATAATTATCACCTCTCTGAAATAAAGATAGAGAACATTATAGATATTTTTACTTTTACTCTAATAATTACTTATTTTATTTTATATATCAAATGAACATTGTAGTGGACATTATAACTCTATTACAATCCTATTGAATTGGAATTCAATTCTAACATTATTCCATAGAGTAAAGTGAACAAGCTAACAATAAGCAAAATCTGAAAGAAGATATATTATGAAGGGCCAAATTTGGTTATCATATTGATATCCAGTAAAATTTCAGATAAAAGAGGAAAATGAAAGGCTGAAGAGTACATTAGGTGTTCCAATTTTGTCATAGCAACTTCATGAAAAGACATGCAACCATGGTATGCCACGAGTCTATTCTAGGATTTTTTTTTAATTCTATGTTGATGGAAACAAGCTAAACACTAAGCAGTAACTGCATTTCAAACCAGAAATGTAAACAAACAAAACGAATAAATGAGTAAGATGGAAAGCTCTTGAGATGATGAATTAGTTTGTGCCACAGAACAATCCTACCACCTTTAACAGGGTATCAGCTACAGATGCTATAGCGAGGTCACCACTAAAATGGGAATCCAAAGTTCTTGCATCTAGTCCAAGTTTAGCATGGAGTTTGGAGATGTTTCAACTGACTCCAGCAGCTGGTTATGAGGCCAAATAAAATTTAAGCCTTGGATGGAAGAGAGTAGTCTTACAATTGCATCAACTGCTTTATAAATGAAGATTCAATCTAAAAATGGAGTAACCATTAATAACAATATTAATATCAGAAGAATTCAAAGATCAGAGCATATATACCTGCAGAAAAGGATCAACCATAGCATCTGCTCTCAAGTGAGGAAAGGGAGAGTTTGCTTCTTTTGAAGAATCATTGTTGGAAGTACTCGAACAGAGTAGTATAGCAGGAAGGGAGATGTCCTTTTTGAGCAAGTGTTTTGTTCATTACGTGCTTATTGTGGAAAAATAGATGTTCAGCTGTGTTTAAATTTTCCCATGATTCCCTTATGACATTACAACCCATAAAGGGGGCATTAGCTGAATTTATTTATTAAGAAGTTGTAGTGAATGGGTAAAACATCGCTGATAAACTGTTATTTTAAAAGGTAAATGCTCAAATTGGAACATAGCAGCAACAAAACCAGTCATCAAAAAGATTCTTCATTTTAAAGCCTAATGTTTAAGATATTGGTACGAATACTAACAATTGCACTTGCACTAATGATTTAGCCAATCAGGGAAAATAAAGGTAAGCATGTGCATATGGATAGCCAATGGTCCAACCCCATCAGCACCCTCTTATTATACTACACAGAAGGTTTCAGCCTCCCTAAACTTCTTTTGATCTGCTCGTGTCTACCTTTTGGACTTTGTAATATATAGACAAGATTGTCTTTCTGATTGGTAAAAAAGTAAAGAAATACATAGCTAATGAATGCTGGGATTCTTGACCAAGCAACAATGTTTCGTGAATCTTCAATTGATTCATATTTTCTTTTCCAACTTTTCTCATCTCTGCAAATTCCAATTACACCAAAATGATGCTTATTCTAGCAGTTTATTAATTTCATATCGTTAATACACAGAATTACGCTCTGGTTTGTCAACCCAATGACTAAATGGTAGGTAGCCAACCTTACATTATCGGAGTATCTACAAGTAGCTTCTATTTCTAAAGAGTGGCATTGACTCTTATACAACTATAGCAAGAATGACAAGAAATTTTATCAATTTGCATACAACAGTTAGCATGCCTTTTAACTACTTTCCAGATTGTGACATACCGCCATATCACACATTTCACTTGGTGTCTGAACCAATAAGCGATAATGATGCCTTCTCTGTGATCCTCGCAGAAGCTAAAGGTGAAACAGCAGCTGTTTGGTTGGATGAGGATGAAGACAGAACTAGAGCTGATGGTGCAAATGTGGAGAGTGCACTGACATTACTGCTAATGTTCATGCTGGTTCCACTGATAGACCCTTCAACAGTAGCCTTTGGGGCCGCGGGTCTCTCAATTTCAGTAATTCCTTCCAGCATCTGCACAACCTTACCCATCATAGGCCTATGAGAAGGTTGTTCCTGAATGCACCAAAAACTAACCTGAATTGCCCTTGTCACTTGTTCCATGTCTACTTCTTCATTTGCAAGCCTCCGGTCCAAAATTCTTTCCATGTTACCCTTCTCAAACTCCTCAAAAGCCCACAGCGAAAATTTCTTCTGATTGGTCTCTGCTGAAACTTCAAAATTCCTCTTCCCACTCACAATTTCCAGCAAAACCATACCATAACTGTAAACATCAGATTTGGAGGTTATTAGAAGATTCGCAATCCATTCAGGAGCCAAATATCCCCTTGTCCCTCTCACACTCGTCAAAGTCCTGTATCTGTGGTCCTTTGACTGAGAGTCGCAAGTCCAAAATCAGAAACCTTGGCATTATAGTTTTCATCCAAAGATATTTTCAGGCTTTATGTCACAGTGAACAATACAGTCCGGCATTCTTCGTGGAGGTACGTGATCCCCTTGCAGTCCCAAGGGCAATGTTGAAACGCTGTTCCCAATTCAAATATTTCCGAGTGCCCTTCACCAGTAAAGAGGAAATTATCTAGAGATCCATTTTTCATGAACTCATAAACTAATAGCCTGTGGCGACCTTCGGAGCAGAAACCAATGAGCCTCACCAGATTCAAATGATGGGTGCTACTTATGGTTGCTACTTCCATTCTGAACTGCTTCTCTCCTTGCTCAATTCCTTCAAGTTGCTTAACAGCAACAATTGTTCTGTTAGCAAGCACTCCCCTATACACAGCTCCAAATCCTCCAGCCCCCAGCTTCTCCTTGAAGCCTTTTGCTGCGCGTTGCAGCTCCCTATATGAGAACTGAACAGGTGCCCCAGAGGCATACTCAAGGAGGGCATACTGTGCTGATAATCCTCCGAATCTAGGACTATTCCTACAACACCACCACCACAAACTGCCTTCCAAGAGGAAAAGACCTACAAAAGTAGCCAAAACCACAACAGCTACTACCCAAGCAGACACCTTACCTTTGTCTTTGCCAGTACTGTCCAAGGACGGGTTTGGAACCACTGGACCACAGACCTTGACATACGATGTGCTAGGGAGAGCAGGATTCTGATAACCAGTTACATAATCCGATGTTTTCAAGAAACAATGCCCCGTCCCATCAGACAATGCAGTCGAAGCCTGACACGAACCACTCACAAGACAATTAAGCCTACAAGCAGATATACCCACAAAGAAAACTTGGGAGGCCAACTCCGGATCGTAAGTCAAGAACAAAGCATTATCCAACTCTAACATGGTGGTACTCCCAGGACAATCCTCGATCGCCGTCTTCCTCCTACACCCCTTCCTACTATCCTTAGGATCAACGAGCGCGAAATTCTGACTCGGGCAACCACAAGTTGGGTTATCATCCACATAACTACAAATCCCAAAATTCCCACAAAACCCAAACACCCTGCATTGATCAAGAACCGCAGACCACCTTTCTGTAGTCGACCCACTTCCCCTAGCAGAGCTATAAATCCTCAAATTCCCATCATTATCCAACTTCAAGAACCTAAGTATATCACTTCCTTCAGCATAATCACTACTATAAGCAAAATTATAATCACTAGGCAACGAAGGATCACTTATGGTCAAAATACCTGTCCCCTGCAATCCCAAAACCGGGTTAGTCAAATTCTTCACGACCGACGAATTCAACCCTTGATTATAATAAACCACCCTAGTATATCCATTCCAAGTGAGAGTCAAGTTCCCATTAGACAAGATCTCAAATTTATACGAGCCATTAGCCAAGCTCATGTTAACAGTAAAACTCTGACCCGGAACGATAGTATCGGTAGGAAAATCGAAAGAAGACCAAACCGAAACACCACTACTGTTCCTTAACGTGAAATTACCGGAATCATCAAGCAGGGCTGAGCTGACACCCATGTTGGGGGTGTTGGATTCCCAAGTGGTTTTACCGGAGCCGTTGAGCAGGCGTAGGTTTCCGTCGGAGAGGAGGTGAAGGGAGCCGTCGAAGTCAACGGAGGAGTTGGGGGGACTTGACCAGATGATGACTGATTTGCTTGAGTAGGTTATGGAAGGGAGGAAGAGGGAAGGGTTTGAGGATGATGGGACGAACTGGAGAGAGAAAGTGGAGTTGGGTGAGTTCCATGAGAATGATGAATTAGAAGAAGAAGAAGAAGATGATGATGATGATGAGGGTTTGAGGATGGAGTTGAGTGGGATTTGGGCTTGGGCTAAGAGAAGCGGGAGGATGGTGAGAGAGAGAAGGAACGGAAGAAGGTATGAGATCATGGCGTGTGTGTGTGTTAGGGTTTGGGATGTGGTTGGCTTTGGTGTTATGGGGTTATAACGAATTATGGTGGATTGTGGGAGGAAGACAATCATGGAGGAGGAAGAACATGGTGGAAAGTTTGGAGTTTTCTGAGGTTTGACTAAGTAAAAGACGAATATGTTGATCAACTTTGAGCGCCATGACCAGCTGGGCTGCTGGGATTAGGGGTTAAAAAAAAAAAAATTAACTGGAAGCCTTAATAAACAGTTGTAAACTTTTCGATTTCAATAATTATACATCGTTGATTGGAAAAAAACAATTATTGGTAGTTAATTACGGTGTTGTCCCTTCTATGTGATTCGATTCAAACTGATTCCACCCTAAGAAGGGCGGTTTAATTCAATAGTAGTTAAATTTTTTGCTCCATTCACTCTTTATTCAACTTTCTAATTTTTTTTTTTTTTTTTTACCGTTACAACTGAAAAAGGAGAATCAAACTTAGATATCTAATATAAAATACTAAAAAAGATATCACTGAAACACAAAATTATAAGCTAATTCTCTGACACATTCAATGTTAAATTCTAAAACCTATGAGATTAGACCTAACAACACTGATTAACTGAAGATATAACAAAATAGTTGATAATTAATTACCAAAATAAATAAAATCCATCTATTCAATATAATATTTTCCTTTTCTTTATATCAATAGCTTATAAATATTAATAACTAATATGTCATATTGGTATTAATAAATAAATATCTTATTATGTATTCAATCAGTGTTATATTCATAACATTAAATTATAAATCTAACTATTCTTTTTAAATTATTTCTATTCTAATATTGCGATATGAGTAGTTTTATTAATATTAATTTAGTATTTACTCTTATCTTTCCCTCCCGAGTTGTTGGTCGTTCACGGATGCTCAAAAGTCAACATCGCGTTTGACGGTGGAAAAAAGAACAAGAGATTCTCCATCTCTAGAGAATAACTTGGTTAAATTATTAATAAATTTAGCTTGGAAATTCACTATAAAAGTCTTTAAAATTTCAAACGCAAATTTCCAAGAAAATAACATAAAGACTTACTAAAATTTAAAGAAAATTATTTAAAATAAGAAAATAAAAGATATAACTCTCATTTCATTAGTTTTTTTTTTTTAACACTTTTTAGGATGGTTGATGTTTGTAGATGTATCAACCTAATTAGAAAGATCTTGAGCCTAATTTTTGTTTGGGTTTAACTCTTCAAGTTCATATGACAAGGCTTAAAGAGTTGGATCAGTTCAATTTGGACGATCATGGGAGAATTGGCATAATGGGCTTGAAGTAGGGCCCATTGGAATTGGTCTGCCCAATTCCAACATTTCTCAAATTGGCTCACGCATATTGCAAATAAAGGCCTTAATGGGGTCTGGGTCCACAAGGGAGCCAACATCCATATCTACAATGAAAGGAACTCATCCTAGCCGTTGGTTGTCTATCTTATCTGATAGATGACATCGACAGTTAGATTCTCTATAAATACCCTTAATTCTTACCTCATTTGGATAGGCGAAATCTTGGACAAATACAGTCGTACTATCGGATTTCCATTTTTATGAATCAATTACTTAACTCACTCAATAACACACATGACATTCAAAGTAATTAGTGAGGTTGATGCTTTCTAGCTCTTTTGTCTATCACGTGTGTGTTAGAGCCTATTGAGTTTATCTACTCCTCTTTCCTATATGATTCTCTCCCGATCAACTTTGTACGTATTGTTTCCCTAGGTCACGTGTAGCGCGATAGTCACGTAGCATGCACGTGATCGTTGCATCTGAAATCATACCTACACAATGTTAACTATTATTTTAAAAGCACATTTTTCAAGATTTGCAACAATGCACTATATTTTGAGAATACATTAAACCAGCAAAGATAAAATAAATATAAGAAGGTTTATCTAAAACTTGCATAAAATTTATTTTATAAATTTGATTACTGTAGCAACAATATGAAAATACCATACCTAAAACAATCATACTATCCATTACGTGAATTAACAATCTAAATGGCACATCATTTTCCTTTCATGAGAGGTTACCCAATATGCAACCTTATTTACATTTCTATAACAGTATACAATGGAAAGATTATAATCCTCCTATTACCCAATAGCTTTAAAGGGATCAACCCATTCAATTAATAGGAAAATTACACCAGAAAGTCATAATGTTTAAAGGTAAGTCTATTTTTTTGTCACAACATTTGGAAAAATAATCTCATTCAAATCTATATAGACACATGCCACCAGGAGAAGTTGAAACATGTTAATAGGAGAAGTTAACATATGTCCATGGAGACCTGAATTGAAACACTTTTCCAAACGTTATGACCCAAAATAAAACATCAAATGTTGTGACATCTTCTTAACCACTTTAAACTTTGTGACCCAAAATGAGCTTATCCCAAATGCTGTGACATTCCAGTGTAATTTACCTTTCAATTAATAGATCTGCAATACCCTAGATCCTCACCTAAGTTAGAAATTGAGCTGAGATAGATCAAATAAATTAAGCAAATTATATGATGTAATTAAACAAGTTGACATAATTAAAGTAGTAATAGATTTAGTTGAACTTTGAGAATTTATCCCTAAACCCCTAAACCTGCTATTTAAATATTTAGTGGATTATAAAATCTTAAGCTTTAGCTTAAAATTTCATATCCTTAACCCTATCAATTTTTAGTTCGTTTGCTTATCTAGAAATATCGATTCTTGAGCCTAAGCTCAAATTAAATATCAATTTGATACAAATCAAACTCCTAAACTAAATCATTATTCCAAGTTATTCATTACTAACCTCTAAATTCTCAAATTAATTCCTAAACACTTTCAGAATTAAAGATATTGATTTAAAAGGTTTAACTTTAATTTATCTTAAAAATATCCCTAAATTCTTATATTTTCTTACCTTTTCTCTTTGCCCCTACTACCTTTTCCTTTTTCTTTTATTTCTTTTCCCTTTCTCTACGTTTCCTCTTCTTCTTCTTGCTCTTCTTTTTTTCATTCTTTGTCTCAACAATTTTAACTCTAAATCTCAGTGTCAAGTTTATTTGTAGGAGAAATCAAAGTAAGAAAAGAAGATAAGAAACGGGAAATAAGCTTAAGATGAATTTAACAACAAGAAAAGAACTCAATTTGCATGCAGTTGCTAAAAAGATAAGTATAAATGTTGTGCTTTGTTTGATTTGTTGTTTATGCATGTATTTAATGAATTGATATTAGTTACATATAAATTTAAGATAACACTTGTAAGCTTGACATATATAAAATTATAACCTAAAACCTAAGTGAGATTATGCATGTTAGAATTAAGATTAAGATGAGATATAAAGTAAAAATATGAATAAATATGTTATAGATGATGATTTTAAGTTTATATGCAGAGAATAAGATGTTAGATGTTAATAGACGATGTAAAACAAGTGATAAAATGAGTTAAAACTTATATGCTCTATTTTCGCAAAAAAGCACAAAGGGTACATTGATGGGTCGTATTTGGTCGTGCTCCTTATATTTACTTGATTTTTTTTAATTTAACTCATTAGAAGACAAACATGGCTGGAACACAGCTTAACTTATCCAACTATGCTTCTCTCTGATTCATTTTACAAATACATTTTCAGAACAGCACCGCTAAAAACACAACATCCGTATCTCATCGTGTTTCTCTTTTGTTAAGAGATATGACTAGTACACGGCCTCACTTATTTATCGTGTTCCGTTCTATTTCTCGTGTGAATTATGCGTTAAGTGAAACATGGCAAGAACACGATGCAAGGTATCTCATCGTGTTTCTCTCTAATTTTGAAATACACTAAATTTCCATTTAAGTTAATTAGATGTTAGTAGACTATTAGTATGAAAATATAGGTAATTTTGAACCTTAATATAAATTTATTTTAGAGATCGATTTTAAATGATTTAGCTAGTAGAATTTTGCAAATTATAGGATATAATTAGATAATCTAATTGAATTAGTTATTGAATTTAATTAAAAATAGAAATTCTAATACCATAAATACTTAATTTAACTCATTAAACTACTTCAATCACCTATTTCAACATATTCAAAGTTATTCAATATCTTCTAATTATTAAACTAAATCTGTTTGTCAAGTTCAATCTTGTAAACCTCTAAATCATCGATTTAGCCATTTGAAACTAAATTCAACGCTCTCAAATCTTAGAAATTTAAAACTAAATATTTTCATTCGAATCTCAATTCTTAAGTCCTTAAACTTCTAAATCCAAGTAAGATATTAATTTTCTTTTTATTAGATTTCCTAGAATTAATTTCTAATGCCAATTAGCTAATTCTTAATTTTTAATTCTAAATGCCTAAAGCTTATAAACTAAGACCCAATTCATCATTTAAAAATCCAAATCCACTAACTAAACCCATAAATCAAAGCCCATAAGCCCATCTATAAATCCTCAAAATAAATTAAGAATTTAAAATACCTAGGATTATGATCTTTAAGAAACAATCAATGCTAAGCTCTAAACTTCACTAAGGAGAAATGAAAATTTAACCAAGTAATCTTGAAATTATAGATTTGTAAAGAAAATATACAACATTCATATATATTTTAAAATATATATAAGTCGTTGTTTAACAATGACTAAGATTTTAGAATTTTGAATGGTAATGAGACCGTAAATATGAATGATTTGATTCTTAAAATTTATAATGTAAAGTATATCCTAAATTATATAACTAAATATCCAAAACATTTATGAGTATATTAATATTAATTAGATCTTTCTTAATATACAACTTTCCATAAACAAATATATACACATACAAATTAAAGATATATAAAAGAGGAGGAGAAAACAAATTTAATAAATTTAATAATAGTTTGCAACGGAGGAGGAAGATAGCCAGCAAATTTCGTATTATTATTATTATTATTTATAAGGCATCATCTCCTTAACATAAAAGTAACTGGCTTAGGTAAAAATAGATGCATGACCCGAAGGTGTCAAAGAAAGTAATTTTAGTTAGTTGAGTAATGGATGAAAAATTTTAATTCCTTGATACCTAATCAACACATAATTGCAAAACGTATAGATTAAGGTGTTGGCTATTAGATATAAGAACCACATTCAGCTTTAATCCTACCCACATTCAATACCCTCAAATATTAAACGTGATAATCCGTAGGTGTTGGTCCAAGGTGATAAAGATATAGTGCAGCTTGTCGTTATTGCTTTTCGACAAGGAATCGTCTCCAGAAGGTGATCAGAGATCTCCATGCGGTAAGCCATTATTTCTACATTGTATATATGTAAAACTAAAAGTTGTGTCAATATATATATATATATATATATATATAATTAAGGGAATATCATTGGTAGTTTTTAATTAAAAAAATAGAAGTAAAAAATAAAAAAATTAATATAACAATTAAAGTTTAGTATACATACTTTATCTTTGCAAATTTGATTAAGTAATTACTTAATTATCAGTATTTTTTCCTTATGATATTGTTTTTTAATTTATAGTTCACATGTGTTTAGTTGAATTTAGTTGAATTTGAGATTAAGATGGCTTTGCTAAATCTATATCTGATAAGAGATAGGAAAAAAAATTAAGTTACGCTACGTGAAGATAAAAGAAATAATTAAGAATGGGAATATGGTATTTTCACTAATAAATGTGCTACAAAGGAATTATTGATTAGGCTTATAATTGGTTAAAGAGTTCCAAACTTATGATTTACTAAGATAAATACAACTTGCATTAATGATCTGTCACATTAATGTATATAATGACAAATTATTTGTAATGGAAAGGTGGGTTTTAAATTTAATCAAAATGTATTGAATCGAATGAAATTGAACTACCTTGTAATATAAGGAATTAATTGTGACTGGTATAGGAATATGGGATAAAGGAAGGGTTATATCATTATATTTCTTGCCTATCTTTATTGCACTATAAAAAAATATTGCCTCCTAAAGGCCATCCTAAGACTAAAGCCTAGGCCACAATTAGGTATTCATGTATCAGACTATTGAAGCAATACATTACGGATACTATGTTATATGGTTATTATTATTATTATTATTATTATTATTATTATTATTATTATTATTATTATTATTATTATTATTCTATCAAAAAGGAAATTATAGGTGAAGATAGGAAATATATATATGTATATATATTTGACAAGATTAATAATTAGTCAATATAAAAATTTAATAAACACTCACGAAAATGTAATCAATAATTGATTAAAGCAAAAACATTAACAACATTTACATAATTTTTTTTTTTTCAGAAGACTAAATATAAATTTTCTTTATAGGAATTACAAAGAAAGAAGGTCAACATACGATTGATTGGTAAACGCCATTCAGGTAAGTGGGACCAATGCTTTATCGCATTTTGGAATACCATCTTAAGGTATTTGGAGGTTGAAATGTGTCAATGATTGTGATTGTAAAATAGGTTGGATCTGTGCATGCAATACTTGCACTTGTCCTTAACTAGTTAATTGATAATTGAGCTTTTGTGTTGTGTTGTATTATGATGGTTTGAATTGTTCTTAAAGTGTTTGCCAATTGGGTGATCGCCTTTAAGTTTGACTAAATGAAACTCTAACTAACTTATTAAAACAATACTCATTTCAACCAATAGGGGATCGGTTAGGATTCTTTGATCGATAGTCGTTTTGCATTGTGCCATAAACTTCTCAACTTAAGCTAAAGTGGGGTTGTTTTCTCTAGTCTTGCGACGGACTGGGTAACGTCATGCGGATGACATTTGCTTGTTCATGCATTGCATTAATTAATTTTTTGAGAATCTTGTTTGTCTTGTATAAATGTATTTTCACCTCTGTCCTTCTTACCGAGCTGTGGTTGCTCATTCTTTATAGATTTTCTTGTAGGTTTAGATTGATTTTAGTAGCAGCGGCTAGTATTACTATGGATCCTCAGGTGTGTGGTAGTATAAATAAGAAGAAGTCAGAAGAACCAATTTCTACATTTCTACTTTCATTTTGGCTATTAGTGTCAGTGAGGTAACCTGGGTAGACTAGTTTGATTGGAATACTAGTAAACTTAGTATTTACAAGCAATTCTAATAATATTTTGTATTAGTGTGAAATGAAATATTCATATATTATTGCAATCATTTAGATTTTATTGTTGAGTTGATGTTACTTCAGAGTGGATTGATCGTTTATGCTTTGTATATACTAAGTTATGATAGAAGATAAGTTATGAGCTTCTGCCATAGGTTAGTGTATACGACAGGATTGTTACGACTAGATTAACTCGGAGCGTGACACCATCAATTCAAGCCATAAGACTATGCATTACCATACACGATCATACACATTATAAAACCCCAAATTCTAGGAAATAGAAAGTGTGTGAAAAGACCAAAATAATCTTAACCACTTCAGGAAGGTTTCTACACCTAGGAAAGGACCAAAATGTCTTCAATTAATTAAGCAAAATGACCAAAATTCCTATAAACCTAATAGAAATTACAATACCTAAAATGCTATAAAAAGGAACCTTAGAAAACCCAAATCTTCTCTCCATTTTCTCCAACCCTTCCTCTCCAAGAATCCTCTCAAAAGCATCTCCCAAAACTCACAAAAATCCTACAAAAATTGTATAACAATCCCTCTTTAATCTGCCATCAAATAGGTAAAATAATTCAAGATTTCTTTACCATCTAATCACTTAAGTTCTTTCTAAAATCTAATATTTATTTCAATCGATTCTTAAATGAAATTTGAAGACAAAACCAATGATTGATTTAGGGATTAGCATTAGAAGTATCATCAACCTCTTGAAGTAGTAATAGTAGAGATTTCTAAGGTTTAAATGCTAAATAAAGTAAGTAATTGTAATTAATATGTTTCATTATGTTAATTATATATATTCATGTAAATTTCTAAAAACAAACTTTGATTTAAGTATTGATCAATATATGTATAAGTATGCATGAAAACCTAAATGAACATGTATATATGTATGTTATAATAGTTGTTGATTTAGTATAATTGTTACATGTTCATATATATGTGTATATTAAGATATGTATATATGTATGATTATGTTAGATTGGTATGTTTATTTGAAATGAAATTATCAAACAAACTCTTGGAGTATATGCATGTATGTATGTTTGTGTTGATAAGCGCTGGAAATTTGATAAACTTATGTTGATGATGATTATTTGAGTTATAATTTGTGATTTAATTATAAAATATAAATCTAAGTGTAAACTAGATGAAAAAACATAGATTAAACATGTTTTAGATGATTAAAATAGGTTATAAATCGGATTAAACAAAGGAAGTTTGAAAAATTACAAAACAATTTTAGATCGTCCTAGCGTTGACACTATAAAGGTGGTGTTGAAGGCTGAATCGACGGCTAAACGGCTACCGTTGGAACGAAACCTTGTCAAAACAGTAGACCCCGTGTCTACTTTACAAATCAGTAGTGAACCAGCCAAGAACTGGTCTTCTTAGTGGTCAACTTTGAGTGAATCGATTGGTCATCCCACTGCTTCCCCTGTTTTTGTATAGATTGCATGTAATTGAAAATAAAATCATAATTAACTAATTAGTTTAGGACAAATGAACTTATAAACATATAAATATATGTGTTAAGGAGTTTATATAAAACTTTAAGCTTAAGAACCCGAGTTTAAACTAGTAACCTGATTTATTAAAGTTAGGATATAGACTAGTTTTCTATAGGAAATGAAATATTGGAATTTAAGGTAAATAGATTCTAATCAAATAAATATGAAATAAATTTAAATAATATGTTCACATATTAAAACATGAATTTTAAGATAAACAATTTATTATTTTGATGTTAGGAATTTATTTAATAAAATAGAAGTAAATATGGCATTTTAACAAATATAAACATACTAAGAAAGTAGTTTAAATTCCTTAACATATTTAGATGTAAAAACATATTATAAATGATATAAATAAAATAATTATAATTTAAATGTGTTATATACTTAATAAAAGTTTATTATATTTAACATAGGATATGTTATTTAAAATATTATTTAATAACCTAATTACCATAAAATGAGTTAAGTAGACTTAACTAATTAATTCTATTCAACTTGGCCAGATAAAGTTAACGTAAATTTGTTAACTAATATTGGACTAGTAAATTCTTCAGAAATCAACAATTTACACTTAACTACTACCAAGCTAATGAACTCCTATAAGACCATATTAATTTATTGGCCTAAGATAGACCATGAATAATAAGGTGAATATGCTGTTTTAAATGAATATTAACTAAAAACATGAGTTTTTTATGTGAGTTGGATATAAATCTAAAATGATGCAAATACTTATATGAATTAATTTTATAAGTAGATATTTGTTAGGAGTCTACCCCCTTTTTTAACTTCTGGTCTGTCATCTATGTGTTCAGAATATAAATTTTGTATCTAGTACACAGTGACTTGTGTGTTGCTTGCTAGGATAGGCATCTTAAATGACTTAATAGTTAAAATTAGCTTAATAATTGCTTAATGCTTGTGCGTGGCCATTTTTTATATGTGGCCTAAGGAGCGGCAATCTTACTAGGCGGTGCCAGCATTATAGTTAGGCGCTTAGGCTATTATGGATAGCTCGATGGCTAACTGATAGAGGAAATTGTCACACCTCAAAATGGGGCCTAGTAGAATTTTCCTAAAGTTATCATATCACGTATACACTCGTAATATAAGCACCGTTTTGTAAGTTAGAGGCTACAAGACTCTACTTATTTATTAATATCTCTTACTTAAGTGATATATATACATATAATAGAATTATTAAAATTCAACTATGAAATCCGATTTTCCATATTCCACCAAGATCACAAAGAATTGGTATTCCCTACCAAATAGTAAAAATGGGATTTCAATCCTTCAAAATACAAAGTCGTAATTGTTTATACAATTTATCTATTTTGCATTCTAAGTTTAATATGTCATATATCTTTAACTTCAATAAAGTCTGATGGAGATGCACTCTTACATATGCTTAACCCAATCCCAGCTAGCGTTATTCCTGCACAAAAACTATTAGAGGTGAGCGAAACCACAACTCAGTGGGTTCATTCCTCACTACTACTGGTTCTACAAGTTATCAAGCATTAATTAAACATTCATGCAAATCTATCTACATACGATATGAATGCATACGTGATGAATTTAAGCAACACATCTATCAGAGTCTAGAGCCATAAATGATGTAGATTTACGTTGTCTCCCATACTTATCCGTATAGGACACCTCACCTTATCCAAACGTGACTACCTGGTGGTAGCGTCTTCCAGACTCACCTAATGCTTACCTGTCATTGGTAAAAGGCACATACTCCCCAAAGTGTTCACGTGATTTACACTAGTTAATATTTTAAATCTAACCATCACCAATCAATGGTGAATCAGGCAGGTAGACCACAACTCAAGTAACATCTACCACCAATACTGACTATCACCCATTAAGGGTGAATCCGGCAAATAGACCCCAACTCAGGTAACATTTATCGCCAATACTGACAATCACCTAATAAAAGTGAATTACGCAGGTAGACCCCGACTCATGCAACTTCTACTACCACTTGACAAGTGGACCCCAACTCAAGTAATATCCACTGTCAAATCAATACTCAGAAATGTCCTCTGTTTATTTAATAAATTCTTTTGATAAAACTCATTTAAAAGTTTAAAAGGGCGACTTGAAATCCTCTAAGTCATGATCTTTCGAAAAATACATTTCGAAAATACTTTCAATTGCAAATCTAGGACATTCCTTACTGGAGATTTCAAGTACATGCGATGAGTATATCCAATTAGTTTAGTCGAGTGATTATACTTATCCATTTATTCAGGTGATCATGCAGATGATAGCATTCACAACAATCAGTCATTCAACAGATTAGTCATACAACCAACATAACAATAACCAGTAGCAAACACAAGCAAATAACATATCATTAGAATTCCCTCACCTGAGCGTTCTTGTTTAATTGATACATCCTTGGAAAGTACTCGAGTGGACTCAATATTTTCCTATGAAATGAAACAACATATATTCATTATTATATATGTTATTTATTTAATGATTTCGGTTGTACTCATTCATATCTTAATTCAAATTTTATTAATCTTGATCTCTTTTATATACTTAATTAGGAGTTTTAAATTTTATAAAGGCTACATTCTTATGGTATAGTCATGAAATTTATATTTATACCTTTTTTGTAAGAGAAGTCTTCTTATAACTATCAGGTATTGGTTTTTAACTATATAAATTTAAACTGAGCTTATTATATTTCTTTTAACTTTGTTTTCGGTATATTAATAGATAATTTAATGCTTATAAAATTTTCTAATTTCTAGCATTTATATAAAATTCGTATTGACGAGTTTTATTTATGAAAAGTGGTTTAAATAATTCAGAATGTTAGTTTTTTTTATTACATAATATTTAACTAAGCCTATAAAATTCATTTGAACTCAAATTTCTACATATGGATAGGTATTAGAAAGCTTGTTTGAGTGCTATATGATAATTAACTTAATTTTATTAATCTATAAATTTTAGTTATTTTATGTTTGTTGATAGATGTTATAGAATATTTTAATTCTTATCTTGCTTAATAATTTAATTATTAAGCTCTTATTATTTATGTAGTCTTTTTAGTATGTCTATCTTAAGGTAGTTAATATTTACTATTTATTATTTATTTTTGTTGTGTTTCTGTTGTTTTTAATTTAGGTTTTTATCTATATTTAAGGGAATCATACTATTAGAATCTATCTATATTTTCATTATTTAATGCTTACTTTGATAGGAAATTTCCTTTATTATTTATTTCATTTGTCAATCTACATAAATTGTAATTTATATCATTTATAAGGTTATATTCTATCTTTTATAACTAGCTTCTTTATTTTTACTACTACTACTACTACTATATACTATAAACATAAAATCGCGATTGGTAAGATATAACCTTTAAAGTCTGATTTGGTTTCATGTTAGATAAAAGAGGAAAAATAGAGTCTTGAAATTAGCACAAGGAGCTGCAAGGGCTGTGCTGACTAGAGGGAATGGTGTTATATTTTCTACCCTCCTGCTGTACGTCTAGGGCTGAAGGGAGAGATAAGTTGTTTTGCAATTGCTTTTAATTTTAGAGGTGATTCACGTTACTTATAGTTAAAATTGCTTGTTAGGTTTCCAAGGTTTATATTAACTAAATTTTCACTCCGTAAACTATATCATATGTGTATTTTATTTAGCATAAACTAGATTTTATTATAAAGTATGCATGGTTGGTTTCATTTTCCTAATATTCTCTTCTATTTGTATTATCTATTACGAATAAAACATGAATAAAACAAAATTACAAAATACAATCTTATTATTCTTAAGCTTTTATTAAAACCGACACATACACGATCCATAAGTAACTCAACAAATTGAATTTTCTTAGTTTTCTAATCATAGATGAAATACAGGATCTAGGATGGTATAAAAGTTACCTTGATGGGGTATGGAAGAAGATGACAAGTTCTTATCCTTGTGATATCTGAATCTTATATATTAGAGAGACAAAATAATAAGTTCTAAATATTCTAAGAGTCGACTAACTTGATCAAGACTTTCTTACCTTTAAATTGGTTATCACTTGATGCTGAAAAATCTATTGGAATTTCAAGGATTCTTGTCCAATTGATGTGTAGTGTTGGGTCTTTTAAGTGGAGTTTATGGCTAAAAATGGGGTGTTTAGAGTGTTGAGTTTGTTTTGTATGTTGGTTTAGTTTCCATATAGAAGTCTCACAATAGGCTTTAAAGAAAGATGGGCTACTCTATTTTTGCTGCTATTTGTAGGGAGAAAATGGATTATTTGTTATGTGATTTGTTGTATTTTACGGGTCAAATTGATGGGGAATACATGAGGTTGTTTACTAGCTAATAACTCCTATTTATATAGGTCATATATGTGCTGCAAGTTGTGATGTTTAGAACGTGAAGGTAGTAGGCTTGTGAGAGTTTTCACGTCTACAATTTTTTAAAGCTTTCAAAGTTAGATTGTTTATTTTCATATTTACAGGTTTCATGAGTCAATGATTGGAATATATATGTGTCCATTTGATGGAATTTCATTGGAGCTTGTTGGGAACTTTTCAATCATTGTAGGCTTGTGTTTTTTCCTACTCTAATTAAGCTAGATATGGTGAAGTGTGTGTGCTGCAATTTTAGCTATTTGTCTCCTCCTTAGTAGGCTGCAGCAATGAAATATGGAAGAGTTTTGAGGCCGGTTGTTTATTTTGTTTAACAGATTTCTCAAGTAAATAAGTAGCTTCCTATGTGTCTATTTGAAGTGTTTTTATTGGAGCTTGAAGGAGTCAATTGTCAACATTGTGGGCTATCTAATTCTAAGAACAATCATGGTAGAGACAAGAAAATTTCCAACACTTGTTGTGTCCTAATGCAGCTACTGTAACGGAAATCTGGGAAGAAAATTTGCACCGGTTGCAAGTTAATTTTTGGCTTGTAATTGGTTCATTAATTGTTAGGCTTATTTAGAGTTTAGTTATTTGTTGTTGGGTCAGTTTCACTTTAACTTTTCTAGTGCAATTTTGCTCAATTTGAAGAGCAAATGATGTGTTTGATCTCCAAGAAAGGGTAGTTGATATTTCATGTCCATTCTAACCGTATATCATATATATACTTTAGTTTCATACTCACTTGATTAATTTTCTAAGTCAATTCATCATATTCTAAGTTATACACGTATTTATATATTAGTTATATAAAGGTTTTATCTTTAAAAAATTAATGCAAAACTTCCACAATTTTTCTAGATTATCTATGAGTATAGATTTTGAATTTAAAGTTTATGCGATTAAATATTTTTAGAGTTTTATCTTACGCGATTAGAGTTTCCGAGTCTGATAAGTTAAATTCGAGTTTCAGTACCTATAGGTTCCAAATTTCTAACTAATACAATGGTACAGTCAAAATATTTATTTGAAGTCTAGATTGTTAATTATAGATCTATTTTTGTTTTTATTATGTATTTATAATCGAGCCGGTTGATCTTTTAGTTATAGTTTTATAGCCAATTAGTTCTATAAAAGAGTTGTCTTTTATTGTTTTTGAAATGTAGAGCTACTTTTAATTATATCTTAAATTATCGGCTGAAGATACGAAATCTTGTTTTTGATATCTATTAGGTTAAAGAAATTTCTATTCGGGTTTTTAAACTACAAATGAGTTTATAATTACTCGTAGGTCTTCTAAGATTTTTATTAGGTCATAAGTTTAATATATATTTTACATTTGTTACTCTATTCATTTTACTAGTTATAAAAATTCTCGAGGTTACAAGGTTAAATTAGGATTTTAGTCTCTATATAATCAAAATTTTCTAACTAAAGTATTGGTGTAACTCAAATATTTGATTAAAGTATAGGCTATTAGATATTGATTAGTTTTTTATCTTATCGCGTATTTGGTAATCATAGTGATTTATATTTGAATAATCTTTTTATAACTAGTAGGTTCTAAAAATTAATCGTCTTTTATTGTAAGAGAAAACTAAGGTCAACTTTGATTATTTGTTCAATTATTAACTTGTTTTGTGAAATCTTATTCTAAGAATTATCTATTTTAATAATTAATAATAATAATTTTTCAAAGGTTATTTTAGTGGTTTAAAATATTAGGGATAATTCGAAAATCATTGTTTTATTATTTTAACAAGTATAGGATTTATTTTCTAACTATTGAACTTAAGATAGAAGGGTCTTGAACTTTACAGTAACGATTGATTTATCATCTATCTTTGATTATTTAAGACTTATGAAAGTTACATTTTGTGTTTTGAAATTTTATTGTTAGGGATTCTAATTTTTTTAACTATAATCAAATTTATTCACACTTTAACATTTTTAATAATTTTAAATCACGAAAAATCGAGAGTGACTTTTGCGACTTTTTATTATAGTTCTCTTTGATTCTATATTATGTTTTTAGTACTTATTCTACTTAGTTTTTGTAAAATTAGGGAGATTATAGAAATGGTAGCAAGATAACATCTACCTAGATCAAAGAGAAGTAGTATAGTGCGGTTTATGACTATGGCGTCGATTGAGTTGCATTGTATTATGGACTATGAAAGGTAGAGATACTATAACATAAAGATAAATATTTTATAAAGAAGGGCAAGTTTGTCATTTGTTATAAAATAAGAGGGTTTTATGGTCCATCCTTATAAGTTTTATTTATGTGTATTATATGGCAGGCATATAATACATGAGGTGTCTTTTCGTTTCCTGTGCTGTTACAAGAATTGAAGGGTTTCGTCTCTTTTGGTTTCTAGAGTACTGTTATGGAAATTGAAGGGTCAAAGAGTCAAAGGATATTAAATAAGAAGGTTTTATGGTCAAAGTTGAAATACAATATATGATAAAGACTTGATTAAGATTGGCAACAATTTGGAACGATTTTCTTAATTTTTGCAATGAAGGCCGGCATCCCTGAAGAAAAACCCGCCGGCCTAGGTTTTAAAATTTCCAGTGTACTCTGTAACAGACTGTACGCTGTCTCCTGGGAAATCTATGCCGCTGGCGTATAGAAGACGTAGGATGGGAACAGTAGCGTTTTTCTTAACGCTGGGAGAAAAGCTGCCGGCGTTCACTAGGGTTTCTGTCACGCCCCAGCGGGTACCCTAAACGTGACAGCCCGCCGTACGCAATATTAAAACTTAAGAATGACTACTTCAGTCACTCGAAAGCTTCCATATCGGTACAAGGCGTACATTCACAACAAAGGGAGACCGGTGGAGTAATGCATTTTAAGACATTGGCAGCGGAACATGCGAAATAACACTTAATATATTTCATTGAAATAAAAGTCTTACAGCTTCTAAGGGGCATTCCCCCGATAATTCTTAATAACATGGTTCTAAATATAACATAACTAAAGCTAGAAGATTTTAGAAGAAATCTACCCTATAACTTCAAAATAGAGTTCCTCCAAAAGCTTCTCAAAATAAGGATTCTACCCGGGGATTCAAGGAGGTCTCGGGTGCAAAAGATAATCCTGCAATATCAAAAGTCTATAGGAGTATAAGCATGACTAGCTTAGTGAGATATTCCTTACGCATTAGTACTCATAAGAACAATCAAACAAGTTTAATTAATCAAGCATATGAATGCAACAACCATATGATCAAACATTACATACGACTATCCGGTTTCGTATGTTTGATGGATTTACCCCTCCATCGGTGGTTAAGGAATGCTTTGAACTGGGTCCCGAACAACCTCCTCAAGTTTGTGCGCGTCTTGGGGTTCCAACAAACCGTACTACTAGTCCCCGAGCCTTCCATGCCCAAAGCGATCGATCCAGCTCGGCTACACCTTGAGGCCGTATTCCCCGTACTAACTCTCAAGATGTAGCTAGGCAGCTTATCTTTCCTGTCCCACGCTGAGGAGTAGTAGCAAAACTTCGAAATGATATTCTAAGTGATATGCATGAGCAATTTATTATATGGGAATTTCAATATGGCATTAAATCTTTTAAAGCGATCAAACAATACTCGCACACATAACAATACATACATGGAAACATTTATATCAATCACAAATTGGGTTCCGATATACTTATCGTTCATTGATCGCACACAACGAATCACATACATAATTCCCATAATATCCCACATGCATATCCATTTTATCTTTTCCTAACATCTAGTGCTCTATTCTACAAGCACATGCGCGAATACATAAGCGTAAAGGAAACTCACTCGTCCATAGCGCTCTAGGAGTCGAAGTAATCCTCGGGAAGACAGATCGTGATCCTCGACACCTAAACAAAAGAAATACCCAACATGAGTATTTCATCCAAGATCTATTCAAGTTCTATACTTCTATCTTAAAGAATTCGTAAAATCGTATGGAATGGAAATCCCAACTTAAAATGGCCATAACTTGCTCATTTTAACTCGGAATTCCGCATATTATATACCGATTTCTACCTACTCGTAAAGATCTATCTATTTCTAAGGTTATTTTCATCAAAAGAAGTTATTTGGGTCTCGGAATAGTAGCGTACAGATTTGATACGAATTTTCCAAACTTTAAAACTAGAGTTTTCAAATTTTACTTCACTCAAGGGCTTTTGTACAAAAATATAGATATATAGTATGATTGAAAAATCCCTTGAATACACATATATACTCAAACCATAAGCATGAATTTAGTGGTGTTGTCTCAACAATGTTCTAGTAGTACAAATGTCTTGAAAGTGAGATAAGTTTAAGGCTTGAAACGAATTTTATTTTTGAAAAATTTCCTAAGTTATCATAAATGGGTGTTTCCTCCTTTTAACTCCATTCCTTCAAAAAGTTATTTTAATCTTTCAAGATTTCCATAAATTTGTTTCTAGCGTTTTGGAAAACAAAGTCTTTCTAAATACTTTATGGTTAGTTCTACTTTTAAAAGAAATCATCTTATAAGTTATTTTTGAAAAACTTATCTTAGACTTTAGTGTGGGTGGAAAACTTCGACAATTGAATTTAAGAAATCCTTTGTTTAGGTCTAAAGAAACTTTCTTATTTCTTTGAAAAGAAATTTATAATAACTTTACTTTATGTATTTCTTGGTGAAAACCACATATTATTACTAAAACTTGAGCTAGCTTATCTAACTTTAGAAGAATATTTGTTTAAGATAAATTTCAAACCTTTAAGGAAAATAACTTCTTATGTGACAAAGTTTATATTTAAAAAGAGTTCTTATTCTTACTTTACGAAAACTCATTTCTATTATGATTGAGACAATAACAACATATTCATGTATGAATGAGAATATGTAACCATGAAAAATATAAAAACATAAATAAGAGCATAAAAGTAAAGTCAAGTATTGGGAACCTTAGCTTCATCAAGGTATCCCGGGACTAGGAATGGACTAGTCCTCAAAGAAAAGAAAAGCAAAGAAATAAAATTGTTTTGACTTGATATGGACAAGTCTAAGACTAGAAAGACTAGTCTTAATATTTGCATAAAACAAGTAAATAAATAAATTACAAGACTTGAAAATAAATAAATAACAAGTGAGCTTATATGCTCTAAATAAATATATATACATAATACTTAGATAAGTTAGGTTAGAAACAAAAATAACAATATCAACATAATAGTAACATAAAGAAAATAAGAACATGAACATGAACAAAAAAAAACATGAATAAATTGTTGCTTCTTTAACTCAATGAGTCTAAGAAACATACACTAAACTCATGTTAAGTTATATGAACATGATGAGAGAATATGAAAAACTTTTACCTAAAGTTTATGTGGTGGTTGAAGAAGAAAAGAATGGGTTGTTGTATTATGTGGGACTTGGTTTTCTAAAGAAAAGAAGAGACTTGAGAGATATTTTGGGAGAGGACTTTTGTGGAGTGATTTTGGGAGAGTTTTAGTATGAATTTTTGTTGTGTGAAAGAATGGAAGAGGAAAGGGGGTATTTATAGATTTTTTGAGTGGAAATTTGTGTGATTAAATTTAATTGAAATTGAAAATAAAATTGATGGAAGAGGGAGGGAATAGGCGCCAGTTTTGTGTCCTTGAGGGGGGGGAAGAGAAATTATTTATTTTATTTGTTTTGTAATAAAAGAAGTAATGTGTAAAGTGTGATGTGATTAAAGTTGTATGGGGAAGGTAAATTGTAAGATATAGGTATGGTAGAGTGTAAGAAAAAGTAGAGATAGGTGAATAGTAATGAATAGTAGAAAAGTACTATGAATAGTAGACTAGACAATTAAAATACCGGTAGTAAAGAAAATACGCGTAAAAGGCCTATATCTGATATTTTTAGATACCGAAAAATTCTAAAATTGATATTTTTGAAAACCTTATATTTTTATGAATCTATCGGTGTTGTCGGAATTTTTTGCTATCTATCCGTGTCAGGGCACGGTTTTTGAAAACTGATCCCGATCGGATCCGAAAGACACTAGAAAAATTCAAATGATATTTTTAGGCTTCCCTATATTATTACGAACCATTTTCCACAATTATTTCAATTTCGTTTTCTAGGGTTTAAGAATACGGGAGTGCCGGATCCAGGTTCACTAGACTAAACATAGAACTAGGTTAATCTTAGGGTTTCGTTTCAACTTCCGGTTCTTAGGGTTTGCTAATATTATCGAAAAATCTAGGGGCTTACAGTTTCTTCCCAACACCGCATGAAAGCCGTTGGCGTAGGTCGAGGATTTACCAGCATAGGAAGAAAGAATTGAATTCTGAGAAACCAAAGCCTCGATGAAAGCTGCCGGCGTTCATATAAGTTTGCCAGCGTATGGTGTAGGCCGGCCAGATCTGCAGGTACGCTGCCGGCGTATGACCAAATTTCTATAAATACGAGAAGCGAAAATCATTTTCGACAGAATTTTTCTTTATAATATTTCTCCTTCGTGAGAGAGATTTTTGGAGAGTTCTTGAAGATATATGCTTGGAAAATCATCGGGAGAATATTTTCTGATCCAAAGTAAGTAATCTTAATCTTTTCATTAGGATTCTTTACAATTTATACAAGTTTCTTAGGGTTTGGTTAAATTTTTATATGAAGGATTTTGGAGAAAAACCCTAGCACGTGTGAGATCAGTAAATTGGTAAATGCGAGACGGGTTTTAGCAAATCAAAATAGTAAGTAAATCTCTTCTATTATGGATTCCAACAAAATACGATCTAAACAATCTTAATATATTGCGAATTAGGGCTTTGATGAAAATAATTGATGATTGTAGAGTTTAGTGCGGTTCCTTATTATTCTTGAAGATAATTGTGGAGATTGATCAAAACAGACAGTGCAGATAACGGAGATTTCTTTTCAGGTTAGGATTTTTGGAGAATTCATGTTTGTTAAGATATTGCGATCATGTCTGTTGACATATATATATATATATATATATTGTAACAGGACGTTTGGAGTTTATGAAACTGTTGTTGATGTGGATATAGGAATTGGTGGAGTTTGGGTTGACTTTGTGTGTTGTCGGTATCAATAGCTGGGGATTTTATTTGGATTCCTGAAATTTAGAAAGGTACGACCAATCCATTGTTTGATGTATGTGCTTGTAGATTAGAATTTTTGTGAATGGATATAGGAACAGAATTGCATAATGAACTTAATAAATATTCGGCTTAATAATTGTCTGCTTGGTTATGTTTGGCTTTGACTAGTAAAGACCTGGTAGACAGTGATACTGGTGAGGCACCCTGATGATCTTAGTGTGAGGTTGTCCCGAGTGGACTCATGTTAAGAAATGATTCCGGTAGAATTTAGGTGTTCAGGAATTGGGATGTTTGGGGAGTACCCACACATCCATATATGTATATATGATTACTTATTTTCAAATCAGTTAGTTGTTTTTATAGCAGAGTCTGAGTTACTCTGGGTTCAGGATTTATGTATACTAGATTCTGAACTGTGTTGTTTTGCTGGACTAAAATAGATAATAAACTATTGTGTGCATTTAGTTTAGTTGCATTTATTTATACATGTTGTTTATGCATAATCTTACTTGAACTGGATTGGATATTATCGTACTGGGCTTCGCCGCTCATTCTATTATATTTCAGGTGCAGGTGATGATAATGTGATTTATGATCTTTCGGGTTTTGATATCATTTATGAGGATGGGGATGGCGTTAGCGGTCCTGACTACTTTGCTGATGACTAGTTGTATAGTCATAGATGATATAGGATGGAACAGAGAAGACTTTAATGATTGATTTATATTTTGTTTATTGAAATTTTAAGTTATATTTGGAGTTTTCATATAGTAATAGTTTTAGAGTATGGTTTGACTTGTTGACCTGCAGTTATGTCAACAATGTCTAGTTTTCTGATTATGGAGATTTTATATTTATTAGAATGTTTATTTATGAGGACCATATGATTTCTTCTATACCTTGTGAGTTATACATGTGGTATTTGAAATTTTATGTGGATATTAGAGCCTTAGCATGTCCTAATCAAGAGAGGACACGTGGCAGGTTGTAATGCCTTAGTTTAGAGCGTTACAGATACGTAATGGCTATGACCCCTAGCCAAGGCTATTATTTGTAGAGGTAGGAGATATAAATATTCAAGCTGCCTATATCAATCCCTTAAGTAGTTGCAGTTACCCAAGACCCCTGGGTTCCTAGCGTATCGCCGAAGTGTGAGTGCTCCACTGTTGTTTGCTACAGTTTAATTTAAAGATATAAATTGTGGTTTATTGCATTGCATTTACAACATGTGTGTGTGCCCATATCGTATGCACTTGTGTTGCTGTCGTACTAGGCTTCGACTCATTCCATTTTTTTTCAAGTGATGATAATGCCTATGATTACATGTGCCACGGACTTCGACGAATGGAGTGACTGGAATCCACTTGATCATTATCTTATTTCTATTTTATAAACTTCACTATCAAATTTATGTTTTAATGAGGGCCTATCTGTAAGCCCATGGTTTGTATTTGAGATACTTGAAACTCTTTATTTTGAAAATCTGATGTTTTGGTATTGAGTATATATATATATAATATATATATTACTGTACTCTTTAGAGTAGCGCATTTGGAAAATGTTTTGAGAAACTTATTTTCCGCTACAAATTTTTAGTTGTTTCCATAAACTAATTTAATGATTTCAGAATCTAATATTTGTTTAGCAACGATCACGATAAACTATAAACTAGGTTAGCCTTAACGTATAACGTCTAAGCATTGTGCATGGCAAACTAGACGTGTCTTGAACCAATTCAGGACGTGACAAATTTCAAAGTGCTTGCCTTTTTTATGAAACATAAGGGAAAAGCATGACTCGTTTTAACACATCGTGTTTCTTAAATATTTCTATTCAAGGAGAAGCACAACTGAAATACAGCTAAATGTATCTTGCCATACTTCTCTCTGATCTCCAAAACGTAAACAAGCATGATGGAAAGACAATGGAATATATTTGATCGTGTTTCTTCTTATGCATGTACGCAGGTTGAGACAAGACCCATGTATCTAACCATGTTCCTCATAAAATCTGAATAAATAAAATAAAATAGATAAATGATAGTTAATGTGTTACGTTAACTAATTTATATAATTAAGAATGAGTTAAGTGAATTAATGGGTTTAACAACAAATTAGATTTAACATAGATTTAAGCTTAAAATGAATTTTAAGTATAAAATAAACTTAGTTAATAAATATAAGTTTAACTTGACTAGATAAACTTCAATGAGCTAAAATGAGTTAGATTGATTAAGTTTAATCAACCTGATTTAGTAATTGAATTAAATAATTAATTCTAATCAATTGTGGCTAGGACTAAGTTAAAATATACTTAATAACTAATAAATGACTTAGATTAAATGTTATGGGAAATATGGAGAATATGTTATTTCAAATGTTTGTTTATTTGTTAAGAAAAATGAGTATTTTGAATATGAATGATATGATGATGTTTTTATAATAAATGATTTTTAAACGAAGAGAAAAGAAATAATTTGACAAACAATGGAGAATTGTCTATATCTTGGCGGGGTTCCTACTTAATGTTTGATTAAATAGGTTTTAAAAATGAGTTTGATATAAATAATTAATTAAATTAAATACTTATATGAGTTTAATTCTTAAATAGATATAGATACTTAATTAATCTTCTAATATGGCTTCTAATCTACCTTCTGTCTCTATTTTGATTTCGATAATATAAGATACGTAGTGACGCTCTTTTCTGTTTGTTAAGATAGGCATTCTTAATAAACTAAAACTTAAAGACGGCCTAAATAATGAGTGTTGCTTGTGCTTGAATCGTTTAACTTGGTTCGAGGAGCGACAACCTTATTCGGAGTTGGGCACTGTAGTTAGGCGCTTAGGCCACCTCCTACCATGATGCAATGGCAATTCATAAAGTGGCTCAACGGGTAGCCGATAGGGCAAATGGTATCAACGTAACGTTTGCTTAAGCTTGGGGGAAAGTAACATGGTTTAGTTCTCGTATATTGGACCGATTGAACTAAATGATGTTACAGACTGAGATAAGTAAAGTTATGAACCCTAGATGAGGCTATTTTTCTTTTTTGGTTAGATATAGGAGATATAAGTATCCGAGCTGCTATATCAATCCATTGAGCAGCTGTTGTTACTTAAAACCCCCAGATTCCTAAAGACTTGTTTCGGATTGTGAGTACACATGTGTTGCTTATTTTATTTTACTTTAAAAATAATAAATTGTTGCTGCTGCATTGCATTAGTATAAACATATGTGCCATCTCACGTGCACTAGTGTTACTGTTGTATTAAGCTTTGGCTCGTTATTTTTTCCTTCTAATTGATGATGATGATGATGTCGATGATTTGATGTTGATGATCTAATGATGATGGTTTAATGATGATGGTGATGTTGATGATGATGATTGAATCGGGAGTATGGGATGATTCGGGGAGAATTTGTTAAAGAGTGAAGTAAGCTAGAATCATAGATTTATTTTGTTTTGTTTTCGTATAAAGAGCTAGATTTATCTTTTGAAATTGCATTTTCTTTAAGGACTTAACTACGAAACCCTTATATTTTGTAATAAGCTTTTAAGTTTTGTTCTACCATTAAGAAAGGTATATGAGATACCCGATGGTATGATTTTGTTTTATGAAAGTTGATCTACTGGGTGAGTAGAAGTTAGAAATATTTTTGTAAAGTTTATTTTTCACCGCTACTAAATCCAGTTGTATCAAGAATCTAATTAAATGATTTCATAATTTAAAATCGGATAGCAAATGCTCATAATAAACATATCTTTTAAGAAAGCCCGTGCATATAATACTTAAGATATTATATATGGTTGGAGACTAAGCATACTTGAATTTAGATTCAAGGCATGTTGGGTCCTTACAAGACCCCACTATATGGATTCGTTTATGAGATTGCACCAGCCTGCCCATCTTAATTGCATAACACTCCAAAAACTTATCGTTTAGAACCTTCATTCACTCTACCATAGTATCATTTACATCTCCCACAACACTACTAATGCTAGGGGTGGAATGGTTTAATTAACTAGTCCATCGCCCCCTTTTTTTAATCGAACCAAATTAATTAGTTTTTTTTTTATTTCTTAAACTGAAACCAGTCCAATTTTAATGGTTAACCATTCCCTTTTTTTTTGTTTACTTTTTCTATTTTTGGTTTCTAACCATTCAATATAGTGGTTCACTAAAAGTTGCAGTTAACTGTATTTTAAATTATAACTATAAAAAATTAAATCATTTGGTTTCATAATTCATTCAAAAATTGTAGATTAATAAGTTAAATAACATAATTAAATTCAAAAAATACAATTCAACAAATCAAATAACAATAAAACCAATGAATCAATAACACGGGACTAATCTTAAAATTCAATACCAACATTGCACAAATTAAAACTTAAAAAAAAAAAAAAGTTGTCAAACACTTTCTTGTATTCTCCAAATTACATAAATGTTCTAAAAATCAATTATATTTATATATTACCAAAACCATCGGTTTTTATCGGCCATAAATTGAAACTAAACAGAAAAAATTAAAAACTTAAATCTGAAACTGAAATCGATAAACTGATTAGCCATATTTTTTCGGATTAGTTTCTTGGTTTCACCAATTTTTTTCGCACACGCCCAACCAACTAAACATCAGTAAGGGTTGTCTGATCATCATCGACAGGTCGTGCCCATCGACCCGAATCGACCATATGGGTCATGACCCACCCATTGAATTGGTGGTTCAGCAGGTTACTAGTAGGTCAACATGTATGACTTGCCCAATTCATCGGTTCAAGACCAGTTCAGTGTAGAAAAATAATTTTTTTAAAAAGGAAAAGGTAAAAAAAAATTTTCCATTTTTTATGATTAAAGCAAAAAAAAAAAATCTACTATTATATGATTATTTTTTCTACATTTATTTTTCAATGATTATAATAACATAAATTATTATGTATGATTTAATTATAATATTATTTTTATTTTTTTAAATTTATGGTTTATTGTTTTTTAATTTAATTATATTGAAATTTTTTTAATTAATAAACTTGTCGGTTCAACGGGCCATGAACAGGCCATTAAACCGATGGTTTAATGGGGACCGGACAAGCCTTAGCATTGGCAGGCTGACTCAAGTTGGTCTAAACCTAACTCGTGAACTGTACTGGTTCATAGCTGTTTCAAGGTCGGGTTGAATCATTGCCCATTTGCTACCTCCAGCTACTAACCAACCAACCATCCACATTCAATTTCAGCATCTCCTTTAATGGAGGCTTCCACTTAGTTGACTCATTGATGCCCAAGTTTCCTGTTGCACCAACCTGCTTCTCCATTCTCTTCCAACCTTCCCATTCATTCCACATAAAAGAGTAAGTGGTATGTCCCCATTGGCTTCAAACTTTTCTTCTCACAACACATGCACACATATAAGTCATCATCATCTAAAATAAGATAAACTAACTACGGGATCTTGTAGATTAGAGAATCATATAAATATATATAGAAACTTCCACAAATCCTATTCTACAATCCTTTTGACATGTATAGATGAGAGGGGACACATAAACAATTTTAAGAAGAGAGAAATTTTGATAAATTTAAAAAATTATTGCAATTTTGAATTGTGATATATGTAAATGCAAAATAATTGTGTTTTCTTTATATGATAAAGTAATAATAGTCAAACTATAAATCGTGATTTGCGTCCGCAATTTTTGTTATAATTACGTAAAATCACATCTCATGACTGCAATTTAACTATGGATTTTGGTAATTATTTTCATTTAACCTATATGTTGGTAAGTTCCTTTTGTACGTGTTCTAGACATGTTATCCACCATATATATATACATATATATTTGATTTTTCTCTTATTTTTAAAGACAAGAGAAATATAATTTTACATAAATATAAAACTTGCTCTTACCCTTTTTATCATGGTTAATAAAATAGAAAAGCAAATAGAATATATATTAATAATAGATGATAATGAACCTTTTTTGGAATAAGCATCCAATACCCAATTACTATGATCCATCACATAGTTGGCAAATCAAAAATTACTTTCAACTATCTTATTATCAAAATATACTTTCAACTACCTTATTATCTAATGCATTCTACCATTAATGCAAACTTATAATTAATTTATATTGCTTGCGATCTTAAAACAATTATTGCATTATCTCCAAATAAATAATTAACTACAATTTCAAAAGATTGACATAATTTTAATATTTACTAAAATTTCACTTTACTATTGAACCAGTAGGTTTAGCATAAATTTTGATTAGGAAATATACTACACAATTACTCCTTTGTTAAAGTTAAGTTACACTTAATTAGCAAAACTTATGTGTAATGTGATCGGGTAAATTACACAGAAAGGTATCCACGTTTGGGGTTAAGTTTATTTAATGTATCAATATCTTGAGTGGTTAAAAAGAGGTATCAACGCTTGGTAATGTGAGTCAAATAAGGTATCACTAATGAATCGTCAGTAATGCCATTAACGGATTCTATCACATGACACATGTCAAAATAAAAATAACTTGTACATTTTGTTTAAATCTAAAAAATTCGTATTCTAACCCATTTAGAGGTTTTGTGTGTGTGTGTGTTGGGGGTTGGGAGGGGGAGAAAAGCTATCTTCTTGTCTGCTTTACATGACCACATGACATTTCACACTATAATTTGGGTAATTTTAGGAGTGGCCAATGATTTTACGTGTATGGTTAGGGATGGGAGATGGGACATATGGTGTTTCTATGTGGTGAAGGAAGTTGTGGTGGTGGGTAAATTTGAAGATGATGGCGATGGGTTGTTTACTTAATATGTGTTGAAGTGGGGTTTTTCATTTTTTTTTTTTTTTGGCAGAGTTGTTGAAGTGGGCTTGATAGCTGTGTTTAGAGAGAGAGAGAGTAAGGGGGCAGTAGAGACAGAAAAGAGGAGAGAGAGAAGAGGTGGGAGGAAGAAAGATCAATATCTAAGTGTTGTGGTAGTGGGCAGATTTGAAGGTGGTGGTGATGGGTTGTTCGCTTAACATGTTGTTGAAGTGGGTTTAATAGCTGGGTTTAGAGAGAGAGAGAGAGAAAGAGAGAGAGAGAGTGGTGTAGAGAAAGAAAACCAGAGAGAGGTGGGAGGAAGAAAGCTTAAGATCTAAGTGTTGTGGTGCTGGGTAGATTTAAAGGCAATGGTGATGGGTTATTTGCTTAACATGTTGTTGAAATAGTTTGATAGCTGGGCTTAGAGAGAGAGAGAGAGAGAGAGAGTGAGGCGGTTGTCATGCCTAAAAGGATACTCTAAACGGGACAGTCCGCCACACTCGATATCTAAACTCAAGTATGACAACCGTAGTCAATCCATGAGTTTAAACACCGAATGCAAGGCTCGCGTTCAACATATAGGGAACCATACTTTGAATCGAAATAGATTAAGAAGACATACATAACAATAAAAATGTAAATCATAACAATTATATCCAGATTTAATCTATTACATGATCTAACGGGCATACCCCCAACAAAATATTAAGAGTTCTTCAATTCTCAAAAGTCTTTTACAACAACCATTATATATTATCGATTTAGGAGATTCAACTAGAAGTCTATGCCTATATCAAGGTCCTGACTTCTTCAAAAAGCTTCTTAAGTTCTAATAGCTGTAATTGAGAAAAGTAGCCTCTCGAGGATAGCCATAAATATTCATACTGCAAACAGGAAACTATTGGGGTATAAGCTTACGAGCTTAGTGAGTTTCACTTCCAAAATTAAATGCTCAACAAGCAATACATAACAGACAAGTTATATTAACAACCATATGAAATGCACAAACACGTGAGCATACAATACATATAACCATCAGGAAATCTTATGTTGAATGGATTTACGCCCTCCATTCGGAGTTAAGTGTTTCAGGCTCATATGACCATAGATTTCAATTTTTCTCATTTATATTGTGGTTGATACAGGTGTCCACCCACACACATTTTCAATTTATATTGTAGTTGATACAGGTACCCAACCACACACATTTTCAATTTCGGCCTCTACGCCAACATTCGAGTTTGTAGGCCTCTTGTTGCCCAACTATTATGCCTTCTTCCCACAAAGGTATAATAACCTATGCAATGTGACTCACATATGGTATGCATCGCCAATTTGATTATAAGATCATGATATATTAATTTAACTATTTATGGGTGATCATAGATATTGCAGACAAATCAATTCTACACAAGTTCATGCAAATATTTACAATAAGCTCATTTCGATATTCTTATCATCAATTCACCCATGTAGAAATCATATACACTCAGTCAAATTTTTATCTTGTCCTAATTCTAATGCCACCAACACTACAAGCAAAGCACAAGCATAAAATTTAAAGATAGTGAACTCACTTTGCCATGGCGCGAAAATCCACTTAATCGTAATAGTCCTCGAGAAGGTTTAGTCTGTCTCCTAAGTCTCCTAATCAAAAGAAATAACTCTAATTAGTATTTTCTATGAAGTTTGAATGAACTTATAAATTATATTCTAACAAGTTCGTCAAAATTCGTCTAAGAGGAAATTTCAACTTAAAACGGCCATAACTTAGTTATTTTAATTCGGAATTTCACATATTATATATCGATTTCTACCTATTCGACAAGAAATATCTATTTCTAGAATTATTTCCAAAAATCGAGGTCGTTTGGTCCATGAACAGTAGGGTACAGAATACTATACAAATTTCCCATTCCATAATTCAACTTCTAAGTTCAAACCAAGCATCATATTAAAGCTTTGATAGATACCTAGCTATCATTATATCTTGTAAGACTCTATTATATACATATATAACTTAATATTATGCATGATTCATGGTGTTGGTAATTCTAATTTCTCATGTACTTAGATAATGACAAGTAAGAAGTAGAAGATATTACTTTCCTAACTTTGTTTCTACAAGTGCATCATGTATATGTATAATGCCTACAGGCTATTTTCATGAAGGTTATGAGATGAACTATCTATATGTATATTCTTAATGATATAGCACCAAAAATTTCTTTTTGAGAAACTTTTACTTTGCAAAACTTTTGAAATTTACTAGAGTTAAGAAAATAGTTTTTCTTCTTGTAAAATCACACTTGCTTTTATCAAAACTCAACCTTGATAACCTATATACCCAACACCTTCATTATTTTAATAAAAACCTTCATTTTGGGATTAAAAAATAGATTTTTAAATAGGTGGTTTACCTAATTATGAATTTTAGAAAATTTCAAAGAATGAAAACATTGTTTACTCTATTCTTTGAAACAATTTCCTTGTTTTAGGATTATACTTTGATAAACTTCTCTTATCCTTGTCAAAATTAGGTCTTTATTGCATGTACCCCTAGGACTTCCATTTTTCCATAAAAATCATCATTATGGCATTTGGAAATAGGTGTTTAAATAATGGCCATTTTCAAATCCGAATTTTGAAAGTTTCATTTGAGGTGGTTTTCTTTGTAAAACTCATTTAGTCTTTCAAAAACCATTTCCTAATCAAACCTACTCCTTAAGGCTTCCATTTCTTTAATAAAAATCTTATTTTGGGGATAAAAAATAGGTGTTTACACTTCAAGCTTCCTTTATTACGAATTTAAAACTTGTTATTGAGATTGAAACATAACTTTTGTAAACTTTTCCTTGTTTTGGAAATATTCTTTAGTAGATCTAAGCTTTTTTCATCAAGATCACTCATTTATGGTATCTATTCCCTAAGCTCTTCATTTTTAATGTAAAATACATATTTTAAAGTTGAAAAATGGCTTTTCTAAATATGGTTCCTTTTTTATCCGAATTGTCAAAAATCATTTTTGTTGAAACTAAAGTATATCTTGAGCTTTCTATCTTTTTCCTACTATCTTCATGCTATTACAAGCTATTTATGAACATAAAACAAAAGCCTAATGCATTTATGAACTCAAAACAACTAGATCTAGTTTACTATACTAGTCATAAATGCATGAACACTATAATGGTAATGTGAATATGAATAGATGATGAATATATGAACAAATCATTAATAATAACAACATAACTTGATAGTAAAACAAGGTAATAGCAAAATAACTCAAATAACAAGATCTATAACATTGTGATGGTAAGAATCTCATGTTCAAGTGTTTCCACATCCTTAGCTTAAAGCTCACAGGGATTTTTTAGTGGAATCATACATGAATGATCTTGCCATTACATGTTTTTAAGGTAATAAAATATAGATCTATTACCTATTAGATGTTTGGAATAAGAAGCATGAAGAAAAATATGTGAGTGTGTGTTACAATTTGCAAGGGGAGAGGAAGAGCGGAAGAAAATTTTTTTGCAAGAGTTTGGTTTAGTGAAAAGTGGAAAAGTGAAATGAAGTTGGTATAAAGGGGTATATATAGAGAAATGGATTAGGGTTCATGTAATAAAAGAAATTAAATAAAACAAATTGTGAGAGGAAGAGGGAGAGGGGGTAATGCCGATTCTACAAGAGGAGAGAGGGGGAGTTGTTTGTATTATGTTGTATAAGATTCAAAATTAAATAAGTAATTTAAGTAGTAAAAGCTTATATTAGAAAAGTACACTGTAAGGAAAATGATAAAATTGTAAGAATAAGATGGAATGATATAAGAAATAGGTTATGGATAGTTGTACTTGTGAATAGTGTGAAAGAAATCAAAAAATAGATTAGATATTTAAAGTACCGGTAGTAATGAAAATACAATAAAAAAGTTATAACTGTAACTTTTATAACCCGAAAAATTAATAACTGATATATTTAGAAATCTTATGAAATTACGAGTCCAATGGTATTAATATCATATATTTAATATCTCGAGCCTCGAGACACATTTTTCAAAGTCTGTATCCGATCGGGTTCGAAATAGGTCAAAAATTCACTAATCTTATCTTTTTAAGCATCCTAATATTATTACGAACCAAACTATATTCTTTGCTCGCATTTTGACTTCTTGGTTTAGGAACACGGGATTACAGGATCTAAGCTACTAGGGTTTCCTAGGGATTCGTTGATTTAGGGTTTCTGGTTTAGGATTTGAACTTGATATTACCCTAAAAATTAGGGGCTTACAACGGTAGTAGAGAGATAAAATGAAATAGAGAGGTGGGAGGAAGATGGGAGACAAAAAAAGGTTCAAGAACATCAATCTAGAAGAAGAAGAGGCTAAGAAAAAATTAATCTTGAATGCATTTAAGAAGTGGAACTATTAGAAATTCAAGTTTTAATTTTAAATTTGATCTTAAATCTATCTTTGAATCACTTAAATTGAAGAATGATTATTCAACACCCTAAAGATTGAAAATAAAAAGGGTAAAAGGAAAACGAAGTGGTTTGGTTAAGAAGAGCTTATGCTCTTCGTTGATGGTGACTATGGATTGATGAAGAAGATGCGCACGAGTCCACACGCGCATCTAGTCTTAGATTCATAAGAGAAACATGTAAGATGTTCATGGTAGGGTTTTTTAGTATTTCTTACTTTTTTTTCCTCTAAACGGGTCATAATTTTGATCTTTTAATTTTTCATAATATACACAAATCTGATTTTGACATGTGTCGCGTGGCGGAATGTCTTTAACAGCATCATTGATGGTCCGTTAGTGATACCTTATTTGACTCACATTACTAAACATTAATACCTCAAATGAACTTATCATCAAATGTTGATATTTTCCCGTGTAATTTACCTTAATGTGATATAATTATTTTTACATAGTGGTCTAGATCAAGTTGAACTAATTTGGACCTATACAAAACTTGTTAACATTATTTTTGTGTAAGCTGCACATCAAGTCCATAACTTTTTAAAAGGTTCGGACATTTTTTAGTATAGAATGTCTATTTAGGTTAAAGAATGTCCAGTAAGCCTAAACTAGTTATAAAGGACATGAACATGTTATATTTTTCAACTGGCTATTGAAGCATTTATTGAGCACAAAAAGAGAGGAAAAAAAAAGGACAACATCCACATTTTATGAAGCTTATAAACACAAGATTTGAGCCTTAAATATGGTTAGTAAAGCTAATTAATTGCTATAAAACACGTGTATAATACTCCTAAAGTCTTCATGTGTAATTTACTTTACTTTGTGAGAAAGAGAGTTGAGTGAATATTGCTTTATTCATTATCTTGCAAATCCTTATGAAGCACTACTCAAGAGTTTTTCTTTAGTGATTATTTGTGCTTCTTGAGTTGTATTTAGTTGAATTTGTAAAAGCACAACTCAAATGTGTTTTTGTGAGTTTGTGTTTGTGTGCTTATGGTTTAACTCTATTGGAGCATTTTGTTTATAGTGAAATAAAGTGGGTGAAGTCCTCTACTAAAAGAGGCATTTATATGTATCATAAAGAATAAGGGACAGACCAACTCTGCATTAAATCTCGATGTTTTCTTATCAAAAGTTAAAAAGTGAAAAGGTAGTTAATCAACACAATTAACAACCCAACCCCTACACCCCATCCCCACCCTCCCCCAACCAA
Organism: Combretum micranthum; assembly: GCA_024138025.1. Taxonomy (NCBI): domain Eukaryota; kingdom Viridiplantae; phylum Streptophyta; class Magnoliopsida; order Myrtales; family Combretaceae; genus Combretum; species Combretum micranthum. The sequence goes on along the minus strand of JAMXBD010000188.1, from coordinate 635,324 downwards.
CCCCACCCCCTCCCCCGTGGAGCTATACTCTAGTTTAAAGTGTTTAATTGCATCTATAATTTATCATGGATAGGAACACTTTAAAATTTTTAGAGGGTCAAGTAATAAATAGGTTACCAATCCTAACAAAAAATAACAATGCATATTAGAAGTGTAGGATAAAGATTTAAAGTGCTTGATTGCATATAGAGTTTAAGATCATGGATAGTAACACTTCAAAATTTTTAGAGGGTCAAGCAATAAATAAGTTACAAATCCTAACAAAAAATAACAATGCATATTGGAAGTGTAAAACAAAGATTTTCTTAAAGGCATGAAATTTATCTTCATGGAGTATCTTAGAAAATGATTCTATAGTAATGGAAGATAAAAATGAGAGTAATTACTCTAAAGTCAAAAAGAAAAAGTGCAATTCAATGGCATAGCAATGAATATATTATATTGTGGCTTAAATGAAAACGATTTTTAGTAAAATTTGCTTGTATGAATCGGCTAAGGAGATAGGAGATAATTCAAAAAGTACATATGAAGACTTCTCTAGAGTAAAAGATACAAAAATAAGTTTGCTTTGTAGTAAATTTGAAATTTTTAAAATGAAACCTCATGAGTGAATTAATCAAGCAACTTCTATTTCTAAAGAGTGGCATTGACTATTATACAACTATAGCAAGAATGACAAGAAATTCTATCAATTTGTACACAACAATTGGCATGCCATTCACATCTTGAGGGTACCTAAGTAATAGCATATATGCCACACATATATACTATTACCAGTTTACCTTTAGAGAATGACATATTTTCAACAAATAAGATCTTTTAGTTGGATCGATAAAAAATGACAAATACATGTAAGCCATAAATTAGTAAAATAATTATCATCACAAGTCTGAAGTAATATAATATTACATACCAACATCTTATTCTATAAGTTCTCCAAAATACATAAATTGATATTTCAAATACTAACTAAATGATAACTAGGAATTAAAAGTAAATAACTTATTTCGATTATCCCAAAATCTCTCAGCTTCTAAATCTTACCGAAGTCATGCTCCTGAAAGTAACAAGGTAGGGTCATAGTGTCAACCTGAAAGGTCTTTAGGAGTGTGAGCGAAACCACGAGCTCAGTAAATAACCAAACATATTACACATCAAGTAAGTTTATTAACAAAATCATATGTAATGCAACAATCAATCATATGCATAGATAAAACCTTGGATGATCTACAATCCAAATGGGTAAAAGATTTGCGCACTTTTTTTAAATTTGAAGGAGAACTACTTAATGACCAACCTGCCTAATAAAGACATACATAGGAAAATAAACGATTTCTCGTTTTAATATTATCACTTTAATATAAAAAGGTATTTTAACTTACCATTTCCTGCATCAATCCTTAGAAACTCTCTAAGTATTAGTAATTTCAAAGCAACAGTATGAGCGGTGTCGTTTGTTGCCACTTAGTTCCCATGGGACCTACGGAACAAAGAAAACCTTAGTAGAATTAATATTTAAGAAAAACGAAGTATTAATAGAGAACCAAAATACTAATATGTAGCGGGATGTCATCCTTTCAGAATATGCAATAATGCAGTTCATGTAATGCATGATTGTTTTAATTAGAAAGCCAATAATTTTTAGTCAGGCTTATGGTGATCATACCACACAACATATATCATACTTTTCTCAAATCATCAGACAATTTGTATTATCATTTTTATCATCTTGGTTTGTCAACCAAATAAACAACTCACAACACATACTCAATAGATTTCCACAACAACCATATTATTATCTTTGCATTACATATGCCACTAGTTACAAACACAAACAATGTAATAGATCTGAGTTACTCATCTGCTCATGTTGATCAGTTGTAATAATTTTCAGGAAAATCCACTAACTGATTAGTATCAGTTATTGTATGAATAAATATTCACTAATAAGATATATATATATATATATATGTAAATAAACCCTATTGATTGTCTAAATGTCCTAAAATCAATTTTTATCTTTTTAGATCTATATTATCTTGTCTAAGTTATTATTTACCGATAAATGATAGTTTTAATATATTTTATTTTTATCAGATAGTTATAGAGTTTGTATTTAATAACTTAATACTTTATTATTATCATCATTATTATTTTTATATCGTTCTTTAGTTTGACACTTTATGATAACTAATACTTATTTTCTATCGTTTATTTTTATCATTTTTCTCTTGGTCTCTATTCATGTTATTATCTGCTAATTATTGGTATCACATTATCTTCAAAATTTTTTTTTCATATTTTCCATTTTTTTTATATTAACTTATATAGAAATATTATTGGACAATAATCATAATCTAATATTTTCATTAAATATAGTAAAAGTGTTTTCTATTTGTAACGGTTACTAAAGTCCGGGGCAGACTTAGGATTATACATCGGGGGAAGAGGAATCTTAATTAAGATAATTTTAAAATTATTTACTAATATTCACTTGCTATTACAATTATATTACATCTTATATATTTATAAGAATTTTATAATGATTTTAATGTGATATTTTTTAAAACTTCATAAAAAAAATCATTCAAACAATAATTAAGACTTTTCAATGCATTTCATAAGAGATGATATATATATATATGTCACTTGAAAATTAATTATTAATAAAAAAATATAAAGTTAATATCTGTATAATTTTTACGATTAATAAAAATAAATCATAAAATATATCTAGATATAATATTTATTTAATAGTTTGTGTTCACTTTCCTAGCATGACATGTAAAATAATGTTACTAAATCAAATTGTATAATTAATATGCAATGTGATTACTTTTAGCACAAATAAATCATAAAGTATATGTAGATAGGATAGTCATTCAATAATTCATGTATATTTAAATAACATTAATTGAAGGAAAAAAAGTTACTAAATCGAATTATATGATTAGTGTACAATAATATTCAATTGTAATATGGATAATAATAATTATTAGCTTGTGGTATATTTTGAATATAAAATAGTTATTAATAAGAATTTATTTAGTTTGATAATTTTATGATGAAAGAATTTAACATTATTAGTTATTGTGATAGAAAAAGTTAAAAAAAAAAACACACACACACACACACACATATATATAAGAGAGAGTAGTTGCTGTAAGAGAGAGAAGTAGCTAGTGTAATAAATACATGTTGAAAAAAGTAAAAAAAACACTCTCATAAGATTTGAATCCATGACCTCATGGATATAAATGTAAATGTTTAACCACTACACTATACTTAATTTTATGTTATAGTTTTCTCTTTATAATATACATATAACATATTTTTTTTCTTTTTAAAAAATCTTTAAAAAATGAATTTTTCTCAGGTCTAGGGAGGCCGAGGCCCCCGTTGGCCCCCCCTAAATCTGTCCCTGACTAAAGTTTAACACTTAACAAATATTAAACTCGCTAATCTTAAAATATTTATATTTATTTATTTATTCATAAATTTTATTTTTGTTCTTTTTTCATTATATATATATATATATATGTATGTATAATTTGCTACGAATGAAACAGGCTTTGTCCAGGGAGAATTTGCACTTACGTTGACATCCAATGCCTCCTGCATTGAACTCCAAGATGCCAGTGTTCACGCAAAATTTACGTATTATTGTTCCAGTGTAAGCTAGCTTCGAAGGCCACCAGCTTACCCATGTACGTTGTCGGCGTTCGGTAATTTTACATGTTACAAAAATTACGTAACTTCATTCCAATGCACACCGACTCGAAGGCCGCCGGCCTATCTGTGTATGCTGCTGTTTTTGTCATATACATCATTGGTGTGGGGCTGGTGTAGGCACTGTTCATTATCTTCCTTGTTTTTCTTTAGTTCGTATTCAATTTTTCTTACACTACACATGTATTATACTAGTGTTTAAACTACTTCTAGGTGTTTTTCTATGATCTACAACTATTTTTCGTGACATAACAATACATATAATATTTTATAATCCTCATATTGTATGCTTTCCTAGCTCCTATTCATTTCATAATGTATAAATGGAGTTTTTGATTTAGATATTACCTTGTTTGGGCTAATGAGGTGATGTTATACTCCTTCCTTAAGCTTGACACAAACCTAAGTTGATAGAAACATTGTTTAAGTTATTGTTTATTACATTAATTATCTTGAAACAAATTTTTACTTACCTTTGTTTGTTCCTCTCCTGAGTTGTTTAATGGAAGCTTGTTTGATGGAACTGAGTTGGTGTGTTTGTATGGCTGCTTTGGGCTGGTTTTGTGTGCTTTTGTTTGCAACTCAATATGTATATATATATATATATATAAGCAAGGAAGGGCTGCTTCTTCTACATATTTTCGGCCAAGTTGAAAAAACTTCCCCACTGAATCCTACTTGTTTTACTTGATCTCCTATGCATTTAATGAGTTGTTTAACTTGGTTATATTTGATTGGTTCTACAACAATTTTTCCTTGATTTCTATTGTCTTTTTTTTTTTTTTACCTCTTTTGTTTCAAATTTCAGCTAGCAAATATTGAGGAGATTTCAGCCGCATGTCTTCTTCAATTTGCACTGAATATGATCATTTATTTATATAATATTATTTAATTAATTATCTTAGTTTTAGAGTATTTTATTAAGCTAAATAAGTATATTTATGTTAGTTATTTAGGAGTTTTGTCTCTAAAAATTTATATTATACTTCTATAAATTTTTTAGGTTATTATTGAGTTCAAACTTGAGTTTAAAGTTTATGCGATTAATCATTTTTAGAGTTTTATCTCACGCGATGAGGATTTTCTAAGCTTTATAATCCAATTTTTTGTTTTCAGTCTTTAAGAGTTTTAGAATTCACTAACTAGAATAATGGTATGATCCAATTATTTATTTGAAATCTAGATTGTTAGTTATGGATTTGTTTTTATTTTTATTTTTATTTTTATTGTGTATTTATAGCCCTAATAATTTATCTTTAAATTATCGTTTTCTAACTATAAGCTTTATTGATTATTTACTTCCTAACGTACTTGAAATCGTATTTTAATTATTTCTATATTTTGAATTTTCGATACCAACTACGAAATTTTATATTTGATATCTATTAACATTTAAAGAACTTTGCTTTAGGATTTAAAGATAAATACAAGTTCATTACTAATAATTCTATTCTAGGACCTTTATTGAATACTACATTGACTACCTTAATTTTATATTTGCATTTCCGTCTATTTATAGGTTTACACATGCCTTTTAACTACTTTCCAGATTGCGACATACCGCCATATCACCCCGCGTTCCACTTGGTGTCCGAACCAATAAGCGATAATCATGCCGTCTCTGTGATCCTTGAGGAAGCTAAAGGTGAAACAGCAGCTGTTTGGTTGGATGAGAATGAAGACGGAGCTGGAGCTGATGGTGCAAACGTGGAGACTGCACTGACGTTACAGCTAATGTTCATGCTGGTTCCACTGATAGACCATTCAACAGCAGCCTTTGGGGCCGGGGGTCTCTCAATTTCAGTAATTCCTTCCAACATCTGCACAACCTTACCCATCATAGGCCTGCGAGAAGGTTGTTCCTGAATGCACCAAAAACTAACCTGAACTGCCCTTGTCACTTGTTCCATGTCTACTTCTTCATTTGCAAGCCTCCCGTCCAAAATTCTTTCCACGTTACCCTTCTCAAACTCCTCAAAAGCCCACTGGGAAAATTTCTTCTGATTGGTCTCTGCTGAAACTTCAAAATTCCTTTTCCCACTCACAATTTCCAACAAAACCATACCATAACAGTAAACATCAGATTTGGAGGTTATTAGAAGATTCGCAATCCATTCAGGAGCCAAATACCTTGTCCCTCTCACACTCGTCAAAGTCCTGTATCTGTGGTCCTTTGGACTGATGAGCTTCGCAAGTCCAAAATCAGAAACCTTGGCATTATAGTTTTCATCCAAAAGAATATTTTCAGGCTTTATGTCACAGTGAACAATACAGTCCCGGCATTCTTCGTGGAGGTACGTGATCCCCCTTGCAGTCCCAAGGGCAATGTTGAAACGCTGTTCCCAATTCAAATATTTCCCCGAGTGCCCTTCACCAGTAAAGAGGAAATTATCTAGAGATCCATTTTTCATGAACTCATAAACCAATAGCCTGTGGCGACCTTCAGAGCAAAACCCGATGAGCCTTGCCAAATTCAAATGATGGGTGCTACTTATGGTTGCTACTTCCATCCTGAACTGCTTCTCTCCTTGCTCAATTCCTTCAAGTTGCTTAACAGCAACAATTGTTCTGTTAGCAAGTATTCCCCTATACACAGCGCCAAATCCTCCAGCCCCCAGCTTCTCCTTGAAGCCTTTTGTTGCGCGTTGCAGCTCCCTATATGAGAACTGAACAGGTGCCCCAGAGGCATACTCAAGGAGGGAATACTGTGCTGATAATCCTCCGAATCTAGGACTATTCCTACGGCACCACCACCACAAACTGCCTTCCAAGAGGAAAAGACCAACAACAGTAGCCAAAACCACTACAGCTACTATCCAAGCAGGCACCTTACCTTTGTCTTTGCCAGTGCTGTCCAAGGACGGGTTTGGAACCACTGGACCACAGACCTTGACATACGATGTGCTAGGGAGAGCAGGATTCTGATAACCAGTCACATAATCCGATGTTTTCAAGTAACAAGTCCCCGTCCCATCAGCCAATGCAGTCGAAGCCTGACACGTACCACTCACAAGACAATTAAGCTTACAAGCAGATATATCCCCAAAGAAAGCTTGTGAGGCCAACTCCATATCGTAAGTCAAGAACAAAGCATTATCCAACTCCAACATGGTGGTACTCCCAGGACAATCCTCGATCTCCGTCTTCCTCCTACACCCCTGCCTACTATCCTTAGGATCAACGAGCGCGAAATTCTGACTTGGGCAACCACAAGTTGGGTTATCATCCACATAACTACAAATCCCAAAATTCCCACAGTACCCAAACACCCTACATTGATCAAGAACCGCAGACCACCTTTTTGTAACTGTCCCACTTCCCCTAGCAGAGCTATAAATCTTCAAATTCCCATCATTATCCAACCTCAAGAACCTAAGTATATCACTTCCTTCAGCATAATCACTACTATAAGCAAAATTATAATCGCTAGGCAACGAAGGATCACTTATAGTCAAAACCCCCGTCCCCTGCAATCCCAAAACCGGGTTAGTAAAATTCTTCACGACCGACGAATTCAACCGTTGATTATAATAAGCCACACTAGTATATCCATTCCAAGTGAGAGTCAAGTTCCCAATAGGCAAGATCTTAAATTTATATGAGCCATTAGCCAAGGTCATGTTAACAGTAAAACTCTGACCCGGAACGATAGTATCGGTAGGAAAATCGAAAGAAGACCAGACCGAAACACCACTACTGTTCCTTAACGTGAAATTACCGGAATCATCGAGCAGGGCTGAGGTGACACCCATGTTGGGGGTATTGGATTCCCAAGTGGTTTTACCGTAGCCATTGAGCAGGCGGAGGTTTCCGTCGGAGAGGAGGTGGAAGGAGCCGTCGAAGTCAACGGAGGAGTTGGGGGGGTTGACCAGATGATGACTGATTTGCTTGAGTAGGTTATGGAAGGGAGGAAGAGGGAAGGGTTCGAGGATGATGAGGAAACTGGAGAGAGAAAGTGGAGTTGGGTGAGTTCCATGAGGATGATGAATTAGAAGAAGAAGATGATGATGATGATGATGATGATGATGAGGGTTTGAGGATGGAGTTGAGTGGGATGGGGTTGGGCTAAGAGAAGTGGGAGGATGGTGAGAGAGAGAAGGAAAGGAAGAAGGAATGAGATCATAGTTTGTGTGTGGGTGTGGGTGTGTTGGGATTTGGGGTGTGGTTGGCTTTGGAGTTATGGGGTTATAAAGAATTACAGTAAGTCGTGTGAGGAACATCATGATGGAGGAGAAGGAAGAATGGAAGATGGTGGAGGAGGAGCTGGAAAGTATGGAGTTTATGAGGTTTGACAAAGTAAACCAAGGAATATGTTGATCAAGCCTGAGTGCCATGACCAACTGGGATTAGAAAGGTGACATTAACTAAAAACCTTAATAAACATTTGTAAACTTTTCGATTTTGCGTCAATTTTCAAGTTCATTTTTTCATTTTGTATCTATATTTGTATCAAAATATATGTATAATTATATTTAATTTATATTTATATTTTATGTATTTGATTTTTTAATAAAAATTAATATTTTTTTATCTATATTTATTTATTGATAAACAATTAAATAAAAACAGCATGAAAAAAAGTCACCGTATCTAAAAAATGCTAAATAAACATATCCAAACATTGTTAATTGGAAATAAATAAATAAATTTTAGGTTGTTAAACACAGCACTGTCACATCGAAGTTATTCGATTGGACCGGATGCCACCTGAGGAAAGTCAGACTAATTTAATAGGGGTTTAACTTTTTATACAATCCAAATTGACTCATGGACATTAATTCTGTATGTTCAGGTCAAATTTTAAGACCAATCAGACCAATTCTGACAACACTGGTCAACTGTAAGTATATAGCAACGTAGCTGGATGGTATAACTAGAAAATTTTCAAATATTGTTAATTTTTTTAATTTGAAATAATTAATTACAAATATAAATAAAATCCATCTATCCAATATAATATTTTAATTTTTTTTATATTAATAGCTTATAAATATTAATAACTAATATGTCGCATATTGGTATTAATAAATTAATATTTTATTATATATTCAATTATGTTATATTCATAACATTAAATTATAAATCTAAGTATTCTTTTTAAATTATTTCTATTGTAATATTGTGATATGAGTAGTTTTAGTAAAATTAATTTAGTATTTACCTAGCGTGACTTGTTTGCATAGTTAGTAGGGTGTTTATAGTTCGATTTAGGAGTTGAACCAAACCGCATTCAAAGTAGTTAGGTTCAAACTCTTAATGAGTCGAACCACTTTTAATAGTTTGGTTTTGAATTGAATCACTTCATATATGGTTCGATTTTAAAAGATTGAGTTCTAATAAATAATATTAATAGTCATTTGAATTCATTAAAAAAAATTATGTTTATATCGAGAAACGTTGCACAAGAGTTAAAATCATTTATCATTATATCAGCTCATTTATTTAAATAATTCAAATATATATTATTTTGTTTTAAAAATATTTTTCAATTTGAATTTAAAATAGCATATATTTTTAATAAATCTATAATACTAATTAAAAAAATTATTCTTTTGCATTAATTCCATATTCACTTATAATATTCTTCCTTTATAACATGTTTAAATTTCTAACGTACTAATTAGTTTAAAGCTCTAAATGATCTTAGCATTATTAGTTGTAAATGTTGCAAATTAGCATAAAATCTGCTCTTATAAATACATTTAATGATAAGAATATTGTATTTTATTGAATTAATCTTAGAGCAATTCAATCCTAATATATAATGCTCAAGAGTTATAAATAAATAAAACGGCTTTTATTTATTTATATTTTTAATGTGAAATGGTTCGTTCAACCCCTTGAACCGAACTATATCCATTTAAGCTCTCCCTGAATCGAATCGTAAATCAAATCGAAATACAAACGAATCGCATTAGGATACAATTCAATTTGATTGAATTTTTTATCCGGTTTGGTTTGACTCAATGATCAGCCCTATTAATGTTTTTCCGTGCAAACATGGTCAATGAAGCTTGGTCTTATTTTTTCTTCTAGAATTGTTGGTCGCTCAAGAATGCTCAAAAGTCAACATCGCGTTTGACGGTGGAAAAAAGAACAAGAGATTCTCCATCTCTAGAGAATTACTCGGTTAAATTATTAATAAATTTAGCTTTGAAATTCACTATAGAAGTCTTTCAATTTTCAGACACAACTTTCCAAGAAAATGACATAAAAATTACTAAAATTTAAAGAAAATTATATAACATAGGAAAATGAAAGAAATAGCTCTCATTTTATTAGTTTAATTTTTTTTAACATTATGCTATTTTAGTATTGTTGATGTTAACTATTGATTTAAAAGCATATTTTTCAAAATTAACAGCAATGCAATATATTTCAAGAATATATGAAACCATAATAGATAAAATAAATATAAGAAGGACTATCTAAAACTCATATAAAATTTATTTTTATAAATTTGATTACTGTAGTAACAATGTGAAATTATCATACACAAAACCATCATACGATTCATTATGTAAATTACCAATCTAAATGGTACATCATTTTTTTTTTTTTATGAGAGGCTACCCAATATGCAATCTTATTTATATTATACAATGAAAACACTTTAATCCTTCTATTATCCAATAGCATTAGAGGGATTAACCCATTCAATTAATAGATCTCACTACATGGATTCATTTAGGAGATTATATTAGCCTACCTATCTTAATTGCATAGCACTCCAAAAACTCATCATTTAGAACCTTCAATCACTCTACCATAGGACCATCTACATCTACCACTACATGGTCGGTTCATTCACTTCATTGTATAGAATAGGAAGAATGGAATTTCAATTAAAAAAAAATTAAATAGGGTTATAATGGTTATTACTATGTTCACTTTGTATAAAAAATAAAACAAGTAATTATTGAAACAAAAGATAAAATATCTATAATGACACATGTATTTATTACAGGAAAAAAAGATAATTATATATGTGGTATTTTCAAAATATATGTATTTATGAAAAAGTTTAAAAATAAAATAGTTAATGCAATTCATGGGACACGAATATGAATTGCTATTCATCATTATAGGTAATATTAATTCATTATAAATTGTCATTCCCCTTAGCAACTTTACCTCAAACAAGGAGGAAATGGATAGCTATTCATACCAAGTAAACAGGCTGTATCAACGCTAGGGGTGGGCACAGTTCGATTAACCAATCCATTATCCCTTTTTTGAACTGAATCAAATTAATCGATTTTTTAATTTCTTAAACTAAAATTAGTCTAACTTTTATGGTTAAACTATCTTAACGGTTAATCATTTTTTTTGTTTTTTGTTTTTAACCATTTAATATAATGGTTTACTAAAAGTTGCAATTGACCTTAATTTAAATTATAACTATAAAATATTAAACCATTTTATTTCATAATTACATTCAAAAATTGTAAATTAATAAGTCAAATAGCATAATTACATTCAAAAAATTCAATTCAACAAATCATATAACGATAAAACCAATGAATCAAGAACACAAGACTAATACTAGTTCATAAGACTCAAAATTCAATATCAACATTACACAAATTAAAACTTTATGTCTTCTTTATATTCCAAATTACAACACACAAAAAAAGTTGTTGAACACTTTCTTGTATTCTTTAAATTGCATAAATGTTCTCAAAAATTAATTAGATTTATATATTATATATATTTCGGACTGGTTAACTGAAACCATTGATTTTTATTGACTATAAACCGAAGCAAAACTGAAAAAAAAAAAAATAACCTTAAACTGAAACCAATGGACTAATTAACCATATTTTTCATTTTTTTTTCTTTTATTTCAAATTGGTTTTTCAGTTTCTCTTATTTTTTTGCATACCCTTAACCAACGCCACCAGCTACTAATTAACCAACCATCCATCTACATCTAATCTTAACATCTCCTTTAATGGAGGCTTCCACTTAGCTAACTCGTTGATGTCCATGTTTCCTCTCACACCAACTTGCTTCTCCGTCCTCTTCTAACTTTCCCATTCATTCCACGTAAAGGAGTAAGCAGTATGCCTCATTGGATTCAAAATTTTCTTCTCACAATACAAGCACACATATAAGTCGTCATCATCTGAAATAGGATAAAGTAACTGCAAGATCCCATTGATTAGAAGAATCATAGCAGTATATATGAAAACTTCCACAAAACCTATTCTAGGATCCATTTGACATACTGATGAGAGGGGACACGTAAATAGTATTAAGAAGAGAAGAATTTTAGTAAACTAAAAAAATTATTGCAATTTTGACTTGTGATATATAAATGCAAAATTATTGTGTTTTCTTCACACGATAAAGTAACGGTAGTCAAACTTTCAATCATCATTTGTATCCATAATTTTTTTGTAATTATGTAAAATCAAATCTCATAACTGCAATTTAATAATAGATTTTAGTAATTATTTTCATTTAACCTATATTTTGGTAATTTCCTTTTATAAGTGTTGTAGATGCATTATCCACACACACACACACGAAAACGATATAATTTTATGTAACAATATAAAACTTCCTCTTACCCTTTTTGTCATGGTTAATAAAATAGAAAAGCAAATAGAATATATATTAACGATAGATGACAACGAACCTTTTTTGGAATGAGCACCCAATACCCAATTACTCTACATGATCCATCACGTAGTTAGCAAATCAAAATTAACTTTCAACTATCTTATTCTCTAATGCATTCTACCATTAATGCAAACTTATAAATAATTTATGTTTCTTGTAATCTTAAAACAATTATTTCATTATATTTAAATAAATAATTAACTATAATTTCAAAAGATTGACATAATTGTAGTATTTACTAAAATTTCACTTTACTGTTGAACCAATGGGTTCAATGTAAATTTTGATTAGGAAATACACTATACAATTACTCATTTGTTAAATTCAAGTTACACTTAATTAGCAAAACTTATGCATAATGTAGTATAATTATTTTTGTATAGTGGTCCAAATCAAGTTGAAGTGATTCAGACTTATGCAAAACCTGTTAGTATTATTTTTGTGTAGGCTGACACAGCAATTCCAAACTCCATTGGCAAAGAGTATGGACCTAATGGAACATGTTTGAAACTTTTTAAAAGGTCCGAACTTTTTTGAATACAGAATGTCTATTTAGGTCAAAAAATGCCAAAGAATTTTGATCCAGTTATAAAAGATATGAACTTATTATATTTTTCAACTAGCTATTAAAGCACTTATTGAGCACGAAAAAGAGAGGAAAAAAAGGGACAACATCCACATTTTACGAAGCTTATAAACACAAGATTTGAGCTTTAAATATGGTTAGTAAAGCTAATTAATTGCTATCAAGCACATGTATAATACTCTCAAAGTATTTATGCGTAATTTACTTTGTTTTGTGAGAAAGAGAGTTGAGTGTGTTAATGATTGTACCCTAAGCCAATTACTAGATATTGTCATTATATATATGTATATATATATTACTGATACATATGCATTTCTATTGTATTATTTGCATGTTTACTTTACAAACATGATCCATGAATAATTTAATTATTCTAAATGTCCATAGATTCTCATTATTGTGGAAATGATAATAAAGTAAATCTAATATGGGTTTTTGTTTGATAGTCATGAGATATCTATTTGTATGGGGATACAAATCAAACTCATAAGCACATTATTATATTGGATTGATCCGCTATGACATCACTACATGGATTAATGTCATAAGTGATTCTTATAATAATAATGTCAGCATATCCTTAGACCTAAAATCACAATAGGTTCCAACATGAGAAACATTATGATTCGACTTAATCAAATATTGTATTTAATTGGATAATTATAAATGTTGAGATTGAGCGTAATGCGAATCATGTAGAGGAAGTTGAGTGATTAAGATAGAATTTATCCCTCACATTATGTGAAAGATATATTTGGGCCCTCGATAAGTGAAAGTGAGAAATCCATGACCATGCTCGGATGAATTGATAGTGTGATCAATTTTATTTATTTTCTCAATTCACTTGGAGATCGAGAAATGCTAAGAGTAAACGATATAAGGACTTATGCTCAATCTAGATATCATGTGACAAAAGGATAATGACATAACACAACACATAAGTTAGGAATCGGGTAAAAATCGATCACCGATCTTTATTAATTTAGGTAAACATAATATCTTTCTAGAGGCCGCTTATGTTTTATTAACAAAAATGATTTTAGGTCAATAACCAACATTAAATGAACCTACAGGGTTACACAAAAAAAAATGAACAAAAAGGATCATGGACTAAATTTAAATAAGTTCAGTGGGAATAATAAATTTATTTATTATTAATCCTAATTTTTTAAGAATAATAAATAAATATATTTTGTTAAGAACAATAATAATTCTTAATTGGACTAGGAATTCTTATGTTAATAAAGTAATTTATAATTAATTTATCCTTAATAAGTTAGGAGCACTAATGTCATTATTAATACTAACATTATTATAAATAAGACATAAGAGATTTCTTTTAAGGATAACGACATATGTTGTCAACATTAGACCTGCAGAGAAATTCTATAAACCTTAAAAGAGAGACAAATGAGACTCATAAGTAAAATTTTCTCGATTAGATCTAGAAGTGTTTTAGATAATGCTAGCACATAAAGGATTCCTTTAGAGGAGTGTTCATTCATGTAGATACTATAGAGGGGATTACAAATTCGCGATACTGTAGAGCCGATCTGCTAATTAATTTTAAGCTTCAAGGTTAAGGTATAAATTCACACTATTTGTTTTGTTTAATCTAATGGATATTGGATTATGGTTTTCCATTTGAATCATGCTGTAAAATATTTTATCTTTATAAATCTTAAAATTCTATAGAAACCCAATAGAGTGGTACTACTTTGCTCATTTTCCTACTAATCCTTATGAAGCACTACTTAAGAGTTTTTGTTGAGTGATTATTTGTGAGTCTTTAGTTGTATATTGTAAAAGCACAACTTAAGTGTGTTTTTGTGAGTTTGTGTGTGTGTGCTTATGGTGTAGCTCTATTGTAGCATTTTGTTTATGGTGAAATAAAGTGGGTGAAGTCCTCCACTAAGAGAGGCATTTATATGTATCATAGAGATTAGGAGGCAGACCGAACTCCACATTAAATCTCTGTGTTATCTTCTCTAAGTTTATCCCTTTATTTACTGCAATTTATTTATTATCATTGTTAATTTGTTAAATTGCATCAATTAGGCATCAAAGGTTAAAAAGTAAAAAAGTATTTAATAAACACAATTCACCCTCCTCCCCTTCTCTTATGTTTATCCTAGGTGTTACATAGGTTCTACAATTAATATCAAAGCTAAACTCTAACACTTTGAAATTTTTAGAGAGTCAAGCAATAAATAGGTTACCAATCCTAATAAAAAATAATAATGCATATTGAAAGTGTAGAATAAAGATTTTCTCAAAGGCACGAAATTTATCTTCATAGAGTATCGTAGAAAATGATTCTATGGTAATGGAAGGAAAAGATTAGAGTAATTACACTAAAGCTGAAAAAGAAAAAGTGCAATTAAATGACATAGTAATGAATATATTATATTATGTCTAAAATGAAAATGGTTATAGTAATGAATATATTATATTATGTCTAAAATGAAAATGGTTTTAGTAGAATTTGCACCTGTGCATAAAACTAAGGAGAAATGAGATAGTTTAGAAAATACATATGAAGGCTCCTCTATAGTAAAAGATACAAAAATAAGTTTGGTTTGTGGTGAATTTGAAAAATTTAAAATGAAACCTAGTGAGTAAATTGATCAAATGCATGGTAAAATCATTAACATCTTGAATCAATTGGCAATACTTGGCAAGAGTTTTACTAATGTTGAGAATAAAATCCAAAATTCGTAGATCATCACTAAAGGAATGGAAGACCAAGAGGACAGTAATATAAGGAGCTCATGATTTGAGTCAACTTTCAAAAAAGCTACTTCTTGGGACTCTCAAAACACATGAAATGACTAATGATCAAAGAGAGGAATCCCAAAAGAAGAAAATTGTCATGCTTCGAAATAGGATTCAAGGCATACTAAGCCTAGCCATGCATAATACTTAAACATCTATCTAAAAAGATATCGTTTATTATAACTGTTGCTCATCAATTTTAATTTTTTAAAACCATATATTTACATTTTTGAAAACAATTGAGTATATAGCGAAAAATAAACTTTTACAATTAATTATTATAGTAAGGCGGATTTGATTGCAGTGGTCACACATGGCCTCAAAGAAGTGATGTGGAAGCACACGTGAGGAATGATTAAAAGTGAAATGGTAGGGAGGAGGAGCAACTAATCTAAGGAAGCTCGACTGCACTAATGATAAGTGGAGGAGCTATATAGCATATACTCAATTGTTCTAGAGGAGAGGCTATATATTCTTCGCTCTAAAGTCAGTTTGATCCTTTGTGAGAGTATTCCGGAAGCATGATGACATTTCTATCAATTTTGGCTTCATCAAATGAGGAGGAGCTCTAGATATTTATAGAGCTTGGCTCTATAATGACGTCTATTAGATCATATTGACCATCAATGAAAGAGATGAGTCATCCTAATGATAGATTTCTTCATGGGCTCTCTAGCCCATAGAAGCCTCTTTAAGTGCATGAGTTCTTTGAGAAATGTTAAGAAAAACAAATCATTTTGGTCCAACGATCCCTGCTCCAAGCCTATAATACCAAATCTTCCCTAATCATCCCAATTTTATGGACCAAACTCTCTAAGCCCTATCATTCAGCCCAAAAAGTCAAAGTCTAGATTTAACCCTCGACATTTTACCCCCAGACGAAAGCTCTCCAAATGAAGTTGAATGGTTTTAGGCATAAAATATATCTTTCAATTAGTTATGGTGCTGTTCGGCGATTGTGTGCTCATACAATAGCTGCATAGCTGCCAAATGTGCTACTATGGCTTAGCATTTTGTTGAACATTAAATTATAGTGTACAAGCCTAGCACCAACTCTGCATGATTTTTTTTTTTTTTAGTTTGTAGCATGATTTGTTTGCACGTGTCACTATAGGCTAAAATATATAATTATATTTATACATCGCCTCCAAACAATACATTTTTTTTTTGTTTTTTCCTATTAGCATGTAATAGGTTGCTATGACACATATGTGCGAATATAAATGCTTTATTATTTTTATTGCCCCTAAGCAACATATAAAATAAATTATCTTCATTATCCTCTTTTTTTCTTTTTATGAGCTTGCAACATGTCACTTTATATACATTTTACCCCCTGATTAAAGTTCTCCAAGTGAAAATGTAGGAGTTTGGGCATAATATATAAAATTAGCTATTACGCTGCCTGATGCTTGTGCTTTCATAAAATAGCTATCTGACGCCATATCATAGCTTAACATTTCATTGGGAACTGAGTTACATCATATAAGCTTAGCACCAGCATCACAAGATCATTATTTTTCTTTTTCCCATTTTTTTTAGTGAAATCATATACGATCACTTGCGCATGTCGCTTTAAGCAATATGTATATGTTTATATATTGCCCCCAATAATATACAAAAATAACAATTTTTTTTATTGCCCTCAAAAAACTATAAAATAAATTCTCTTTATCGTGTCTTTTTATGAGGTCATAGCATGTTGCTTCATGTCATAGGAAAGACCCATGTAAGAGACAACATCTCTTCATCGCTTTTATTTCTTTCTCTTTTCCTTTCCTTTTTCTTCTATTTAGCATATTCCACATCAATGGACATCGACAAATGTCTTGAAAAGGAATCCTTTTATTTCTTTATCTTTTGCCTTTTTATTTATTTAGTACTTTCCACAAAGACACTTCAATATATCTAAAGTATATCTCTTATTTTGGTACCTATTGACTAAATCGAAACAAATCTTGTCCACAAATTTAAATTCTCTTATAAAAAATGGTGATCTAAATATTCACCTTTATTGACATGATTCCTTTCCCAATTTAACTTACCCAGTTGCCATGTGTTTAAATGTCCTTCTTCTATAGATTGATAGATGACAGCCTTGGAAAGTTGTGCAAGACCAAGCTAGGTAGTGGTAAAGAGTGCCCATAATAGTTGTCTAGCTAGTGTTCCTGCAGTGGTTGCCAAGCTACCGTAAATACCATTCAATGATAGTTGTCTAACTATTACAAAAGGCATTGATTGTCCAACCATGCCAAATACACTCATTGCCATAGTTGAGTTTGATAATAATATCTTTCTCTTACCAACACAAATTCTAATAGCTCATCGTCATGTCATGTTGCTTGCAGTTTTTTTTTTTTTTTTACATTTTCCTCATATTTCCTAACTAAATCCTCTTATTGACTTCTTCCAGGATACCGTAACCGAAAGAGGCAATTCACTTCGGTGCAATTTTTGATTATCTGGTAATAAGAAAATCCTCTATCTCCATGTCCAGTTTAATTATTTACCATGATGTATATGTGCTATGAACCCATTATCATTTGCTTGAAATTTCTCTACAGAATCATGGACTGTCAAAAGAATTAATAATAGAAATCCAAGAAATCCCAATTTTATTTGAATCACATAAAACCTTTTGAATTTGCATCCACATGCAACAGGCAATACGACAAGCCAAGGATTTGCCCTTTCAAGTTCCACAATTAAAGGAATGGATCGCATTACCATATTGCCATATTAGTCAGCATTTTGTAAATTAAGTTATTGTCCTGAATGTTACACAGATCAATAACTTTCATCCTTATTGTTCCTCGAGTAGGAAGAATCACATCTCAAATGGTAATTTGAAATTGTATCATGGAATTTTTTTCTAAGAGAGTAAATAAACCCTTGGATGGGTTGCCAAAACATGCCAGCCTTCACTGTCGCTTTCCGTAATAAATAGCATCACCACCATTTTTCTTTTTTATATAACACCACACGAAGCTTCCCCATTGTGCCTTCATGCCTTTTTTATTTTATTATTATTTTATTTTTTAAACTTCTCATAGGAAAAAAAATAAAAAAGCAATGGCAACCCAAGATAGCGTCAAAAGATTCGCATTTGGTTCGAACGATATGATTTATGTATATTCCTGGACACCAAAGTCAATCAATGGATAACATGGATTTCCTGGACATATCCTTCTTAACATTATTCACATAAATTTATTACTAACCGAACAATATCAACATCTTTTAAACCCTCTCTAAATGTAAATATGAATTATTTATCGCTCCTCCATTTTAATTAGTCACAAAACATATATAGAACAGACAAATCCAATGAATACCACTAATGTTAATGCTCCCTATGAATATTTCCAATGAATACCACCGATTTCGCACCCATAGTCGATTGAAATAGATGACTAGAGCACTCTTCGAATTCATAAAAATAGAATTAAACATAAGTATAATGGAATATTCATGTGTAGATGTCAACTTAAATTATCCATCCTATAGAATAGTCCGAGGGGCTCAAAAAACAATGCGTCTAAAATATGAAGATGTGGCATGACTTTTGTCATCCTCATAATATCTAGAGGAAGGAACCTTCGTTGATTTCACCAGCATTGCATATAGCAATGACGAGTATGGTATAAGTAATAACATCGACAGTATCAATAAGCTCCACGATCCATTTATATATATACAAGTAAACGATGCACCCGTGATGCTCGTGTAAATAAAACAACTCAACATATATAAATTAAATAGATATATTGTTTTGAAAATATGACAACCTTAATTTGTCCTAGAAATTAGAAAATCAATTACAAATCATAATTACAGTTGTATTTTCTACAGGTAACTTTTCCATATTGGATAACTGTAATGCATAAATATGGTATCAGAGCTTTAAATCGATATATAAAGATACATACAGGCTAAAACAGAAAAAGACTATGTCTATTCAACCTCCATATGCTAAAATGGAAAAGATTATATTTATTCAACACCTATTTAATTCTATTCAAATCATATTTAATTTCATGATTTGAGGGATACTAAAAATATTTTACGCGGAAAAGACTATATCTATTCAATCCCTATTTAATTCTATTCAAACCCTATTTGATTTTCATGATTTCAGGTATATAAAAAATATTTTATGCCCATATACTAAAAACATTATATTAAAAACATTTACACTAAAGACATCAAAGGGGTGATTTTGCTTTAATAGTATATATATATATATATATATATATATATTGCCTCATTGTGGATGTGAACATGTCGCTTTAAAAACTAGAGACAAAATTTTCTTCAAGAGCACAATATAGTGAAAATGAATCACATAACCAGGAAAGGGTATGGTACATTTATGATCGACAGACCTTTATAAATGTTTTAATCCTATCTTTCATTGCAGCTAATTGATCCATACCTTGTGGTATGTTTATCTAGTAAGTCCCAATTGAGTCTTCAATGAGAGAGTAAAAATATAAAGAGTCAAAATTTTCTATTGAAACTTGCCATCGTGTATCTTAAGAAACTTTTGCACACTTCACCATGGCTTCGCAAGCTTATTCATATTTAGTAATGATCATTCTATGAGGCTTATGCCCTTAATCAAGTGCCAAATTGCCATCGTCCTTTTTACAAAGGAAGTCTTGGGCATTAATGAAACAAACACTATAGAATACTCTACCAATATGAAGACCAGCTTAAGCAACTATATTTAGGACACACAAAATATGTCTATCCATGATGCAATCCGTCCATAAATCTCATGTGCTTATAGTTCAGAACAAGTGAACACCTGCTCGGCAACCTACCTAATATCTGTGGAAAGAACCAAATTAGCTATGTTTTTAATAGGATTATAGAATGTAGTCTCAGCAAGCATGCCACATTCTCCTCCTAAATCCGTAATGCAAAAAAAAAAAAAAGGAAAAAAAAAAGAAAAAATCTTGTGATAGGCCAACCATTGTCAGGGTTACCACTATAAAATGTAATCGTTTGCATAAGAAAAGTGTCCAATGTGGAAAACTGCATAAGCATTTTTCAAGTCCTCGATTGGTTGATCTGTCGCGGGAAGTAAACACGGTTGGTAGTTACTGTATCCATTTGAATCATCTCTCAAAACCAGCGATAGAGCATTAACCAAAATTTTGTGTCTTCCTTCATGTCTTCATATACCCTTTGGCACTTCTTCGTGTTATGCGTAGAAATTGGGACTGAGGAATTAGGGGAACCGTTTGCCTCTTCTTCTTTTTTTATTCATAATTGCAATACCTTGTCGTGGCTGAAGTTCTTATACAAACATGGTCGGCTTTGACAAAAGGTTTAGTTTATTGTTGAAACTTCAAAAGGCCATATCTTAGTATCTAAGACTTTGATTGGTTTTTTTTTTTTTTTTTTTCATTTCATGTAATTTTTTGAGACGAACGTGATGGAGAGGTGCCAAAGATACCTCATCAACTCGATCTTTCCAAAAGGGAAAAAAAGAAGACATTGTTTTCCCTATAAAAAAATCATTTTTTTTTAATTCATGTGTTGTATTACTCACTTTTTGTAGTACCATTCTTTGACTTCTAATAATATATTGCCATTAAACTCATGCTTTTGATTTTTTTTTGGCAAAAAGGACTTATGGTTTATCTCTTTCTCCTCCCTTAAGTGGTTGTGACAGTATCCCTACTGTTTCATGCCACTTTTAAGAGCAATATTGTCATTGCTGCATGTAGTTGTTAATTCTACCATCTGAGCAATGGGAAAAAGAGTCTAAGAAAGGTTGGCCCCATGATAGTAGTACTGTCAAGCAAAAAAAACTTGAGAGTTCACTTAGATGGTTAAGCACTAGAGTAGCCCCTCCTCACAGTATATGGCCAAATGTTACTATCATGAAAGATTACTCTTGGGCAAGTGTGAAGAAGCGTGATGTATATGAGTACCCTACTGCTATGGGATTTTGCACTTCATAGAACTTAAGTCTCAATCTCAACATAGAGTTCTCGTACAAGAGAAGTCAATACTATGTTTCAAGAATGAGAGAAAAGAGATTCCCCTCTCACACATCCAATTTCTATGTCCAAGGCAGAGGGTGGGTGGCTAGTCTGACTAGGTTAAATACATCATAGACAACCCAACATATGCTGAGAAATTACATAAGGTAGGAGTGTACCATATTGTAGTCACTTTCCTTGCACAAATGAATGAAGTTTAGCAACAATTCTTGTTAGACGAGATGCTCAGACACACACCTTTGTGACTACATGGAGCAAGATTATGGTGATAGGGGTAGCACCATAACACAAGAAAGCGGTGATAATAGTGAAGAGTCACAAGTATTTAGTGAGTCTGATGGGTTAGATGAGTCTGATGTGATGGTGGTGGCCATGAGTCGGTGCATCTAGAAAGTGGTGAGGTTCAAACGCATGTTGATACCTCATTTTATGTAAATATGTATGGTGATGACGTGGTTACTATACCAAGTAACCAGTTTCATGGACGCTTGTCTATGGAGAATCAGAATGTTCCACCTCTACCTCCTGTAGTTGTTGATGTGCCATAACACGACATAACAAATAGTTCTACCACAATGACAGCGTCGCTGGGGGAATTTTTCATTGTCCATGGGTATATTACACCTTCTTCTCTTCTACATGCATTGGAACAATTCATGAGATAGAAGGTGGCTTCTAGTTAAGTTCGGTTTGTTTAGGTACTAAGTGATCAATGATATTATTGCAGTACTTAGCAAGCTACTAAGCTCTTATATAGAACATGGAATTCTTTATCAACAACTAAATTGGAGTTTCTAGTAAGTGGTGTTGCTGCAAAGTGCGCCTTAAGATTCGGACTAAGTAAGATGGAGCTTATTGTTGCTAAGCTCGAAGGTATTAGATTGCCATGACATTGTTGAATGCCGAGATGAACTCAAGGTGAGCTCAATGAAGTTGAGCTTGAGATTGAAAGAAGGCTTGGAAGTAATGATCTTAACTTGACTGTAAAGTTGGTCATTAAGCCTTCAAGTTGTATTGCAATTCAATTTATCTTTCCTGTACACTTCATTTGATGATAATTTATTCATTTGAGAAGTACTTGACAAATGAAAATATCATTGACTTTTTATTTCGCTTTGCCATTTCTTTGGTTTTCTATTGTGAAGTATATTCATGGTATTCATATAAGCTATTGTGCACTTAGGATAAGGCATTTCTATCTAGTTGCACTTATATGCAAAAAGTAAGATGGTGTTAACACCACTTCTAATGACTTGTTAGGTCTTTAGTAAGATGTCGCATTAGATCAATGCTCTCGTTTGCAAGCAACTTCATGCATCATGTTATTTGAAATAATTATATTCTTAGTTAAGGGGGGTATTACTCACTACTAATTGTTAAGTGCATACACTCTTATGAAGAGTGAATATCCTTCTTGGTATTTTTAAGGCTTAGTTTCGTGCACCTAGGAGACTATGCTCAAACCAGTCGGCAATTTGTAAGTCTATTGTTCATATCGCGTGCTTAGGATATAGTCCTCATACCAAGTGATAGTGATTTTTATGATATGTTTAGCATTGGTACCACATGTGTATTTATGGACACTAAGGAGGAAATAACTTAATTTTGTAGTGGTATAAAGGAAATAATTTCATATAATTGTGAGAGAGATAGAGAGAGAATTAAAATGAAAAGCCCATATCAATTGAGCATAATTTCATTCATTTTCTTGCAAAGTACATGCCAATACAAAGGGAACTTTTCTTTTTCTTAATGAATGGAAAAAATAATAGGGGCAATCATAAGCTATACTAGCAGCCATCTGAGGGGAGGTTGGGTGCTCTTGAACTAGTGCGGGATCTAGGAAAGACAAGTAAACTTCTTTAGAACCCTGATATTGTCATAAACTGTACACTCTCTGTCCATCCTCTCTGATGAAGCTTTCGTCTCGTTAGATTCCTTTCATCTCTTCTTCTCCCCACAAGAACTACATGCTCTTTCTTCTTCCATTGACCCTTTGAACCTCTTCCCCTATAAGCAATGGAGTATTAGAGGGCCTTGTAATTGCTATTTCCCCTTCTTCAGCAAATTTATCGAAGAAGGCTGATTCTATGAAATATGCCTCATTATGCTAAAATGGGTTTCTTGTAGTTAGAATGAAACACATCCTTATCCCTTCCAATGGCCTTTAATGCATTGGTGCCATGTCGAAGGTACTGAATGGTAATTGTGCAGCCATTTCTGACCAATGAATAAATGGTAGGATACTACACGTCAATCACATGAAAAGTAGTAGAACCTTAGATAGGTCCAATCTTAAGATCCACATTAATATAACCCATCGTGTTTGTGGTTACGTCATCAAAGCCATTCACTGCTATTGCCTACTTTATCAAGTGCTGGATACCCAGCTTAGTAGCTTTAAACATATCCATTAGTATGACATTTGTAGAGGAACCATTATCTATGAACATCCTCCTTATAAGATATCTAATTAGCATGCCTTCCACATATATGGGGCGATTTTGGTGCGGGTTCTTCGCACACATGTCAACGTTAATGAATAGGATGGCATTTTCATGGGCATGATCCATTTTCTTCATAAGTTGCTGCATTGCACTCTACATATTAACGCTCAACTATTACATGAGTGAAACTACTACTGCTAGCCATGCCTTGTCATCAAATCCTAGGAGATTAAAGAAACTTCTAAAGTTAAAAAGATTTTAAGAGAGCTGCTACAACCAGCGAGCATACGAGTTCCTTAACTTAGGTCGACTTTCCTTTATGTCCTTATGCCTCAAGGCGATGCCTCAATGCTTTCCATTGTTGTGGGATCATGAGTTATAGCATTTGTAGCACCACCTCAATTATTGTGTGTAGGCAATGGATTGTTTTAGATGTCACTTCTTCAATGATGAGTTCCTTATTTTGTACTGTTTCATTGATATTTTATTAAAAGTCCAGCAATCCTTGATAGTATGGCCTAGTTCTATAGAATCTGCAGAACTTGGAATCATTCTTCTTCTGTAGTAGGTTGACGCTCAACTATCAAGAGTTTGATATTATCGTCTTGTAACCATATGTACAACATAGCATGAACCTTTCCCATTAGGGCATAGGAATGACAAAGGTGATGCAATCTCATTTATAGGTTTCTTTCCTCCTCTAGAGTTCTTACCTTGAGCGAGTTTAAAATGATGTCTACTTGTTAAACTTTTCATTATCATCTCTTTGTTGTGTAATAGAATTGTTGGTCCTTTGCAAATTCTCAACTAATGTAGCAAAGGAGACCAATGACTAATTCTCTAACTGCACAGCATATTTAGTGAACATCCCTTATATGTAAATCTTCACCAACTCTTTTCTTATCGCACATGTCCTGGATGTCCAACGAGTACTCTCTGAAACATTCAATATGTTCTATTAAGTCCTTTCGAGGCTTTTGTCGCGTACGTCCTGCATTAGTGAGAGTGATACATTCTTGAGTAGAGAAAAATTTTTGCAAGAACATCTTGCACATGGACCCCTATTGATGTATAGATTAGGAGAAGAAGATTGACATACCATGTGTATGCCTTCTCTATAAGATACTTTGAGAACTCCTTCAACTTCAAGTCATCATACGATCTATAGACCTCTAATGTCTCAATAAATTTAAGCAAGTGTTCTTTCGCACTCCCCTTCTTACTATTGAATAACATGACCTTAGGATTAATATAGTCCTTAGGATATGGTTTAGCAATGCACTGATTGTAAGGGAGTTTGAGATCCAACACTCCTACTTGAGGACTTATTCTGTATCTTTTTCAAGTACATGTTTAGATCTTCTTGGGTAACAAAAGAACATCTAGGAGTAAAGGCTGCAACTTCAATTGGTATAGCAGGAGGAGGTGCAGTAGGCACTACAGGTCTTCCAATTACAAACTATGGCGCAACATGTGATTATGAAGAACCTCCAAAGTGAACTCCAGTATCTGTCATCTTAAGAACAGGCTGCAGAATGGCAATCTGGTTCTACAACAAAGGTTGGCTCAATGAGCCTAAGAACAATTCCTTCATTTACTATAGGGGGATTGGATGATTAAGGTGATTGGGTGGCCTGTTGTAGCACAACAACAACAAGATTCAAGAGAATCGTACCCTGTTGCGCAGCAGCAAAGATACCCATAGAGGGCATGAATCAAGTAATCATTGCCATGAATGGGTTCAAGCTCTCATAGTGTCTTGCATAGTACACATCAATAGTGCATTGTTAGGGGTATTGTCTTGAGTGTCGGTAGTAGGATTGACAGCTTCAAGAACTAGTATGTTTTTATCAACGTTCTCTATATTGACCTCATGTTCTTGATTGTTGTTGTCAAAAGGGTTGCATGTCCTCTTATTTGTGATTTGCCATTGATAAGTTATCAACTTCTTCTATCCTTAAAGGAGTCACCAAAATCTAGTGGGGTAGATCTACTCGCAGTAGTCACCTGCAGTGTAGTCGTACTCATGTACATGTAGCCATAGAGGAGTGACGTGGAAGCACATGCAAATAATGACTACGAGTGAGATGGTAAAGAAGATGAGTAGCCAATCTCAAAGAGCGCAAACGCACTAGTAACAAGTGAAGGAGCTATATAGTATTAACCTGATTGTTCTAGAGAAGAGGGTGTATATTCTTTGCTTTGAAGTTAGTTTGACCCTTTGTGAGAGTATTCCAACAATACGATGGTGTTTCTATCAATTCTAGCTCTATCAAATGAGGAGGAGCTTTAAGTATTTATAGAGCTTGGCTCTTAATGACATGTCGATCGTATTAACCATCAACGATGAGATGAGTCCTCTTAATGATGGATTTTTCCATGAGCTCTTCAGCCCACAGAATGCCTCTTTAAGTGCATGAGCTCCTTGAGAAAGGTTGAGAACACATCAATCCGGTCCAATGATCCCTTCTTCAAGCCCACCATGTCAAATCTCCCCTAGTCATCCTAATTTCATGGACATAACTCTTTGGGCTTTATCACTCAGTATAAAGAGTCAAAGTCTAGATTTAGCCCTCTATAATTATCAAAAACTACTTTTGCGAGTAGATCATCATGCATATTTGCATAATAGTACCAATCTTTGGTACTTCAAAATATGGAGTATCTAGTCCCTCGAAACATAGCAGTTAGTTAGTATATTAAATTTACAGACCATAGGCTTTCGAAAGCCTTTAATAAAATTACAAGTTTGAAAAGTAAAAACTAAGTCTTAAATATATATAATATCATATGTCCAGGTTCCTAGTTGTCCCACTCTTTGAGAAACTCTTCAAAATCTATGTCATATCCCATGTGATCATAAGAATCATCATCATAAACCTTCACACCTATAAAAGAAAACGTGAGTCGAATCTTAGTACAACGGTATACACAATCACAAGCAAAATATGCACATGTTCATATTCTAATGCAGTGAATAATAGTTTATGTCTTTAAATTAATGTATAACAAACAACAATGAAGCACTCACATTCTAATAACACGTCATGGAATATGGAGGTTCTAAGTAGTAGTAGTTGCTCTGAAGATTGATATAAGCAGCACAAATACTTATATCCCCTGTAGGACCATCTACAGTAATAGCTTCATTTAGAGTTTACAGCCATTATGCATCTCTATTTATATCAATCCATAATATTATTTAATTCAATCTTCATCCATAGTCGTGAACTAAATCATACTACTTCTCATTAAGCTTAAGTAAATATTATATCGATACTGTTTGCCCTATCAGCTACCCATTAAGCCACCTATGAATTATCATTAATAATGATATGGGGTGGCCTAAGTGCTTAACTACTGTTGGCATTACCTAGCAAGATTGTCGAAACTTGGACTAGATTAAATAAGACAAGCACAAGCAAGACAACATTTATTAGGACGTCTTTAAGTATTAGTTGATTTATAATGTCCATCCTAACACATGACATACAAGTTATGACATACCTAAATTGATATTTGAATTATCTTACAAGAGGATAGGTACAATCGAGTAGAGGGATCTGTCTAAAGAAATCATCTCATATAAGGTTCAACTATAAAACCATTTATCTACTTACATCTAGCTAATTACTTGGTCAAGTTCAATTAGTAATTACTTGATATATCCTTAATTTGAGCTTCATTTATTTATTTATTTAAAGGGAATGTAATCACATTCATTATGAAAACTGGTAAGCATAACAAGTATGGTCACGCCTGTTATAAGGAGTACACACATGGACACAAAGACACCAAGAAGACGAGTAACATAATGCCCATGATAAGGGTATCTCAAATTTTAAAAATATGTCAAGTCTATCACGCTTGGAATCGTAGCCATTTTAACTATAAAATTATGTACAAAAATGATCACAGATATCGTAACCCCTGTTATCAACCAAAAACTAATCTCCCGAGGAGATAATGCCATACATAACGCCCGTGACATGCAGGGTATTAACCTTAGGTTCTTTGTTTTTAAATTTTTCAAAATTTACACACAATAACTAGTGAATTTAGTCTATTTCTAGCAAAAAAAAAAAAAATTCTACATCAACATATATTCTCAATATAAACTTCAACAAGTTCATATACATACTACAGATTCATACATACATTTTTTATTTCATCAAACAAACAAAACCTATCATGCATGTGTGTTAAGTAGTGAACTATCAACTTTTGTTACTAAAACCTTATTTGTCTAACACCATTAACATCAATAACTATGCATTCCACAATAGTCTAATATGTAAACTAATAAAATCACCTATCTAACTAAATAAGCAAGATAATCTCTACTTCTCTTTCCTTATAAGTTATAGAAGTTTACTCAAGCCTAAACTCAATATAATTTTCAATTTTAACCTTCTAATTCATCTAAGGATTAATTGAAATGGAGATTAATTTTATGGAAGAATAAGTAAATAAATGAATGGAATAAGTAAATAACACATACCTAAATTGGTCCTAACTTAGAAATGGAAATTTGAGGGGGATTTTGGGTGAATTTTTTTGGAAATTTGTTGAAAATATTGGGGTCTTCTTGTGCAAAATGGCGCCTGCTATAAGGTAATTATTTTTGGCAAATTTGCAAGATAATTATCCAAAAGCAACTTTGACCTTTTTGCACCATTTGTAATTATCTAATCCATTACCATTATTTGGTACATGAGGGTGCATGATAAGAGATAAAAGGCTATAGGTCATGGGCTATTATTGAAATGATTGGCTTGGGTTTGCATGATGACATGGGCTTCAATGATTTTTAGAACTTAAGGAACAAAAAATAAAATTGACGTAAGGCATAGCAATTTTGAACTAAAAATTTATTTGGATAAAAAGATTTCTTGAAATAAATTGTAATGAAAATTCTAATGATTTAGGGATTAAAATTTTGAATCTAAGATTGCATGAAAATTAGAAAGTAATATCAACAAATAGACATTTAAAATAAGCTATTGGAGTATAGAATCTCTATTCTTAATTAATTCATTCTACAAATTCTATTATACTCATTTACTTAATCATATTCTAATATATATGTAATTCTATCAACTAGACTATTAACAACCAATTTCTATACTAATTAACCAATATTATTAATCTAACTAAGTAGGGAGCTTGGGGTATTTCAATAATAGCTTTCAAAGCCTCTTGCTTTTACTCAAGTGATGAAAATGGTGAAGACGAGGAGTTGGATAAGCTAACAAGAAAGTTTACCAAATTTTTTAAGGAAAGCAAAATGAAGAAGAAGAAAGATGAAACCCACCTCAAAATCAAAGAAGAAGACCATTACCTATTTCAAATGCAATAAGCTAGGCCATATTCAATCAAATTGCCAAATACCAATAAGAGTAGCAAAGAAGTAAAGAAGAAAGTCATGATAGCTACTCGGAATAAGGAGGATTCAAGTGATGATAGCTTCATGCTCTTGATGATGAGATGTGCTCAACTTCTAACACATACCCTATATGATGATGAATTAAGTACAATGTATGATAAAACATATAATGAAATTGTTAAAATGAGAAAATAAAAGAAGAATGGAACACTTAAATCTTTAATGAAAAAGGTAGATGAGCTTGATGAGTTTCAAGAGTGAATATGACGACATGAAAGTTGAAGATGAAAAATTGCATGAAGAAATTGAATATTTGAATTTGGAGAAACATAGTAGTGATGAAAATGATAAGTTGTGCAAATCAAATGGAAAGTCAAACATTGAGCTAGATTTACTTGATCTTAAGAATAAAACTTTAAAAGGTGATAGAGTTGATGATTGTGCTAGCACTTGCAATTAGGAAATCTTAAAATAGCTTAAATGTTAAAAATTGGGAATACAAAATTGAAAACCAGCTTGAAAATCAAACATGATCATAACCAAGTTCACCAGTGGTGAAAAGAATTAGAGTACATTCCTTGGAAAGCAAAATTGTCATACTAACATGTATGGGATTGGTTATGATGGAAAAAATGATTGCAAGGCTCATAAAACTAGGTCTATGAAAACTACTTATGATACTTGCAATTATAGTAGGAAATTTGGCTATATTACACACAATTGTGCAACAAAAAGAACTATACATTTGAATCACAAAAGCAAGTTTGTTTGGGTGTCTAAAAGAGATATTCTTATTTTCACTAACCCAAGATAACCTAAGCAAAAGTTGATTCTAAATAAATGATTTTGTTTTTACAAGTACCAGCAAAGGCATTTCAAAGGGCATCAATGATGTAATACATTAACTCACTTAAGTTTGATAGTTTATGTCCTTGATAGTTGTCTAATTTTTTGTGTTGATATGCTTTAAAATGCAATTTATTATGCTTTAGTGTTTATTGTGCATGTGTTTGAGCCTATGTGTGCTAAAATGTATAAAATTTATCAATTTTGAATGTATTGCTTAAACAATGCATTTCCAGGCTTGATGTTATATGTAAAACTAATGTGAATGAGTAAAGTTGCATGAAAATGCTAATGGATAATAAGTGCCCATCTTAAGAAAATTTCTTGCTCTTAAAGACCAATTTTGTGATTTGTTGAAATATGTGTTTTTTTTTTCTTTTTATGGACTTAAATATTTGGAATAATGATACGAACTTGCTTGAACTTTAAAACTTAAGTTTGCGCACTTTTGTAATCAAATTTGTTCATGTTGTAGTTAGTTCATACATGTTTTGTCTTTTTTCCTTCTTATGACATGAAGTTGTTTTTTTTTTTTTGATGATCCATAAGGGGAAAAATGCTAGATGCACTATTAACATGCTTGTATTTTGTGTATGTGGTTGTTTTATTACGTATTGCGTATTACTTGTATTCCCTCAAGTTAAGTATAATATTTTGAACTCATTTGCAAAATTTTACTAAAACTTGGATGCTTACTAAGAGCGAGCTGATTGTATAACGATTGTCTTTATCAAAAAGAGGAAGATTATTGAACCGATATGTTTAGTTCGAATTTTAATAAGAAAATGCATTATAAAGTTAAGATATACTTAATTACAAAATTTATTTGTAATGTGATATGGTTATTTTTATATAGTGGTCCGAATCAAGTTGAAGTGATCTAGACCTATGTAAAGCTTATTGACATTATTTTTATGTAGCTGGCACAACAAGTCCAAACCTATTGGCAAGGAGTTCGGACCTATTGCAATAAGTCTAGATCTTTTTGAGCTTAGAATGTTTGTTTGGGCTATAACAGAATTTCGAACCAGTTACAAAAGGTTCGGATGTGTTATGTTTTTCAAATAGTCGTTAGAGCATTTATTAAGGACGAAAGGGAGGAAGAAAGAGGCCAACATGCACGCTTTATGAAATTTATAAATACAAGACTTGGAGCAGTTGAAGATGGTTAGTATAGCTAATTAACTATTTTCTAACACGTGTTAATACTTTCAAAGTCTTTGTGTGTAATTTGCTTTACTTTGTAAGAAAAAGAGTTGAGTAGTGCTACTTTGTTCATTATCTTGCTAATCCTTGTGAAGCACTACTCAAGAGTTTTTTTTTTTTTTTTATCATTTTATGAATCTTGAATTGTGCCCAGCGAAAATAGGATATTCATTGTAAAGGTGCAACTCAAGTGTGTTTTTGTAACTTTGTGTTTATGTACTTGTAGTGTAGCTCCATTGGAGCATGTTGTTAATGGTGAAATAAAATGGGTGAAGTGCTCTACTAAGGGAGGCATTTGTATGTGTTGTGAATAGGGTCAAACTCTATATTAAATCTCAGTGTTATTTTCTCTATATTAAGACTTTGTTTAACGACATCAAAGTACGGTATTCCATATATAAGATATATGAAGGTCTCAATCTATAAGAATTATTCATGTTGTTTATATAGAAAAGGGACTAGTGACATTGTACATGTGATATCCTCTATTAGTGGGTCATGTCCAATGTACCCACTTAACTTCGAGCACCTACTTATATAACTTTAGACATCTTTCCCTTAATCTGTGAGAGTGACCTAAGTTATACAACATGTTGATCTAAATATATATATATTCACTCTGGATATCTATCCAATTGTAGACACCCAATTTTTTCCTATTAAGATTTTTAATATACATATATTATTTATATAAATCCTAAGGAATTTTACCTATATAATGGTATCGAATTTAATATTGAGTAAATTACACTAGAAGGTAATAATGTGTAGGGGTAAATTAATTTAAGATATCAACATTTCAAGTTATTTAAAAAAAGTATCAACGTTTTGCAAAGTGAATCAAATGAGGAATTGACGTTTTGCAAAGTTTATTTAAGGTATCGATGTTTCGATTAGTTTTCAATCAAGTTTTCTAAATTTCTGTTTATGGTCAATTATTAATACCTCATTTGACTTGCTTTGCAAAACCTTGATACCTTTTTTTAACCTCTTAAAACATTAATATATTAAATAAATTTATCTCTAAATGTTAATTCCTCTTTTGAGCCACTTGAAATGTTGATACTTTAAATAAACTTACTCACAAACATTGATACATTTTAATGTAATTACCTATTTAATATTATCAAGATACAAAATCAAGACATATACACATGGGATTTTTTTTTTATTTAAGAAAAATTATAGGCAAATTACACATTGAATAGATGAATCTATTAAGCAAGGTAAGTTTGAGTAACACAAAATCTCAGTTTAATGCACAAAAATCGTGAGGATCGAGGGCCATTAAACAAAAATTCGAAATCAAACATTATCATTAAAGATTCAATTTTAATATGTTTCCCACAAAACAAGCCTTAAACACTAAAAATAGGACTCACTTTCTCACATAAAAATCTGCGCTCCTCTGCAAGCTAGAGATTTTAGCGAGAAGAATTTCTTTTCTTAAATTCTTCTCCTCCAAGTGCTTTTAAGTCAATCCACCAACTTGCTTTTGCACTTAGCCACGTTCTAATTTTGCCTAGATAAGTTGTATGTTCCTTTTTCCAATATATATTTTTATTTTGTTTGTCTTTGTTAATACAGAGTAATATAAAAATATAAATATGAAAAAAAAAAAAAAAAAAACCATAAAGACATAAAAACTAGTTGCAGACACACCATTATAGATATATATGTATATGAATAAATGTAAAGGAATAATATAATACTTATAAGGTATAAATTTAGATGTGTCATAATATGAGTCTGTAATTAATCATAAATTTTATCGCTTATAAAAAGAAGTATTTTCCTATATGAAAAATCAAACTAATAGCTCTTAGGATTTTCGCCACAATCAAAATTTTATTTTTCCAAATTAACAAATTTTAAGACATTTAAATTGAAAGAATTCAAAATTAAAAAACACCAACACTCTAAAATTTTCATCAAAAGAATCATGTGTCGTTTGATCCCAACTAGTAGATATGTAGGCACTTATGGAACAATATAAAAAAAAAAAAAAATTTCCTTATATTGTAAATAACAATATGATTTTTATTTATTTGTAATTATTAATGTAAATAATGATTAAATTACTTCGTAAATTGTAGTAATAGCTTGTAAATATTTCTAGCATTAGCAAATCTTAGAGAATTAAAGGGATAAACTTCAAATCAAGAAGTTTGAAGGTGGTAACTGTATGATTTTGGTAGGATAGCCCTTCAACCTATGAAAACTCTTGTTTCTAAAAATTGATTTTAAATAAGTTTTCTTTGCAAATTAGTAGCTAAATTGGGATCAATCA
Source organism: Combretum micranthum (assembly GCA_024138025.1). Classification (NCBI taxonomy): domain Eukaryota; kingdom Viridiplantae; phylum Streptophyta; class Magnoliopsida; order Myrtales; family Combretaceae; genus Combretum; species Combretum micranthum. The sequence goes on along the minus strand of JAMXBD010000188.1, from coordinate 601,414 downwards.
ACACATTAATCTTAACTTATAATTTTTTTTGACTTTAGTTGGGTGGTGACTCCTAAATTATTTTTTTTAAAACTAAATTATTTTTAATTCATAGTCGAGTGTTTGTATCAAATGAGTTAGGATTTGATACAAATTGAATTAAAAGAAATTAAAATGAAAAAGAAAAACTAAGCTTGACATAGACAAAGGGCAATTTTAGATAATATGATATCATGGAATTCTTACTAATAATTAGAGGTGGGCATACAGGCCTAGTAGGACTGCTTGAGCTACTTTAACCCACAAATTCAATGGGCCAGGATAATTTCGTTTATTTTTAAATGGGCCATAATTTCTTAGCCCGAACTCGGCCTGCTTTGGCCCACGAGCTAAATGGCTGGCCCACTGGGCAAAACAAATTTATTTATTTTTTAATTTTTATTTACATATATATCCTATCTAATAATCCGATGATACCATAAAAATCTCACTGAAACCAATGAGGCAGTAGGAAAATTAGTAGTGAAATAACGAATGATAATTAATTACCTGGAAAGGTGCAAACCGGTGAGGTTCGGGTTGAGGTCCACGTGCACATCCTTCATCTCCAGCTTTTGCAAGATCTGTTGATGCAGGTCCTTATACTAGCTTTCTGTTTTTTAATAAAGATGCCCAAAATTTAATAAAATAAAATATACTTCTGGCGCTATCTTAGGGCCTTATTTGATCTCTGTGTACACACACATATATGTTAGCATGGTTCGTCTTTTGATTAACTGGAGAATGTAATCGAATATTAATTCTATGGAAGGAGGAGATTAATCTCAATTCATTTTGTAGGAAAAATAAGTAATATGAAATAAGTCTGAGAAGTGGGAAAAAAATGATTGCTCTCATACTGTACAATTTTTTCTCATGAAAAGAAATCATGGAAGTGTTTCAAATCCTACCATATGTACTATTGACCACTATTTGCTTATAATGTTTGGCATGATATAATCACTATTCTTACTATTGAAAAGAAAAACACTTTTCCTCTCTTCTTTTTTTTTTTTTAATTGTTTAGCCTATAGGCCAACCCGACCCATCATGAGCCATCTTGCTTTAATCCATGGGCTAAATGGGTCAAGCTATTTTTAGCCCGTTTTAAATAAGTTAAAAAAATTTGGCAGTAACCCGCTTTTTAAGCAGGTAAATGGGTCAGTCCGCAGGCTACGGCCCGCATGCCTAGCTCTACTAATAATATACCCTCCTATCATCCTATACATTTTCCAATTATCTACAAGACTTTGTTGAGTGATGTAAATATGAGTAAAAAAAGTATACATATACAATAAAATATTCATTTTTTAATTAATAATATTTTTAAATACATCAAAACATCTTGATACATTGTGCAGAATTATAACACTCCCACTTGTACTATTGCCAAGCAGCAGAGAATCTAAGTCCTAGGATCCTCACATGGGTTCACGTTTCTACTAAGGTAAGACCTTTATGAGTACGTTTTGCAACATTGTCATTTGTTGTTGTTGGTCTTGACCAAGTAATCAAGTGAGGAGGGTTGAATTGATTGCAATTTAAATTTTTTTGAAAATATTTTATGAAATAAATGAATTTTCCCTTAAGCTTAGCTTACCTAGTATAATTGTGTGATAAAACTATTTAAATAAATTAAATAACAAACAAACAAAAAACTGTAGAAAAGTGAATAAGACCGGAGATTTATAAATATTTTTCTTTGTGAGTCAATCCTCTCTTCTAGCTTAATTACTGGAGACTCGATATCGCACTCTGGTTCATTCTACTAATCCAATAGTAAAAAAATGAAAGATTATAGTCACCAATCAATGTTGTTCTATCTCACTAACTCCATTCTTTTAGCTAAACACAAAACTATAAGATAAAGATGTAATCATCTCACTATCACTGAATCTAACTCTTAAATAGAGTAAAAAATTCTTTAAAGTGAGTTACAATTGAAGCTCTTAGGTGTAAGCTCAAGTATAGAAAGAGTTGAAGGGAAGCGGGGGGGGAGGAGTTTAAGTGCAAGATGATTTTGACAGAGCTCCTAATAGAATATCAATAAGCAAAAATTAGCTAGAAATTTTTTTGCATAAGTTTCAAATTTTGAGTTGCTATCAATTTTTATATGCTTCAAAATAACAAATCATTAATGGATGTGACAACTGGATCAAATCTCTCTTGAAAAATAACTTTAGCAGTTGATAACTTCATATCTTGAATCATACTTTAGTACAATGGCTAGGCCCTAGATAAAATATTCTTAACAGATATCCTTCACATCCAACTGGTTTTGTCGTTGATATCTTTTTAGCTTGAAATAAGGAAAATATTTCTAGATTTAAATTTATGTTAACTAATATCCATTTGCATCTTCTAGATAGAAAATTATATTTGTTTGTTGAATTTATTCCTTGCCAATTCAATTGATTCTCTTATTTAAATTTTGAAAAGATTTAAACTTGATATCCTCATATGTGATATTCAATTAAATAAAGATTCATCCTTATCCACCTCTTTGATTTAAGCTCACCACATTATCCACAATTTTAATTACTATCTACACATTTGTAGATAAAATATATAATGCTATCTTGCATAATTTTCTTAAATATTCGATAAATTTAATTTTTGAAACTTTGAAATAAATGTATAATTGTTCGTCTTGAAAAATCCCCATGGATTTAGTTCCAACATAAGTGGAACACATCGGATAATTAACATATACGTCTGACAAGTGGAGTTAGATATTCATCAGAATATTCAACTTATATTTTGAAAAAAAAACTTTTAATAAATTTGTTCCGTGATTGTTCTATTCAATAGTGCTTTTAACAAACATTTTGATCATTCTTTTAAGAAAGCTTCTGATCATCTTTTAGTAATCATATTTTAAGTTCTTTACCCATATGTATCTAAGTCTTTATACACACATATATTTTGTACACTTAGTAAAATTGTTAGCAAACACTTTAACTCTTTTTATTATCATTAAAACTAATTAAGATAATAGTTGCCACTCTGCAAACCAACATATCACCCCTCTGTAATATCTCTATAAGGACATGAAACTTTTATAGCACATATTTAGACCTCTAATGAGACCTTGTTTCTTAGCATGAGCTATAGCTACATTGTCATCATAATACAGTGTAATCGGATCAACAATGCAGAAACCACTTCTAACTTGGAGATAAAATTTATGGATTCAAAATCAAAATAATCCAAATATCCTACAAAATGAAGTTTCGCTAAGCCTTTTTTTATTTACACGATTAAGTTTATAAAGTCAAAAGTAAGTTAATTTTGAACCACGTGTTCTTTTTTTTAAGCCTTAATGTGTCAAGTTCTCTTTATTAGTTTTGATGAGAACAAAAAGGAAATAAAGTTATATAGTTAACTTAACTAAGTGCACCACAATAGTAAGAAGCATTGTTAGGATAACAGCTATAAGCAATGCAATAACTACTATGAGAAGCTGTGTTAAAATGTATGTTATAACCGTTGCCAGCATCTTTGCTGACAAACACCTTTTACGAGAATTTTTCTGTGAACTTCCATCATATCAAGATTAAATTTATTTATGACGAAGACCTAGCTCCACTCATTGGATGTATTTAGGTAATGCATCTAATGCGCTTCATTAAGGAGGATTTAAAATCCATGGGGATAAACTTAAGTTGGATTTGTTACATATTTTCTTCAAGACAGACTGTCTATGAAAGCAAAGTTTCTTCAATAAAGATACTACAATTTTTTTTTATATTAGTGAAGACTTATGCGAGTTTAACATAAAAGAAGCTAGGCAAGATTTTATGAATGAGCATTAGCATAGTTAAAGAAGTTGTGGATAAGGAAAAGTACTAGTGTATCTTTACAACTAAGTATCCTATTTTTATGGAGTTCCAAAATTATATGATTTCAAGGATATTCAAGTTTATTTCCTTCAGAAGGCATAATAATAACAATAATATTAACGACTATCGAAGTTGAAGGCAACGGATAAAAGTGGTTACATAAGAGAAATATACCCAAGGGGGTCGTTACATCTTTGAATAATATAACGAAGTTCAAGTTCAAGATATATACTTACACATGCAAATACATCTTGAAAGTAAAAAATTAAGTTTGCAATTGTATGTAATGATCGTCAGAGGCTCAGTCAAAACCTTTGTCAAAACTTACCTGCATATATTCAATTTTTTTTTACGTGCTTAAATCTGAGAGTTTCAATTGTAACTCACTTTAAAGAAATGTAGACTCTATCTGAAAGTTGGATTGAGTGTTTGTTAAGGGATTATAATTAGCATCTTGTAGTTCCGTAATTAGCTTATGTGTAAGACTTGTGAGATAGAGCAAATAGTATTGGTATTTATATTCTCTCATTTGGTTGATTGATTAGTAGAACGACCGAATTCCCATCAGTGGAGCTGGAAAAGATAACTTATTCACAACAAGGAACATTTTATAAATTTTGAGTCTTATTTACTTTACCACAATTTAATTTCTTGATTGCTTAATTTGTTAAAATTATTGTTTCCCTCATTCTACATAAACTCGAGAGAAGGTTTAATTTTTAAAATTTGAAATAGCAATCAATTCACTCCTTCCCCCATTGATTGCTTAGTAGTGGCCAACAATGCAATGAATAAGCATATTAGTTTTAAGAATAGAAAGACCGATAACCACCGACATTCCATCAACATAAAACATATTATTCAAATAAAATGAATAGCATTTGTTTTTAAACTAAAAAACAATTCCCTTGGTATCTAAACATTACCAAAATTATATTCTCGATGAAACTGGGAACATAATAATAATCATCCAATTCTAATGTAATATCATTAGGTAAAGAAATGTTATAAGTTCCTATAGCTAAGATAGTAACTTTTACACTATTGGCTACTCATAGTCAATGCAAGTCAACACAAATATGAGAACCACACCCAATATCTGTCATGTCGAAGAAACAAAAAGATTACAATATTCAATCATAAAAATACTTAAGGAGTTACTCTTACTTGATATCTTTTTGGTGAAATATTTTTCACATGTTAAATAACAAGACTTAAAAAACTAAGAGAGTCTTTAACAAAACGAAAAAAAAAAAAAAAAACTTTGGGGTCTGAGATGTTGTTCTTATATATATAATATATATGTTTTCACATAATTTAGAGAGATGAAAAAGAAAAAAAAAATTAGCGTCCTTGGTTTTTAATATATTATGGATTTACCTATAAATCTATTGACACAGCACATAGACAGTTAGAACATAAATTACAATATAATTGAAAAATCTACTGTCAAAATTAAAAATATAACAAATTTCATATCATAACGACTTTTAGCTTTCGAGTTAATTTCTAAATACTGTGCTATTGTCTATTGATTTAGGATTCAAATCAATGTTTTTAAATAGGTTTAAATTTCAAGATGTGCTTATAAAATATAATTGAATAACAAGAAAAAAAGTTTGCTCGGCAAAATTAAGATTACAAATATCTTAATTTGATAATAAGTACAAATAAGCAATATAACTCGTCATTAATGAAAATTCAATTTTCAAGTTTGGATAGATAATGACTCAAGCCTTCGACACATTAATTATAAATAACTAAAATTATTTGAAGTCAGTTAAAATTTTCAAAATATTCAAATTTTGATCCTAATTGAGAACGAAAATTTTAAAAATTTAAAAACTTTTTAAAAATATCTAAATAAGATATGGTAAAGTCTTAAAGGTATTTTTGATCATAATTTTATAAAAAATCACTAAAATATAAAAAATTAGACAAAGTAGCATACATGTGTAAAAATAGACTCTTAATCGTCAATTCACTTTGCTGAATGAATAAGGCTGTAATAAAATTTCTATGATCAAGAAAGAAAATAGAATTGTAATGAGATTTTCCTTTATTAATTTTTTTTATTTTAATTTAGGGTATTTTAGAAAAAAGATAATTTCAGCATTGAATTGACGGGAAAAGGAATAAAATATTAATATTTTTAAAATAATTACGAAAATGCCATAGGAAAAAAATTATTCCCGATTTTAAGCAATATGACCTTGTCTCTTGAAGAGACGGGGTTATAAGTGACTGACCTGGTCTCTTCGAGAGACGAGGTCTCATTTGTTTAATGACCTCGTCTCTCGAAGAGACGAGGTTACTCCGCATGTGACCTCGTCTCTTCGAGAGACGAGGTTATTAGTGATTAACCTCGTCTCTTGAAGAGACGAGGTTAGCGGGTTATATTCTCCGCGAGCGCTTCTTCTTTCCCATTCCCCCTTTTGGTACGTCGGAACCCTAATTGGAAAATCTTTATTCCTCCGATTTTTGCGGCCGAAATCCACAAATCAACCGCAATCGCCCATCCCCATTTGTTCGAAGTTGATTATATTGCGATTGGTTAGGTAGGAGGATCGAAAGGAGGAGATTTGAAGCGAAACCACCGGCGGCGAACGGAGAACGACGAACGTTGAGGTTGGATTTCCGCGTATTTTCGTATTTTTTTTCAATCATTCATGCTGCATTATTGAATGAAGATTGTATGTATTGTTAGAATAATTTTGTAACATGATTCCAACGCCGACGGGTTTTTTTTTCTTGTTATATGTTCTATAGATATGTATATGTATAATATTTGTTTTGGAAAAAATCAAGTTCTAAGTAGTTATTGTTGGATAATTATTTTAGGTATTTGAGTGTGCGAAAAAAAATTGAAAATAATTTCAATTGTCGTTAACGAGGTGTATATAGTACTTTAGCATTGTTGAATGTAGATTGTATGTGTTGTTAGAATAATTTTGTAGCATGATTCTAACGCCGATTGATTTTTTTTTTTTTTTTGATTGTTGTATGTTGTATAGATATGTATATGTATAATATTTGCTTTGGAAAAAATCAAGTCCTAAGTAGTTATTGTTGGATAATTATTTTAGGAATTTGAGTGTGCGAAAAAAAGTTGAAAATAATTGCAATTGTCGTTAACGGGGTGTATTTAGGACTTTAGCATTGGTATGACGATTTAATATGGCATGAAAAAATGCGATGAAAAAGCAAATATTTGTAAGAAAGCATAATATATTACAAAATTAAATTTCAACTTTGAAAGTGGAGGTGCAGGTTTAGGAATTATGTTAAATGTTACGAGGAATGCAATTCATAAGTGTGATTTTTTGAATTTGATGCGTGGAAGCTAATTTTGATGAGATGGCAGGATTTGTGAGGAATTGGATAAAGCAAAGTTCATATTGTACGCTCATGGTAATATTGTGCAGGGGGATGATGGTTTTGGTTATGATAAGCTGCTTGTTGCTATGGTCAGTATTAGTAGAAATTCAACATATGAGCAGATAGTGGAGATTATTTGCAATAGACTAAAGGTAAATAGGTATACACATCGGGTGGAGCTATATCATAGGTAGCTATTGGAGATAGGACGCTACGTTATGATATTATTCCAGTGACCGATGATGATGCGCACAAGAGATGTTGCTATACAGAAGGCTCAGTGGCTGTTTATGTGCAAATTTTGGAAATTGAATTGTCACAGGCACCTGCAGGGGAAATGGGCAATGATAGAAATATTGGGAGCCAGGGTTAGTAGACTCAAACTCTACTCCAGTTCAGACAATAGGCAGTGCACAAGTGAAATAGGTCACTTTGAATTTTGTGGACCTACATCAGTAGGTGGTGATGATATGGATGCTGTGCAAGACTCATTGGCAAGTGAATCCAGTGACGACTATGATGATGATGAAAATGTTAATGATGAAGTAATTCGACAACAATATGCATTGCCCGAGGTACAACGAAGGGAAATAACTGGGACCGTTTCATTGCTCCTACTGATTGATGCAGTAGGGAGCTCAGCAGTTTCGTTTTTCAATGCTGAAGTTGGTAGTACTTACGCAGCATATGATGAGATAGGAAATGAGTGCTGGAATTGGAGCTTCAGTGATGAATTCAAGGTCGGGATGCGTTTTGAGACCAAAGATCATCTCATACGAGCAGTTAAAATGTGGCACATAACGAACCATTATAACTTCAAGGTAGTGGATTCGGACCAAAGCATGGGCAGTTAAGTGTACTGATATCCACAACAGAGGTTGTAAGTGGAGACTCAGAGAGTTATAAGAAACATGGTGGGTGGTTTCACATCACTAAATATGAAGGACCTCACACTTGCTTGGATGAAATCACTGGATATATCACTCTCAGTTGGACTCCACCAGCTTGTCCAGGGCCATAATATTGGAGATCCGCAATTCTCCAGATGTGAGGGCGAAGGATCTCCAAACGAATATATTAAAGCAGTTCGGGTATAATGTTCATATCAAGAGAATTCGTGAGGCAAAGAGAAAGGCCATTGAGCAGGTGTATGGAAGTCGGGAGGCATCTTATGTGGAGCTTCTGCATCTACTTAATGCAATTACTTAGGCAAATCCAGGAACAAAGGTTGAGTAGCAAACTCAAGATTCAAATACCGCTGGCCACGTATTCCTAGATAAGCTTTTTTGGGCATTTGGTCCTTGCATTGAGGCGTTCCACTACTGCAGGTATGTATTATAATCATTGTTAAATTTTGTTTTAGGTTATTGATATTCACTGACTAAGTTACATATGTTAAATCATTGCAGACCTGTGATCACAGTTGATGGTGCCTTCCTGTATGGCAAGTACAAGCACAAATTGCTTATTGTAGTGGCAATAGATGGGGCTAATCATATAGTCCCGTTGGCGTATGCCCTTGTGGAGGAGGATACATGGAGTTGGTTCCTTTGCAAAAGTGCTGGAACACGTCGTCAAAGACCGATCCAATATTTGCTTGATATCGGACCGGCATGCCGGTATCAGGAGTGCGGTCGAAGGTGAGAATGCGGTGTGGCCTAGGGGGTGGCCTTAGCGTTGGTGTATCCGTCATGTTGAAAGCAACTTTAATTCGAAGGCCAAAAGTAAGGAATGTAAGGAAATAGTAAAAAGAGCTGCCTATCAAGCCCAGAGTCACAAGTTCCACGGATATTTCAATGCTGCAGTTCAAAACAATCCTTGGACAGCACGATATTTTCGTGAGTTGCATCCATGCATGTAGACTTTATCTTACGATGAAGGTGTCAGATTTGGCCTAGGCACAACAAATATGACAGAGAGTTACAATTCAGTTATAAAAGATGCCAAGTGCTTACCTGTGGCAGCATTGGTAAAGAAAACCTTCTACAATTGCAACTCCATATATAATAAGCAAAGGCGTGAAGCCAGCGATGCCATGAGTATGGGTAAGTTGCTCACAGAATACGCTGTGAATAAGTTTGAGCAATGGAACAACATATCCAGTTCCCATAGAGTTACTTGTTTCGATTACCAATAACGGATATACGAGGTTATAACTGCACCACGTCCAACAATGTATGGTCAGAAGGGGGACCATATACAAAAAGTGGAGTTAAGATCATGTAAATGTACGTGTAACAAGTGGCAGACATACAGAATTCCATGCTCACATGCGATGGCAGTGATGGGGACAATGCACATGGATTGTGTTGCCTACGTAGGACAGTGGTACAGGTGGGACCACAAACTAAGAGTTTATGGTCATTCCTTCATTCCCGCAGCCGATAAGGCAAATTGGACTCGGTTGGACTTATCAAAGTGGCACCCTAATCCAGGACTTATTAGAAAAAGGGGCCGGCCTAGGGAGAAACGATTCCAGAATGAGATGGATATTTGAGAGGGCTCCCGAGGTTATTCATGCTATTGTTGTGGGCAGCAGGGCCACAACATAAGAAGTTGTCTAAATGCGGGATCGGCAGATAGACTAGTTATGGGCACGGCTATTCGTAGTGGTAATTGTTTATTGTCATGTTTTTTTTATTGCATTAGTGAGTAATGATTAATCGTATGTTTGCTATGCTTGTTTTTAATCAACACATGTCGACTTTGACAACATCTCTTTCTTTTTCCTTCGCAGATGGATCCAAGACCGATCGATAGCTCATTACTCACACAGCGGCCTATACACAGGTCCATTCTAGCCTGGGATGGACAGGTTAGTTCATTCTTTGAAATTCAGTGATTGCAGATTTGATGGCTAAGGTGAGATTAGTCTTTAATAAATGCGATAACTTTATTGTAGGAGCATGAGGTTTTGCATTACTGGCATAGAGAGACGAGGCTCAGGTGACCAGCAGGCGTACCTACAGAGGTTGACGAGCGGCTGTTGCCATTCCTCTCTCAGGCAGGGTTCATAGGGGCAGCCCATATACCTTTCATTCAGTTGGATTGGTATCTCTTTACAGCTTTGGTCCAGAGGTGGCGACCAGAGACACATACGTTCCACATGACCACGAGCGAGTGGTCTGTGACCTTACAGGATGTTTCTGTCCTTACGGCCTCCCTGTAGATGGATTGGCAGTTACGGGCACGGCTAGACTGGATTATCCTGATTTATGCGAGGAGTTGCTAGGACTCCGGCCTTAGCTTGGCGTTGACATGGATGGTGTTCGCCTGAAGATGTCGTGGTTAGATAGCCACTTCAGCGACCTACCTCATTTTGCTGATGATCTGATGATCAGACGCCACGCTCGGGCATACATTTTGCTGCTGCTTGGGGGTTTATTGTCTTAGACAAGTCCTTTAATTACGTCCATATTATGTACCTCCAGCTCTGAGACTTTGAGATGGCCAGGCAGCACGCGTGGGAGCTGCCTGTTTGGCCTGGCTATACAGGCAGTTATGCTTAGCTTCCCACGTCGACACGGGGGACATGTAGGACCGTTAGTTGTCCTGTAAATATGGGCATGGGAGCACTTCTCTCACATTGCCCCAGTTCGTCACCTGCACACATCAGTTACCGCGGGCTGCCCACTCATCATCTATTGGGTGCGACTTTTGACGTGACCCGAGTATCGACACATCTGCTGATTGAGTACCGCGCATCTTTCGATTGACAAACGGCGCATCAGGTATGACATCCGTTCCCTCCTATACCTCAATTGTTTTGCAATGACTTGTGCTGTTACATTGCTATAGTACGATGGTTTGTTAACGCAATATTTTACTTTTCCTACTGTATCAGGTGGTGTGGGAACCATATAGTTCAATCTTGCCTTCCCTGCCTCCATACTGCCTAGGGGGGAGTGATGTGTGGCGTACACGGGTCCCTCCGGTATGCTTCTACCTTGTCAAGCACTACTATCCTGACAGAGTGCTTAGACAGTTTGGTGGCTTCCAGGGGATTCCAGCCCCCCTGCCGACATGAGACCCCTCCATGAGATTGACATGAGATGACGTTTCGAGTGGAACTGGTAGGTGGAGCATGCCAGGTGGATAGCTGAGTGGGATGCTCGGCATGATTGCATAGTTGAGCTGCTCGATTTGCCTGCTGGGACATCTGACGATTACTTCCAGGGTATCATGCGATCACCTGACGCTGGATCGGACGCACGGGAGCTATCATACGATACATGGTAAGATAACTGTCTCTATAAGCTTTATATGGATTTGTACTAACTTGGCAGCTATTCACCGATATAATTTTTTGCTATTACTTGCAGGCTGATTGCATTTATAGCATCCCAGACATGCCCCCATAGCTCACTCCATCCACTGCACGAGATGTCTGTCGTGTGGTGGAAGAGTTTATGGGGTTGAATTTCAATGATCCAGTGCCACCAGCTCCACCATCGGTAGCAACACAGGGTGACCCACAGTCTCATACCGTACAGAGACGGCAGCCTCCTAGAGAGAGGGGTGGGAGGGGACGAGGCAAGGGTCGGGGACGAGCTCGAACACCAGGTATACAAATCAGAGATGAGCCTGAACCGTCCGATCTACCTTCACTTGATGAGCCTGGTCCTTCCTAGGTCATTCAGGACGAGGCTGGCCCATCATCGACATCTTACTATATGGGGGACACCCCCATGCCAGACCCGTCATACTCTGAGTTCCATATCCCTTTGGCTCTACAGAAGAGATGACCATCGCCATCACATGATATGGGGGAGGGGCTCACACAGGTCGAGCCAGACCCTGTCTCGTTCCATCAGTACAGTGCTGCTACTGGACATGAGGATGCTGCAGTTACAGATATTGTTCCATCTACACAGCATCCACATCTGCGTACCCTGTTACCCAGGACGTACGTGAGGCGGGGTAGAGGCCGAGGACAACGGAGGAGGGGCACACATCAGCAGCAGTAGTAGATGATAGATTTTCTTTATTTTGATTGTTGCATATAGCTTCTCACTTTTTCGTATTGTTTTTGTATGTATATTGTACTCTTTTTCTCTTATACATTTTAAAATAACAATGAATCAGCATTTCGTTTCATATTATCTGTTACAAGCCTACAAATTCCCATATTTTCATTGTACTGTGCTGACAAACAATCACAATACTGCTGTGATTGAATGATTCAGATTGGGATTCAACATGTGTTTTTAGGCTAAATGGTATTATAGCTGTGTTGAATTTGGTTAATGGCTCGTATAGCCATTTATATTTCTACTTGACAGGTTTTATACATAATTTTTTGGGTTTCTCAAGTAATAGATTGAATGTTGAGGGGGAATAGTTGACCTCGTCTCTTGAAGAGACGAGGTCATTAAATAATTGAGACCTCGTCTCTTCAAGAGACAATGCCATGTTGTCTAAAAGCAGGAATAATTTTTTTCCGATGGCATTTTCGTAATTATTTTTAAAAATATTAATATTTTATTCCTTTTCCCTGAACTGACATTCAACTATAAGAAAGGGATGGCTATTTAATAATTTTTTTGTAATATTAGGTCAACTAAAGATTATAATAGAAATTTATAAGGAGCAAAACTACAATGAAGTTATAGTTATAGCAAAGTGAACGACAGTTAATTAATTACAAAAATAGATGCAATATCACTAAGAAACAACGTTATATAGTTTTAATTTTTATGTAATATTTCTAAATTTGCTAACTGGTCTTAGGTTAAAAACTTATACTATTTTAGTGTTATATTTTTATGATATTTATTAAGATATATCGAAAAAAATAGATAAATTTATTTATAAATAGACCAAATAGATATAATATAGATAAAATTTAAACAATCAAAACAGACCTATAATTAGAAAAGCATATTTGGACTTTGATGAGAATTGAGTTAAATCAAGTTTATTTAAAACAAATTAAAGAAGAAGATAACAATACTTGAAAACAATCCAAGGATCTGTTTAGATGATCTGTTTTCATCTGTATCTATATATATATATATAAATAACATGTGTAAATATATACGATTTATATTTATATTTTATCTATTTGTTTTTTTCATAAAAACTGTTAATTTTTTTATTTTATATCTATTTTTTAATAATTTATTTAAAAAAAAAAAAAACCTAGCCAAACGTACCCAGGCAAACATTATAAATCCGAGCATGGATTTGGCCAAAAAAAAATCCGAGCATGGAATCATCAAGAAGTTCCTTTGTTGTAATCTCTCTTCCCAACTAACGAACACAAAATCGAAAAGTACAATTCTCACTCTTTCCAGGTAAACCCAACATTTTCTCGAGAAAACCACAGACCTAATTGCTAGACAGAACCAAACTTCACCATTAAAACCATACACACTCTTCACTTCACTTGCTTAAATCTCATCATCAAAATCTCTCTTCCTCTATTTTTCACTTGCATTTACATTGATTAGGGTTTCAATCTGGCTGCACACATTTAATCATATATTCACGTGTTTCTCCCGGAGCAATCGCATCTGGCATTTACGAGTTACGACGGTTGTCAGTTTTCCCGTACTTCTCGTTTTCTGCTTTTTAGGGTTTTGATTGTGGAATCCGCTGTACGGATTTGGTTTGATTTGATTGATTCTGTGGTTGGTGTAGGGATTTTGGTGGCGATCGGGATTGATTGAAATAATTTATTGATAATGGACTCAAAGACAGTGTACTGATGCCCCCGGACTGGATTTTGATAGGTCGAATAATAGAAGCCATGGTAATTCTGCTTTTGCATTTTCGATTGACGTTTTTCTTTTTTTTTAGCAGTTAAATTTGGTTTTATGTTGTGCTTTCTGTGAGAATTGATCTACACGTTAAAAAGAAGTTGACTTGATGTTCAAGTATGAGTATCTGGACTAGGTTTTCGTGTGCCTGTTTATATAAGAGTAAGAAAGAGCATAAAATGGGGCCTGAATTTGATGTTATATTCATGGGAGCATGCTGGTGAATGACGGGTGCTTGGACGGCGATCCGGTGGATTTGCATCATGGCTTTTTATATTATAAGATGTTTGTTGATGAGTGGTTTAGATGCAGAAATAGCGTTAAAAGTAGAGTGTTTTGATTCTTTGTTGTGGAGAAAGAAGTCAGAGTTAAACCTGGGTACTCCAATTTGATTTCTCGCTAGCTATAACATGTAAAGGTTCTCTCTTTGGGCAGAGAGCTTGGATTTGAGTGAAAAGCTTGGGCTTTTGTTGTTATATAGGTACATTTTGGTTTGTATAATTTTGAGGGACTGGTTTCTCAATGTCTAGTACCTTGTTCGGTTTTCAAAAAGTTGTGAACAAAAGGCTTGATAAGGGACGGGATATGACTCAGAGATTTTATACCATCTAGTAGGTAATGCAAAAATGTTGTCACTTTACACAAAAGTATTCAGGAGACCTCCAAACATTTCACTCTTATCTTCTATAAGGCACGGACTAAACAGGGTATTGTTATGGTCTCTTTGTCCCATGTTGTCCTGGTAACTAAACACTATTGTGTTTAGTAAAGGAAAGTGTGTTGCATTAGTGGAAACATTTACAGTGAGCAGGATTATTTTTAATATTTTCTTTGTTTTTTTTTTTTTAAAGCCTGAATAGCCCAACATTTCTAGTCATTGTTAATGTTGAATAAATGTTTGGAGGATTATTGATCAATACACTCCAGGCTGAAAGCTGATCTTTTTCAACATAAAATTTTTGTGAGTAGCCCTGATGTTTGTGTGAAATGCTTTGTTTTTTACACCACCATTTTGTATGAATTACAGGCAGCATCAAAGAAAGTTATTACAAAAGAAGACTGGGAGAAGAAACTTAATGATGTGAGGATTAGGAAAGAAGATATGAATAAATTAGTGATGAATTTCCTTGTAACTGAGGGTTATGTTGAGGCTGCAGAGAAGTTCCGAATGGAGTCGGGGACAGAACGTATCCTTTATGTTAATTTTTCAAGATGACTATCCTTTTCTATCATTACCTGGTCTTGACACATGGGTTGTTCTGTTGTTAATACTCTCCTTATCGATGCCTAGCAGACATTGATCTTGCCACAATCACAGATCGCATGGCTGTTAAAAAAGCCGTGCAGTGTGGGAATGTAGAAGATGCTATCGAGAAAGTTAATGACCTGAATCCTGAGGTAAATGCTCTTTGTGATATCTTGACATCTTTATTGAGAATTCTTTGGTATTTTATTTTATTTTTTATTTGGACACATATGTCTTGCCTTATTAATTTTACTTCAAGGCCACTTAGCCACTGTCATCTGCCTTATTCTTGTGTTGTTTTGAATTTGTACTTTTTATAGCCTCCTTTATCAGTTAAAACTTCAAGGTATGCAAAGAGATATTCTCCTCTACTTTAACAGGGATGACTTTTATATCGAATCTTTTTGATAAAATTCAATAGTGGAAGTCCAAGCAGAACATTAGATTGATTTGTAAAAATTGAAGATGTTAATGGGAAATCACTAATATATGTATTATTCATCTTAAAGAAGTTGAGGCCCAGTACTGATATGGCAAATTTCATGAATCACCAACAAAGCATAGGTGGTACTTGACCCATAGGTCTTCTGAGAGGTTTATGCATCTAGGAGGTAGCCAATAAAGGCCATAATAAATTATACGGAAATGACAATCAAAGAATTATTGCATTTACAATGGACCTAGCTATAATGATTACTTCTGCTCTTCTCTATTGCTATTTATTTTCCTGCATATGCAATACGCAATAGCTGCAATGGCTACTACACACTAAGTAATGGTGATGTCCTTACAATTGGCTGTCTGGTTGGGAGGTTTCATGTGATCAGTTTCCTTTCTTCGTATTTTTCTAGAAGAGGTGCTTATGATTTTATCTTCCACCCTTACATGTGGAAAGGAAGCATGTTATGAGCACCTTCTCCATCAAAGCAGCTTATCTAGTGTGTAAAGCATTTCCTTGTATGGTCAACTCTTATCAAAGAGTAATTGCTTATTTTGTACCTCATGTTCTAAGTTTTAACCATACATTAGTGTGCAAAATGACCCTTAGCTGAGCATCTTGAATGTGCTTGGTGCCAATTAATTTTCGGGTTTGTTTGGATGGTCTGTTTTTCATTTGTATCTGTATCTGTATCTGTATCTGTATTTGTATCTGTATTTGTATCTTTTTCAAAATGATATGTGTAAATATGTTCGATTTGCATATATATTTTATCTATATTTGATCTATTTGATCTTTTGATGAGAACTACCAACTTTTTTTTTTATCTATATCTATTTCTTGATAAATAATTTGTTAGAAAAAAGTTTGAAAAAAGTGTCTGTATTTGCCTGAAAAAGTCAAACAAATAGACCCTTTGTTTCCACTAGGTATCAATTGGAGCATACCTTTGTGCGGTACCATTAAGCTTGCTTGAGTTGGGTAAGTAAAGTTAAACCTCATTCCATGGATCCTATTATAAATGGTCAGTCCCATTCTGTTCCTTGAAGGTGCCTCTGGTCAGATATTACCACATTTGCTGCTGATTCTAAATCTTGGTAAAAGCACTTTTCCCACCTTCCCCACTCAAGGAACAGAATGGGAGCTATCTTGTTGAACTTTGGCTTACCAAAAGCTTGATCATCTAAGCATGCTAGTCTTTACCTGACTTGGTCACAAGCCATTATCCAAATGAGCACACAAGCACCGTATTAGCTTTCTCTTGGCTGCTGTGCATTCCTTGTGTACCATCATTAGGCTTGCATGAGTTGGGTAAGGAAACACAAATTGCATCCCAAAAACCCTTTTTTCAAAGTTGTCTGGTCCTTTATATTTCTGGAAGACGAATTATAGTTGTGCTTTTTTACGTCATTTATGAGCACAAAATGTTTCTGTATTCATTTTTTGAAATGTAAAGTGCCCTGAAGGTGCCACTGTCTGAACATAAGCACACTTCCTTTTCATTCCCTGCCTTTCTTTCTTCCTTGTAGTAGACAAGTATAGGTCTCTGTAGAAGTACTGAGCTATCACCTGGAACTTTGGTCATGGTTTAGTGCTCACCCAACTTGGCCACAAAAACCATTGTTTGATTGAGCATGTGGGTATGATGCATGCTTTGTGTAGTCTGCTATGTTTCGCGTTATTAAGTTACATTAAAAAGAATCAGGTACTTATTCTGACCTGCCCTCCGTTCCTTGGTGGATGATTTGATCCCGATTTACATTAGCTTCTCTGCAAGTTTCTATAATTTTTTGTATGAAAATTTTGGCACGATTTGGTCAATTGCATGCAACACTTTTTTTGGCAGAATGATGGATACTTAAAAAGCCTTGCATGGAATACATTAAAGATTTTGAATTGAAGATAAGCTTTTATCATTAAAAAAACAAAAACTTATAATAGGCATTTGCTTATAAAATGCTTAGTTCTGTGAGTAATTATATCACCTAAGGACTTGTAAATTTTTCCTAATGTGAATGAGATCCATGAAACCTAAAGATGCTTTGTAATAGTCTCAAAGGAATGTAGTGTGTGTAGTGATTTGATGATGGATGTGAAAAACAAGATTAGAAAAGAACTTGATTTCCAGAGTGAAATGCTTCTAGCTTGCTCAATGGTGATGTAAAATGATATTCTTCTTTGCCTTCTCTTTCCTTCTTCACTAAGCATATATTCCTCATAACTAATTTGGACCCTTATCTACTTCATAGTCCTTGCTCTTTTCTTTCATTTTCTCCAATATTTAATTGCTCAAGCACTCCTAGTGTAGATATCCCATATAGGAGGCCTATCCATAGTCCTTGCTCTTTTCTTTCATTTTCTCCAATGTTTAATTGCTCAAGCACTCCTAGCGTAGATATCCCATATAGGAGGCCTATCAATACATCCCTTAGATGATCTAGCTTTGTTCCAAAGGCGAAAAATTTGGAAAATGAAATATGATCAGGCTTCGTTTGTTTCAAGGAAAATGTTTTGTATCTGGAAAAGTATTTTACATAAAAATGTTTTCCTGAAAATAATATATTTTTTATGTGTTTGGTTGTATTTATAGAAATATTTTGAAAAAATTTTCTGCTGTTTGACTAACCAATATTATGTAACACATTGTCTTATGTAAGTAATTTATTATTAGCATGTCACTATATAAGTACATTATACCAAATAATTTTATTTAAAGGTTAAAGTATAAAATATATATTATTTATTTACAAACCATCAATTCATATTTATAATTTTTAATGATTTTTTTTTATTTTTCTTTTTTTCAGTAAATTTTTCATGTTTAAAATATAATTTATTGGTTAATTATGATAAAAAGAAATAAATATTGCTTTGCTAGAGTTTGAATACTTGTAAAGACTAATTCGAAAAATGACTTTCTGTTTTGAAAAGAGTAAGTCGTTTTCCTTCAAATGAATATGATTTACTCTTTAATGGAAATTATTTTCCCTTACAAGGGAAAATGCTTTGGGAAAATAATTTCTACTTAAAGTGTTCTTTTCCACTTAACAAACAAAGAAAAACAAAGGAAATTGTTTTCCATAAAATATTTGTTTTGAAACAAACGGGGCCTAAGACCTAATAGATTAGGTGTAGCAACTAACAGCACATGTGAAATGCAGAATACAGCCACTTTTTCAAACTTTTTGCTAACAAATTATTTATCAAGAAATAGATATAGATAAAAAAAAGTCGACAGTTCTCATCAAAAGATCAAATAGAACAAATATAGATAAAATTTAGATGCAAATCGGATATATTTATACATATCATTTTAAAAAAGATACAGATACAGATAAAAGACAGACAATCCAAACAGACCCTTAGTTGAGAAGAGAAAGAGTAGTCTTTTTTCCATTGCCTGGTATTTTTATTGAAATAAACCCAATAAACATGAACACATGGGTAAGATTGAGGTATTTAAGTTGGATTTGTATGAGTCCGAATATGGAGGTATACTTGTGTATGAGTAGGTATGTTTATGTACATTTATCAGTACATATGAAGTATAGAATATATGGGTATGTATAAGTAATGTATAGGGAATGTGTGGGATGTAGGAGCTTGTGGTGTGTGATGTATGTACCGACTTGATGTGTGGGTAGTAGCAATTAAATTAAATGATGAAAATGGGTCAGATGCCTGTATATATGTATGATGTGGATATGAATGGATGATGACATGAGCAAGTTGCTCATTTGGATTCTCTTCTCTCTCTCTCTCTCTCCACTCTATTTACAAAATACTCAAGCCGAAATTTTTACTGCAGCTATGTCTATGTTTATACTAACTTGCTAGGGCTAGTAACTCACAGGCCTCTACCATTGAGACTTCAACAACTAACAACAGCTGTCCCCACGTTGTCTGTGCCTGACCTCTCTCCCATGTAGACATCATCACGGGTCGGTTTCAAATCGGAAACTGACCTGACCTGTCACTGGCGGTTCCTGAACCGGAAACTAGCCCGGACTAGTCGGTTCTGGCGGGTCTTTACGGTTCCGGCGTGTCTTTACGGTTTCATTCCTAAAAACCGCATGATCCGGTGGTTTTGGAATCGTTGATTCAAGAACCGGCAGTTCTATACCATAAAAACTGTAAAAAAAGTAAGAAAAAAAGAAAAGAAAATTATAATAAATTGTAATTATAAAACAAATATTTAAAACTACTTTTGCATAAATAATAAAAAATTTATTTCCTATCCACAATATTTAATGTGTTATTAACAACACAAGTAATAAATATTTAATGTGTTATTAACAACACAAGTAATAAATACATTTGAAATCATATATTGTTAAATTTTTGCAGATTTCTAACCAAAATAGACTTTCTTTCTTAACAATATGTGATTCGTTTTTTGTTATTGAAAATTATTTGTATCTTGAATATTTTATCGTGTCACATTGCTAATATAATTACTAAAAAAGTACAAGTGGTTGTATGTAAATAAATAAATAATTATAGAATTTCTTTTAACTAGTGTTATGAACAATTATTATTAGGCTCAATGTTATTTCAAGTTAAAAATTTATTTTGTATTTTTTCTTAGTTAAATTAAGTAAATTATTTACTTGGTTTTTTATATTTTTTTATAGTTCTTGGTTCCTCTAGAACCGGACCGAACCGTGGGAACCAGCGGTTCCTAAGAACCGGGGACCGGACCGGCTCCCACGAGTCTAGTTCCACCACTTTTGGAACCGAGAACCGGCGGTATGGGTTTGGTTCCAGACCCGAACCGAACTGTGACGACGTCTACTCCTATGGTCCTACTGTCACCTCCCAAACCATCACATTGCTGCTTTATTCTTCTTTTATACACTTGTAATATTGGCGCCTTGGCACATCATATTAGAATACATTTGCATCAATTCATCTTTCTTTGTTTAGGGTAGCATGCTGCCAATGGAGTAGGAATCATTGAGCTAGTGGCCCATGTTTAATTGAGAATCACCAACCAGAATGTAGAGGGGTACATAGTTTTTTTATGTATCTACAGCTATAAATGAGTTGAGATGATACAATGTTAAGACCAACCTGTTCTTGAGTTGAGTGGGATCGGGCTTATAATTTTAAGATTTGCATTAGACTTGATTAAGCTAGTTTTGATTCAGTTATCTGAATAAAAAAATTAATCAAAATATTATTGATATGTATATTTAACTCGAACTTGGCTCGGATTCTATTAGGTTCGTGAGCTAATTGAGCTGAATATCATAAACCTAAGCCAAGTTTGGGGAGCTTGCAAGTAGGTTTTTCTTTTTCTATATCCCTAGATGCATTTACCATCTTTTGTGCATGTGCGCATATTTATAGGGTCGCACAACGATGGGCCCTTCTTCTCCCATAAGCTTTATATTCTTGCCTATGTACTATGCTTGTTTTGCACATTGTTTCACTGCACTCAAGAGCACCAGACCCTTTGGGGAGTGGGTTAAGACTTTCAAGGCTGTGAAATGGAGCAATTACTTTCTGTAATATTATCTTTCTCCATAAGACTGCATTAAATCACCAATGAAGTGTAGATGTGAAAGCCTCTTTTTACAATGCCCATTGATGGATGTAATTCAGTGTTTAGTTTTGGATCCTTTCTACTATTGGGTTGGGGTAAAAGAATAAAAGCGAAATTAAAGAAAAGATAGTTGAATATCTAGTTTTGGGTCTTAGAATACCAGAAAATCTTTCCATGGTTATGAAGAAAAAGGAAAGGAGATAGGGGAATATCTATTCCTATGTCCTACAGAACTTGGGAAGAAGTCTGATAGTTCCTCATTAATGTTGACTCGACTCTATTTTTATCTCTTGATGTGTTCTTATGTTCCATGGTTATCGAGTAAAAGGAAAGCAGATAGGGAAATCTCTATACTGAAGTTCTACAGAACTGGGAAGAAGTCTGATAGTTCACCAAATGTTAACCCTACTTATGTTTTAATCTCATTATTTGTTCTTTTGTTCCATGTTTACTGGATTGTTCATAGCTCAGTATGGCTGTTTTTCTCTAAGCTTGGACATAAATATAGAATGGTTTCTATTACGTAGGAACCCAGAACCCTAAAAAAGGGCGCCTCGTTTAGTTTTTTTTTTTTTGGGGGGTTGGTTGGGGGGGGTTTTTTTTGTTTTGGGGGGGGGGGGGGGGGTTGGGTTGTTGTGGGAAAGAGGGGGTGGGGTGGGGGGAGAGAACAAGCATTGTCGTGACAATAACGAAAAATGACTAAATCACCCATTCACCCACTTTCAAAGGAAGAAATCCAGTTTTTATGTCAAAAATATTGTCTTAGTCCTTGCCATTTCAATTAAACAAAAGGTGAGATAAATATTTTAGGATTTTGACGAGATGAGGAGTATATTGCCTGTTGTGATTCTACTATAAATTTAATGGATGCAGAATTGTAAAAATGAGGAGAAAAAATATATATATGACAAACATTTTTGGCTTTTTATTTTTTGTGTGTAATATTTATGTTCTGTGTAGTTAGGAAGGAGGGAAGGCAGGGTGAAGAACAGAAAATTAGGGTTAATCTTTGAATTATTAGGTATGCTAATGTCAGAATTCGATAATGGCTGAATTGGTTGAATTGATATAGCTACTTGCACGGAGTTTGACAGTTTTTGACTTACTGAAAGATGAAGTGAACTTTTAGGGTGGATGTATCTTATTCCAGTATTTCATAGATTTATAAGCTTGAGATGTCTTTTTCACTGTATCGAATCAAAGCCTTAACCCTTGCTGGGCTCCAGTATGCATGCATATGTGCAGACCATCACATGAACATACATGTTTGAAACAGCCTTTTGATTTGTATGTGTGACAGTGATGCTGTTAGGACTTTACCATATGATACAGCAACTGTGCTTTTGTTATTTTCCTTCTTAATTTTGTAGTTCATAGAATATCCTTTGGTTGTTAAGAAACTTGACAAATTATGTTCTATTGTCTATGATTTGGATCTTTGCATGCAGCATCTTGATTGCTACACTTCTCGAAGCATTGTATTATCAAAATAGTATGACATAATAATTTAATGCATACATTTGATCTTTTTGTTCTTAATCCTTGTGTTTGCAGATTTTGGATACAAATCCACAGCTCTTTTTCCATCTCCAACAGCAAAGACTGATAGAATTGATTCGAAATGGAAAGGTGGAGGAAGCTCTTGAATTTGCTCAAGAGGAACTTGCACCCAGGGGAGAAGAAAACGTATTGTTTAACTCTTCTATACAGTTGCACTTTATTTTTTCTAATCTGTCTGCAGCCCTTTGTCTCTTCTCTGTCAATTATTTCAAATATTCTTTAACTTTGTTAGTATATGATATAGTTTATAAATATAATTCATAATTTGAGACCCAAAGATCATGTGTGCATATTCAGCAGTTGTCTCTTGCCATTGCTTGTGCCTATTGTGTGTTAAGAAGGTTTATTGCTTTTTACTTTTAAGTTTTCCTCATTCTTCAGCAAAGCTTCTTAGAAGAGCTGGAGAGAACAGTTGCGCTGCTGGCCTTTGAAGATGTCTCAAAATGTCCAGTTGGAGAGCTTCTTGACATGTCTCAGCGAATGAAGACTGCTAGTGAGGTGAATGCAGCAATTCTCACAAGCCAGAGCCATGAGAAAGGTTAGAAATTTTATTCCTGTCCTAACTGTCTTGCTTTGTATTTACATTATGGTGTTGATTTGGTGAACCTTACCTAGTAGGAATAAGGCTTCATTTAATTATTTTATTTTAGTTATTATGGTGTTGACTTCAGCATCAGAACTGGAGTCTCCGGTTAAAAGCTAATCGTGAGGAAAAATTTTACAGTTGTCAGTTTGGAAACAGTTGATGCCTTATTTAGGGCTTAAGCGTCGAGCTGACAAACTTTATCAACCTTCATGGTTTATCTATCCATCCGAATATGCTATGTTCATGAAGAGAATTTTAGCATTTCAACATAGTTTGTTTGCTTTCTATTTATATTAAGAAAGGTCTCCAACTGGTGGAAGTGCAGATCCAAAGCTTCCAAGCTTGTTAAAGATGCTGGTCTGGGCCCAGAATCAGCTTGATGAAAAAGCTGTTTATCCTCGAATAAATGATTTATCAACTGCTAAGCTAGAGGATCCTGCTGTGTGAGGATTGGTATCTGCGTGGCTGGAAAGAATGGAGCTCTCATTAAACCTGAAGGAAAACAAAAAGGGGTGAAGCGTTCATGAAATGGGCAGATGGTTGCCGGAAATGGAGTAGGAGATTATCCTTTATTTATGATTCAGAGATTCGGCCTTTTCATCTGCATGTACATTTCATAATTTTAGTTGCATTTGTAGGATGGGATTCCAATTTGTATAAAATTACTTTCATTGTACTTTTGCCCATTTTACTGTTTTATTTGGATATTGTCAGTTGATGGAAAGATTTGACTCTTGGTATATCCCAGCATCATCTTTCTGCTTCTGCGGTGAGCCAAGAAGAAGATTCTATAAATCTTCTGTGGTCGGCTCGTATCAGCCTCCTATTGAATTAGATTGCTAGCAGCAGCAGCAGCAGCAGCAGCAGCAGCAGACAGAGATGGGAGCATGCTATCGCTGCAATTGATATGTGCCGGAGTACGATGGTAAAGTGGAGAAAACGAACTCCTCCACCTTTTCTTGGGTTGAAAATCAAGCACTATGAGCAGATTTATTGTTCCAAAATGCTTCAGGCTTTGCAGTAGGTCAAAACGATGTCTAAATCATTATGCAAGGAGTTACGAAAGAAATTCTTTCAACAAAGATGTGAACTAGACGGATGGTTGAAAAAAATATATATAAAATTCCAACTGGTTCTTGTTATATCTTTAGTTGCAAATCTTTTTCTTTTTGCAGTGCTCTTTTTGGAGCAACATAGGATAGGATTGAAGAAGGTCCAATGAGATAATATAAACCAAGTAGCTTTCGGTCGGAAAAGGTTGATAATGATGCACATGCTCGTCTTCATTGTACTATCAAGTCACAAGGACAAACAAATTAATTAGCCTTTGGCTCCCATCCGGATCATGGCTTTCCATCTCTTGACAATTAGCTTTTGGATTTGAATTAACAAAGCTAGCTAGAAAGTTGAGGTTAAGGTATCTTTGCTCCGTGGTATTTTGTTATCTTTTAGTGCCAATCGATTTCCTACAGTTTGAGCTTTTGGCTCTTCCATCACTTTTTGGAAGGTAATGAATTTTTATCAACTTCAGGGCCCCTCGTATTCTTAGGATTGTTTTCTTGCCCCAGTAGCTTGTCATTGAAGAAGAACCGCTGCTAGATTCTCGTTGTTCTTTGATATTTCAATCTTTGGTCTTGTAGATTTTCTATGTACTGCAAGCATGAAAACGTGACTCCAGCTCATGATTTAATGCGCAATATTTGGATTTTTTTTCTTTGGTGAGAAGTTTGGATTTTTAGGATTTTTTTTTGTTTTACAATTTTTTCCCTTTCCCGATATGTTACAACATCCTCCATATCTACGAGGTAAACAGGTGGATAGACCTATTTATTGTTTTCCTTTTAGTTGGTCTAGGAAAGCCTAGGGCTGTTTCGAAATTAATACTCTAGCACATCCGTCTGCTTGGCCAAAACTTCCTTTCTATTAACTGTTCTAACACTAATAAAATCATTTAAAAAAAAAAGAATCCTAATCCATAAATATGCAATATTGTGCCTCCTGTCCTGTCAGAAATAATACTGGATTAACTGGCACAGCATCTTTCTTCTTCTTAAACAACACCCCAGAAAATATCATTAACTCTGTCATTGATTTTACCCCAAGGATCCCCCTCCAGGTCAAGAGATGGCTATTTTTATAATCCAGCTGATGTAAAAATGTTCTTTTTTTTTTTATATGTATAAGGACTTTTATAATAGTTACCTGTTTAATTAGTTTCCCATATATAAACAAAAAAAGCAAATGATATAACATATATTACACTATTTTTTATACATTATAACAATCCTGAAAGAGCAATATATAAACTTTTTTTCCCTCTACTTAATAAAATATCTTTCTTTATACATAATAAAATCTATTAGTTGTATTATAAATTAATCATTCTACTATTAAATATGTGCAATTTTTCAACAATACTTAGTCTGTATGCATTCTTCAATTCCTTCTCATCTTTGTTTACTTTCTTTCTTTATTTATTTTTATTTTTTACCAGAAATAAAGTGAAACTAGCATATCATAAACAGAGTACCTGAATGAAAACCATCCATTTGCAGAAAGTAATTAATTTCCCTGCATCAACAAAAATTAAAAACAAAGACAAATTTTCCTTTTTGATTAAAAAGAAACATAAAAAATTGCTCCTACAAAAATTACAAAATAAATACCAAAAATTTACAATCTACCCCAAAAAAAAAAAAGGGAAAAAAAAAAGATGAAGAAGAAGAAATCCAAACATGTTTTCGTTCACTTAACCAACAAGACACAAACCAAAACCCCATTTTTTACATCATCAACACCATTAATTTTCAACCCCATTGGACCCTCTCTCCTGAAATTGCTACAACAATCACACTCACTTTCAATCCCATCATCAAAATTAAGAGCATAACTCCATGGATCATACCTAAACGAAGTCACCTGCCTTTTACCTCCACCGTTACTCCTAACAGCTCTCTTAACCGCAGCTCTCATTCTCCAAAACAAAACTTTGCATTGTTTCCTCGTGTACCCATTTGCCCAATCCCATTTTTCAGCCAAACCCATGATTTTTTAACCCCAAAGATGCAAACGTTTTGATGAAATATGAAATGGGTTGGTTTGTCTGAGCTTGTTGTTTATACTAGACGGACAGTGAGAGAAAGGGAGAGACAGGAGGGCAGAGAGAGAATGTGTGTATGTTTAAGTGGTTTTGGGAGGAGTAATAAACGAATAAAGAACATGCAAAAGGGTCCAAGGAGAATTTAAAAAGGGATAGGGATATAAGAGATTGGTGTGCAGAGGATTAATGG
This sequence comes from Combretum micranthum, assembly GCA_024138025.1. NCBI lineage: Eukaryota > Viridiplantae > Streptophyta > Magnoliopsida > Myrtales > Combretaceae > Combretum > Combretum micranthum. The sequence continues at coordinate 574,746 of JAMXBD010000188.1, read as the reverse complement.
GGAAGGGCCATTTTGCTGCATTTTGTAACACATCGTTGGGATGCTAAAATTCTGTCATTTACTTGGAGAGAGAAATAGACAGTATATGTCGTATCATTAAGTAGCAAGCAGACTAAGTCATGCAACGGTATACCTATTGATGGGCATCAAGTGTGCAACAATATTGTCCTATACTTATCTCGCAATACTAGGGGGTCCCATTTATATTTTAATATACACCAATATGTGTTGATTATGTATAATTAGTTTATATTATACTTGTATTTATATTTATATTTGTAATCATTATGTTTTGTGTTGTATTGATTTTATGTTTTTTTTCCTTTTTAAGCACTCCTATTTTTATCATGCTGGGTTTGTAATCGATTCATCATATTAGAAATTATTAAAAAAAAAAAAATCTCAAATCAGTCGATTACAATAAAAAAAAAAAATTATGTTTGGCTGTTATAAGAAAATCCATTATCTTTCATCATGTTGAATGTTTCAAATTAATCTAACCATAAAAAAAAAAAAATTGTTAACCATAGGACAGGGATTTAGTTGTACCTAAACTTTAAAAATGATTTATTTAGTACATGGTTAATATAAAAAATAGTGCTCTAACTTTCGCAACTGAAGTAAGTTTTTACGTACATTTTTTCTATTTAACCATTTAATACCTGAATAAGAATTTTTACTGCTATTTTTATTTAATACTGTTTACTTTATCTATTGACTTGAAATATGCAACATATCATTGGATTTTTACTATTTTTCCTAATATCGTTTAATACTGATAAACTACTTTTTTCATATCGATAAATAGAGTTAATAGTATTAGTAAGATAGTAAAAATAGTAAAAAAAATTAATTGAGTATTAGTATGATTATTTCGAAATTCAAGTACTAAATTGAATTTTTGTGCAAAGTTCACATATCAAATTAGACAATTTTCCTCTTATTCTTTCTTTTTTTCCAACCACAACATGATCAAGGTAAAGAGTAGATTGAGCTGTGCAATTGTATGCTCTATTGATGTGCATTAAGTATGCAATTTTAATTTTTCCTGAAAATAAGGATTTTATTTATCAAAAGCAATGTATAAGGAAGAAATAAAATGAAAAAAAAAAAAAAGCATGAGCATGTAGACTCCAAACGAATTTGCCAAAAAATACAACCGTATCTCTATACACTATATAGAAGATTCAAAATATATAGGGGTGAACAAAACCTAGATAATCTTTGTTGCAAGGGTATGCAACTTAGTAGTAAGGTGATCATCACCTGAATTCTCTTGCTTGCATTGTGGTTGCATCATTGCAAGCCTACAAGGGAATCAGGACAAATGAAATACATGCTTCCATGACAGATATTTAAGCTCCCCAATTTTTCTTACACAGCCCATATCCGTTGAGCTAATTTCACCTTTGGCATTATAGCTAATTGTAGCAATATTTCGAGGACTCAAAGATGCATTTGTGGTTATTTTGATATAACCAGGTGAGGCAGCTAGCATAATTTGATACTGCTTTATTTCTGTAATGTTTGCACTTTGGCAATGATGTATAAAAAATTTTGATGCATGAATGCGTATTAGCTGTGGCAAGTAGAGTTTCAATGATGCATCTGATTGAAAGATCAAGCAATTGCAGTGCTGCCAAAGTTGCCATAGCTAATTGTGGAGGTAAATTGTAGAAAGTGTCGTTCTAGTAGGTGAAATATTTGCCAATGGCATTATAGCCTATTAGCATATTATCTGGTCTGTTAAGTGAAAGATATCGGGTTTTTCATCTTACTCCCAAAGGTCGAATATTTTTCATAATTCAATTAATGAATGGCTTGTATTGTCAATGCTGCTCTGCACCCAGTAATTCTTGCTAAACAGGATGGATAGTGGAACATAGCCAAGGCCTAAGTGCATGTTCAAGAAATTCCGCTGCGTAAAGACCTAGTAGGTTATAATTTCATAAGTTTCTTATACTAGAAGAAGACCAAACCTCCATAAAAATAACTCACTTTAAGAACTAGCAATCGCATTGCCATTCGTTAGTTAGACTCTGGCTGGCAAAGAAGTGTGGTTATACAAGCTGGGTGAAATATTTTAAATAGTTGCAATGCGAGAGGAAGAAGATGAAATTAGATTGTGTTGTGCTATATATCTTTACTTGAAAAAAAAAAAAAATATATATATATATAAATAGGTAAGTTTTATTTTCCAATTAGTGGATTGTATCCATATTTAATTTATATCAAATATGTGTTGATGGAAAAAAATATATAAAATAAACTAAATATCATAAGATATTAGTTTATATAAAATTAAAGCTGTAATTATATGCATCGCAATCATGTCTCTTATATATTATATGTCGTATTGGTTTTGTATTTTCTCTTTGTGCTCATGTTCGCAATAATGTTTTTTTCAATTTGTATTAGAATGTCAGAAATTATTAGCACGATAATATCTCGAATCGATTACATAAAAATTGAATTTTCTGGTTCGCATTTTGTACATTTTAAGAGTTAAAAAAAAAAAAAAAAATTCAATCGATTTCATGGTCCAAACCTTAGAAAATATTTCAATTCGAATTGATTAATTTCCCATTCAAAAGGAATTGTAAACCTTACCCAAAATAATTAATGAACTTAAATGAATGGGGCAAAATCTAATTTTCAATTACAATATGATCACTTCAGAGAGTAAAAGTGCATAAGTGTACAACAATCTTTTTGAATGTGTTGTGCTATGCTTATCCATACTTGAAAATATTTATATGTTGTATTGTCTAATTAGTAGGTTGTGTTCGTATTATCTTTTATATCAAATATGTCACATATTCTTTGTACTTGAATTCCTGATCATGTTGGGTTTGTGCTTTGTATTATTGTATCCAAAATTGTCAATCTAAAAATATCCTCAAATTGAACTGATTACAAAAACAAGTGAATGTGAATTTTTTCGTTTGGTTCATATTTTACACATTTTATTGGTAAGAAAATTAAGCCATTTTCATGTTATAAACCTCAAGAAATATTTCAATTCAACTTGATCACCCTAAAGGAACTTTTAAGGTCTGTTTGGATGGTTTGTTTTTTTTTTTTTTATTTGTATCTATATTTGTTTGTTATTTGTATATGATTTATATTTGATTCGTTTAATCTTTTTATGAGTAAAATTGTCTGTTTATCATCTGTATCTGATCTGTATTTGATCTCTTTCTTGCCAAATAGACCTTTAATCTTATTTAAACTAATCCATCTACTAAATGAATTTTAAAAACTGAATTTTATGATTAGATTTGTATCTATCCTATTCATACTTTTGTTGAAATACTAAATAGAAAACTTATCATCTTTTGGATGGTATCCTTGGATTTTATTCTTTTAAAATTATAATAATCTCAAAAAAATATGAAATCAACCTACATAATATATCAACAATTATAACGATTTTTTTAAACATTACATCATACCTTTTTTGTGTAATTAGATGATAATTAAGTTGAACTTTAACTTAAGTTTGATTTCGAACTATTTTGATTACTTATTAAGTTAAGTTTAAGGTTTAACATATTGAATTTCTAAGCTTATAATAGGGCTCTTGTCTTAAGTCAATCTTATAATTCAAATTTTATCAAATCTGAGTTCCATATAAATGAAAAAAAAAATGAATAAAGTTTTTTAATCTACATTAGTTGAATTTAATCAAGTTTAATTGAGTATGTCATAGTATATATTTTTAACTCATACAATTTACCTCTTTGTAATAACTTGTAGCACAAGTTATTCCTACATAATTTAGACTTGGATATATCTCTCTGTATATGTCATTACAAGCATGACCCATATATAGATAGACATAACATGAAATCCTATTTAATCTAGATAAAAGAGGGAACTAAAAGATGTCCTATAAACTAGGAAATAACTTGACAATGAAACTAAATAAAATCTCATAAAGTGAAATAACATAATTGAAATATAACAAACTCCTAATAAACTAGGAAAGAATCGAATAAAAAAATTTTGCATTCCAAAATAAGCTGATGAGAGAGTCTTCTATTTAGGCTTCCTTAAATCTTGTCTTGATTCACTTTAGACCCTCTTTCCTTGAGAAATTTTGTCTTCAAACTAGTACCACTTGGATAAAAATCATTTTATAAACTAAACTCATATAAAGCATGCCAAACCCTACGTCATGTAATTTGACATTCATCTTAGACTTAACCCATACATCATGCATTCCATCAATTAAGTTTAATAACGTTAAATATTCCTTAAAAGACCAAAAGATAGCACATTGAATTGAATCTTGGGTATAGTTAGTGTTGATTCATTATATATCCACTTGATGAAAAATTGATTGGCTTAGACAATTATTAGCTTGCTTTTAACCTTCGACTTGACTTTGATAATCTCAATAATGTGGGATTCTTCTCCTTTCGGATTTCTTGTTCTGCTACTCATCTTTGAACTTGATCTTTTAGAACATTTAGTTGCTCTTATACTTGCTTATCATTCATATGTTGGAAAATTATTTTATCTCATTCATTTATAAATTTGTATACGTTTGTCTTAGGCTTATGGAAGGCATTACGATAGGACTTTTATTGTCGTCCCAAACTTATGTGAAAATCATCCATGGGAATAACATCACATGAAATCTCTTCTTTATAACACTTAACTTGTGAGAAAGTAATTCATATTTGCTTTGCTATATAGATCACTTCATTAACATTTACTATTTTGTATGAATTGGGATTATCATAAGTTGTTAATCCCACTTTCTCCATTGCATACTCTAAAACAAAAATTTAATAACAATCTTCAATGCACAGATAGCAAATATGATCACCAATCTTCACTCGTGTGATCCTAAAAAGCTTGATCATAGTCCATATTTTCTTCTCAAACAACAATTTAAGGTTTTCTTTTTCTTTTTTTTTTTTTTTAGATGGGAAAAATAAAAAGAGAAATGGATGAACTAAAAATTGATAAAACTCACCAAGTCTCAAGGAAAACTAAAAGAAACTTGATGTGATAATGCGAAAACAACAAAATGCTAAAATTAGGTTGTAAACGAATGAACCAAGATCAAATGAGATTGCTAATCGAGACCCAAAGATATAAGAAATCTTTGAACCACTAACTATAAACAATCCTAAAATACCTATGGTATAAACGTATGGAGACCTTAACCTACTGGGTGTAACAAATAGAACACCTTGGTATAGGAAAAATCTTAACTCACTGACTACAAATAATCAAGAACCTTGGTGTAATTTTGAACATTGCAAGAGTTAAAATTTTTTTCATAAGTTTACAATCAATATCAATTTCACTAAAATTAAATATGTTATTCCAAGCATGACTCATATATATGGATATAAATAAAACCCTAAGTAATCTATATAAAACAAGAATCTAAAAGATATCTTATAAAATAGAAAATAAGCTGACCATGAAACTAAATAAAATTTCATAAATTATGAATGATGTATTATAATAAAATCCTAATAAAAACTAGGAAAGAAGCATAAAATAACAAGATCTTCTTCACGCCAAAGTAAGCTAATTTGAGAATATCTATGTGGGCTTTTTATATCTTTTCTTGATCACATTGCCATAATTTTTTAAGGAATGTCATTTTTAGCATTGTTAAGTCTCCTCTCACTTAGGAGTTCAACTGTTTTATTTAACTGGTTTTAGTCTATTAGGGCCTTATCAGAAAAGTAGCATTAACTCCTAAGCAATTTGCTTATGAGAGAGTAGATTGCTTTGGAGGTAAACCTACTCCCTGAACAAATTACTCTGTTGATGCCACTGGCAACATTTTCATACTTGAATTGACACTCCTACTTGGCCTTCAACACTGAACCCTTGACATTGATGCCTACCTAAAATCATAATGCCTTTGTCATAAGGCCAAATTTATTGCCACAACCTATAACCTCGAGATCCCTAATCCTATTCCATTACGATCTCTTCACTCTAATTTCATCTAACACCATAAGTTATATTGGTTTTCTTCACACAAATATCACAATTCCAACTCTAGTCATATTTTCTACTAGATTTAGTTTCACCTTAATGATCTTGCATACATTTTATGGGACTTTAATTTCATATGATCAATAGAAATTGTATCAACTCATAATTCAAATTATTCATAAAGTCGCACAATTTCCATATAACAACTTGTAGTATGATTAATGTGAGATCTTGAATCTTTGTTGCCAATATTCTTGCTATCTAAATTGCTAAGATTTCCAATTGCTTATTTGATCTCGTATACATTATATATCCACCTTGTAAGTAGTCTATTCATGACAAAATGGGATTTTTATGATAAATATTTATAAGGTGGATATTCTCAAAATCGATAGTAATTTTTATGATAAAAATCTCAAAATTATATATCCACCCTGTCATCCTTAGTCTCCTATCAATAAACATCTCAAAATTACTATCGATTCATGAGAAGATATCTAGAATGATTAGAATAGGTTTTATGATACTCTTACCATTTCCAATATCTTATTCGTTTTGTATGTACTCGTAACTTTCTATTAAGAATGTCATAGAGTTACTATCAATCCATGAACAATAATCTAAAAACAATAGCTGAAAGAATGCATGGGTTTCTTACCACTTACAAGGATTTTAAATTGCCTTAGGCTTTAGAAGAATTGTGAGTTCATAGGTTTTAAGGAAGCTTTATATGATAAGAAAGGGAAAGGACATTCAAGTTTAAAAGGGTTAATGGCTATATGTGGAAGGTGTATATTGGGGTTTAAATTACTCATATGCCCCTAGTTTTTAAAATGTTTTATGGGATATTTTTTTTTTCTGATGATGATATGGCTGTTAAGAGGGAATTAAGTCTTGGTTCCTTTTTCTTATGGATGACATTCTAGGTAGGAGATCTTATCGGTAGTAATGTTGGTGGCTATGGCGGAAAAACACTTTAAGGTGATAGTGAAGTCTATTTTAATTTATTCAAGTGTTACATGGGTAAACTTTATGGTAAAAGAGAGTTTAATAGGAAAAGTAGGGTCCAAGAGGCTTAAAGAGTTCCCATGTGTTAAGATGCACTACCTTAATTGTTGCTGTGATAAAAAAAAGAAAAAAAAAAAAAAAAGGAGATTGACTTAGGTTGTCCCACAAAGGCACTAACGAACACAATTTATCTTATGTGTGGTATCTTTCTTAGAAAGTATGATTGAAATTAGAATTAGGTATACAAGAATCTATCCACCTAATAGTGGGGAATTTTTTTAATATAATTATTATTATTAAATGTGGGTTTTGCTTTAATTTTTTCTTTTTTTCTCTAACATGAAGTAATATTTGCGTTGGAATGAACAGTTCATGTAAGAATCCAGAGGTAGATATAGATTCATGTTAAACGCCGAACAATATAGAAACTCACATATTACGTATCACAATCGAATTATTTGCTCATCTTTTAGTTATTATGTGCGTCTTATCATGTCCTTTAGAATAAGCATCCAAAGGCTTATGAAAAATAGGAGGATACGTAAAGAAGACAAAAAAAAAAAAAACTGAGTCAACTGAAAAATTGTCAACTCAAAAATCAATCCAAATAAAGCTGATAAACTGATGTGAAGAATATTTTCTAATATTTATTTAATCTAACATTTATAACTGTCAAGTATTATTATTAATAATTACAAAAATCAAAGCGAAGGTTATGTATCTTTTTTTTTCCCTTTATTATTTTAAATTGGCGCTGTTGCAAAAATTCATTTATCTATTTTTTTTTTGTTAGGTCAAATCAAACTTAAATAATATATAATAATAAATAATAATAATAATAATTAATTAATAATAATAAAAAAGGAATTATATTGGTAACATGAAATTCTTTCATCATTATTTCAAGATGGCGTACAATTTTGATAAGGGAAGGTACAAGATACACTAGTATAATCAAACACATTTATTTTCTTTTTCTTTCGTTTATTTTTTTTTGACTTTTTATCCCATTAAGTAAGTGTAAGTTTGTAAAATAAAGATATAAAAATACGTGTTTATACACAGACTACATAATACGCACTTGGTAAAAATAGAAGGAAAAAAAAATCCAATTATCAAATAGAAAATATATCTTATATTAAAACCTAAATATTTGCTGCTTCTTTACTTTACTATAATTATAATTTTATTAAAATTATTCCTAATAAATAGCTATTATGATATTTCGTTTGTTGTAATAGCGATTCCATAAGAAGTCCTTATTATAAAAATTATAATTTTATTACAGTCTTATTTTTTATGAATAGCTATTACGATATTTAGCTGACCGTAATAGCTATTCCATTAGAAGTTTTTATTACAAATAATATTTTTTGACCGTTTATTAAAAGTAATATCGAATAACCTTTTTTATCCAAACCTATTAATACTGAAATTTTTTTTAATTTTTAATATTTCTCAGTCAAAATAAAAAAATTAACAAAAAAATTCCTATTACGAATGAAATTGGAAAGAAAAACGAAAAATCTATGGGGAAATCTCTTTTTATTTTTTCAAATGAAGAGAAGAACACTCTTTCTGCCTGTGGAAAAAAACAAAAAGTGGAATACATGCAGCAGAGAGAAAGAGAAGACATCACCTACAATGATCAATCAAATCAAACTTTTACTTTTATTGAGGCTGCTTTGTATCGATCCACAGAAGAGCACTATCCAGAGACATGTGGATGTGGTCCATTTAGTTAAGGAGTCTGAATTTTAATCCAACGACATTTCCTTAAAAATTTTGTCTTTTTCTTATAAAGCCATTTTGCTTTGAACATATTCTCCTATTTAGTGTCCTGTCATCTTCTTGAACTTTATTTTCCACTTCTGGTCCCTGTTTTCAGCACTAACGTTTTCCTTCTTATATTAGTTGGACTGCGAAACCCTAGGGAAAATTAATGAGGTCCTCATTTGATGTCTAGTCCATTCACCAAGTAAATATAAAAGATATGGGACTTAAAAAAGATACTTGTGATCTAGTGAAGAAGAGATGGAACTTTTAAGAAATTGATCGAAGGAAGAATTACAAACAAAGTACTCTTATGTTTAAGGAAAGTTTAAAACAAGGAGCCATGTTCCTGTTGTTTATTGTAATGTGCAACCATTGATATATTTTTGTAAGTAGTCTTTACCTTTAAGCAAAGAATACAAGACATAAGACCCACAAAAAAAAAAAAAAAAGACATATATGACATGCTTATATTCTAATAGACCCCAAATCATGTGTACATACACAAAAATCTCAATTAGATGATGGTAAAAGAAGTATCTGCACTTTTGAGTTTTGACAATTTAGTGTTTACACTTTGAATTTTAGCGATTTAGTGTCTATAGTTTCAAATTAGCCTCTCCGTTAACAAAAAAGTTAACACCATTACATTTTTTTACATTTTAATACCCATATTTAGTTTTATTTGCATTTTATTGTCTATACTTTTATTTTGATACACTTTAGTGACTATTCACTAATTAATTTATTAAAAAAATGTTTTACCTTTCTTAAGTGATATATTATTTTAAAAGCAATAGGAAAGTTATGTATTAATTCATTGAAAATTAATTTAAGATTTTTAATCGATATATTGTTTTAAAAATTAAAAGAAAATTATTTATATACAATAAGTTTAATCATAAATAATTTTTTGCACGTTCAATTTTTATAAAATATTATATTACTAGAAAAATCTCAGCATCAATTTTATACAAAAATAAGATATTACCATGTGTTTGAAGACACAGACAAAATTTGAAAAAAAAATATAATTTGTAAATTAAGTATCTTTTACTTTATAGCATGAATTTTCAAATTTGTTGAAAATTAATCTTGGAGAGATTGTCGAAAAGACCTTCCTCAATTCAAACACATGAGTTAGTTAATAAAAATATTTCAATCGCAAAATCGATGGAAGACTTTTTAAATAATTTCATAAGATCTTTTTGTAATATAAAGATCAATAAATTATAAAGAAGGGCGAATGTGTTATTTGATATAAAATAAGAGGGTTTCATGGTCAACCCTAAAGTATATAAAAGAATTATTAAGAATGGTCAAAGTGTCAAAGGATATTAAATAAGAAGGTTTTATGGTCAAAGTTTAAGTATAATTATATTATATTCACATGGCAAAAGCTTGATTAAGAATGGATTTTGGCAAGATGTACACTAGCTTCAATGCCTCCAGCGTAGACTGCTTAAATTGGATATGAACCTAACATTTTTTCTAAGTAATATATCTCTATAAATAGACCCTTAACCTACGAATTGGTCACACCATTCCTTAGTCAAAACCCTAGATGAAATTGGACATGAGGAAGTCATGTGCAATTGATCGGAAGATCTTGAAGTAGGCTTGTATTTAAGCCGCCAGCCTTTAATTCTAAGCTGCCGGCCTAAATACAATGAATGACAGCCTAAACTCTAGTTTGGAGCATCGGAGGAAATTTTACAAAATTGTGGAATTTAGCCTACGCTGGCATATAGGTCGCCGGTGTACCAAAGAAGGTCATCGGCCTATTGTGCGGCTTTGAAGCTTATGTGTTCCCCCGAAAATTTTAAGCCACCAGCTTTGTTTCCTTCTTGTGCAACGTATATCCTTACGAGAAACCACACTATAAATACGTCCTATCTTCTGTCCTATTTCTCATAACCTCTCCTAAAAACTTTTAGAAACCCTAGCAGACGCTCTCCAAGGTGGATTTCTTCAAGGAATTGAGTAAGTGATCTCTCTTATTCCTTAAGTTAGTTTTAGAATGATTCTTTCTTAGATTTTCGTTGTTGTTGATGAAGGAGGTGGAAGTTGAAGGAAACCCTAAGTGTGGAATTGGGTATTTGCAGTTTTACAAGCAATTGAAGGAAGGTAAGAATCAATCTGGAACTATAATTCCTAGATATTTAGTTTTTAGGAAAATTAAATCATATATATTGTTGTGGATGATTTGTGAATGCATAAATGATGGTGAACAAGTATTCTCGTAAATTAGGTTTTCTCTATATCATTGGTGTTAATTTGGAGATCTTGGTTCTACAGTTAGGAAGGTGTGAGATCTAAAGTTCTAGGTAAATATTGAATCCTTCCAATCTTTGTTATGTTAAGAGATGGAATCTTGTCTGATAGTTGTGCTATTTCCTATTGAGACTTTTAGAGTTTTTGAGGAATTTAGAGAAATTGGAGTTCTAGGGTTTCGTTGTTTAGTGATCTTAGAAGACATGTTTTGGTGAATTAGGGTTTAGATTTGTGGTAAAGGATTGGTGATATTGAAGTTTTGGAAAGTGAATCCAGGTACGATCTTACTATGCTTGTAGGACTAGTTGTTAAATCTGATTAATTTAAATTTAACTTTAATTGAATCGAGTGTTGGTTGTGTGTGGCTGTGGTTAGTATAGAACTCATGGTAGAGAGAAACTATGGTGGAGGGTGATACGAACGCTGGCAATTTGATGATCCTTGTGAGTCATTGTCCAGAGTAGAGTTACACTTGGAGATTATTCCGATAGATTAGAAGTCATTATCAGCTTAATTGTGGAATGTAACTATATATGTATACTAATTTATACTATGGTTTTCATTGAGGTCATGAGTTACTCCAACTTTAGGACTAGTTGCAAATAGTTATAAATCGTGTTGGTTGCTTGGCTAAATTAAAGATAATAAATTATGGTTGTTGCATTAGTTTTGAGTTGTATGCGATAATGTTTATTTCCTGTTCATATACATGTGTTTGTAGTATGGCGTACTGGGCGTTTTTTGCTCAATCTTTATTTTTCCACAGGTATAGGTGAGGATTTATCTATCTATGATTTGACGGGATACAACGTATTCATGGACTATGGGGAAAGCGATAGTAGATTTGATCCTTCTGCCAATAGTTGAGATTAGTGATCTTTGATCTAGTAATTGCAGGAAAGAAAAACAATATATTATGATTAGTTTATTATTATATTGGAGATTATGTTACTTCTTTAAAGTTAAATTGTTTAGTTTTATGATTTAGAAAATTGAGGACATTTCATTTCAAGTATCCTTTATTTGAGAGTTATCGGTGATATTTGAGTTACATATATTGGTGGATTAGAAAATATAGCCTTTACGTTTCAATCTTTAGTAATGACATGTGGCGGGCTGATAACGCCTTTAAGTTAAGGTGCTACACTTTTAATGTCACTATAAAAAAAAGAAGAAAAATCTAAAGAAATATTGCAATATATAGAGGCATATTATTCAACAAGTTTAAAAATTTATGTTACAAGGAAAATAACACATGATTTACAAATAATAGTCATTTTCAAATTTTACAAATTTATGCTATCTTGGAACATATAGTAAGATCTTTTTTCCAAATATGAAAAATGTCAATATTTGGCATTTAGCTTTACACAAAAGTTTGATTGGATACATGAACTTTGAAGTGATCAATTTATATCCAATCAAGGATTTCATGACTTTTTTATTGTCTCACTAACAACTTTTGATATGTTTCCTATCATAAATGACACACCTAGAAGCATTAAATGGTGTTAGATATATTAGCAAAAATTTTATGATATGTTACTTAATCTATATCCACAAATAGAATAAAAAAATTTCATTGAGTATAAACCGACCACTTCAAAGTTTAAATATTAAATTGAATTTTTATGTAATATTTAAGTGTCAAATTTAACATTTACCTTTTCAAATAAATCAATATCGAGAGTTTTCTAGTAATATAAGATTTCATAAAATTTCGCATTACATGCTTAAAATTAATCATGATCAAACTTATTGTATATAAATAATTTTCTTTTTATTTCCAAAAGACTAAAAATAATATATTAGTTAAAAATCTAAAATTAAGTTTTGATGAATTAATACATAACTTTTCTTTTAAATTTTAAAATAATATATCACTTAAGAAAAGTAAAATATTAATTTTTAATAAATTTATTAATGAATAGACACTAAAGTACATCAAAATTAAAGTATAGACATCAAAATACAAGTAAAACAAAAGTACAAGCACTAAAATACAAAAAAGTGTAACCATGTTAACTTTTTTGTTAATAGATACACTAAATTAACATTTAATTGAAACTATAGACACTAAATCTCTAAAATTGAAAGTTTAGATACTAAATTGCTAAAACTCAAAAGTACAAACACTTCTAATACCTTTATCCCTTTCATTTTAGGGGTTTAAAATATAGAGAGTAATTGTTTTGGTCTAAGTAAGATATGTATGATTTGGAGTTCTATTAAGACGGAAATGTTATTGGGATAGGTCGTCATATGACGACTTAAAATAACATTTTATCTGTATATAAACAAACCTATTACATTAAGATAAACTTATCACAATTAAACCAACCGGCACAATTTGACAAACATGGCACAATTGGACAAAACTGACGCATGCGAAAAGCGTAAAGATAAGTGTGATCAATACACCAGTTGAATGCACATGAACACAATTGCAAATAAGCAACTAACAGAGAAAACTCTCTCAAAGATTGTATTTTAATATGATAATAATGTCCTTAAAAAACAAACCCTAAATGCCTATTTATAGCACTCTAAACAAAACCCTAAAACAAACCTCAAAAGAAAAATAATAAATATAAAATTCTAAGTGGTAAATGCACTATTGATTATCCTAAAATACAATACATTCTAAAAAGGAAAATAATAAATATAAATTCCTAAGTGATAAATGTAATATTGACTATCCTAAAATACAATATATGGTCTTTAGAATATAGGAAACAAAATAACAAATTCGTAATAGTAAGCTAGCCATATAGGTTAGCGGCTCAAAGGCCAAGGCCGGTGGCCTTCTCATTCAAAGCCGGCGGCTTACTGCTTGCATCCATCTTCATGCCTCCTATATTAAAAACTTGCCGTAATTAAATGAATTTACTATAATAAAGCTATGACAGTTGAACAAACTTATCATATTTAAACGAAACTAACCACAATTGAATGGAGTTATTATTTTAAGCTGCCACTTATCCTAATAGTTTCCCCGTTGAGGTAGACATTTTCCCGGATTGGGTCAGACCCATAAAACCCGCCTTGTGAATTTGCAGGTCCACTAGTTTAACTCGCCTTGCCACGAAGGTAGGGCGGTTTCGGGTCCCATTTAGAGGACCTGGAACCGATGGATCGGGTATCGGGTTGGACCGAACCAACCCAAGAAGATGTCTACTAGTTTAACACGCCATAAATGCATGAATTCAATATTCATCTTTTACAATAATATTTAGTTTATCTAGCAAAATTTTTACTTAATGAACTTCTACTGATGTAATGATGGTGTTCATTTATTTATTTATTTTATAAAAATTATCCACTATCAATTTTGAGGTATAATTGCATTGCGGCGCGACGATAGAATATTCAATTTGAACTTGAGAAATTTTAAATATTGAATTTGATTTCCACTTATTCAAGCTTATCTGAATTTACTTACACTCCTTTAGTTTATTATTTTTTTGAAAGAAATAAAATGTAACTTGTATTTTATTGAAACTTAAAATTGAGTTAAATTCCATTAAATTTTGTTAGAAATTACATTCATTTTCTCTGTCAAAAGGTGCTATATGTACGATGAGTGAGAGTAAGTAATAATGCTGTTGATGATAGTGTATAATTAAAAAAATTATTAATATACTTGTATTATTAATCATTTTCCTATAATTACTTGTTACCTTATTAGAAAAAAATTAAAGGGAAAAAAAGGGATATACTTGAAATATCATCCAAAGTATAATTAGTGTGGGTAGATGAAAAATAGAATTGTCAATATCATACACATACATGATTACAAGGAAAAACACGAAAGCTGGGGTTTCGAGATCGAGTCTTGGGAATGCAATTGCGTCAAAACGCAATTGGGAATGCAATTGTGTCAAAACTCAATAAGCAGAGCTTTGCCGCGCTTATGGTCCTATCTAGCTTAAATCCAGATTAGTCGGCACCCAATGAAGTGTTGGATACTAGGTGGTCTAAACTGGGGACAATGCATGGTACAAAAAATACAATAATTATGACACATGAGTAAACCCGATTATATTATAAACTAAATATCTACACAATAATCTCCATCGAATTTGATATACTTTTTACACCGATACAAATTTTTTCAAGATAAAGACTCGAATACGGTCTACTGAAACGGATGGTGTATGTGAATATAAAACATTGAGGAAAAAATTGCAAGAGACCTGATTCCAACGTTAAAACAGTCCAATGAATCAGCCAAAATGCTTTGGCAACCTCATGTGTACAATGTACGTACCCAGCCTTAGCTGGATGTCAGTTTGAACCTTCATATTCTTCTTTCCTTCCCGTGCCCGACGAGCCCTTTTTCCTGCATAGTAATCAAGAAATTTTCCTACCCTTTGCAGTTGCAGCCAGCAAAAAGTTAGCAATTTCGACCTCATTTGAAACTTCCTTTTCAGTCAAAGGACGGACCTAGGACCCAGGACCTAAGGTGGGCTATGAAAGAATCTCAAAAATTAGTGAAAATAGAAAAATAGAACGCATTACATGCGGATTTTACTTTGTTATGTATATATCACCATGGAAAATTGGAAATACTATATTTACTTACATAGTTTATCACAATTAGTATATCAAAGTTTTATGTTAATTAATTAGTAATTACTATAATCTAATTTAAAATATTGGTTTATATAAGAGTACTCCATTTTTATTAGAAATGCTAATTTAGAATAGTTCCAACTTTTTATAAATATGACTTAAAGACATAAGAGAACATTATTCCTCAACACAGGTTCTTTATATAATATAAATATATATATATATATCTATTAATATTAAATGGATCCTGGTTTATGGTGTCAAAAAAATATACACCAAAGTATGATAGTTACTCTTCTTTTTTTCTTCCTCTCATCTACGTTTTTTTTCTCTTTGCATTTTTGGGTTTATTTGGCTAGTTTTTTTCGGTAGATACATGCATTTGTTTCAAACTTTTTTTTTTTATAATGAATTGTTTATTAAGAAATAGATATAGATAAAAAATAGTTGACAGTTCTTATAAAAAGATCAAATATAGATAAAATATAAATTCAAATAAGACATATTTATACATGTTGTTTCAATACATGTACAGATACAGATGAAAAACATATCCTTTATTTTCTCTAAAAATAATTGTCTCCCTTTTTTTTCGTATACGCAGTGTTGGTGCATCATACTCTAGTATATATAAAACGAATTTATACCACGTATATATCTATTATTATAAAGTCAAAACATTTTAAGTTTGGACTCCATATTTTTAAATAATTTTTTATCCCATTATTCTTTCCTTCTACTTACTTTTCTCTACTCGCTAACCAGAACCTACGTGCCACTACTTATAACTTCCATATGTATTTCTAAACTTGAGAAAAACCATGATTTATTGTTACCAACTTTCATGTTAGTTGATCCTTCTTTTTCTCTAATTAACTCCTTTTATCAATTTTTTTTTATCTAATTTTAATTTTATATATTTTTTTAGCACTCGTGCAACGAATGAACATTATATATATGTATGTATATATATATATATATATATTTATGAGTAGTTTCTTTCCTTATCTGAGCCGAACCAACATGTTTTATCTTTAATCAATGTGCAGTGAACTCAAACCAGAATCGCATAAGTGGGCTTGAAATATCGCAAGAGAACTAAACCATTATATTAAAACTATGCTCTCGACACACGATCATATCACTATTATTATTATATTTTAATTATTTATTAAAAAAATCAGTGTAAAAAATTTATCGGTTTGGATCACCAATGGAATGAATTTGGAAGGTTAATGATGTGACGGGATCGATCTTGTTATAACTACTACAGGATGTAGAATTTTCTACGACAAAATTTAGGTCTCTTCAATTGAACCATCAGGTCACAACGGTTGACGTTGACCGACGCGCCATGCCCTTCCAAAACTAGCTATAGCCATAGACCGGTTTGATCTAAGCTTTGGCTTGTTGACCTATTAATCTTTGACATGCTGACCAATCAATTTTGACTTCTTGACCCAGCCCATGAATCGATTTTTATCTATTTATTTATTTTTGCCATGAATCATTTCAAGTGGTTGAATATGGAATTTTAAGGCTAACTCGATTGCTTTGGATGGACTGAATCACATCAACTTTTTTTTGTTTCCTGAAGTTTCTAACTTGCATGGAAGAATCTTTGTTCAACATTTTATATAAATTGATTTTATTTTCATTAAATTATTCTATTTAACATTAGAAAGTTTAATATTTTTTGCCCCTTGATATAAAGTTGTTTATGACATGGTTGAAAAATAACTTGCATTTCTCTATATAGAGTATAGAAAATATAACCACAAAATGGGTGGTAAAAAAAATAAAAAATAGAATAAAAGAGAATGGATACAAATTAGAATTAAACCGGTCCATACTATTTTAAAGCAGTTGAACACCATCTTCCAAACCATTTAACTTGATTTAATTTTGACGGAGGTTACGAATTTAATCACATTTTACCCATCTGTATTTTTATTATAAAGAAATCCCAAATATTAGAAGGGAGAAATATTAAAAAAAAAACACAAATACTATAAGTCTTAGACCTGTGGACCTGCTCCATAAGATCCCAAATGGATCCTTGGATCCACCACTGAAACTATAGGCATTTTCATCAGGGTTTTCTTCGAGACTTGATAGTTAGGTTTATACAACTTAGGTTATCATAGTTAAAATTTTTTTATCTTATTTCATTCGGTTTGATTTGGTATAATTTTCTTTTTATCATGGATCATACGTCAATAATATTATAATCAAATCAATGATAAAAAATTATTAAAAAAAAAATTTAACGGTTTTGATTAGGGTTAAAATACATTTTGATTACTGAATAACTTAACCAGATTAATCTTGTTATAATTGCCGCACAGCCATAAAATTTTTCAAAATCAATTATCTAGTTATATAACTGTACATATATTATATATATATATATATATATATACACACACAAACACCTAGTGCTGCTGGACAAATGCACATCTCAAGTGAAGATGTCATCTTTTAACCTCTAGATCTTGTTGTTGGCCGTAAAGAAACAACCCTACATAAAGTTTTGACCATAAATCATTTCTGCAACCATCACGTGCCCTTCTTTTTTCTCTCATCGTGCCAAAAAAAAAAAAAAAAAAATCCCGAGGAAGAAGAAAGAAGAAGAAAAGGGTGAAATTGAAAAGGACGAGTGAAATGGAAGCACTACCTCCAAGGAAAAAAAGATGGTAATGGTGGCCTAGTCGGGGAAGAACGAAAAAGTAAGCAGGCATGAAACTAAATGCTAAACACTAGTTGTACTTTTAATATGAAAAGGCTCGTCATTTCTTGATTAGTGAACCTTAGGGCTTGGGAAATGCAAGTGTGAGATTTGGGATAGATTATATTTGTGTAAATTTGTGGAAGATAATAATGTGCATTTGCTACCTCCTTTGTGGGTGATTTTCTAGGGTTTGCTTTGTGTATAGCATGAGTGTCTCGTTATACCTGAATTTTGATAAAATATATAATTAGGTATCTGAATATTAAAATTAACTAATTTAGTATCTAAAATAACTTTTCATGCATACCAATAATATTTTGTTAAGTTATTTTAGGTACTAAATTGATCAATTTTAAAGTTTTTTCATACACTAAATTGATTAATTTTAAAATTTATGTACTAAATTAATCAATTTCAATGTTCAAGTTTCTAATTATATATTTGGCAATAATTCAGGTGCTTTTATGGTATTTCGATTATAATTTTGGAATTATTATTCTAATCAAAATCTTTTGCTAAGTACATATTACATGTTACTATCATAATAGCATTCTTGCTAGTATATGGTAATGCATCTTGAAAAATGATAAATTAGCTGAGATAGTTGCTAAACATTTATTAGACTGAATAGAGGAAGAATTCCTTTTCGTCAGGGGACGTGATTTACATAAAAAGAAAAAAAAAATGCGTAGTAATAATAATAATATATATATATATATAAAAGATTTGTGAAGTAAAAATTTTAATAATTTCAGAACCAACAAGACACCATATGGGGTATAGTCCTAACATGAAGAGGCAACTTGTCAGTGTTAAAAGTTGTTATGGGGTTGTAAAAATTTAATGATAAGTGGTTTCTTCTTTGTCCGCAAGCAAATAAAAAGGTGCTAAGGTGATAATAAAAATAATCATAAAAAATTTAATTGGATATTAAATGACTACTTCGGAACCTGAGTATCATATTAAATTTTCTTATAAAGTTAAAGTATCCAATTTGAGATTTGTCCTAAATTTTACTTGTTTAAGCATAATAAGAGATGTAAAATTTTATTGATTGAACTAGAAAATCAACTATTATGACAAGTTTTGTGCATATACTTCAATACTACAGGCGCCTAAGCATTTTTAGGAAAGAAAGATTCACATATACCGTTATTATTAACTATCTGACACTTTGTTATCAAAACAAGGAATGCAACTAGGCAACTTCTTATAGGATAGTTGACCTGTCTAACTCAATAAATACCCTATAGGGTTTTGGATGATTTTAAAATCTTTTACAAAACTTGTAGAATTTAGGATCTGGTTTTTGATTGATTATAGAATCCATTTGGAAGTCGAACCCATTAAGGAAAAAAAATGCACACATTAAGAATTATGCAAATGCATTCCACCTCTAGATTCATATTAAGGGGAAGCTAAGCATGATTCCCTTGATGGTGCCTATCTCCACACATATTTATAAATTAATTTCCAATTAATGATATTAAATCATTGTGATTAAATATATTGAAAATAAGATATTTATAGGATTACACGACAGTAGAAAAGGAAAAAAAGAAAACGAAAAGAGACATATTTTGTTTTGAGATAAGTTACATTTTATATAAAATTTTTATCATGATTATCGAGTGTAGGTTTAGATACCCTATAGCATTTTTTTTTCCAAGGGTACCCCATAGGGTTTAACGGACAAGTTTTGCATTTAGGATGAATAACCTTATAGGGCTTAAGATGTGTTTCGAGAGGCCTCATAGAGAAATGAGACCGATTCTTGTTTGGTAAAACTCATCCCAAACCCATCGTGGTTGCATCCTATAAATGTACAATTCTTCTTGGGATGGTTACACACATGTCACATGGATGTTGTACTTTACACGACTTTACAGTATTGATAAGAAGATGACACTAATGAAGAAATGACTTAGAGAATAATAGGGAGGAATATATAATCTCGGTGTCTCAACAAAAAAAAAAAAAAAATCTCAATGTCTCTACTACATAAGTGACTGATAAGGGAGTTTGAGTAGACTTCACGTGTTAATCTTGTAGTTATTTAGCAATAGGAGTGAAAATGTTCGATGTGCCTATTTGGTCCTTGAGAGCAGAGCTTCCTTTGTAGAATATTGTTTGTCTTCTCTCTTCAAAAATTGAAAATGAGGGGAAGTGCTAAATATTTATCTGCACTTTGTATAGATGATAAACGTTAGATCATCTCAGTTATTAACAAATGAGATATAGCAAGACTTATTTCATGCTTATCATGAATGAGATTACTATGGACTAAGGTCAATAGCTACTTTCTTGTGTGCATTAACATACCCGAGAGAAGTTGGATGCAGTGAATCGGCCTAATGATCTTTATTCCGATTCCATTAAAATCTCCTTAGGTTATTCTAATAAAGGAACTGGACTCGCTACGCCCTATTACTCATCCCATGAGTCAAGCCTAAATAAATGTTAATATAACAATATATATTTTTAAGCCCTTTATACATCCATAATAAAAACCATTGAAAAATAAAATGCACTTGAGATTTGATCTCATTTCATTTATTGCATGATTTCCAAGTTGATGCTAGTTTTGTAATTTTAATACTAGGAAACTGTTGAAATTGGTACTTGAATTTTTTACGAAAATTCAATTTGGTGCCTGAAATTTAAAGTGGCCAGTTTAATACTCAATCAAACATTTTGTGACTATTTTTACAACCTTAACGTAATTTTTCTCATTTGTCGACATGGAAAAACAGTCTATCGACATTAGATAGCATTAGGGATGGTTATAAAAATTCAATGATAGGTTGTCTCTTTTATGTCATAAAACAAAGCAAATAGCGTTATGAAAGTAGTAAATATAGTCAATAAAAGTTTGATTGAGTATTAAATTAAATACTTTAAAGTTCCTAGTAGCAAATTGAGTTTTCATGCAATATTTAGGTATCAAATTTGATATTTGTCCTTTAACACTATGCTTTTACGATAAAATCTAGATGAACAATGAAACATACAACTTGTTCACTTCACATGAATAGCTATTCATTTTCCCCATTCTATGTATAGCTGTTATTACGGTATTCACTTGAAGAATAGCAATTCATGTCCCCACACCTATGAATTGTTTTTCTATGGTTTATTTTCCAACGTGGGCGTATCACCTATACAATTATTTTCTTTCTACAATAAAGACAAGTGGTATTATAGATATTTTATCTTATGTTGAATTGGAATTCAATTCCCCCTTTTATTCCATATGGTAAAGTTGACAAGTCGATAATTTTTTTACTTTGGCGCTTTCGATTATTAGGTTTTAATTTTGGGATAATCTCAAAATTTAGGGTTTTTTTTTTTACCTTATTATTATTATTGAACACCAAGTAAATTGTAATAATCAGTGCCCTTGAGAATCGAATTTTCACTCATTAAGCTTGCCAATGTGCTTCTCATAAATTAGATTTGTAGTCTTTACCGAAGTAGTGTTTGCTATAGTATCTACGATCCTCATTGTCTATGCCAGTACTCTTCAATTAATAACAGTTATTTTTTTTTCACGGAATTTTTATAAAAATGGTAATGCGATAAATAAAAATTGGATGATGTAAGATATATAACAATATTAAAACTGGGATGTAAATTTTGACAAGTAAAAACTGTACATAGCAATTTTCAAGGCCGAATGAAGGCCCAATGCCATACATCCACTCATGAAAGCCCAAAACTATGGGAGTTAGGATCTGTTGGGCCCATCATGATATGAGAATGATTCATGCACTTTTGTCCTTTACACGGAGAATTACTAAACAAAGCTAATTTGACTAGTACTATGAACTCATTTTCACTTGTCAGGCCATACACCCAGGCCAGCATTGAAATCAATATTAGAAAACATTTCAAAACATGTTTTACTATAATGTTTGATTATTCCAAGATTTTGTTATAATAAGCGTTCAAAAAAAAAAAAAAAATAGTGTGAAATGTTCCCCGCAAAACACGCGAACGGAGGAATAGGCAATCTAACCGCATTTTGATAAATCAATCATGATAACTTTTTTTTCTCTTATTATTACTAGCAGGTGACACACTTTCAATGTATATCAACATAAGTGAAATAAAAAATATCTAACTGCTATAAAAATTTATTTTTTTGATACAAATTAAAAGATTCGCATAGTGATAATGGACGACTCATGTCTTCATTGAATATGCAGAAAATAAAAAAAAAAGAAAAAAATTCTATAAAGGGCAAAAGATTTTAGAAATTTGCTTTGTGTAATTCTAGAAATGATTGATATGTGAACTATCAATTGATGGTTTTAAATAAACAGGTAGTGATAGTAAATTTAGGCCCATTTAGTTATGGGCTGGGCTTCAACAAGTTTCAAACTGCTTAAAGTGGCCCAAGTAATAAGAAAGAAGTCACAAATGAAATGTCTTTTCATTTTTTCACTTAAATCATAACATCATACACTTCTTCACAACGCTTGATAATTTTTAAGAGAAGAAAAACTAGCAAATAGCAAGATTTTAATGGAATTGGCTTTTGTGTTTGGAAATATGGTACGGAAACGAAGGGAAATATATGGTTGGTAAAACAAAAGGAAGGTGAATAGAAATAAAGTGAGTTTTGATAAAATTATTATTTATATATTTTTGTTCCTTAAAAACCGTTTCGAAGTGTGAAAAGTGTTTTTAGTAAATTACCTATTTTTATCCAAATTCAAGTGAAAAGAATTAAGTTATGAAGATAAAATATCTCCAGCTACTCATTTTTAAGTTATCATTACCACGCTTGATGTGATGTGTCAAGACTAATTGATGCAGTGCAGTAGATGGCAATTGAAGTATGTGGAAACATGGCATGAGACGAAACAAAAAAAGAAGAAAAGGCTTCAAGGAATAAAATTGGAAGGACAGAAGGATGGATAGTTGACCTTTGGCTATAAGCTAGCTCTACACTGTCGGTTTCGGAGGGCAACGCCGCCGGCCTTCATGCCGGCATAGGATGTTTCCTTTTAGTTTTCATTGTTTCGATTTTCTTGTTTCAATCAAAGGCTGCTAGCTTATATTTAGGCTGCCAGCTTAGGTATAGTCGAAAGTTTGATTAGTTATTTTATGTTTTAGGGTTTTTATGTAAGGCTATATATAGTCCTTAGCTTTGTTTTGAGAAGATAGTTTTGGAATATTGTTGAATGAAATTATTTGAGAGTGGTTTCTCTCTTTATCCCAAATTTCAGATCTTTGAGTGAGGTCTTGTTATTTGATGCCAATTTCTAGGTATTCTGTGAATCAATAGGCTTTGAAGATCACAATCCGATATTCGTGCGCGAATTAATAATTTGCGATAAATGCTAAATCAGTCATTCACTTCTACGTTGCGTCACTAATGGTTACATTTGGCTTAATTTCAATGATGATATGAACGAGCCTATGTGGGTCAATCCGTTTTGTCCCGTTTTGGCCCGCATGTGTTAATAAGCCAACTCACTTTAATCAGTGTTACAATGCATGTCAAAAATATTTACTCAATCTGCTTGTGTAGGTTGGTGGATTAAATAAGTTGACTTGCAAAGCCACTTAGGTTTTCTTTTTCTTTTTATAATTTTGTTTTTATGAAAATTTAATATTGTTACATAATGATACCATAACTATATGTTAATTTTTAATTAAAAATATAAAAATTTCTTATTTGCGTACTTATTTTCACAATTTACCCAAAGGTATATGTCTTAATTGCATTTAAATAATTGAATACTTAAACATATAATTTAAAAGATCATATATTTATAAAATATTATATATACTTTTTGTTTTAAAAAGTTTTTTATTGATCATATGATGTTCAATGATGCTCTTATTCTTCTTTTCTACAAATGCAGTAGATGATCTTCTCGTGGAATGTCATCAGATGATAAAAAGAGATTCTAAGCATTAATATTTTACTGGTGCAATCCACCGCTTCTGTATTTTGATTTATTTTTTTAGTAAAAATATTTATTTTTTATTTATATTTATTTAAAAATGATTAAAATAAAATAATAAAACGACTAAGAAAAGATGCAGACCTAACCCATCTCTATCCCTAATTAGTACAATAGTCGAAAGCATCAGGTCCGACTATTCATTACTTAAGACTGAATCGAATCTGCCCGATGATCATTCTTGTTGAAAAACGTTGTCTTCAAGGAAACAACGAAAATTTCGAGATCCCGACTAAAGATTTTATAAGCCCAAAGCTTTCTATTTCGTGATTCATTGGGAATACGAGGAAAGCATTGAATTATTTTTATCACTCAATATAGATGCGACTGTCATCTTAGCTCGAAATTGTGTATCTTTCCATAATAGAGGACCAAATTCATATTACCTGAGCGAAGACATTTTTCATCAAGAAGTACACTATTGTCATAAGTAACATATAAAATTATGGTGAATTTTTGTCTGAGCTGATTGCAAATCTACCCTCCTAAATTATTCTTAGGAGCATAATGATTCTTTAAATTTTCAAAATGCGATTTTATCTCTTGATGGTTTTTGAAAATATGTAAATAACTCCAATACAGTGCCAAAACCCTAAAATTATACTTAAAACAACCATCAATAGTGATAATTTTGGACAATTTAACTGATATTGAGTCAAGTTAAAATGATATAGTATTGAGATCAATATTTATTTTAATCGAATTTTTAGAGTTCGAGCTCAACTCAAAAAATTTTAGCCTCAAGCTTGATTTAAAGTCATATCCGAAGAGCTTGAGTTTTCAAAGAGTCCAAACTTAACTTAATTAATTAGGTTGATTTTAGGATCCAATATGTATAAAAAGGGGAAAAAAAGTATCTTCTAACATGAAAGAATAGTTGAAATTCAATTTTGATTCAAACTCAATTAACATTAAACTTGATTTAAACTACACCCCCACCTATGCAAATTTCTTGGAGTTTTAAAAATTCTATTCACACCAAAATAACAGTTTAATGACTTGTTTACTTAGAATATAACACCACTATATGGTTATTTTATAATAAATTAAAAGTTACTTAAGCTCACTTATAGATATTTATTAAACATGAATTATGATATATACGTCATATATGTAACATATATATATATATATATTTCACAACCCAAATATATAACATATTGATTATATATACATTTATATAAACATGTAATCTATTTATTCATAATATATATATATATATATATATAACATACACAGATTATGTATTTGTAATATGTAGATTATGTGTATATATTTTTTAAAAATTTGTTATACATGTTATATGATATATATAACACATATACTATGTTAATTACATACGTATCAATATAATATATGTTACATATGCTTCAAATTTATATATGGTATAAATTTCTGGTATATATGTTATCTATATATATGTATATTATGATATATATATATATATATGTATTTATATTATATGCATCACATAATTCATATTTTATATACGCTTTGGAAAATATATATGAAATCGCATAACCTATAAAATTTATAAATGTTATATATATAATTTATAGTTTGATATAGATATATAACATAATATATATTGGAGCATGCATGCATACAAATAATTTATTCATTTTATGTAACAAATGAATATAGCAAATATATACATAAGTATGTATAGATATGTTACAAACACATATATTATAAATATTTGTTATATGTGTTATGTGATATATATATATATATATATAGATTATGGTATATATTATATGATTTACGCTACGAATCATTAATTTTGTATATAATCTACAAGTTATATATATGTATTTATATAATATGCATAATCTATAAATTTTATGTGAATAATCTATAGTTTAATATAGATATATAATATATAGTTTGATATAGACATAAATGTTATATTGATATATATTTATATTTTTTACACACACACACGTCTAACATATAAATAATATACTTATGACTCATAAAGTAATTCATACTTTATATATCCTCTGTATGTTATATTTTATGCATTATATACAATTTACATTCTTAATAAATCCTTTATGTATAGGGGTGTTTGGTTTATATAAATTCGTGGGATTGGATTGAACAAAAATCTTAATTTGATAGCTGGTTGTTGTTATGGGCTTTAGCATTAGATAACAGATTTTAAGAGTACTAGACAAATGTTATGAAAAATAATACCCTATGAGGGATGGGACAAATCCTCTCATCACTGAACAACCTAAATCTTATATAACAATCTTTTATTGTACTTGTGTATTCCAAATAATGAACAACACAAAAATCATTAGCTAGTATTGTGCATACCTGCACAGTATAAGTAAATTGTGCTGTCCAGTATTTCTTATATCATGCTGTGCAATTGCTCTTGTTATGTCTAATTTTTTATAACTAAATGCTATCATAGTTTATATTTTAATATAAATACTTCTATTATATGTTATATGTATAATCTTTATATGACACGTAGATTATACATTTACAACTTATAAATTTCATAGAATGTGTGATTTATATATACATATATCTATTATAGTGCATGTTATATGATCTATATATGTTGTTTATATATATGTATGTAAGTTATACATAAATAGCAAATAAACTAAAGTACATTAATCTATATATTACATATGTTTTCTTGTATAACTAGTTTTGTCAATTTGTGATAAACCTAGAGGAAACAATAACAAATAAAAAGGATCCAAGGTAATGGGGTTGTTAGAATTCAATGATAAGCAGTCTCTTCTCTGTTTGCAAGCAAATAAAAAGGATCCAAGGTGATGGTAAAAATAATCACAAAAATTTAATTGAGTATTAAATTGATTATTTCAAAGCTCAAGTACCATATTGAATTTTCATATAAAGTTAAGGTATTAAATTTAAGAATTATCCTAAATTTTATTTATTTAAACATAATAGGAGATGTAAAATTTGATTGCTTGAATTAGAAAATAAACTATTATGATAAGCCTGTGTACACACTTCAATAACTACAAGTAACTAAGCATTTTTAGGAAAAAAAAAAAGATTTCACATATACCATTATTATTGACTATCTGACACTTTATTATCGAAACAAGGAATGCAACTAGGCAAATTCTTATGGGGTAGTCGATCCTCTAATTCAATAAATACCTGAGTTTTGGAATCTTTTACAAAACCTTGTAGAATTTAGGGTTCGGTTTTTGATTGAGTATAGGATCCATTGAGAACTTGAACCCATTAGGAAATTAAAAAAAAAAAAAGAAATTGCACACATTAAGAATTATGCAAATGCATTCCCCCTTTAAATTCATATTAAGAGGATGCTAAGCATGATTCCCTTGATGGTGCCTATCTCCACACATATTTATAAATTAATTTTCAATTAGTGATATTAATTCATTTAATTCTATATGACACACACATTCACATCATGGTAAATAGATTGTAGCAAACACATTGCTTTATTTTGTTTTTTCTCTTTTCTTTTTCTGTAAAGAGCATGTCAAGAAAGTTGTGATTGAATATATTGAAAAGAAGATATTTATAGGATTATGCAACAATAAAAAAGGAAAAAAGAAAAAAAAAAGAAAAGAGGCATGTTTTGTTTTGAGATAAGTTGCATTTTACATAAAACTTTTATCATGATTATCGGGTGTAGGTTCGAGTACCCTATAGGGTTTAACGGACAAGTTTCACATTTAGGATGAATAACCTTATAGGGCTTAAGATGGGCTTCGAGAGACCTTATAGGGAAATAAGACGGATTTTTGCTTAGTAAAGCTCATCCCAAACCCATCCTGGTTGCATCTTGTAGATATAGAGTTCTTCTTGGGATGGTTACACATATGTCACATGGATGTTGCACCTTAGATGACTTTAGAGTATTGATACGAGATGACAATAATGAAGAAATGACTTAGAGAATAGCAAGGAGGAACATATAAGCTCATTGTCTCAACAAAAAACAAAAAATTAAAAATCTCGATGTCTCTAATGCACAAGTGATTGATAAAGGGAACTTGAGTAGACTTTACGTGTCAATCTTGCAGTTATTTAGCAATTGGAGTGAAAATTGTTTGACTTGCCTGTTCAATCCTTGAGAGTGGAGCTTCGTCTATGAAATATTGTTTGTCTTCTCTTTTCAAAAATTAAAAATGAGGAGGAGTGCTAAATATTTATTTACACTTTGCCTAGATAATAACCGTTATATCATCTCAGTGATTAACAAATGAGATAGAGCAAGACTCGTTTCATGCTTATCTTCTCAAGTTATCCCAATAAAGGAATTGGCTCACTACACCTTGTTACTCATCCCATAAGCCAAGCCTAAATAAATATTAATATAATAAAATATATTTTTAAGCCTCTTTACACATCCATAATCAAAACCGTTAAAAAGTAAATGCACTTGAGATTTGATCTCATTGTCATTTATCGCATAATTCCAAGTTGATGCTAGTTTTGTAATTTTAATACTAGGAAAATGTCAAATTTGGTACTTGAAATTTTTATGAAAATTCAATTTGGTGCCTGAAATTTAAAGTGGTCAATTTAATACTTTAAACATTTTGTGAATATTTTTATGACCTTAACGTAATTTTTCTTATTTTTGACATGGAAGAGACAATCTATTGACATTAGACAAAAGGTAGTAAAAATTCAATGATAGGTTGTCTCTTTTATATCATAAAACAGAGCAAATAGTGTTATGGAAGTAGTAAACATAGTCAAGAAAAATTTAATTATGTATTAAATTAAATACTTTTAAGTTCTTAGTACCAAATTGAGTTTTCATGCAATATTTAGGTATCAAATTTGATGCTCTTACAATGAAATCCATATGAATATTGAAACATACTACTTATTCACTTTACATGAATAGTTATTCATTGTTTTCTCATTCTATCTATAGCTGCTATTATGGTGTTTACTTAAAGAGAATGATATTTCATAATAAATTACTATTATGTATAATGATGAATAGAAATTTATGTCCCCACACCCATGAATTGTCATTCAATGGTTTATTTTCCAATTTTGTCATACCTCATTTTTTGAAATATTACTTGTACAAGTATTTTCTCTCTATAATAGAGACAAAGTGGTATTATAGATATTTTATCTTGACTCCAATAAGTATTTATTTTATTTTTTACACCAAGTTAATATTATAATAGTCATTACAATTCTATTACATTTCTATTGAATTGGAGTTCATTTTCCTCCCTATTCCTTTCAAACAAGTTGATAATTTTTTACTTTGGTGCTTTCATTTATTAGGTTTTAATTTTGGGATGATCTCAAAATTTAGGTTTTTTTTTTTTTTTTTGTACCTTATTATTATTATTGAACACAAAGTAAATTGTAACAATCAATGTCCTTGAGAATCGAGTTTTCACTCTTTAAGCTTGCCAATCTGCTTCTCATAAATTATATCTATAGTCTTTACCGAATGAGTGTTTGCTATAGTATCTACGATCTTTATTGTCTATACCAGTACTCTTCAATTAATAACAGGGTTTTTTTTTTTTTTTCACGGAATTTTTATGA
Source organism: Combretum micranthum (assembly GCA_024138025.1). NCBI lineage: Eukaryota > Viridiplantae > Streptophyta > Magnoliopsida > Myrtales > Combretaceae > Combretum > Combretum micranthum. Next base: position 544,878 of record JAMXBD010000188.1, on the reverse strand, counting down.
CAATGGCAATGTGATAAATAAAAATTGGATTATGCAAGATATATATAACAGTGTTAAAACTGGGATGTAAATTTTGACAGGTAAAAATTGCACATAGCAATTTTCCAGGCCGAATGAAGGCCCAATGCCATACATCCACTTATGAAAGCCCAAAACTATGGGAGTTAGGATCCGTTGGGCCCATCATGATATGAGAATGATTCATGCACCTTTGTCCTTTACACGGAGAATTACTAAACAAAACTAATTCAGTAAGTACTATGAATTTAGTTGTCAGGCCATACACCCAGACCACCATTGAAAACAATATTAGAAAACATTTCAAAGCATGTTTTACTATAATGTTTGATTATTCTAAGATTTGGTTATAATAACAGATAAACAAAAGTGTGAAACGTGACGTTCCCCGCAAAACACGAGAACGAAGGAATAGGCAATCTAACTACATTTTGATAAATCAATCATGATAATTGTTTTTTTTCCCCCTTATTATTACTAGAGGGTGACACACCCCCATTGCATATGTGAAAATATAAAATATCTGATTTTTATACAAGTTAATGTTATAAATAGTATCTAAATTTTGACAAAATATGTAATTAAGTACTTAAACTTTAAAATTGGTCAATTTAATACCTAAACTTTGAAATTGATCAATTTAGTATTTGAAAAAAAACATTTTTTGCACACTATTAGTACATCTATTAAGTTCTTTTAAATATTAAATGGGTCAATGTCGTAGTTTTTCATGAATTAAATTGATCAATTTAAAAGTTTAGGTATTAAATTGATCATTTTCAAAATTTAGATATCTAATTGTATATTTTACTAAAATTGATGTACCATTGGTGGCATTATCCCTTTTTATAATATATACAATAAATAGAAACCCTAATGGCACGTAGGATTGGGTCGGAATGGAATCGCGATTCCAACTTTCATTCTCTTTCCTAATGTTTTGAAAGCATTTAAAAGCCGGAGTCGCGATTCCTTGGAATCGATAATTCGGACTTTGAAGCAAAGGTAGAATTGCGATTCCATTCTACCTTTATTAATTATATGCACTGTAATGACTTTTTTATCCTATCATGTATTTTATATTTTGTATTTAATACTAAAGACATTCCCAGTAATTACACCTTTTAGCCATTCCATTTTATTCCAAATTATTCATGTGTATCAAACATGATATAAAATGAGAAGCAGTTACTATGAAGAAGTAAGGAGAGAGAGAGAGTGGAGTAAAGAAGAGAGAAAGAGTGCGGTAAATATATTAATATGAAAAAAAGGGAATAAATAATTGACATACTATAAATTTTATTTATTTTTACATGAATTAAAATATTGGAGATAACTCATGTCTTAGTTGACTATGCATAAAAGAAAAAAAATCTATGAGGGGCATACGATTTTAGTAATTTCCTTTGTGTAATTCTAGAAATGATTAATAGGTGAACTATCTAATAAGCCCAGTTAATGGGTTTAAATAAACAGGTAGTGATAGCAAATTTAGGCCCATTTAGTTATGGGCTGGGCTTAAACAAGTTTTAAACTGCTCAAAGTGGCCCAAGTAATAAAAGAAGTCACGTTCGCCCCCGAAGAAAAAAAAAAAAAAAAAATGAAAGAAGTCACAAATGAAATAAGTCTTTTCATTTTTTTGACTTAAATCCTTATATCTTACGCTTCTGCACAATGCTTGATAATTTTTAAGACGAGAAACTAGCAAACAGGAAGATTTTAGAGTGGCTTTGTGTTTGGAAATATGGTACGGCAACGAGGGGAACTATATTTAATGTTATTACATAATGATACTATAAGTATATGTTAATTTTTAATTAAAAATATAAAATTTCTTATTTGCACACTTATTTTCATAATTTCCCTAAAGATACTTGTCTTAATTGCACTTAAATAATTGAATACCTAAACATATAATTTAAAAGATGATATATTATAAACATATTATATATACTTTTCGACTCAAAAAGTTATTTTATTGATCATATGATGTTTAATGATGCTCTTATTGTTCTTTTCTGCAAACACAGTAGATGTTTATCTTCATGGAATTTCATCAGATGATAAAAAAAGATTTAAGTATTAATATTGCACTGGTGCAACCCACCGACCTCTCCTCATATCTGATTTATTTGATCTATTTTATTTTATTAATAAATTTTTTTATTTATTCTTTATATTTATTTTTTTTGTAAATATCTATTTTAAAATGATTAAAAAAAGATGCAGACCTAACCCATCTATATCCCTAATTAATACAATAGTTGAAAGCATCAGCCCGACTATTCATTACTTAAGACTGAATCGAATCTGCCCGATGATCATTCTTGTCGAAAAACGTTGTCTTCAAGGAAACAACGAAAATTTCGAGATCCCTACTAAAGATTTTATAAGCCAAAAGCTTTCCATTTCGCGATTCATTGGGAATAGAATACAAGGAAAGCATTGAATTATTTTTATCAATCAATATATATACGACTGTCATCTTAGCTCGAAATTGTGTATCTTTCCATAATAGAGGACCAAATTCATATTACCTGAATGAAGACATTTTTCATCAAGAAGTACACTATTGTCATAAGTAACATATAAAATTATGGTGAATTTTGTCTGAGCTGATTGCAAATCTACCCTCCTAAATTATTCTTAGGAGCATAATGATTCTTTAAATTTTCAAAATGTGATTTTATCTCTTGATGGTTTTTGAAAATATGTAAATAACTCCAATACATTGCCAAAACCCTAAAATTATACTTAAAACAACCATCAATAGTGATAATTTTGGACATTTTAACTGATATTGAGTCAAGTTAAAATGATATAGTATTGAGCTCAATATTTATTTTAATCAATTTTTAGAGTTCGAACTCCACTCAAAAAATTTTAGGTGAAGCTTGATTTAAAGTCATACTCAAGAGCTTGAGCTTGCAAAGAGTCCAAACTTGACTTAATTAATTAGGTTGATTTTAGGATCCAATATGTATGAAAAAGGAAAAAAAAAAAAAAAAGTATCTTCTAGCATGAAAGAACAGTTGAAATTCAATTTTGATTCAAACTTAATTAACATTTAAACTTGATTTAAACTACACCCCCACCTATGCAAATTTCTTGGAGTTTTAAAAATTCTATTCACACCAAAATAATAGTTTAATAACTTGTTTAGTTAGAATATAACACCACTATATGGTTATTTTATAATAAATTAAAAGTTACTTAAGCTCACTTATAGATATTTATTGAATATGTATTATGATATAAACATCATATAGTAACATATATATATATATATATATATTTCACAACCCAAATATATATAACATATTGATTATATATACATTTATATAAACATGTAATCTATTTATTCATAATATATATATATATATATATATATAAAACATACACAGATTATGTATTTGTAATATGTAGATTATGTGTATATATTTTTTAAAAATTTGTTATACATGTTATATGATATATAACACATATACTATGTTAATTACATACATATCAATATAATATATGTTATATATGCTTCAAATTTTTATATATGTTATAAATTTCTATTATATATGTTATCTAATATATATATGTGTATTAAGATATATATATATTTATATTATATGCATCATATATAATTCATATTTTATATATGCTTTGGAAATCATATTATGTAATCGCATAACCTATACAATTTATAAATGTTATATATATAATTTATAGTTTGATATAGATCAATATAATATATGTTATTTAAATAATCTATACATTAATATAAATTATATAATATATATTAGAGCATGCATGCATACAAATAATTTATTCATTTTATGTAACAAATGAATTATAGCAAATATATATACATATGTATGTATAGATATGTTACATACACATATATTATAAATATTTGTTATATGTGTTATGTGATATATATGTATATATAGATTATGGTATATATTTATATGATTTACGCTACAAATCATTTATATTTTGTATATAATCTACAAGTTATATATATGTATTTATATAATATGCATAATCTATAAATTTTATGTGAATAATCTATAGTTTAATATAGATATATAATATATAGTTTGATATAGACATAAAATGTTATATTGATAAATATTTATATTTTTTACACACACACATATAACATATAAATTATATACTTATGACTTATAAAGTAATTCATACTGTATATATCCTCTGTATGTTATATTATATGCATTATATACCAACTGTCACGGTCCTAGACTTTTCGCTAGCACAAGTAGACCGTGCGGTGCTTACTGTCCTACCCGAGTAGTAGTAAGCAAGCCTAACGCAGCAATAATCAATTAGCGATCAATATCAATATCTGTAAGCAACAAACGTAGGCAACAGTAAGTAACTAGCAACAAGTAAAAAGACGCGGGCAAGAATCGATCTGAAAATGAATCACACTTTATTAATCTCATGTACAGGCAACAGTAAAGTGTGTGTGGGGTTACATTCTTAATAAATCCTTTATGTATAGGGGTGTTTGGTTATATAAATTCGTGGGATTGGATTAAACAAAAATCTTAATTTGGTACTGGTTGTTCTTATGGGCTTTAGCATTAGATAACAATTTTAAGAGTACTAGACAAATGTTATGAAAAATAATACCCTATGAGGGATGGGACAAATCCTCTCATCACTGAAGAACCTAAATCTTATATAACAATCTTTTATTGTACTTGTGTACACCAAATAATGAATAACACAAAAATCATTAGCTAGTATTGTGCATACCTACGCAGTACAAGTAAATTGTGTTGTCTAGTATTTCTTATATCATGTTGTGCAATTGCTCTTGTTATGTCTAATTTTTATAACTAAATGCTATCATAGTTTATATTTTAATATAAATACTTCTATTATATGTTATATGTATAATCTTTATATGATACGTACATAGAATGTGCGATTTATATACATATATCTATTATAGTGCATGTTATATGATCTATATATGTTGTTTATATATATGTATGTATGTTATACATAAATAGCAAATAAACTAAAGTACATTAATCTATATATTACATATGTTTCTTGTATAACTAGTTTTGTCAATTTGTGATAAAATAGTCACATTATTCAATTTTTTATTGTCACCGTAGGGGAAATAATAACAAAGAAAGTACCACCTTATAAGTGGGTTTAAATATTTCCTCCATAGAGCGAATAATTTCTAGGAATGAAAATTTAAAGTTCTGTAAGCAAAAAAACAATAGTGTATTCAAAGAATAAAATATTATATTCCCCTTTACTAACTCCAAGTCAATGGGTTGGAAGAGATGCAATTGTAATTTTGCTTTTTTATTTGATGTTTTAGTTGCATTTTAGAAAATTAGCTTCTTTCTTATGGTGTGATTTACATCTTATTTACAATATCTATCATAACAAAGAAAACTATGAAAATTTAATTAATATCATACTTCAATTTCAACACCCACATGAGGATAAATGTGCATCAAGAGGAAAAGAACTTTTCATTATAGGATGACTGGAATTTGATTTACAATATCTATCAAAATGGAGAAAATTCTTAAAATTTACTTAATATCATATTTTAATTTCAGTACTTACTTGGCTACTTCAACATAAATGTGCATCTAGAGGAACTAAGAGCATCTCATGGAATTTTGATTTGACAAAAATTTCTAGTAGGATAATTTACATACATACCATATCTAACATTTTACCCTTCGTTGTCCATTTTTTATTACATGATCCTAGTATTGTCAAAAGACATAATTGTTGATTACATTGTAAACTTGCATATTTTGTGAAATACTTATGTAAACAGAAGGTTTGTTTTAGTGATTTTCACTTAACCTTAGATTTCCAACAACATACCACTTGCTTCAAACATAAGGACAATATAAGTGACACTAACTATTAAAACTTTCGTCAAGAGTAATACTATTTTGAGTTACATCAGTCATCACAAGAAAATTTCTTGATTATGACTCCATTTCACTTAATGCATTGGTTATTTCATAATTGATGCCATCAACCATATTATTTCTTCTTGTATTTAACGTTAAAGTAAAGTACCTACTTATTAAGCTTATACCATATATTGTAATTGCCTAGTAATTGGAACTCATTATAAATAGTAAGACTTACAACAAATATCACCAACCTAAAACTCAATATTTTCCATGGACTCCTTCCTTTCTCCACTTAAGTCTGCTACCCCACCTCCATCCCTAGATTATGCCCCATCAGGGCACTGCATTTTTGCCTCGTTTTGTCGAAGGGAACCAACTTCAAGCTTGAATAACACCACTTGGATAGAGTACTTTGATCCAAAAGCCAATACATGGAGCCATGTTGGCTTATGTTCTAGCTTAATGGGAGAACACGTTTTAAAGGGATTTTCATTAGTATCACTTGGAGGCTTATATATGATCGGAGGTAGGCGTTGCCAAAAAGAGATGGTGCATGTATCTGATGAACTAGCAGATTTAATAGACATGGATATCGAAATATTATCATCGGTTTATCGATATGATGTTAAGACTGAGCAATGGTTTGAATGTGCACGATCAATTACACCACGTTCTGATTTTGCATGTATGGTGTATGATAATAAAATTTATGTTGCTGGTGGGAAATTAGGCCCATCTAGTGCTAGGGGAATTGCATCTGCTGAAGTATATGACCCAAACACAAACCAATGGACTCAATTACCTAGCATGAACACTTCAAGATACAAATGTGTAGGAGTCGTGTGCAGGACAAGATTCATGTAGTTGGTGGATTTGCTCAGAGATTGGATTTGGATAAACCCCTTCCATTCATGATGGAGAGGAGCTCGGCTGATGTATATGACCCGAAAACTGGGACTTGGGAGCTAATGGCTAAAATGTGGCAATTAGATATCCCTCCTAACCAAATTGTAGAAGTGGATGGGAGGCTTTTTAGTTCAGGGGATTGCCTACAAGCATGGAAAGGTCACATTGATGTCTATGATGCTAAAGAAAACATTTGGAAAGAAGTTGAAAGATCCTGTTTAAGGACATTATCTAGCCTTATTTCCACATCGGATGTCAAACAATTGTACCTTACTATGGCACCAATTGGTACTTATCTATATTTCCTTTCAGGTTATCGAATTGAGGGGAATTGGCACGAACAATTTCCATGGTTTGCATATTTGACACAACGGCAGGAGTTGATAAGTGGAGGAACTTTGAGCCTGTGGAAGAGGTCGTTGAGAAAGAGCTTTGTAGCCATTGTTGTGTTGTTCAATTATTGTAAGGTTATCAAAGTATCTAAAAAAACATAATAGCTTGCTAAGTTAAGTTAGTTTTTATCTTGTAATGTATATGGCATTACATATTTGCTTTTTTTTTTTTTATGTTCTATTCTTGTGGTGGCCAAACAATCAAAATTTTTCTAGATTATGCAAACCTATAAAATTTACCTTAAATATATTTTAGTCGAAATATAAGTAGGTAGCATTTGAATTCTCTCCATTTCCTCTATTTAAGCCTCTAAGATGCTCAACATGAATTATTGATAACAAAAGGTCTAGATTAACTCTTTTTTATTACGCTCTTAAAAACCTATGATATTTTCTAGCCTCTCTATATCTGCTCAATCTCCAAAAATTTACAAATTTCAAACCTGTGGAAATGTCAAGAAATGCAGAAATCTCCATTGATGCATTTACGAAGGAAATAGAATAAAATGTGTAAATGTGTAAGTGTTATTAATATTAGAGAGATTTTGTACAGATCTATATAGAACAACTCTAACAGAAAAACAGAACAAATCTAACTAACTGTCTAAGAGAACTAATAGGAACAAGACACGTGGCACAATAATAAATAAAACTATCTATACTTTCACAAAACCTTAATCTCATATTTCTCCAAAAATCATAAATTTATCTAATGTATAATTTTTTTTTTAAAGAGACAATGTATTAGTCTATCTGTCATATATATATATATATATATATAGACATAGACATATATTATAAATATTTATTATATGTGAAATAATTTACATGCTACACACATATGTATAAATGAACTTTATGTAAGTATAAAGAGTATATAATAAAATACCTTACCAAATTTGAAATCTGATCACAAAATAAATTGTACTACTAATGTTCTTTTTATACAATAATCGAATCTAGATTAGATTTTATAAAAATATTGTTTTAATTAGTTAAAGGATAAATCTTGTTAGAATTTTGTATTAAACAATCTTAATCAAGTCAAGTTTAAGTTTAAAGTTATAACTTTGATGAAGTTCTGGTTGTGCTCGAGCTTAAAGTTAGTACCATGCTATCCAAGCTCATCTTACTACACAAATAACACTACAACTGTTAAAGGTGTAAGGGAATTGAATAGAAATGATACACTAGTTTAAGGTTGACCCAAGATATAAAAAGTCGATCTTGATTTGAAATAGCAAACAAATAGCTCAAACTTGACTTCGTTAAACTCATCTAGGCTCAATTTATCAGAAAATTAATTATTTCTAATTGAAATAATATTAAAGATTTAAACTTGATTTGAATCCAACTTGGACTCAATTAAAGTCACTGGCTATTCAAGATAAATATTATGGAGCGCCATCAACTATTAGCAAGTAGTATTTATCATTATGATGTTTATCTTGTCAAGCTTGAAAAAAATTTAAACTTGGTTTGAGTTCAGTTATACTTGTGAAGAATATTGTAAATGAGCCACTTTATTAATATGCATGTCTTGTTATCATTAGTCCACTTTTATAGCAGTTTGTTATAGTTATTCAGTTGTAGTATTGTATTAATATAACTTAACATTTTCATTCTTTTATAACTCTTTATATCAAAACACATAATATACATTTCAATTATTGTTCTTTTCCTATTCAAGTTCTTCAACAATGTACAACACAAACTACAATTAGGTTTCAATTTAGAATTTCACATGGTATTAGACCTTCTAAGGTATAGTTTTTTGTTGATTTCTTTCTCTCAACTCATGTTGATATCTTTCCTAATTCAATATGGAGATTTGGGGTCTGATTGGATGGTCATTTTTCATTTGTATCTATATTTGTATCGAAACGATATGTGTAAATATGTCCAATTTAAATATATATTTTTATCTATATTTGATCTATTTAATCTTTTCATAGGATCGCCAAATTTTTTTTATATGTATCTATTTTTTGATAAATTATTTGTTAGAAAAAAACTTGAAAAAAGTATCTGTACCTACCAAAAAAAGCGGGCAAAACAAACCATTGATCTAATCGTAGTCGTAATACTTTGGTCAAGTAATCATTTACTAACTCGCTTTGCATTTCTGCATCAAATAGTCTTGGCATGTCCATTGGAAATATAATCTATAATGGAAACAATTATGTTGGAGTATATCTATTAAGATAAGATTGGGAGTGAAACTCAGGTTTATTGACGAAACTATTGCTAAATCTAATGGTAATTCTTAGAATTAATTACATGGTTTACTGTAGCATTTTGAATTCAATGACGCCTAATTTGTTTCAAAACTTTGTATACACTTGATCTCTTTAGAGTTGTGAACAATAATAACAAAGTCACATGGTATTGCAAACGAACCTTTAATTTTTTAATCGTAACACAAAATTTACAATTTGACACAAAATAATTAGAGCTTATTAGTCTATTACATTTTACTTAAGAGATGTTAGCAATCATAAGAGTTAAATGCTTATTCGATATATAGTTGTTGTAGGATAGACTATTTCACTTATGCTTTAAGAGAAGGATTTTAGAGTATGAATGTAAGAGTAAATTAATGCAGATTCTAATGAGGTTAGATGAAGTGATTGAAGGATTTCATAATAAAATTCTTTCAGTGGATCCTTTTCCAATCAAAATAAAGCCTTTTTATTTAGTGCAACAAGTTGAAAAGAAAAGGCAAGTAACTTCATATTTATCTTTAGATTTGATTTTTTCAACTTTTGCTATAAATAGATGAGAAAATAGTAGAACGGTCGTGAATAAAAGGTATGTGAAGAGAAAATTTTTTGTAATCACTATCGAAATGAATGGCATAACAAGGAGAGTTGTTTGTAGATTGTTAGGTATCATGAATGGTATAAAGGGAAAAAAAATGTTAAAGGCAAGGGTGTAGCCTTAGGGTTAGGAAAAATAGCTTTAATTATGACATGTTAGTCGAAAATTGTTTTGGATACTCCATTTGATCATGTACCAATGAATTCAAACAAATTACAAAGTGTGCCTAGTTTTTAATCCGTTTTACCATTTATCCTATCATGTTGTGTTTGTCTTGCTTCTATAGGTCCTTTTAGAGTGAGTTTTAGCTTGTGTACTACTACAAAGGCAAGATAGTAAGTATGACATGATTATAGACTGCTACCGAGACCCGTAGACCATGAAAAATGGTATCAGAGCCTAGGTTATTCTAATAGGAATTGTTATGACACAATTGGAAAAGTTTATCTAGAAGATGGATAGCATAGAGCAGAGTACAAAAACATCATGCAGCGTGTCTTGACACTTTAGTGGCACTTACTATAAAAAGTATCAAATCTTGAGACAACAAGCTAAAAAACTAATGCAAAAGTGAACGAGTTGGCTGAAGATTCATGGGTTATAATATGCATGCCAGAGGGGAGTGTGTGTAATAGATGAAGGTATGACTAGAGCAGTTGCGAATACTCTCACCCAAGCTCCTACATATGTTGCCTATCCAAAAGTGCAAGAGATAAAGTCATTCACTACCGTTAGGGATATGCTAAAGTATCAAGGAATTTCATCTTCAATATGGAACAATACTATGCAGATATTGGGTAGACCGATGAAAGAATAAAGGTCTCCATGCTAGCAACATTGCTAGCAGTTGGTGCCAAGCTGTAGTAGTTCACCAAACATGATTAGATCCAAAATGGAGCCCCATATGTTAATACATGAGAAGAGTTGAAAGTTGAGTTGCAACCCAATTCTTTTTAGAGAAGGTGGAATACGATTCTAGGAAGAAGTTACATAAGCTTTAATAGGATGGTGGCATTTGGAAGTATTTTAGAGAATTCTTAGCACTTATGCTTAGGATCAAAAGTGAGCAAAGATGATAAAATTTTCTATTTCTTGGATGAAATGAAGCCTTATGCTAGGAATTAGTTATAGAGGTAGCACGTGGCGAACTTGGCTTAAGCGTAGACAACAACAAAACACTTGACAGAGTACACCAACAATAACAAAGGGAGTACTATGTCATTAGGACACAAGGTTGAAAAGTTTGGCAAGTAGGGCAAACCCAAGAGTAGGGTGGTCCTAAGTTCTAGCAATAGCAGTGTTAGACAGAGTTAAAAGAAGTCTTATGGCTCTTAACAAACAGTACAGAGTGGGACATCTAGTAGTATCAACAAGCTTATATTCTCCTTCTTCTTATACAATAGGCCACATAAGGTAGCATAGTGTCCTCAAAAGAGCCACATTGAATTCAATGGAAAAGAGGGCTGGCTCGTCACCCGGTATACAAATAAATGACAATGTGAAAGATGATGAACACTGCACAAGTACTCTAGGAGAACGAAACCTTTCATCCCATGACAAGTGGTATTAGAGTTGATGTTTCAGCCTTGTTGAGCTGCATAAATGCTACCCATTTTACTTAATGTGTGGGTAGCTCTTATTGCCAAATTGGCTCGTTTGGATGAAGTTTGAGGTGAGGAGTGACCATAAGAGGAGGACATCATTACTAAAGGGATTGCTATCTTGCTTATTACGGTTGAAATAGGAATCTACCCAAATATATATAAATGTACTACAATGAGAAAACCTTTTTGTTAAGAAACTCATCAAGAGGTGATTTTAGATGATAAAGGAATGGGTAAGAACAGGAGAAAGCTTATGGAAGCTTGAAGTCCTGGTGGATGACCTTAGGCGGAGTTAACAATAGGTGGAATAGGGTTGATGATCTTATGGATGTAAGTAGTGGTAGGAGATTTGCCCATTTGGTGAGGTCATTTTGAACTTAGGTGGAGGAGAATGTCATGGTCCAAGTGTTTATGAGCAAGCAGGAGTGTTTAACATAGGCATGTAATGTTGCAAGTGGCATCAGCAAGGTAAGTTGTTTGGGCAATAGGTTTACTTTGTAGGCGAGATTGGCTTCCCATGATCCCCATGAGTGAACTAGTCAAGAGCTTATGTTGTTCTCCTAATGAAGCCAGATAGGTCATAGTGAGCCGAAACCAGTTTGAATAATTGAGTCTTCCGAATATGTTGAAGATTGCAATTACGTTTTGTGAGAAAGATGGGCTTGAAATGAACCTTGATAAATAGAAAGAAAGAATGTCAGTCACTATCTAAAATACAAGTAAATGACATTATGAGGGATGGTCAAGCATTGCATGTGCACTCTAGAAGAAGAGAACCTCCTGTCTTGTGGCAAGTGGTAGCTGATGTTTTAGCCACATTATGTCATGCAAATGCTACCTAGTGTACTTAATGCATAAATAATTCTTATTATCAAGTTAGCTTGTGTAGATGAAGCCTTAAGGTGAGTAGCGGCCACTAGACTAGGACATCATTACTAGAGAGGCAACTGTGTTATGAGTCTGTGTTGAAACAAGAATATACCCAAATATATGTAAATGTACTTCAAAAATCAGGCATTTCCATTGGGCAACTCCAGAAAAGGCAATATTGGAGGATGGAGGAATGAGTGAGTAAAAGGAAGCTTATGGAGGCTCAAATTACTAGCGAATGATCTTGGGTAAACTTAAAGACCGATGGAATAGAGTTGGTGATGTTGTAGATGTGGGTTATGGTAGTAGATTTACTTTATGATGAGGGCATTATGGATTAGGATAAGAGAAAGTGTTGAGGGCTAAGTGGGGTGTTCAACTTGGGCAGGTGACATTGAAAGTGGCATTAACAAGGCAGTTTGTTTTAGAAGTAGGTTTACTCTAAAAGCAGGTTTAGCCTCCCATAAGCAAACTAGTCGAGAGCTAAAGCTACTCTCCTAATGAGGTCATTGTAAGGTAAAACCAATTGAAATAATGGAGCCTCCCAAACATGTGGAGGACTATGACAATATCATGATGGCACTCCTTGTGAGAAAGATGAGCTCCAAATGAACTTAGGTGAAAAGAAAAGAGAAGACTGACCTATGATCTAGAATAGAAGTAAATGACAATAAAAGTAATTGTTGAGCAATGCATGGGTACTCTATGAGAACACAAAGTGTATGTTAAGAGATGATGAGCATGATTAAGGGCAAAGGATCTCAAAATTGTGCAGTGGCAAATGCCAAACAATTTGTTGGTAATGTTAACTTTACTACTTTGTTTTAGCGCATTGAGTAATAATATGTTTGCTTAGATAGTCGATATAAGGACCCAGACCCACCACATATATATAAAATCAGTGAATCTAGTTCCCTAACCACATATAACCTACAGCATCATATGTAAGGTTGTCTATAAAGAATGGTTTGAGTAATTTTTTGTCCAAATCTCTTATAAGAACAATTTCATGAGCTTCATAAAAAAAAAATAAATAAAATAAAACTTCATATAAACTTAATACACACATATATACATAGAGATATTACAAACAAAGGCTTGCAAACAAGCCATTTACAAAAGATAGATATAAATTAAACAAAGCTTTAGTAACTATTACATATATAACCCAAAAGATTCTATATTATACTATTACAAAAAGATTCCACCAAGGCCATAGTCAAGTCTCTAGTCTTACCAATTATCCAGAAAATCCTCGAAATTGGTTCCATATCCCATCCCAATATAGAACTCATCTTCATCATTAATACCTGTAAGAGATAAAACATGAGACAAAGGCTCAATACACAAGTAACGAAAACAAATACGAATGGTACAGAAGCTTAGACTATATGCAAATACATCAAACAACAATTTATTATATATTCCTTAAGTTAGTCAAATAGCATAGGAGTGTTCAAACTCTGCAACAAATAGGGAATCTAGGGTTCCCGAGTCACAGCAAACCTCAGGGGTTGATACATGCAGTTCAGATACCTATATCTCCTAATGATATGTTAAATAAGAATTAATAGTCTCATCTAGGGTTCTCAACCGTTACTCATCTTTACTTAACTTAATCCATAATATCATTTAGTTCAACCAGTACCATAAACGTGAACTAAATCATATTACTTCATTTTAAGAGTAAGCAAACATTATACCGATACCAATAATCTCATTGACTACCCATCGTATCACTTATAAACTATCAAATCTTGATAGGGGTGGCCTAAGCGCCTAAATTACCATGTTAATCTCATAATAGGGTGCCGCTCCTGAACCAGATTCAATGGCGTAAAACACAACCAATTCAAACAAAGCTTAAGTTATCTTGAATTAGAGTTAAGTTAAGATATGCCTATCCTAGGCAAGCAATCAACCATGTTACTGCGTACCTATGCTATACCGAGGATCAATGAAAGAACTCAACCGAGGATTAACAACTGTAGTAAGAAATTCATTTAATATCAAAATCATTTATTTTTACTTGAATAATCACCACAAATAGTTACTAATTACTATTCAACACTTTATTTATATAAACATAGATATTTATATCATTTTTCATTGATCATCCATCCATCATTACCAATTATTTATTTACTTATTTTATTTGTTTTATTTTTAATTTTTCTGATGAACAGTACCAGATGGTAGGTCACGCTCGTGATAGAGGCCGTGATACATATCACACCTCCAATTACGGCCGTGACATAGGTTGTCTCGAACTTTAAAAAATACTCAGAGAAGATTACTGGCTTTGGTATAGCTATGATCATGATTAAAAACTTCTTCCGAGGAGATAACGGCCTCAGATATGACCGTGATCTATTTTTAAAAATCCATCTGACTAGATAATGGCCTCAAAATGGCCGTGATTGATAGGAAATTTGCACCTGATAGGATAATGGCCATGATCACGCCCGTTATCAATAGGGTATTTACCCTATGATACTTGTTTCAAAATTTCTCTAAGTTTTATGTCTTCTAACTCTTTAATAAGCTCTTATATTTTTACAAAACATGTTAAACTAGTCGTTAACACAATATTAACATCATCAAGCTCTCACAAGTCTATTTCTCACAAATACACACACAACAACTTAACTCAAAAACACAATCTCATCTTTAAGCTTATTAAACTCTACCATCACCCTAATCTTTCAAGTCATACTTATTTATCACCAACAATATCTATACATACATCATATCACCATAAACATCATTTTTCATTTCATCAAATACCTAGGGTACATATTTCTATTTGCTTATCTACTTCAATATACATAATATGCCTTCAATCCACATAAAAACATCATAGTTCTACCTCTAACTAACATTAACACTAACATTAACCAAAATCATAGATAAACAAGGCAAACAAGAAAATCACTTTTCTTACTTGTTTAGTTATCTCTAGAGATCAAGTTTATTTTTCCCACTTTCTTAACTTTCTTCTTACTCCACTTGGGCTTATATCTCACGTCCTAGCCTCAGATCTAGTTTGCTATGGCTTAGAAAGAATTTTAATGGAGGAAATTTGGAGTTGGTTTTAGGCTTGGAAGAGAAAGAAACAAAGAGAGAGAGAGTCGATGGAGAGACAGAGAGTTGGTTTGGATGGGGATATTTTGAGTGCCCACATTGACTTTTGGGGCATTAGAAGCTTGTGAAAAACTGTTTTAGACATGGGCTTGGGCTTCAAGTTGTGTATGGGTTTGGGTTATTAAAGGAAATTAGATTTGGGCTTGGTTTGTAGGACTCATGGTAGCAAAATCTGCTAAGTGTGGTTTGGTTTTGTTTTTAGAAACTCAATTTTTAACAAGCACATAAACAACAATAAACACCAATATCTATTACACTAACACATTATATTAATATCAATATCAAATTACACTTACACAAACATTAACATATATTTATATTAATACAAACTTGTATATTATACTTTAAATTTGCATTCTAACATGCAAAATTCATTAAAACACACACACACACACACACATAAAATAGGAATGTTGGCTATTTCAGTTGATATAAGTGTTATAGATCATATGACATTGTTTGTGAATTTCCTTCAAATATACATGGATCACCAAACTTAGTTAACTTAAAATTACCAAGTAGCTAAATATTGAAGGATTATAGAGTTGGATTTGTTAAACTCAATACTCATCACATATTACATGAAGTTTTTCTTGTTTCGCAATTCACAAAATTTGTTATTAGTCCATCGCTTGGTTGATAATAATTATTGTGTTTGCATAAGATTTATTCCGTTTGTACCTTTTAGGACCATAAGATTAAAAAGGCACTTGCAATAAACATTCGTTATTAGCTCATGCTCATTCTTGTAAAGCTAATTCTTTCCTCTCTTTACTTCATGCTCATTTAAGTATTTTCTAAGTGGTCTATGCATCAAATTGACATCAATGATATGGATATCTAGATGAGGAGATATAAATGTTGCAATCTAAAGGTTATCTTCTAAGTGGTCTATGCATCAAATTGACATCAATGATATGGATATCTATATGAGGAGATAAAATGTTGCAATCTAAAGGTTATCTTGAGGCACAACAAAATCAAGTTTGTCATCTTAAGCATTCGTTATATGGCCTCAAACAAATCTAAACAGTATACTTTAGAAATTTCTCATTTTCTTTAATTGAAAATGATTTACAACAATAAGGCACGATCATTTGTTGTTCACTTCACATACTTCTAATGGTTTCACAAATATTATTTTGTATGTGAACAATATGGTGACATTTTGGTTCATAGGAGGCCATGATCGATTCTATCAAATGAAAAATTGATCTTGCCTTTACTATCAAGGATCTTGGATTGGCTCACTTTTTCTTTGGACTAAAACTGTGTCATATTAATCAGATAATTCTTTTAAACTAGAGGAAATTTATTTTAGATGTACTTTATGCAGGTGGCTTGATAAGAGCTACAGCAACCAATTCCCCTTCCCTACTAGTGTTAAACTCATTGCTGATGCCAAAGATATCTTGTTCTTGTCTAAGCCAACCTTTTACCATAGAGTTGGGAGATTATTATACAAAACTTTGATGCAACCAAATATCAATTTTTCCGTCCATAGATTGATGTGATATCTTTCCTGTCCACACCAACCTCATCTACAAGTGTTACTGCATTTGCTACGTTATCTAAAGGAAATTGCTTCCTTGGGGTTATTTCACTCTTCAACTAGTTCTCTACTTATCTTAAGTTGATTGCCCATTTAGATTTTGATCGGGGAGGATTTTTTTTTTTTTTTAAATAACTCTTTCTTTTAATATTGTGTGATCTTAGGCAGCTATATTGTTCATTTAGAAACTAAGAAGCAACCTCTTGTTTCAACTTCAACAACCGAGACCGAGTATAGAAGTATGGCCGCAGCTACTAAAGAATTCTCTTACGTGATTTGTATGTTTCAATCCGGCTATCATTTTATCTTTATGTAGAGAATAATTTTGGTTGCTCATTGACATGGATGAGTACTCAGTCCGGGATCATGTTAGTTATTTATGGATTCTTAAACCAATTTTTGTTCCTTCCAAGCTAAATTTGCTGATATATGGACTAAACCTTTTGGGAAATAAAGCATCTACAGTCTATTTGTTACAAATTGGCTCTGCAAATCCATATTAATGTTCACGTATCTTGTTATCATTGGTCCACTTGTATAACAATTGGTTAAATTAAGTGTTTTAGCAGTAGAATATAAATCCCACTTCACCATTTCAATCTTCGACAACTCGGTATCAAAGCACCTAAGATACATTTCAATTGCTACTCTTTTTCTGTTTGATTTCATTAATTACATACAACATAAACTGGAATATGGTTCTGATTTCGTTTGGATCATCGTTTTGACATTATTTTCAAACCAAATAGATATGATACTGATGAAAAATCGATAATTTTACTCATAAACTAACCAAACCAAATCAATATTGATCTGATACAAAAAAAAAAAAAAAAAATCCGACAATCCAAACAATTATAATTTCGCAAAACTTAGCAGCTACATTATGAATCTAAAGCTTGATACGATAAATTATTTGGCAATAACTATTATTTGCTAAAAAGCTATTCATGACTAAACGATGAAATGCACATTTCCAGTACAACTATTTATAGATAATAGTTATTTCCATAAGGAACCACACAAATGACAATGTGTATTAATTTTAAAATATTTATTATAAAACCCAATGTGAATCCATTTTTTTGTGCTGATATGCTAGCAAATAAAGCTGTGGAGCAACTATTGCAAATTTAGATGATCCTTATTTAAAGATGTAATAGGTATGGCTAATCCTAGAGTTTGTGCTTTATAATTTTGGACAGTCCCATCTTATTAAAAATAATAATAATAATTGTCCAAGATTATAGAAAAAATATGATATTGATATAAGACATGATATAAAATAAAAGAAAATCATTATTATAATTATAATATAGGGATATATTTGAGATCTCAATTCAATTTTTCATACTGTTGTTGTTTTGGACATAAATTTTAGTATTTGTCTAATTTCATCTCCATCTATTACAATATTCTACATGAGCTAAATAGCATGATGAGTGCCATAACTAACAATGATAATCATGATGAATTATCACATGGAGCCAGCAAAGACCCATATTAATCTCACCATTTTTTCAGCCTAATTTTATGATAACTCGTAGAGAATTCATTATCATTGATTAAGATCATAATAAGTTTCCTCTTACCAACTTAAGCACTTTATCATCACTTCCTAAAGTATCCTTTACTCATTAATCTCTGAAGAAGAAAGAGATAAAGGGTAATGGTCCATGTTTAGCCCCTTGGTGGTGACAGTATCATGTTATACCACAAGTTATTTTAACTATAAAGATCATGAGTATACTGTTTGGCAACTTTTGACGGTGGATGAATTGGAACAAATCCATTAAAAAAAAAAAAAAAAAGTGAAATAAAGGGGAATAGATGTAAATTTTTCTTCTTCTTTTTTATCATGTTTGGTTAATGCAAAAGGAAAAAAGAAGGAAAGAAAATTATAAGGTGGCTAAATCGTGCGTTTCTTGATTCTAATTCCCAACCTTCATTTATTTCTTTTTTTCTTTAAATTCTTTTTCACCAAAAGGATAAATGTTATTTAATAAATCAAGAGTCAAACTCATAAAGTTTACCTAAAGTGGGTGGAGAACATGATCCCCGAATTAGCACAAGGATTAACCTTTCTTTTAACAAAGCAAACTGAGAAAAATTAAAATTATCTTGAAGTTAACATATATTCTTTTCCATCTTCATTCTGCTAATTTCTACCCGCTTAAAAATATTGATAATATCCGGAATGCTACTTTTCGTTAAGAGATAAAACCGACACAAAAAGTAAATAAATAAGTAAAAGAATATGAAGATCATTGAAAAAGGATTACTCTTTAGGCGTTTGGCACGAGCATGATTTCTACTACTTCTTAAAGGCTACAATTCTAAGCCTTCAACATACTAAAGAGTGATTTTGTATTTTATGTAAAAGCAAATATATATCAAAATGTTAAGAGGACAGAAAAAAAAAAAGAGTAAAATACCACCAAGGGGCCTTATCCCTATCCGTATTAATATTAAATTATCAAGGAAAAATATTAAATTTAGTATTTAAATTTTTCAAAAAAAAAACTAATTTGGTACTAATTTACTAATCAAACTTTTTGTGAATAATTTTATTCTCTTATCAACATCGGTTGCTTTAGTTCCTAACACGGAAGAATAGTTTGTCAGTATTAGATAATATTAGGAGAAGTAGTAAAAATTTAATTATAGGCTGCCTCTTTCTAACAAGATAATAGAGCAAATAATATTAAGAAAGTAGTAAAAATAATCACAAAAAATTTAATTAGATATTTAATTTGATTATTTTAAAGTTTAGATACCAATTAAGTTTGATAAAGTTTGGGGACCAAATTTCAATAAATTGACTAGTTGCAAAATAACTTTCCCAATGCATACAAAAGAATTTCATGGCCTTGCATTCAACTATTACGGGCCCATGTGGGCGTATGGGTCCACTTCCAGTTGTATCACAGAATTGGCTTTACTAGATGGAAGTTTGGGTAATAGCCAATAAGCCCTAAAAAAGAGAGCCCAAGGTCAAGCCAGAAAGAAGAAAGTGGTCAACACAATCAATAGTCCTGCAGCATAAAAAGGAGAGAAAGTGCACCGAGTCAGGCTGCTAAATGCAGTAAAGATATGGAATCACGTGAGCCATGGTCTGGTCTCAGTCGTGCACGGGCCATATCCACGTCCACACTAACACGAAACACCACCATCAACACACCTTGACCCAACCATTCTGACACAACCACACAAACAGGGAATCCAATCCTAGTCCAGCAGTACCTTTCCTAGTCATCGTCAAACTCACTGTAATCAAGATTCTAAATGTGTATCAAAATCAAAAGAAATTTGGGCAGATGGGATTAGGTAGAGCACAATATTGAGTTTTGGTATGAGATTTGAGGGCTCGTGCTTGTTTGAATTTAACTGCTCTTTTAAATTTTAGCTACTTCATTTAAGAATAATATTAAAAGTCCTCGACTTCCATTTCATCATACTCGTTCAAACTTTGCTATTTAATAAAATTATTTTTCTTTTAGTTACAATGTATACAAATCATACCAACAATCAAGTACGACTTAAATTCGTGAGTTAATTGAAGTAAATATTATAAAATTTCAATTCAACTTAAAAATTATTTAAATAACTCAATTTGGCACGAAGCAAAACTTAAAACTGTAAAAATGAAGCTAGTTTAGTTAAACGAGACAAGTTTGAACTTGTATTCAAACTTGCAAGTCAGGCTCATTGGCTTATTAAGAGCTTGCAAAGTATTTTTATAATATTATTTTATTATATATATTTATTTGTATTAATATATTAATGAATATTAAATATAATTATGTATTCATATAATATTACAAGGATAATTATATATTAATACAATATTATCAATATAATTCTATAATTATTTATATAAACAAGCCAAAAGTCAGAGGCTCGTGAATTTTTAACGAGTTCGAGCTTGAACCTACACTTCTTAAGCTAGTTAAAGGTTTAGCTTGACTTGAGTTAGATAATTTGTCAAACGAATTGAGTTTGAGATTTCAAATTTGTTAATTTGCTATACTTCTCAAGCTCCTTTGAATATGTAGTAAAACCGAATCTAAATTTGAGTACTTTGCAAATAATTTGGCTCATTTCTATTGCTTTATGGAAATAATCATCTTTGACACCTTACCCGAGGCTTTCTTTCCTTTTTTCCCCCCTTACATCCGAGGAATTAGTTTCCCCAAAAATAATATCTTTTCATGCATTGACGATTTCATAAAACATATAATAAATGTTGAAATACCAGATTCTTTTTCAAAGAAAACCGAAAATCTAAACAGTAGCAAAACATTTTCTTTAAAATTTATAGGTCGATGTTTTTTTTTCCCACACATTTTTTGTCCGTAGTGGAAGCATTAAAACTCGAGTAATTGCATGATCTATACTGACTTTTGGTTTCAGTGAAATTCATTTTCTAGAATAAAGTTAAGTGAAAGACTTTCCATGATATTTTTCTATCCAACATTGCTAGTTGTCTATGATCTTGCTATCCAATAACGGATGCCACAATCATCTCCAATCATTGTATCTAACTAGAGCCCATTAGTTAAAGCAACCATATGAAGCCACAGCCATATTTCATAATATTTTACAACAATCATAACAAACAAATTATAATAAAAAAGTAAAGGTTTATGGGAAATGAAGACACCACAAAAGCAAAAGTACCGGCTCCTTTTTATAAAATACCTAATCAGTGTTTTTATAAATTGAATACTTTCCTATCGGATAACTTTAAATAAGAATCCCTCTATTGCATAGCTTTGATGGGGCAAGACAAGGCACTTTACCGTGGGAAAAGGTTTGATTTTGGTAGAAAATGATCTTGGTTCATGGTGTTGGATAGGGATGGTACTGCCCTCTTGGTTTGTTTGTGATGTAACACCTAACTAGAAGTGATTCTCTGATTTATTTGATAGGACTATCAAATTAATTATTTAACTTTTAAAATGTTAATAATTTCAATGCTTAGAAGATGAATCCAAAGAATTTCTTTTCTTTTCTTTTTTTTTTCAATGGGCTGAGAAATCTCCAATTATTGGTTGGAGGAAAAGCTAAAATTTTTAATTTCCCTGCCGACATGATTGATATACAATGTTGATTGTCTCCCTAGAATTTGTTCCATGTCTATTATGTATGTGTTATGGTATCTTTGCTCAGGTTTTGAGAAAATTTTATCTCCTTTTGTTTTTTTTTTCCTTATTTAAGTAACTTAGGTTATTTAAATTCTTTTTCCAGCTCAATGTATTACATTTATGGGGAGGGTAGATGGATCTTATTTCATTCAATTAGAAGTATAGCAATCATGACATTATATGCCACTAAAGCATGTGGTTTTTCTTTTTTTTTTTATTAATTACTATAGAAAAGGCGGGATACAAATTTTATCCATCTCATTTGTCATATTACTAATAACCACTACTAAACCATGAATTTAAGTATGCAAGTTTTAAAACATTAATATCTAGTAGTATACATGTAAGGTCTTATTTATTTATGTTTTGTAATTGATTTGTATCTATTTGAGATGATGGTGTTTATTACTTAGAAACATCTTTGATATTTTTTTTTTGTTATGTCTTTCCTTTTTAAACCTAACGCTTGGATAAATAATCTATCATATATGGATATATATTTACAATGAAGATGATGATTGAATAATGGGAGCTGGGTAGGAAAATTTTATATTATTTAAAATTAAAATGTTTGAAAAATACACTTAATTCATGGGAAAATTTAAAAAAGGAAAAGGGAAGTCAATTAAGTAGAGGAAATGGTTAGCAAGTCTCCTTCTATTAGGAGTATCTTGTATTTAATTATTTAAGGTGCATATATACACTTGTGCCTTCATCCTTTAGATATTTTATTATGACAAACACATAACTAAGGTAAGTCAAAATGATCTAAAAGAACTAAAAATAGCAAACCAAAAATGGCCATTATTAAAAGGAAAATATTCAAAAGTATTATACACTTAAGATTATTACCTTCCACTCAATTTTCTCATCATTAAATAATTAATATATAGTATTATTCATGTCATTATTGTTTAATAAATCAGAGCCGTTATATTACCAACGAGACTACTCCCAAAAAATAATATACAATGCCCATTGAATTTTCCTACACTTTATAAAAGATTGAATATTTAAATTCCTAACAATTTTCCCATAAAATATTAATTAACATCGTTTCCACGAAAGATAATTAAAAGTATGGATATCTTCTTTATCCTATTCACAAGGCTAATTATGGACGACTTTTGAACACTTGTAAACACTACACGTGGAAAGGAAGAAACAAGGAAACAAAACAACTAGAAAGATAAAACGTCAATGGGGGTAATAGCTAGTGTCATCATCCATCACCTAGCTCAAAGCCTCATCCTATTGTGAGAAAGATTTATTAATCTTGACACACCTCATAGAATAGTTAGTAGCAAATAGCTATTGATCAAAATTTTTCTTAAAAAATTATGCACCATTTTCACTACTTATTTAAACATATTGGTACTAAATAGTCAATTACCCAGATAAGTGATGTATCATTAAATATTTTTTTCTCTCTATAATGGCAAAAAAAAAAAAAAAGAATAGTGTTCTAATTAATTCTTGTTCATATCACTTTCCATTCTCTCCAATTTTCTCTTTTTCTTTTTCCTTTTTATTTCTAAGTTTCAACGAGAATTTTCCCCTCTAAATCCATTCTATGCTAATCCAAACAAAGCGAAAATAACTCCTTTCTTCTGGATCCTCTTTTTTTAAACGTTTCCTATAATATTGTAAAGCTCTAAAAAGAAAATATACATATAGTTATACTTTTCAATAATGGTTACATATCTTATCATTAAATAAGTAAGTACAAATTGAAAAATTATTTTGTTTAGCTTGCTAACAAGAATGATATTCCAAAATTTTTTTCCTTCCTATAATGTCTACAATTGAACATTACATTGGGTTGATACCAGTAACCGAATATCATCAGATGCGAGGAATATCTCAAGTATTGAAATGTACTGATTCATTTGGTTCATCATTTTTTGTCGTTTTGATATTTTATTTTTTTATCATTTTCAGATATATTATTTGTAAAAAAAAAGCAGATAAAATTAAAAAATAAATAATTTTACTTATAAATAAATCAGACATATTAGAAATAGATAAAATATAACACATAAGATAAATAATGATAAAATCACACGTCTAAACGGACTGTAAACACAAACCCTAGCTGGGCAGTCAACATGGCAGTCAACCTCTCTCTCTCTCTCTCTCTCTCTCTCTCTCTCTCTCTCTCGGTCTTATTTTCCCAGAAACTGTGGAAACTGAGAAGTGAAAAAATGCATCAGCAGGAGCAGCTTCAAGTCATTAGTGAAGTGAAACCATGAAACACGCTGTTGCACGTGCCTTCATGGGGAAGAGGAAGATGGATGTTAATGGCAGGGCATGGCCCACTAAAACCCCCCAAAATTCATTCACCGTACGTACTGTTTTTACTCTGGATGAGACTGACGTTTGACTCGTGTGTTTCTTGACACGCCCCAATCAAAGCAAATCCGACCGTCCAGATGCCTCCATTCCTAGGGTTAGTAGTGATCTGGGACGTTGGTGTGGGGACAGCATCAAGAAATGGATGTCTTGTTGTTTCTTGGATACTCAAAAAGGCCGACATGTTGGAGTGGGCATGTCGGAAAGCTTAATGCTATGAGCCTATGAGAGAAAGGATAGAGTAAGAGAGAAATAAATGGTTAGAATAATACAAAGGTTCTTCATTACACATTCCAACTAGTGCTTTTAAAATTTTTATTAAGGCTTTCTTCATGCAATTTGGTAATGGATGGTTCGGGATATGTGCTAACTGTAAAATGATAGTTGGTAATCGCAATGCTTAAAATTTTTTCTTCTTTCCTTTCCTTATCTTTTTTTTGTTATTATTTTACATATTTTTATATGTGAAATGTGTAATCAATTCAGCAAAAGTTTAAGAAAAAATTATATTTTTCAGTTTCAATAAGCACCCTAACAGAAGAAGAAGAGAAGAGATTTCATAACCCCTACAACACACGGTTACAACTACACAAACACATTGAAAAATTAGGACTCCCTATAGATCTTTTTTGCAAAACATAGAAAATAAATCAAAATTTAAACCCTAGGGATGATTAGGGTTGCAAATGAATTGCATCAAATGGGATCATTGAAATAATTATCAAACTTTAAATTGATTTAACCTTTTAACAAGCTTGAACATTATAACAAATTTTAAATAAAGCCTTAAAGCTTGAGCTCTCATTGTGTAATAACACACACACACACACACACACATATATATATATAGAGAGAGAGAGAGAGCTCATAAGTAAGCTCATTAGGTTATTAGTTAACAATGTAAATGAATTGGATTGTGAATCAGCCTAGGAGTTCAAATATAAATTAAATTTGACTCATCTAAATAAATAAGTTTTATTTTAAATTCAAAGGACCTAACCCATTTACATTGAATTTGAATTGAACTCAAACTCAATTCAAGTAGAAAGCAATTTAATTCATTTATATCCTAGAGGTGATTCTTCCTTCATCCCCTCCCTCCAATTCCCATCTCTTATTGTAGGCCTTTTCTTTTTCATTTTTTTGTTCTTTGACTTTTGGTCTATTCTCTTGCTTATATCCCAATTAGTCATCCCCCTTCACGGGACAACGCACATTTGGCATCTCATTCCCAAGCTTGTTTGGCCCTTCTCATCACTGAAGATTGATATCCACCACATCTTTTTGCCAACATCTCTTCATTACATGTAGCATTGCTTCCGCCCTTCCGCTTTTTTTATTGTGCAAGTTATGTGGATTATATATATTCTATTTGTTTTTATATTCACTTAATATGGTCGTTTAGACTGGATTTTCTTTACTTGCACTGTGTTTGGAAAGAGGGGGAAAAAATTAAAAAGGAAGGAGAGCGAGAGGTAAGAATCAAAAGGGAAAAAATGAAAAGAAAAATTACAAATTCTTTGTTTGAATAAAAGGGGGAAAAAGTGGAAGGAAATTTAATATTTTAATTTTTTTTATATACCATAAAATTTCTTGTGTCTTTAAAGTATACATTTCTTTTGAAAATAAAATGTTCATTTTATTGATTTTAGTCACAACCCTCTGGAAGTGAGGTTGAAAGCCAATCCTATAATATATATATATATATATATATATTTATAGTCTTAAAATGAAAAAAAAAGAGAAAGGCTAATAATATAGATTTTGAAACCAACAGCATAAAAAACTTAGGTCCTCACATTGTTTTTTAGTTTTTTTTTTTTATTTTCATAGCTATATTTTTATTGTTTTATATATTTTGGAATCTATTTTTAATGGTCTTATGATAGGTAATGACAAAGACCTTATTTTGAAGCGATTTTGAAAACTTAGGTTATAAAATGCACAATGTAACAAATTTTTCCCAAATATCATATTAGCAAAATTCCATGTTAACTAGTAACATCAAAAGTCCTTATCGACGAAATCTATAAGTTTTTTTTTTCCTCCTCCCTTCAGAAACCCTTCGTTTGATACATATCACCTTTTTGCAGCAAATAAGATAACAATTATAAAACGAAAATTTATCATTTAGATTTTCATATTTTACTCATTTGTACCATGTTTAATCGTTAATTTCTCCCTTTCCCTGCTTCATCTTTAGTAGGTTTGGCTTAGAAGTAGTGAATTATGTCAAATCAAGGGCAATAAAAGTACAAATATGTAATGTTTCAAAATTAGCACTACAAAAAGTATGTTATAACAATTCAAATGATAAAAAATTGCAAATAGATTTCTTATTTTTATTCCATATGCTCCTAGCTCTCAATCCTGTTATATGAGGAATTGATTGTTTATTTGGATGCTAAATTTTCACAAAAGCATTTTCCACATCATATTTTACAGTAAATTGTTATTTAGTGTATCGTTATCAATAACACATCAAATATTGCGAGTAAATAAAACTAAATTCTATTCAAAAAATAGTAGAAACATTTAATTTTTTTCTATTTTTGCATTACTTTTATCTTATGTTCATTTTTATCTAGTTAAATTTTTTTATGCCCAGCTGAACTCGAACTAGTTCAATCAGTATTGAAGTTTCCCAAAATTAGAATTTTTTTTTGAAGTGATATTTTTATAATTAAATTATTATTTTTTTCCTTTTTCCTAACAATAGAATGCTTATGAGTTGGGTATATACAATCTTATATTTTACATGTGTGATTTCCCCAAATAAAAATATCAATCTAAGTTAGATTTCAGTTCTTCGTACATCAATTATCAGCCGACACTACTGATAAAAAATAGTGCAGGACCATTTACCTCGTCTCTCCTCACAGTCACATAAATATTATCAACAATCACAATATCATAGTATATTTACCTTATTCAGGTTTTTATTTTAGCAAAGTCAATTAGTAAGCGTGCAGTTGGAGCCTCGCCTTACCCTACACACGACCAGCACAAGATTCCTGGCAGTGTTTTCTTTGTCAGCTTTTGCTCGGAATTTCAAACTTGTTTAGCATTTAATCCTTGCAAAATCGAAGACAGACCACTGCCAAATTTTCATTGGACAATCTTTATTCTCTTTTTAGCTGAATATATATAGGATATATTAAGAATCCCATTAGTAAAACTATATAGTCCATTGTTTAACTGTTGAAATTAATATATAAAATTAACATAATGAATATTTTAACTATTTAATCATAGTGTTGCCACTGGAGCATAGGACATAACCCTGAATCCTGATAATATTTAAAAGTCATTCTATGGACCAAAAAAAAAAAAAAAACAAAAGAAAGAAAGTTATTCTACTTTATGAATTAATCAAGTCATTTACTTATTTTTATTTATGTCCATTATGTTCATATAATTATTGCTAGTGCTGTTACTAAAAAAATAAAAAAATAAAACAGAAAAGATGTTTAGACTACCTGAATTTATCAAATTTTGTAATTATTTACTTGAACTTTGCTATTTTCGTAATTAATTACTTCATCTTAGTATTGTACATGACCTTAAAAAGTTTATAGATAGTAAATTTGCTTAACATTTTTAAGCTTTACATAGTTAATTGTATATTTAGGTAAAATTTATGTATAAAATGTGACATTTGTCCAAATAATAATGCATTTAAAAAAAAAAGTGAAGTGACAGGGAAAAAAATGTCCACCCTTATGGAAAAGTGTTTGAGAAAAAGGGTGGGGAACATGGGAGTAAAGGATTAAGGAGGCTGGGGGAACATAGGTCGACATGGTTCATGTGAGAATTTTAAATGAAGTACGTGTTCATCACTTCGATGGGGTCTCCTATCAGCAAAATGATAGGTGAAGTGTTCCTCACCGGTTTGGCCAATTGGGACAATCGGCCACATACTTAACGAAAATGTAGGAACCAGAGACTTTGGACTATTCCAATTTGTGGTCCCACTTAAAAAATCATTACCATATATCTAATTATTGATAGTAGAGGACCCCAACAATGACTCATTGAGACATTATGGGATGCTTAAAAACCCTAATATAATCCACAAATACACAATAAATCTTTCAACTCTATTATATTATTCTCTCCAATTCTTCCCTTTATATTTTATTGCCACATTATTCTCGTGGACCATTTGAAGTGTAAGAGATACTCATAGTTTGTTCATTTTCTTATAATAGCAATTTCAGTACAGTCTTATTTTCTATAAAAAGATGTTACGGTATTTAAATAATTTTGTAAAAAAATTCTATTACAAAAAAACTATTGACTAGCCATTCATAACTTAATTCTATAAATAGCATTTTAAATATTTTCATTTAGATAAAAATCTTATTACAGTTTTATTTCATTCCTTTCTTTTACAATCATCATTCCATAACAACCTTATTCATTTCTTGAAGTAAATGAGCAATGAGCAATTCGATCCATTGCTCTATAATAAGAAGATCACCTCTAATCTATAAAAAGAAGATCACATATAATCTACTTAACATAAACAAATGAAAATAGACAAAATGATTAATCATTGTTTCTTTTATCGTTCATCATTATGTATTTCTTAGAAGCACATTTTATTTGGTAGTGGATTCTAAAAGAAGTTTATTTAATGAATCATGTCAACGGCCCCAATAAAATTGTTATTAGTAGCTAAAGACCTAGCAATAATATGACCCCATTATTCGTCACTTCCGGCCATATATAAATGGAGTACTTAAGGACAACGGACCATGAACTACCTTGTTGGAGGACCATCAATTAGGTATACTTTTGCTTTTTCCTTTCTAAGGAGACATAAAGGCACAACCCTACATGGGCTACTTCTTTAAGTTGTTTAGAGCTTTAGGATTAACTACTTTCCTCCCATTTAGTCTAGCAAGATATGTTTATGTCACCTGTCAAAGGTAGGTCTTTTCTAGGCCTCCTTATGGGGGTTTGATAATATTGGTTGTACATATTACATTTATTGGCAGTGTCTTTAATTGTTAAGATTTTATTTTTCATTATATCATATTGATCCTAAAAGAATGCTCCCTGAGAATATATGTATGCTAATACCCAACGTCTGTAAAGTTCTATTATTAGTGCATATCAAATCCAATAGCCCTCCTAATTTTTTTTTTCTAACACTAATGTTTTGTGATGAATAATAACATATTTTTATATCCTTGATTTTACACATTTATCACATATAGAGCTTTTCATTTGGTATTGCACATAAAAGCTTCTAAAGGGGGAAAAAGGGTTTAACCATTATATAAAAACCACTATCTTAAATTTTTTTTTTAACCAAATGAATATTTGAACAAACTTTTGCTTATTAAAGTTACTATGTCACTTCTTGTCGTTTACACCTATTCTCTTTTACCAATGAGTATTTGTCATGTCTCTTCTCTCTTTAAGATGATGGAGTTAGTGAAATTGATAAATAAAAAATTGATAAAGAATGATTTTAAATCTAATTTTACCAACTTGATCCTTGTAGATGGTTATATAAGATGATATGAATGTTAATATCAAGTGTTGTAAAACTCCATTTTTAGGGGCATGCAATAATTGCACATAACACTTAAAATTAAGCAATACTTGATCCTCGATTAATAATTGCATGTGGCATATACTTGTTCCGCTCGTTATAACCTTCACTGCATACATCCAACCCAAAAACTCTAAATTTGACAAAATTATGCGAATTGTTACAGTCAAATCATAATTAACAAAGATTTTAAGCATGCCCTTTGCTAGCTAATATGGACTTATTGAGAAATGTATGTCCGAATTGAGATTTTGTTGAGGGCACATGTACTGACTGCATGGCATTTTTCAACCAATGGCTAATGGTTGTGTAATTGAGATTAATACAGACTATAAATTTATAAAAAAACAAAGAAGGTAACACAATAAATTGTAAAAACGTGAAAAACCACACCACATAATTGCAATTTTGGGTAAGTAAAACTAAAACATATTTCACTAGGTTGTGGCGGCAACAGCACTACAATATCTAATCCACCACAACATGATGAAGCGGGGAAGCAAGGACAATGACATTCCCATGTGTCTGGTCAGGACGCAGCAAGAAACACGTTCGTTAGCTTGTTGTTTTCCTTTAGTACGAATAGTACTCTTCCACATGTACCCTCTTTTCGTGTCTTTTAAGTCTATGTCGATGTCCCTGAAGTATTCCTTTCATAATTGGAAATTTGAATCGCATGTCAAAACAAATCAACACACAACCCCAGTCCCTACGTTATAGCTACTTATACTTCATAGCAATAGTTGCATACCCCATTATGTTCTTGGGAATGATATAAATTCACAATCATAACATTTACAAGTATTTGGTAGTTTATGGATTAAGGTAAATATATAATTATGAATTACAAGATGGGTGGAGTAAGGAATTCAAACCAAAATTTGAGAATTTTGTTAATTTTACACATGAATGTAATGACTCAATTTTCCTGTAAATATGTTAAACTATTTATAAGTTACTTCAACTTGGATCACTTCAAGTTTATCTCATTTTTAGCTATTTTAATAAACATATCGATCTCGAACCTAAAATAAAACTAGTTTACATAAATAAGGGGTGTGGTAACCAACTCGATAAATAAGTTTATTTATCTAAAAATAATAATTTAAATAAAATATATACATATATAACTTAACATTTATTCATTATCTATTTATCTAATTATATATTTATTTTCTTAAATTTGAAGTTGTCATTAAAGTTCGTCAGCTATTCAAACTTGATAAATATATTCATTATCTAAACTAGCTAAGTTTGAACCTAACTCGATAAAAATATTGGCTTAAGCGAGCTCGATAATTTTTAAATATGCCAAGTCTGGAGTTTTAAAAGTTCATCTCGACTTGTTTCGTTTACAATCTTAATCTTGCTTAGTTTTGGTCCTTATCCTTGATCCGGTGTCAATAATATCATTTTACCACATAATAGATTTTAGCCTAGCAATTCCTCGACCTTTTTATTTACATCCAATATTATTTTGTTTGGCCAGACATCCAATATTATATATAATATATATATATATACCTATTTGTAATGAAGTGGACAAAATTCGTCAGTTTTCATGAAAAAGGAAAATTTGGATATTAGCTTAAAAAGTGAATAAAAGATTTTTTAATACTAAAATACAATATGAAGTATGAACAAATGCACTGGATCTTACTGTTGCAGTATCATCATCTAAATTTTTAGAATAACTCATAGTAATGTAAATGATACAAGTTTCCATACTTAAAATGGTCATAAACATCAAGATCAACCTACACGTACAATGAGAGCAAAAACTTAATAAGCAAATATCTTGTTTATGGGAACTTAATTACATGGTTCCGTCATGGCACCTTTATACCGATAATACTACCATTAAATTGATTAGAAAATATAAATATAAATAAATATTAAGAGTTTTTTCACCGTTAAAATAGATAAAAGTTGATTAATGATTATATAAGACAAGATCTCTAAAAAAGCACGGATAGTAGAAAATTCCATTATTAATAATTGTATCAATAAGATGGGGTAACCCTAGATACATAGTTATAAATGTTAATCTAATTAAGTAAAATATAAAAAAAAAATGTTAATCTCAGCCAAAACTGTCAACTTTTATTGTTTGGTAAATTTTTAAAGTCACATTCTCCATTTTTTTTATAAAGGTTTTAACATACTAATATGCAATGATGTAAACGTATTATGAAAGTTTTAATATGTAATTGTTTTTATAAAATATGAATCATAGTATTTTAGAAACTACCATATCATGTCGTCATATGTGAAAATAATACACTTAGCGCGTTTATAGCAATGAACTTTTTCTCTTTTCCTTCTTAAAAGTACTGTATTCTTAACATTATTTAATAGCATTGGCACATCAATCAACTCATTGACTCACTTTAGTTTACATCTTCCCCAACCTCACAACATGAGGTACAAATAATCCATATCCATATAATACCCCTTTTCTTTCTCCCCCCCCCCCATCTGTTCCCTATCCGATCTAGTGCTTGGGAAAAAGAAAAAACTGATAACTTTTTAATAAAAAATTATAAAAATACTATTATTTTGAAAATAATTAAAAATATAGGTATGCTAAACTCGTATTTTGAAGAAATGAGTTTGAATTATCATAAAATCGTTTCTTGAAATAAATGAATTTATTAGAAATTTGTCTTTTAAGAAATTTGAGATAAATTTCAATGAACTCGTTTATTGTAAAAGACATAGCTAAATTGCCCATTCTTGGGATTACTTATTAGGGTTTTTTGTAATTTTTTTGAAAATATGATTGTTTTTCCCTTTTCCCTAGTGCTTTTACTACTTTAACTAGAGTTATTTCTCACGTCAATAGTTTAATGAGGAACAATTAATCCTTTTGAGCTATTACTATTATATTTACACCTATGTTTTCTAAAAGGAGGTACAACGTTTTGAAGGCGCATGGGTGGATTGTCTTCTTTGAGAAAGAGCCGATATTGATCGTACATTTTGATTTGGTTTTGTTCTAGGTGGGGCAAAAAATTAACCTATATTTTACTAGGCAAGCTGAAAAAGAAAGAAAGAAAAAAAGAAAAAAGCAGTAAATTTCTATTGAAAGAAAAAATAAAGGACAAAATCTACCACATGTAGAACACGAATCCAGCACTCAGTTAGGTAAAGCACAGACAATGGGAGGAGGGTGCCATGTAATAGCATAGGAGCAAAAATATACAGGAGAAATTCATCCAGAAGCCATGCATTTTGGTTCATGGTTAAAGAAATTTTTATACTCAATTAATTTGTATCCAAATTCCTTCTGTATGGCCAATCAAGTTATCGGTTTGTTTCATTATATTATGATAATTTTACTATCATATTTTATCATTTTAAAATAGGATATTTATCAAGAAATAAATATATATGAAAAACTGACAGTTTTACTTACAAAACTGGTCAAACAAATTCAATACAGATATGATAAAAATAAATTATAAATATAAACCAGATATACATAATACTGATAAAAATATGACATTACCATGTAACATTTATAATTCATGCTTAACGAACTAGAAAAATTTAGCCAGAAGTATCAAGCCACTAATCCAACCTGTTTTCTTAAGCCAAAGAAATAGGCTTGAAATATTCATTTTGAAAGACAAATGGCATTAGCCTAGAAAGATTTCTTTCATAACGTTAAATGAAACCGAAGGGCCAAAACCCTAGCGAGGAAGATCTTATATCCTTAAACAACTAGTAAGAAAGAAAATATATCTGAAAGTAAGATTTTGTTACCACTTTAATTTGATAAAGGTCCAACAATTACTAATTCTTTATTTTTGTTTTTTTGTCCACTTAATAATTCTTTAGATTTAAATCGAAACACGCTCTTATTGTATTAATCACATAATAATCACGTAATGAAAATAGTAATTCCAATTTAGGGCAATTAGCCAAAATATGATGGCCTCATCCTCTAAGGTGTGTTAGAGCAAAAGGAAAGAGAGGAGAGAGTATAACAATTAACAAACCAACAGAAGGGGGTAAATAATCTTACAATAAAGTCAACTATTAAATTTATGGGCTGGGCCATATTAATAAATGTAAAAGGCAAGTTTTGTAGCATCATGGCCCAGTCTTTAGATAAAATTGGCTCTTTTCTCTGGGATTTGAGTTCAATTATTATAGTAGTTTGTTAGGGGGGGAAGATGCAAAAGATATTCCTTGGGTCTGGTCCGTTTGGACAGATGCATCAATGGATAGTAGCCCTCTTCTTTAATCTTTATTTCCTCATGCGTTGTCGTCTTTCTTTCATCAATAAATATGCTTCTTCAACATGTGCACCAAAGAATTATGAAACCTCAGCTTCATTTTTACCTATAAGTTGCTAACATGGTGATTTACGAAAAATTAGTGGAAGTATTTTATGGGGGTGAATATGAATTGGCTTTGGCATCAAATGGGATTTGGATTCGGATTTAAGCCAACAATCAGCCCATTTTTCCAATATAAAGCTGTTAAGAGAACAATTAAGATCAATCAGAAGAGTCTGTGTTCGATTTTTACAGTGTAACATAATGTAAGATAATTTGTAAATATCCTTATAAATAACTTTAGGTTCAAAGAGATGTTTTATCAAGGTGACAACAGAAGTTAAATAAACCAAAACTAACCATATATATATATAAAGGAAATAAAATATCATTAGCCTAATGCATCATCGTTGAGGCATTAATGAAACATGTTTCGATTGAGAGGAAATTTTGACTTTAATTTGTGATAATTAGGGTAGGCAAAAAGGTGACACTAATTTCCACTTTTTCCCGCATTTAAGATTATCATTTGGACATATAAAGCAAATATGATTTACTCGCATCATACTTAAAATTATATGAAGGTGGGTTTGTGATGGGATCAAGAAAATGATGACTTCAATAATTAGATTTTTTTTTATTTTATATTATTTGGGTAGATATGATTTTATTATTATTTAGATTTTTTTCCATAGATCTAAAATCTAATTTGATATGGTGTCCTAATTTAAGGATTTGATTATACCAATATCTTATCATTAGAATATCAAATTTTTTAAAGCATTGCCGCATGTGCTTCCTAGACTTTATTTATTTTTATAATTAACAACCTGATGTTTAAAAATGTCAATTTAATACCTAAATTTAAGTCATTTTTACAATTAAGTACCTAAACTTTACTAAATTTTACAATTAGCTTCTGAATTTTACTCACTTTTGCAATTAGCTAACTCGTGTAAGTATTATAAATAAACTTGAAAGGTTTGTAGATAGTAAGTTGACCATTTTAAATTTCAAGTAGTTAATTTACACAAATTGATAAAATTTAGAAACCAAATATGATATCCATTCTTTGTTTTAGAATATTGAATTTCATTTTAGTTTATGAATGGATCAAATCTATACTATATAGAATGTAATCAATCAATTTATGGCACAAGATATTAAGATATTATTGATGGTGTAGTTTCTATGTAGGTTATAATGTCGTGCAAAACCATAGTAATAGAAGGTGTGAAATTATCATCTAAATTAGTGGCATTGTCTATGATATGTCATTTTAGGTTTTTTTATTTTCTTTTCATAAGAAAGTAAAAAGGAAAGATAGTTATTAATTGGTGATTTCTTACATTCTAAATATAAATATTATCTAGATCACTTTTCAAGTTAATTTTCTTTTCTTTTGCATTTTGATATCTTTGTTGTGGGTTTAATTTACTTTAATTTTTTGCTTAGTATTATGTGAATTAGTTATGTTGTATCTATTATAAATTTTGCTAGTTGGCCTTTGAAATTGACTTAAATTAGAAAAGAGGACCTTGGAGCAAAATTGACTTAATATAATCAACTAGCCTACTGTTTATATTTGACATAGTAATGGTTAGATTGTTGTCGCTAAAATTAATTAAAAATTATCTTATTATAACTAACCATCTATTGATAATGAGTAGGTCCAAATTTGTTTAAAGTTACAATTTTTTATTTAGCTTTAATTTGATATGTTAATCACAACCATCTGCTTTTATTAACTAAACCAATTTATGAGCTGTTAGTTTTATAAATTAGCTTAAATTGAGTAACTGGTTAAATAAGTCACTGAAAAACAAGAGCATTTACTTTCATTTTTTTTTGGCCGATTACTTTCAATAATTTAAATAGGCTCATCAAACTTTTTATTAATTGACTTATATGGATGTAATTAATTTTTTTATTATGTTAACATAACTTCTATTACTTCGTCAACCAAGATTCAATCGAGTTATTAGTTAGTTAAGTAGTGTCATCAATGCTTTCAATTATGTTAATTAGACATTAATTAAGAGCTGGTAAAGGAGCCAAGTATTGTCTTAAAACTTTGAATTTAAAACTTTTGATTAGCATTTACCACTAATTCTTACTACTTAAATTAAATTTGTTTGTAATTTTTTATTATAGTTAAATATTAATTAAAAATTCTAGCTGGTTAAGTTATTTGTAGTATGTTATTGTGGTAAAAGTTTAATCAAATTGATGGTAAATTAAATTATATCTAGTCATTTATTATGGTTAAATTCTAATTTGAAATTTTTAGTAATTGAGTCATTTAAAGTCTTTATATGATCAAAAAGCTTGTTCAAGACTAATAGTAATTAAGTTATTTGTAGTTAGTTATTGTGATAAAATTCTAATTCAGAATTTTCGGTAATTGACTAATTTAAAGAATTTTAGAATGATTGTCACCGTTGTAGTGATAAAAAAAGTCTTTCATTATGGTCAAACATTTTAAATTGAAACTTTAGTTTTAATGTTTCCAATTTATCTTAACATTTAATTAACATTATTAGCTATTACTTTTATCAATTTCTAATTAAAGAGAGATCAACATGTTTACTGAAAATGAAAAGTCCACTCAATCACAAAAGTCCTCTATATATATGAATGCAACCCATATATCTTTCCCGTTGCCCATATTACATAGGCATAGATTTATTTTTTTTTTTTTAATGTAACTATATATACACAACTATATATTGAGACAGCACTTATAATTAGCTTATTATTGACGTTGACATGCTATCTCTTATGTGATTCAAATCCCAATTTTGAATTCTAAAGAAAGATACCATCACATCGCAAATGAAATCCGATTCATAATATGGAATCATAGTATCTTATGAACGGATGGTCACTTTAAAGGGTGTCTAACCTGAGATCTGATAGGGATAAGTCAGGATGGGTTATACAAAACTCAAACTCATCCTGTTTTCTATTAATTAAAATTGACCCTAAATTTTATATTTTTTTCTATTGTACTTAATCTAGCCCTATAAGGTTTATGGAGCATGGTGCATGTTTGATGATAAAGAGGATGGTGATACTTAGTGGCTATGAGATGACATGTGATGAAGAGTAAAACCGTAAAAGAAAGATGGGGATTGAGTATCCAAGATCTAGGGCTTGTTGTTGTGTCTAGTGAGAGAGAGTTAGATAGTTAGATTTAGATTATTAAAGTTACCATTAATTCTTAAAACTTTTAATATATTATGTGGCAAATCAGGTTTCCTATTATGTTTCACATATGACCTAAAACTTAACCTTAAACATTGGATACTCGTCCCAAAACCCTATAGGGTCTTTTGTAGGCTAGATACTTTATAATGAATCATCTCGGCTGCATTTCTCATATGTCTCACTTCTAAAACTTTTTAGTATTATGTAATTGTGTAGGATTGAAAACTCATAAGATCTATACAATACTCCTCCAACTCATGACTACTTGATGCCCTTGCTTAAAAAAACTATACATCTTAATTCTTTACATATCCTAGACTTAGAAATAATAAAATCCTGTGGACTTACATACAAATCATAGATCCATCTCATAAATAAAATTTGTGGAAAGAAATTTTAATAGCTATTATTTTTTATAATAGCACCAAAATTAGCATCTAACTCGCAGTAATTCCTGTCAAGCTAACCATTCTAAAATTTATTGGGAAAATGTTAAATTTGTTAGTTCAACTCTGTATAAAAATTCAATTTGATACTAAACTTGAAATAATTAATTTAATACCTAACCAA
The DNA here is from genome assembly GCA_024138025.1 of Combretum micranthum. Lineage (NCBI taxonomy): Eukaryota > Viridiplantae > Streptophyta > Magnoliopsida > Myrtales > Combretaceae > Combretum > Combretum micranthum. The sequence continues at coordinate 506,520 of JAMXBD010000188.1, read as the reverse complement.
GCTTTTTTTGTCTACTTTTGCTACCTTATTGATATTATTTGCTTTGTTTTCTGATGTAGAAGAAGTAGTCTATTGGTGCTAGATAATATTAGAAGTAGTAAAAATTTAATGATTTATTATCATTTCCAAGTCAACAAATAGAGTACAATGTGTTAAGTAGATAGTAAAATAATCATAAAAAAATTGAATGGGTATTAAATTAATCATTATAGATTTAGATACTAAATTGAATTTTTTGTAACGTTTATCCTAGTTTATATCTTAAAGGTACATCTAAAAAGATTCAATACCTCTTTTCATAATATCCCTGTTTTCATTAGATTTGATAAACGTAACTAAATCCAGGAACCTCCATGTAAAACTCGCACAATGAAATATCAAATTAGAAACCAATAATATTAAAGGATAAAAATTAGATTTTGTCGTGGATCTTACTTTATAAAAATTCGCAAGCCATTATATATAGAGATTTGCACTATCTAAGTTTCATTATGGATCCACAACAACTAGCTGGACTTGTGAAATAATAACAACTTAAATTGGACTTTGATAAGTGGAAAACAAAAAAGAAAAAAAAATGTTAATAATCCCACTTATTTAAATTTACAATCTTTTCAAGCCTTCTACAATTCTTCTTATAGAATTCTTGTTACAATGTTATTTGACTACACTCTTGAGCCATTGATAAATATCACTATGTTAGAGCATCCATAGCCGTCCTTAAGGTCTTACTACTTTACCACATTCACAACTTTTTATAATTTTATGAGCTCCATATAATAAGAGCTATATACAACACATTTAGAAAAAAAATACTTTATTAGAGGATCTTTAACTTTTCTTAAGGACGATCTCGAATGCTGAAAGACTGAAAAAAGATCCTTACTCCTATGTTTTCACGCTAGACTCCTACCATTGAGAGTACTCTTAAAAAACCCTAAATATGAACCTTGGATTAAATTTTGAAAGTGTTATGAGGAAGTTTCTTACCTCTTTCTATATTTTGGCAATGGCTAAAGAAGCAAAAGCGTTTCAAGTAATATTTACTTTAAGGGAGCAATCATGCAATCATCTACAAAATAAATTATTTTATGATCAGTCTTTATTTCTTATTCATTCTGTTAAGATAACTAAAGACAGAAGTTACAAAAATTCTTTTTATTTCATAAGTATTATCAGGAGATGTTTCAATATTAAGGGTCTGTTTGTTTTGGTTTTTTCGACAGATATAGACATTTTTTCAAACTTTTTGCTAATAAATTTTATCAAGAAATAGATATAGATAAAAAAAAAGTTGACCGTTCTCATCAAAAAATCAAATAGAATAAATATAGATAAAATTTAGATGCAAATCGGATATATTTACACATATCACTTTAAAAAAGATACAAATACAAATAAAAAAACAGATAATCCAAACAGACCCTAAAATGCAATTAAGATGTACTTGTACATCCTGTTACACTAACATATAATTTTTGTTGTGATATACTGATATAATTTAATTATTCCCATAAAACGTACAGACCCATTCTTACAAAAACCCAAAGCAAGCACCAAAATTGAAATTATTTCCTTTCATATCCTTTCTACTTTTTCCCCACTCGAGTTTCCTTTTCCCTTAAACCACCCAAACAGGGTACAAGTGAAGTGCCCACACTTTCATTTTACCTGTTATAAAACCCCTATGTCACCTCCATGTAAGTGTAGCTCAGCTCAGTCCCTGTCTTCCAAGTCTCTGTCAAACTTGTCAAACTCTCTCTCTCTCAAAACAACACTCCAAATTTCTTGTCCTGCCACCACCCCTTCGATATTCGTGTCCTTCTCTCTCTCCCTCTCCCTCTCCTTCTCCCTCTCGCTCTCTCTAACCTAGTAATTCCTAAACCATGTTCTTGGGGCAGTTTCACCAGTACTAAAATTCATTAACACATTATTATTATTATTATTTTTAATTACATCAGTTACGTTATTTGGAACATATCAATGGAATCTGCAAAAGGGTTTTACTTTTCTTCTTCCCATCCTCCTCCTCCCCCTCCAACTCATGCATTTTGGCCACCATTAGGAGCTCCAGTGAGCAGTAGTAGTAGTGGCAGTAATGTAATTCCACAAAGAGACCATTTTAGTAATAATGATGGTAATAATTACGAGCAACGTTGGAGACATGACTTTGATGACTCGGTGAATGCTGTCTCTTTTGGTTTTGTTGCCACTGCTATCCTCATTTCCATGTTCTTAGTTATGGCTATATTTGAGAGGTTCTTAAGGACTAGTACTTCGCCGGAATTGTCCCCCGCTGGTCGCCGGAGCCATGGAGATATTGAATCTCAGATGGGTTTTCATGGAAAGCTTAATTACCCTTCACCAAGAGTAAGTTGCTTTGCTTCTAGCTTTTTATGGATTAGTATTACGTAATCGTATCGTGTTGTGTTCGTCTTATTTTATTTTATTTTTTTTGCAAGGCCAGGAGTTAATCTGTGGATTAGTGGGTCATGGAAAATTTTCTGTTTTTCATATCATGATTATAGAAAGAAAATTTACAGATTGGTGTTATGTTAGGTCTTGGAAATCTGAAAATTTTGTCTTTTTAGGCCAATAATTGAAAAAGGGTATTTCTTGTTGCTATAAATTTTGCATCTTTTTAATTTTCCGTACTGAGAAAATTGTGTGGGTATGTGTTTTTCTAATCATTCACATTCTTAATAATGTATGACTGGATTGCAGCATTCCCTAGTATATTTATTAAGCCAAAAAATTAAAAGGGTAATTATTATTACTGTGATTTTTGTACTTTCTTAATTTTGTTTCTTGAGAAAATTGTGTTTTTTTTTTTGGCCTGAACTTTTATTTATGTTTTGCTTCAGAATGATGTAATATACCTTTTTAATTATAAAGTATTGGTGTTTATAGTTTTAGCATCTTTTAAAGTCATGAAAAGATGGCTGCTGCTTTTGTTTTTACAGAAATTGAAATAGGGCCCTTTACGAGTGCTTATGACATTTGTTGACAACCTTAGAGAAGAAATTTCTTATATTATCTCCACTAATGATAGTACTTTTCATGAAAAAAGGGTACATTAAAGTGTACAAATATTTTTGGAGTTATTAGATGTTTGGGGACTATGGTTAATATGAGATTTCCATTGGAATATGGAAGAGCAGGGCTAGGAATGAGTCTATTTAAACAACACGAGACAATGGGTTCCAGCTCAACTTTTTAATTTTTAATGTTTTAATGTCGACCAAGTTTTGAAATTTGAGCTTTACTTCCCTTCAATTAAGCTAAGTAAACTTGATTTACCTGATTTTCTTCTTCCTTTTTTTTTTTTTTAAAGTAAGTAAATAACATTATTTTCTCAACTTAGCTGGAATTTAGTTAATATTTATACTCGACTCTAGTTTAATGATTCGATTGCTTGTTTGAATATCTCAGCTGGGATGTTCTTTTAGGTTAGCAACATCTAAGTTGCATTAAAGTAGCTTGGGACTCTTAGTTTTTATTTTTCAATTGGGTATTGATTTCCAAAGACCCCTTTCGGTCACAACTTTCTCAAGCAATAGATAAAGTTAACTTTATCTTTATCCCTTTGCTTTTTTTTTAATCCCTTTCACATATATTTCTGTTTGTCGCTACTGTATGTAAAGTTTTCATGCATCATTCTAGAGAAATTCTGTTTCTTGCCTTTTGATTCCCATGCCATTGATTCAACATATTTAGTATTATTACCATGTTAATGCCTTATTAAAATTTAGCACTCTGTCTGTCTCATATTGCAGTTTTGTTAGTTAGTTACTGTCCTAACTTTTTTGCTGATTTAGGATTCTCTTTCTTTTATAGTGTGTTTTAGTTGTTTTGTTTTTGCTTTCGGAGAGCTATAGGTTGGTTGGTCTAATCTAGGCATTATTGTTTAGCTATGTCATGGTTTGAGTAAATGTCTGTCATAGATCTCCATAATGCAAAAGTTCTCCCTTTTGGTCTCATTAAACAATGGTGTTGTTGTGCTCTTAATTATGTGTCATTTTTATATTTAATGTGCTCCTGGTCACTGTCGGGGTGGCGATTCATGTTATCAGATCAGCTTTCTTTCGAGTAAAGTTTATATATCGTTCTTCATATTTGTTTAGATTAAACTGGAAATGAATTGCATTGTCCAAACAATATAAAACCCCATATATGTTACCCTAAGATGCAGGATAAAGACAACACAGGTGTCTTGACTTTACAATTTGAGCAAATTAGTGTCTAAACTTTCGAACTTCATATTTTTGATGTCTTTAAAGACACCAATACTGCCAAAAAAGGTAAAAGTAGAGACACAAAAAATATGAAGTTTGAAGATTCAGATACTAATCTGCCTAAATTGCAAAGTTGAGACACCTATGATGTCTTTATCCCTTAAGATGCCCTCTATTGTAAGGGTTGTATGCTCATCTTACTTTAGATTTGATAGGAAATCAATTGCATAGTGCAACCAATAGAAAAACCCATTTAGGCTCTGTTTGTTTCATCATCTTTTGATTGTTTCGATATGTTATTTTTGTTGTTTTCAAACATATATTTGTTAAGAAATAGATCCAAATAAAAAATGAACATTTTTATGTATAAACAGATTAAACAAATTAATACAGATGTAAATTAGATACAGATGAAAATAAAAAAAATCCAAACATACCCTCGTATTACATTTTTATTTTTTTGGCCATTGTATTACCCTTGTATTACATTAATGGTCCGAGTATTGCATTGCTAGTAATAGAAAAAAATAATGTATACCAACGTTTACTTTATTTAAAACTTTTACTACTGAAAATATACGTTCCGATTTTTTTAATTATTAGAATTTAAAAATACTATTATACCTCTATTTAATAATTGCAGTATTAATCATGGTATTAAATTGAGGGTAAAATAGTCCTTCACTTAATGGGAAGAGGGAAAAGCACCTACCAACAACTACCAAGTAGTTTTAATTATTTTCTCTACACAAAAATAGGAAGTTCAATAGGAGTAAATATTTCCCGTCAATTTTGCAAGTACACAAGGTAATAGCATGTATTTAAAAAATATTTGTTCTATTCCCACTCTATTATCTACTATCTAGGATGGAGTTATCATGCTTAAACTCGTTTCTCAAGATCGTATATTAGGAAAAAATATTGAGTGGGTGATACACGCCACATGGATGTACACGTGGCGTGTAACATCTACTGAATCTTTTCTCGTATATTAGTGGGTTTCGTCGTAACATTGGAAAATTTCTTAGATGAAACTGCTCTGTTAAGCATTGGATTAAATAATGCATGAAGTAAGTGGAGAGCAATTGCTATCATGTGAGCCAAAACTTTATAATTGTCCCTTTTTTGTGTGTGTGTGATTTACATCCATGCGTCTGAATCCGTGGCTAACATTTTTTTTATTTAAGGAAAGACGTTCTTTTATATATGTGATCCATCTTTTAGAATGTGACAATCTGTCATCATCAAAAATCCTCAATAATTTAGTAGTTGATAAGATACTTTTGGTTATACTTTGAATTTTCCGTATTTTTCTACATAGAATATGATATTTGTTTAGTGAACCTGAGCTTAACGTGTGTTGTAAAGTCTCTTTTGGTTATGAGCAGTGTGCTACATTATTTGCTCCACACACATTTGTGGTCAAAAATAATTTAAGGAATTATTTGGCATTTGCCCATATCTCCCATGTCTTTTTCTTCTAAGTGGAGCAACAAAACAAATTTTCTTTAGCTAAGGATGTTCCATCCGAAATAAATATCATCGTAAAACCGTATTTATGTTGATGTGATCTCAAGTGACTAGATCTTGATCATGATCTAGTTAGATAACCACAATAAACTCCATGATTAGGGGGCAATAAATATTTTTTTTAACATAGATCCGATCTATATAGACCTTGGTATGACCGAAAAATCATAATAACTAACGAATAGTTCATTGATTTCTTCTCCAGATGAGCGTGTACGCGAATGGAGTTTCGGTATTGATGCCAGGAGATCATGTTCCTACATATATTGCACATCCAGCTCCCATGCCCTGCCCTCCAGAGCGCATAGCGCGGCCTCATCACCAACATATTTCTTTCTCAGTTCTTAATTCAAGTTCGAACCAGAGCACATAACCAGAACTAAGCTCGAACCCGTGAGAGCAGATTCTAGAAAATTAGATATTTAATCAATGAATGCGGGGTTTACCTTAAGCTTAAGGTTAGTCTGGGGGAGGGGGTTGTTTTTTTTTTTTTTTCCTTATGCTTAAAATTGAGGGATGGAGAAGATGGAATCTGTATTTTTTCTTTTTTCCTTAAGTTTTTTTTTCATTGAGTCATGAGCTCCCTAATTCTTGTACATAACATATGAACTCCAATCCGGAATTTGTATGAGCCGTCTGGATTTTGATTCACAAGCGGACCGCCTCCGGTTCTTATCAAAGATTTCGTGACTAATTCGATTTCATTTTTTAAAATTGTAAGTTTTCATGAGAAATAGATGTTATTAGGATTTAAAGAGAATAGTTTCTGCTGCAAACAGGCAAAAACCCTACATTGGAAGTCCTAAAACATTTTAAATTACGTAAAAAAATTTTTTCATGTTTAATTGTCACATAAAAATCTATAAGTTCTATGTATGTGAATGTAGACCGACAAAATTGAAATGTGGCATTGACATAAAATTAAAGCTAATAAAGTTCGTACAAAGAAAAGGACAATGTTAGGACAAAATGTTTTAGAAAAACAACAAGAAAATAACACGGGGAAAAGATACAAATCAATTTTCTGTAAAATTTTGAAAATTATGGGCCCTACGTTCATCAGGAAAAGTGCATTACTTTAAAAATTAGGAACATGAATATGATTTTAAAAGTTTTTAACCTAATCCATTTGTTGGTGTTTCAATTTGCTTGTATAGTGTGACTGGATCTGAATTTTCTATTAATGCCCTACAAAATAGCAATTGGTCAATGGACACCAAGTTGCTTGGTATGACAACATTGATGGATGGTTGAGTTAGTAGTGTGTAGGAAAGAATAAGTAGTATGCACGGGTTAATGGTCAAGATCATTGGGTCACATGCTTGGTAATTTAGGAGCCACTAAGTCATGTTCGGGGAATGTGGGACATTGGGATCACATTGTACAAATGGGAGGAATCGAGTTAAGTGATAAAATCTGATTAAGTGTTTTTGTCTAATTAAGTGTAGTGCATCTAACCAAAATAGTTAGGAAAATTTGAATGTGTCTAGACGAGTCCGTCATTCAACCTATGACGGACTCATATCTTAACTTAGATTGAACTAGACTTGAGGAACCATTTTAAACGGTCCCATCAGCATCGGGTAAATTATCTTTTTTGTTAAGATAGAAAGGAATCAACTATGAAGATAACTATAAGAGCAGAAAATAATAATAACAACAACAACATCACAGATTCCTTAAAAATTAATTGTGGTATTCCACTAACAATTTGGAGAAATGGAAAGTTTAAATACTTCTACCATCTTATATAATAATTACAAATACTTTTTAAAAATACAGATTAGGTTCACATTTTAAAACATAAAAGAAAAAATTAAAATAATATAATTTTATATTTATTATTAGAACTTTAAAATCATAAATAATAAAATCATTAAGCATTAATTTTAGAATAATAACTGGGGCTTGGATGATACCTAAAGTCCGAGGATGCTTTTTTTTTTTTGTTATTTTACATATAAAATCATCCTATAAGTTCTGGAATTACTATGTTAAATTTGCAGATCTTTTGCCCCCTTTGATTGAAAAAACAGTGCCAGAGTTGACTGTCCAGTGACCAAGGCTCCACTTGGATAATTGTGACGTACAGTACGGTATAAAATGGAGGAAAACCGACTGCATTTAAGCTACTGGAGACCTGTTTAAGTTTGACGCACTTTAATATTGGTTTGATTTGATAACGATTAGTAAATAAGTTAAATTTGAGTTTTAAATAATTTTTTTATTTAAATGAGCTAAGTTTAGTATTTAATTAAATTTGTGAATTAATTTATAAATAAGATTTTTTAAGCTCGTGAACAGGTTTATGAGTATACTTGTTATTTAAATAAGTAAAACAATAAAAATATAAATTATTTAAATGAGTCAGGCTTGAGCTTAAATTTCAGACTTGATAAAAACTTGATCGACTTAAAAAAAGCTCAGCTCGACTCGAGTTTATTCGATAAACGAGCTGAGATCAAGTTCAAACTATAGATCATTTAATTAAATGAGCGAGCTTGAACCTAATTTTCAGGCTTGAAAAAATTCTCAGTTCAAGATTGAGCTTGATGTATTCTAAATGAATTGATTCTGAGCCTCTAAAAACTCAGCTCAACTTATTTATTATCCTGAAAGCGATAAAGGAAAAATACAACAAAGTACAAATTATCTTTGGAAAATAAAGAGTAGAAAAATGGATATGTTGACAACATTCTCTTAGTCAGGCTTTCAAATTTAAAGCTGAATTGCAAATAGCTTGTAATCTCATGTTATCAACATTGTTCTTCCATGGATACTATTCAAACTATCTCTCTTTCGTTTACTATAAGAAAATTAATCTTGAGAGATAGGAAATTTTGTGATAGAATATTAACAAAAAAATTTATATCTCTATAAAAAGAATCAATGATAATAACTTTTGATAAAGAAATTTAAATTTAAAAACAATTTTTTTTTCTAAAGTCTTTTTTTGGGATAATAATTGTAAATTAAAAAAGAAAATATCATAATGCCAACACATTAAAGCTCATCTTACATACGGACAAAATACACCATCATTTTAGGTGACCCTATTTGGGAGACTTTCATCTTTCATCATTTTAGGTTGCATGAATTACTCCCCACTATCCTATAGAGGACAAAAAATTCAGACAGACGGACATGACATATTTAATAATTGTATGCCTCCATCCTATAAATATCCCTGTGGTATATAAGATAAAGGTATTTGGATCCACACTCTCATACCAGCATCTCCATTGTTGTAATACCCTTACACTTTCTAAAAGCTCTACCTACCGTGCATGAGGATTCACCCTTAATGAGAATAGACCACTAACATTTTCCATAATTTATGATACTTGTGTCACTAAAACCATTGTCCCATGGCAAACAATGGCAAACACTAAAAACATCAAAAAGCCACTGATAAAGCCATGGCGTTGGCCTAGCAACTAACACCATCCAGCCTCATGTTGGGAAACAAACAAATCCCTTAGAACAATTTCACCTCATGAATAATTGATCCAATATACTGTAAGATCATTTTTAATCTTAAGGGTTCTATTTAGAGTTCATAGATACTACTAAACGTTCTATAAACTAGTAACTGGTCAATGGACACTAAAGTTGCTTGGCATAACAACATTGACGATCAAGTTAGCACTATATATAAAAAAATAAGTAGAATGATAAAGTAATATGCACAAGTTAATAGACTTGTTGTTAGCGGACATCTAATGGAGTATTTATAGATTATTTTGAATGGTTGAGATCATGGAGGTCACATGCCTAGTAATCGAGGAGCCACTAAGCCACGTTTTAGGAACATGGGACATCAGGATGACTTGAAATGAATGAAAGGAATCAAGTTAAGTGATAAAATCCGATCAAGCGCTTTTGTCTAATTGAGTGTAGTGTTTCTAACCAAAATAGTTAGAAAATTTTGAGTGTGCCTAAAAGAGTCCTCTATACACCCTAAAACCGACTAATACTTTAACTAGATTGACCAGACTTAAGGAACCATTTTAAATATCCCATTAATACTGTATAAATTATCTTTTTCATAAAGATAGAAATGATTTAATGGTAAAGATAACTATAATAATCATAATAACAACAACAACAACAGCAGCACGGCTTCCTTAAAAATTAATTGTGCTATTCCACTAACAATCTGGAGAAAAGGAAAGTTTAAATACTTCTACCATCTTATATAATAATTACAAATAATTTTTAAAAATACCGATTAGGTTCACATAAACATCTATGATTTTGCTTTATAAAATTATAAAAAATAAAATAATATAATTTTATAGTTATTATCAGAACTCTAATATCATAAATAATAATATCATTAAGCATTGATTTTAGAATTATATCTGGGGCTTGGATGATACCTGAGGTCCGAGGATGGTTCTTTTTATTTTTTGGGGGGTTATTTTACATATAAAATCATCCTAAAAGTTCTGGAATTAATATGTTAAATTCGTATATCTTTTGCACCCTTTGATTGAAAAAACAGTGTTAGAGTTGACAGTCCAGTGACCTAGGCTCCACTTGGATAATTATGACGTACAGTACGGTGTAAAATGGAGGAACACCGACTGCTAGCTTTAGAAACGAGTTACGCGAATTTTGGCCTACTTGAGTTTGACGCCCATTAGTTTTGGCTTGCCCTAACTTTATTAGTAAATAAGTCGAGTTTGAATCTCAAGTAAAATATATTTATCTAAACAAATTAAATTTAAATTTTAATTTAGATTTATGAATTTATTTGTGAATAAACTTTTTTAGGCTCTTGAATAGGCTTATGATTATACTTGTTAATAAGTTTGTTGGTAAATTTATTGATTTTTCATGCACGATGTATTACATATAAATGCATAAGTAAAACAATAAAAATTAATTTCTATTTAATATTTATATATTATATTTATAACAACACACACACACACACACACACACATATATATTATATAATATTACCTTTTAGGTTTTAAAAAAATAAAAAACGGGTTATCTAAATGAGTCGACCTTGAGTCTAAATTTCAGGCTTGATAGGCTTAGTAAAAAGCTTAGCTAGGCTCGAATTCATTTTACAAATGAGTTAAGTTCAAGTTCAAACTAAAGATCATTTAATTATACAAGCGAGCTTGAGCCTAGCTTTCAGGCTCGATAAAAACACAGCTCAAGCTTGAGCTTGATATATTTTAAATAAATTGATTTGAGCTTTTAAAAATTTGGTTTGACTTATTTGCAGCACTAAGAGGTAAAGGAAAAATACAAAAAAAAAAAATACAAATTAAATTTGGAAAATAGGGAGTAGAAGAATCAATGTGTTGATCGTATAACTTGAATTGTAAGTGGCTTATAATCCCATATCATCAACATTGGTCTTCCATGGACACTATTCAAACTATCTCTCCTTCATTCACTACGAGAAAATTGATCTTGAAAGGTAATTGTCATAAAAAATTAACAAAAAACTTATATCTCTATAAAAGAATCAACAATGATAATTTTTACTCTAGAAATTTACGATTAAAAATAAAATTTTTGTTCTTAAAGTCTCGTTTTTGTGAGGTAATAATTGTACTTAAAAAAAGGAAAAATTTTAATGCCATCACATTAAACTCATCTTACATAGAGACAATTTCACCTTAGGAATTATTGGTTCAACAAATTGTAGGACCATTTTTAATATTAAGGGTTTCGTTTCGAGTCCCTAGATGCCACACCAACATCTTAAGGAACTTTCATTTTAAAATACTTTTAATTTATCCCTAAGGATCTTAAAAAGTTGTCCTTAACAACATACCTAAAAAAAATAAAAAAAGTTTATCAACTTTATAGAGTCCTTGTTAGAGGATCCCAATTTACCAAGAACTGGTGATTAATGCTTGAGGACTTGGAAATAAGGCCCTTTTCCCTTGAAAAGAACACTAAGCTCCTAGTGTTAAGTTGCTCAAAGAAAGCAATAGTGGCTTTCACAACTCCATATAACCAGCTAACACAATGGAATACAAAAAGGATTATCGTAAGCCATTGATTCGTTCATGAATATCGGCTTGAGATCTCCAACACCTATTAATTCTGAGAATACCTAAGTTGTTGGCATCAAAATTTGAATACTACCGCAAGAGATCCAAATTTTGGGAGAAAGAGCAAAACAAGCCCTATGAAATTCTTTAAAATGTCAAAAGCTAAAATGGTCTTTGTTTTGCCCTACAATTTACATTATTAGAAAAAACACCAAAAAGGGAAAAACATATAAAATATTTCTAAAATTATGAAATTAAAAAATTCAAATGATAAGCAAGAAGAAGACCGCCTTCAAGGCCTGGTGGTGTAAGTTGGCAAGGCCAGCGATGTATGTTGGCAAGGCCGGTGGTAAAGGCTTCCTCCTCTCCATCTTATGCCATTTTTTTCATTGCATTAATTACCATCTCTCCCACTTAATCATCTTCTCCAGGGTGAACAAAATTCACCCTTGAATTTTTACCATATTAGGTAGGAACCAAGTGGAGTTAACTACATAAGCTTCAAATAAATTGATCTAACCTAGATATTTTCTTTGTCCTTGGCCACTTTGTTTTGATAATCTCACTAATGATAGCAAACAATAAGCGTCAGCAAGGTCCTCATTAAGCACCAATATAATCTTCTCTAGGATGGTATAAATAGATTGAAAAGTAATATTTCTTCAACCAATCATTATTAATGACCTCCTCAATTGCCAATGTTTCCTTACTATCTCCTCCTCAATAGCATTGTGAGAATGACAACCCTTAGGAATATACTTCAAAAACAATAACTACCTTTGTTTGGAGATGCAGCAATTCCATAACTAGCTGATCACAATGATGTGCCACCCTCTCTATAGCATCATGAGGATGGCAACTCTTAGTTATCTTAGCATTCCTAACATGGACCTCCCTAAAATTAACACATATGTGCTCCTTTTCGAAGCAACACCAAAAGAGCTAAGCCTTTTGAAGCTCATTTCCAACATCTTATACAACGTGTCTCTTAATGAGATTAACAAACTCTTCAAGAGGCTTGCAAATCTCAAGCATAGCAAGCAACTCGATCCATTCGGTGCTTATAGCATTGACCAATTTTCTTTTACAAAGGTTATTATAAAGAATCCTTCACCCATGCGTGGTCCCTCAACTTGAGTTTCGTGATGACTACATTGAACCAATAGAGCATCTAAATTATTATGCTCTTAAATGAGTTATTATGTGCCCACCCAGACAATGTGTAATCCCTCTATACATCCAAGGCACCTTGCTAGCTAAGCCATAGACCGAGGTCTTGATTGAGGTTAGAGATAGATGCATTCTAACCTAACTAAAAAAGATGAGGAACAAACTTATAAGACGGACATCCATCCTATACTATCGATTCCACCATGAATAAGGCCACATTACTAGCATTCAAGTCAAGAATGCTTCAGAGAACCTATTATAAAGGGGCTATTTGAAAGAATACATTGCCTTCTTTTTTAAGATAAAATGAAAGTAAGATGTATTAAGATAGAAATAGATTGAAAGTTTTAGCAACCACAATTAAGTTCTACACACACCCGCATATCTATCTAAATCTTTTATGACCTTTTGACATATATTTAAAGTTATAAAACATCATACTCAATGGAACTTGGCTTACTAAGTTTCCTATCTCCATTAGCTTGACATCTGACGTTTTATGCATACGCATGGAATGCAGGACTACACATGTTCAAATGCAGACAGAACAACCACGAAGTCGCTTCATACCCATAATGTGGCTGACATTGTAAAAACTAAAACGAAACATATACTAGAAGTAGAAACTCAACCACAAAAAGCCATTGATTCCATTAGACAACAAAACCATTAGTACCAGAAGAAACAGAACAGTGTGAAAGAACAATCTTTTCCAAGCAAATGTTTGTGTTTAATTAAGAATTGGGAGGCACCATAAGCATGCTAAAACTAAAATTTTACAATATTATGAACTATAAATTAATGAACAGCTTCACCACCTGATCTTGAATGGCAGTGACGTAAAAGCCAGGTCTTGGAAATACACAAGTAGTTAGGTCATCCGAATCACTAGATACATTCGTGTAAAAGCTTGCTCACTATTCGCACATATCAACTTTTATTTGTTTTTTAGTCTAGCTGGACTGTTATCTCACATAGATGATACAGGTTTGAATCTCCCTTCCCTCGTTATAATCGCTAGAGAAAGGAAAATAGCTAGTCTCTACACAGGATATACAGCAACTCCCTATTGACATCACATGGGTCATGCCATCTTAAGTTACCAACAAATGAAGATTTCCTGAACAGCCAGACATTTGAATTCCGTTCACTAGGGAGACAAGATAAATTATAGTTTGCTGCACTTCAATCCAATCAAACCCTTGAATAAATACTTTGACAACATCTCCGACAGTCCCGGGATTGACCACCTTGGTGTATATTATGACCATACTATGAAACAATCTCGTGCATATCACGGGCTATCGAGTTATATAAAGCTCTTGTTTGGCTATAAAGTAGCATCCAATGAGGTCACCTGGCTCTAATATGAATTGTTCCTGAAACTTGCCCATGCGCTTACTAGAAAGATCGATAGATAGATCGTTGAAATGAGCATGCCCCTTCACTTGTAGACCATCACCACAAATGAGGAATTGGTTCCCAATGATAAAGGAACCAGATACACGGATTGCTATTCCATCTCTACCATGAGCACGGCACTGGAGTTTTTCCACAACATGAACAAGTCTGTCAGGAGGCCAGTCACCGGCTAATGTTCTCCGGATGTTTGATAAGCATCCAAATATCTCAGTTGGTCCCACAAGCTGCTTGCCTGAAAAACTGAGACCAGAGGAATAATAAGATTATGCTAATGATATTAAATGCAACTAAAAAGCTATAGTCACCAAATAAAAGCTGTGTGTGCTGTTTCCGCACCCAAATCTCATATTATAAAATTGAAGAAAGCAGACAAGGTCTACATATTGGTCCAAGTTGGATTTCAAATCTTTACTTGAAAAAAAAAAAAAAAAATCATGAAACTTTGATATGGAAAGATATGCTAAAACAGAAGACTGGAAACACCAAGAACCGCATGAAAATTGCAAAATTTGGAACTTCTTGCAAGTGGGAAAATTAATTCCCTAATTCTGTATACTAATTGGCATTTTGTTGTCAAATAGTCAAAGATTTGACGAAGGTCCTTCTCACAAACGCAAAGGAAATATTTTATCACGTTTACCAGAAATAGACATACCTAAAAGTTGAGCTTTCCTTGTATAACATCTTCGTGTGTTGCCATATGTCTTCAGATCCATCAAATAGCAGGTAATAAGTATTGTCAGCATCTGTTTAGAAAAAAAGATAAATAAATAAAACTATAATGAAATGCATTCATTCTCTGTACTTCTCTTCCCAATCTGGAATGCTACTTATAGAATCAGCCCTATGCCATGTCAGAACAAGTATCGATAATGAAGCACGACTACAGCATTCAGCCACAGATGTCTAGGATCCTGGATCCAGAATGAATCATACTTGTTTTTTGAATTAAGCATGTTTAACAGTAGAAGAAAAACCAAGGGTTTTTTACGATGGCCATGAGAAATTGAGAATTATATCAAACTATAAGGGAGAACATAAACTAGAGACGAGATGAGATACTTGATTAAAGAATTCCAGAAATGCAAAAACTAATGACAAATCTATGAACCCCTATAGGACAATCCTAACTATATTATACCAAACAAAATACATAATATGATACTCCATCACGATACAAAAAATTATTTCTTATTTCATGAAAGCCAATTTTACTCCATGCAAGCAAAGCAAGATATTGGGTATAGCTGGGTTGAGCTAACAGACTCCTCATCTCATTCTGATAATAAATCGCTCATTTATCATAATGATATTCAGCAATCAGGTGAAATCTTTGGATATAAAATAAATCCAAACAGACTCACATCTGCTAATTCCTTCAACCTTTGGTTGGATCAAAGATGCTTTGCACAAATGCTGCCAAGTCCACCTCAGCATGCTCATATTTTGTAATGAAGGGATGCAACAGAAGCTGCAAAAGATTCATAAATTCTTCAATCTTGCTGTTAATGATGCACATCACAAAACAACCATTGGATTTGGGATGTAATTATAATCACAGAATTCACACCCCACATAAGGCAACTAAGCCAATCCAGCCACTGGATTTGACAAAAACTATCACTGCAACTAGAATACTCACAACCTGGAAAAAGAAGTGAGTCAAGTCTTATTTCATTGGTTTGTTGATAACAGGTAGAGGTCTAATAAGAAACTAAGGTGCAGGTGAACTCTTTTGTCCAACAATGACATGAAAAGAAATACCAAATCCCTTACTCTATGGATTGAATAAATGAAGTGTCACTCTAAATGTACCAATGCAGGTTATAAAATAATAGATCTTCCTCCCCTAAACTAAACAATTCATCCAGACAGAAGAATATGGAGTATCATAGAGTGATATTTGCTATTTACTCACCTGCTCTGCAGTCGGCCTAGCCTCTGGATCCTTTTGAAGGCATGCATCAATAAACGAGCAAAATTCTGGGGAGAATTTGCTCTTGGAAGGTGATGGTGATGGATCATCCAATATCTGCAGTTAAGAAACACAGGTGAGATAGTACTCAATGCAAATGCTAAATCCTGCAGTGGAGAGCAAATTCACTTATTTAAGTCAGACAGTCAGATTATGATAATCAAGGTCTTATGAAAGACCTTGTAATTGATGGAACAATACAAGTGCCAGATGAACTAAAAGAGCTATTCTCTCTCAGATGTTTCTTTTAGTAGCGATTCAATATACCTGTAACATCAGATTCACAAGTCCTTCATTAGCTGTGTAAGGAAAGTCTCCCGTACCACACTCAAAAAGAGCAAGACCAAGGCTCCAAATGTCGGCTGGAAAAGAGTAAGTCTCATTCCTTACGCTCTGGGGACATGTAAGTAACTGTTCCAACAAAAGTTGCACACTACAAAATCAAAAAGTAAAGAACGAATTAGCAAATGTGGAAGTCCTAATACTGTAAATGGAGCAAGATGTTAAGAAAGAAATAAAAGAATACCACTAACCATTGCCATTGAATTCTCGAGACCAGCACTTATACCAAAATCTGTTATTTTTGCCTCCCCTTTAAGATTAACAAGTAAGTTTGCTGGCTTGATGTCTCGGTGAACAAAGTGTCTATTTCCATGCAAGTAACTTAGCCCCTGGAAGCCATACAAGAAAATAAAGAGAAAAAGCAAATGATGCACGTAACCAGAGCCACATTCTGTGCATCGTTTTTCAATGTAAGCACAAATTAATAGAAATCCCATGTCAGTTTAACCTGCAAAAGCTTTTGAAACATATTTGAAAGGATCGGTTCTGGTATTTGTTTTCGCACTCGTAGGATGTCAGCCAGTGACCCTCCATCCATATACTCAAGAGCAATGTTTATTTGTCCAGAGTCAGGAGTGTAGAAAGCTCCATGGAATTCCACTAGGCCTTGATTATGTGGTGCCTCACACAGTGTTCTTATCTCAGTGAGAAGTTGTTGTCTTTTCTCCTGTGATGCAAAATCAAATGCATTACTGAAATATGATGATGCAACTCTCAACCAAATAGGCCAACACCAACATGGAAAAGCATATTCCTTAGATCCAGCTCCATACAATTCTATGATCTATGATCAGTTCCATAATTGGTAAAATGTCTGATACCTTTTCGAAAACATTGATCCTCTTCAAAGCAATGATTCTATGAGTGGGAATATGGATAGCTCGCTGGACCACACTGCTTGCACCACTACCTATGGCCCCATAAACTCTCATCTCATTAGATGCACACCGATATGTTTTCTCAGTCCGGTCTGTTTCATCTGAAGGCCAGGTTGAGCACTTTTGTAAACCGAGCTCATTAATGTTGTAGACTCCATATGATCTACTGAGTAAATTAACTGTTCCACCATCAGGCATCTTCACAAGAGTAAAAGGAATTAAGAGAAACTACTGCAGCTGTTATTTTACTTCCGAACGAGGAAAAGAATGTACCATGTAAGAATCAGATGGGTCTATGCTTGATGCTGCTGGAAATCCTTTCTCAGCATCAAACAATGGTGTAAGCTTCTTCCTTAACTTCTCCAACTCGGCCATAATTACACTACTGGTCAGCTCTTGCTCACATAACTGAATTCACCTATTCAATAAATAAAAATTTAAACCATCAAATATAATCGAACCCACAGTGAAAAATAAAAAATATCCTCAGAAGCATTGACTTCGAAACTTTAGTTGACACTTGGAATTCATAGCTAATGAAACCAATTTCCAAACTCCTTATTTCCAACTTCAATTATTAAGTTATTAACATCAACATTCTCAAAAACCGAAGGTGCATATACTTCAATCAAAGGAATAATCTATTCCCAACACTCATCTAAATAATGCCAACATTTCCAAATCAAACTCAGAGCTAACAAAACTAAATCAAAGTTGAGAAAAATCATAGAAGATATAAAATCTTTTAAAGGATCCATTTGATATAACCAACCCCTTCCATTCTACTTCTGCAGCGGTATGTATCTCGGTCCCCACGACACTATAAAGAGTTCGTTCAGCCAATACAAATTTATAATAATTTCAACCGTAAAAAAAAAAATTATAATAATAACACCAGCAAAACACAGCCTTTGATCACAAAAGAAACTACAAGTATACATTATTGCCAAATCAACTACCTTATCATCAGTGCATTATCAATTAACATCAAAACATAAATTCAATAAACACCCAACATACATCAATTAAATAAATTTTCTTTTTTGAATTAAAAACCACTATAATCAATCTAAATATTTCATTCATCGAGCATCTTAGACCTAAAAAACAAAACTTTCATCGATATTATGCATCAATTATTACTATAGTACAAAATTAATATACACCCAGCAAAGATAAACACCAAGATGATTAGATTTTAATTAAAAAAATTAAAAATTTGTCTTTACATTGGTAAACAATTTCAAGCAAGTTTCTGGCAAAATTTCCATTAATAGAGAGGAAGAGAGATTGAAATTAAGAGATGGGTCACGTTAATTTTACATAAAGATCGCATCTTTGAGGAGTAATATGGAAAATCTATCACTTACCAAAATTCGATTACTAGTAACAGTGGTTTTTGTTTACAGCTTTTTCTGATCCAAAGTGCTGAGTTGAGAATGGGTGTACTTTGTTTTTCCCATGTGGCGCTTTATCTGATCGAACGTTAGTGCTTGTTTCTTTTTTTGGCCAACAGTGCTTATGTTTCTATGCTATGATTTATTCATCTAATATAGTTTCCTGATTTATACATAATCATGAATCATGATTAAGTAATTAAATTATTAGTTGAGATTAATCAAATTATAATGTTAATATATTTTTCAAATTTTTTTATCCTGTTTGAATTGATTCTTTTTTTCTTTAGCTATTATATAATATATATATCTCCTTAAATATTGTTATCCTCTAATTTTTTTTTTTATACAGAAGGGTCTTCTTAGCCATGCCGGAAAAATGTAAGTCCGCAATTAAATATTTGAAGATGATGTAATTTCAAAACCTATTAAGGTGATCAATATAATTTATTTTTTCTTTTTAATGTTATACCTTTTTTATATCTGGATGATTATATATGATAAAGGATCATAACACTTGTCCCCATAAAATCATATCATTACAATAGGAAATTAATTGTGTTGATTTTATTTATTTATATATTTTAGAGTGTGGTATAAGTAAAATACAAAAAAGACAAATTTGAAAGAACAAATAACTATTGATAAGAATAATGGAGACAAGTAGACTTTGTGAAATATTAATTACCTGTTTACTTACTACTTAAATCTATAAATAGTAAAATAGTCATTTTTCAAATATTCTTATTAAAATAAAAAAATTTGATAAATAATAATTCTACTACAATCGTATTTTATTTTTCAACAAGAAGTATAATCTTATTCAGTTCCTTAAAAAAAAAAATATCATTTCAAGAATAAACATAATACAGGTAGGACAAGATCCACACGCACAAGGACGGAAAAAATAATGATAAGTGCAATCCAACACTCAACATTCTACGATCGTAACGAAGGAAATTTAGCCCGCTTGAAACTCTATAGACGGAATCCCTGTCACTTCGGCAGAAAGATGCTATTAGTTGAATTTGAAATAGTTTAAAGGTAATTTTTAAGGTTGGTAAATGGATCATTTAATTAATTATTCTATTAAAACAATATAATAAGCAATATATTAAGTATTTATATAAAATATAAACTGTTAAATTACTAATAAAATCGTTATGTTAACAAAACGTTTCTATATTATTACATATTTTTTCCATATGGGTTTTTCAAAACATCTTCAATTCAAATTCCTTTCACTTGCTTTATGGAGTTTCTAAAACCCGCCCAAATCTTATTGATGAATTAATAAAATTTTATTAAAATATTTTAATAATATTTCCACTAATAGAAATAACTATTAATACTTCTAGACGTTAAATCACTTGCATATCAAAACAAAGCAAAGGAACTTAAATCCTACCAGCAATAATCAGCCACATATTTTCACTACAAAATTTAATCAAACCCGACTAAATATTAAATATTTGAAGGCTAGGATTTTCATCATTAATCAATTTTTTTTTTTAAAAAAAAACCCCACCAAAAATCTATGTGGTTTTAAATGGTTTATTAAAATTTATTCCATTATCTTTAGCAAGATATCTTTGTCAAAATGTTTGATTAAGTCAAATATTCTATAAATCTCTTTTTGAAACCTCATCCTAACCTTAGTTTCTCAAAATTTGTTCCATTATCTTGAGCAAAATAATCCTACCAAACCCAAGGAATTATCATATTCAATCACGTTCGATATGCGATAAACTTGATGTGCTTGTATCCTTACACATTCTATGAATAACCATTGCCGCACTCGGCCTTTGATCACATAAAAGTTTCGTATCAACTGGTTCCTTGTGTACCTTAAGCTAAATCCAACTTATTTGTCATTATCGTATTACCAATTACCATCCAAATATAAATTAAATAAACACCCAGTATAAAAAGAACTAAAAGAATTGTATTTTTTACACTGAACCCCGAACTTCAAATTAATTAACCCATTCATAGGTTTGTAAATATTTAATCATTAAAATAAATCTATTGATTAGTGTATTAAGTGTTATAGTAATATAATTGGGGATATAAATGGGGCAAGCTTGGAATAGATCATATAAGACCCAAACCCAACCTACTTTTCTCTAGCTCTCCTAAATCTGACTCCTAAATTCTCTAGGATTTTTATCATCTGGTTTAATCTGATTGAGGATAATATAAACATATAATCAAAACAACAAATGAATCTAACCCCAAAAATGAAAAAAAAAAAAAAAGAAATCCAAGTCAAGCTATTAAATAAAAAAGAATAATATAAAAATAGGTCTGTCTTTTTCATACAAAAATCAATATATTATTTATGAAAATATAACTTTTATAGATAATAACAAAAAATATATAATGTGCTATATACTATGAATATTAGTTTAACCTAAATAAATACAAAATTATGAGTTGAGCTTCAAGATCATATCACAATTAATATAAGTTGAGGGGGAGAGTGAGAGAGATGAAAATTTTGATTCTTTAAGGTTTTCTTTTGAATTTGAATTGAATTGAAATTTTATTATATTTTTGGCGGGTTGGATCCCTCATTAGATCATAACTATGACTAACGATCTGACCCTAAACACTATAGGGTCGTAAATAATTTCTCAAATTCGATCCTAGACTTTATAAAATTTTTATTGAGTTAAACAAGTCAGATATCATGTAACGACCTATCTAATTACATAGTGTAATCATAATTTAGTATGAATATGAGTCATTAAATAATCTACAGACCGGTTTTGTTGAAAAAAGAAACAAAAACATATAGAATTTTCCAATTATACATTAATCAAACAAGTAAATTGGTGATAAACTTCAAGCAAGTTGTAGCAAAATTTCCATGGACGGAGACGGAGAGAGATTGAAAATTAAGACATGGGTCATAAAGATCGAATCTTTGAGAAGTGAAGGGGAATATAACTTACCAAAATTGGATTACTATGGTGTCTTTATAGCTTTCTTGATTCAAAGTGTTGAGACCCGATATTATATTGGGTTTGCTTTGTTTTGTCGAAGGTTGTCACTAAAAGTCATGTTAACATTGTTCTCGGCAATATGTATGATACGATTCCAATTAAGCAAAAATATCTTTTGGAATTTTTCTGTTTTTTTTTTTTTCTCTTAAATATATTTTCTCTTCAAGTAGATTGGATATGAACAACATCTAAGGTTCTAATTAAACAATATTATAGTTAAACTTCTTTTTGGATATAGATTAGGACTATGTGACAATATATATAGGAAAATTCAAAAATGTAAAATGCATTTTCATACTGCATATTATCACTCTAACTACGTGTCTATGTTACGCGTTGTTTCTAATTGATCTATAATAATTTATTTAATAAAAAAATATTCTTAAATAAAATTAATTGAATAATCTAATAAAAAATAATAAATTATATAATTATTTCTTCACCTCTCTTTTCTTCTTTTAGCACAGGCTTTTTTTCTTGTGGAGAGACTTATCCCACAAGACCATATCTTATATACTGATTAGGTAGATTTATAATTTTTTTAGCAAAATGAAATATAATAGCCAAGAAGAATAAAACAGAATAAAATACATATATCATTGAAAAAAAGAGATATATATATATATATATATAAGGTTGATGTGTTCAAGGTAGTTTATTTGTTTTTTAAAACCTTTTTTATAGCAATTAGCATGTATATTCTGATATTTAACTACCAATTTAATTATTGAAAAAATCAACACACAAAAGTTATATAAATTTTGTTTTGAACAAAAAGTAATTAGAAAAAAATATCAGAACAAAAAACTGCAAGTAGAATTTAAAAATATTGGCATTCCATAATTTCTTTTCAGTATTACTTTGCATGTTTATTTAATTAATAATACTAAAAAATCATTATAAATATAATTAGTTGACAATTGATTATTTAATAATTTATATCAAACATAATTATAAAAAAATTGTTACTAAACCAAGTAAAATAATTAGTAAAATTCAATAATAATATATGCAATTTTAAAAGAAAACATTTATAATATAGATAATATAATTATTATTTAAATACTACCAATAAAAAAATAACAATCTAGAATAATTTATTTAGTTAAATGTAGTATTATAATGAATGAATTTAATGTTGTTACTTATTGAAAAAAAATAAAATAAAGATAAGGAAAAAAAAGGAGAATATCATGTGACTAATAAATACATCTTAAAAAAATAATATCACATTTATGTTATATGAACTTAAGGATGATATGGTGCCTAAGCATAGTAACAAATTGCAGCGAACCCTTAAATGGTCTATTTGCTACGACTATGAGGTCATTGGGAATAATGATTACCTTGTATGATCAATTTTAAAGAATTGAAATATCCTGCCCTCAAAATGCTCGGGGAATTTTTTTTTTTTTTATTGACATTGGTGCATGTGTTATATTTGTTTTGGCTTTTTTTTCCGGCAGATACAGACACTTTTTCAAACTTTTTTCTAACAAATTATTTATCAAGAAAGATATAGATAAAAAAAAGTTGACAGTTCTCATCAAAAGATCAAATAGAACAAATATAGATAAAATTTAGATGCAAATCGGATATATTTACACATATCATTTTAAAAAAGATACAGATACAGATGAAAAACAGACAATCCAAACAGACCCATAATTTGTACTGAATCAATAAAGGTAACAATCGGAATGTTTTTTCTTTTTTTTTTTTTTTTTTGGCTGGCAACAATTGGAACTTGTTGATTCCAGGCAATGAATCAGTTAGATGGAAGCCTTGCTCTACCAGAACGAGCCATCAATCCACTGTAAAAAACCTCTTCTGTTACCGTATCACATATAATATGACCTGTGAAGCACAACAAACTAAATATTATATTTTTTTCTTTTCTTTCCTTATAGTGAACCTAGATATGCAAATCGGTTCAAAATTTTTTCGAACCTAAAAGATTTAGTTGTTTCTTTTCTTGCAATTCAGTTCAAAATTATTTCAGACCAACAAGATTTAGTTTTTTTCCTTTCTTTCCTTAAAGTCAACCTAAACAATCAATTCGGTTAAAAAAATTTCGAATCTAAATTTAAACGTCATCATATATTTTTTTTTGTTAAATACAAAAAACATTATTTGTGTTTTGGTCAATTTATAAATATATGATCCATGTTAATTTTTTTGGTAAATAAATGACTCGAGTTTCATACAAAAGTATTTATGATTAATTACTATTATGGGTGTCAAACCTATAATTTTATAAATATATAGATAAAGCCAAACCTAATTTTAATTAGCTTATAAATATCAAAACATTAATAACTTAAATTTTTAACAAGTAAATTATAGTTTACGATAATAAATATTAAAATTGAAATAAAAAGTCCTAAACTAAAAATTATAAGTATATCATAATATTCAAAATATTTAATATAAGAAATATAGAAATTTTTATCTAAAAATATTAATAAATAAGTATTCTTTGCATGTGTCATCTACCCAAAAAAAATATCCACATTTCTCTTTGTCAGTCCTTTGCTCTCCACGTAAATTCCTCTGGATGGAATTGTAAATCGTATTCCTCACGTATAGGTTTCGTCTGGGAAAAGAGAACCTAGATATTATTTATACCTATCCATATATGTATATACACACACGTACATACAGCGCACTACATTTGTTCTTTCTCACTTTCTCATTCAATTTGCTTTCAGCCGACTTTCATCATCTGTTTCCAATTCCTATTAAACTTCCCACCATTAAAACTCCCACAAAACTTCTAAAATTCATAATTTTTACGTATATTAACTATTTTTAATTCCAAAATCACTTAATCATGGGATAATATTCTTCAAAACAAGACTAAACTTGTTAAATTTATCCATTCTACGATTATAGTTTTATAAAGTTATATTTAATAATATTAACTATAGAAAATATTTATTTTATGTTTTAAATGAAAACTTTGATTTTTTAAATTAATCGGAGGATTATTTGATTAAACAAGGCCAAGGTGAGTGAAAATTTTCTATGATTTACTACATTATTTGTGCTTATTAGAATTTAAGTTAAATTATTTGATGATACTAAGATTAGGTATTATGTGAAAAATTTGAGTCGAAAAGTGTTTAAATTTACTTGTAATCAAAATTAAAAAAAGAATTTATAATAGTAATGTTGGAACCATTCTGGCGTACAGGAACAAGCATGAAAAGAATCCTTAAAATAAATAAATAAATAAATAAATAAAGCTGCCCCTCTCTTTATCATTAATTGGCTTGGCAAATATTATGGTGCCTATAACTAATTTCGATACTCCCAGATGTTCAGTGCCGAGACCTTTCCATTTTCAGATGAATTAAAACCACGAAAAAGTGGCATTTTGTAAGCATTAGTTTGGCAATATAAAAACATAAATGCTGAGCTCCGTATGTGTTAAGGCTTCCGAGATACGGTTTAAGTGAGCATATAAATATATATATGGTATATGAAGTAATTTATTTAATATTATCGTATATTATATGATGCGATGATTATAAATTAAAAAAATTAATTAATTAAAAAGTATGCAGTGATTTGTCTATAGTTCATTAATTATAAAAAATATTCATTTAAATATTTATTATTGAATTTCATCTAAAACTTATAATAAAGACTTGTGATTGTTGATTTGGAATCATTCTTGCTAGATTGATGAGTTGTATGAATATTGACTACTATATTAAAAGTGTGTATTTTTGGCATTTTATGTGAATTGTTTGGACTATATTCTGATTAGTCACCCATGAACCTATTAATTTATATTAGGATATAATGAAACCTGACATGCATTGCACGACGTCTTGCATCATTTAATGCCATCATTGTCACAGTTAAGGTCCATGAGTATAAAGAAAATTATTTTTGAAGATAAGTTTCATTGAAATCTTATTATAAGTATTTTTAAGTATTTCTGTTTTGGTAATACAAACTAAATAATTTGGAGAATTTGCTTATTATCAAAGACTTGAATTATCTATTGTGGGTTCTCTAGGTGAGTTTTATGGAATTAAGGATGCATTTTAATGTTCCCTAAGTTGGTTTTGGACTGCATTTAGGGTATCATAAGTTACTTCGTATTGTATTTAAGGTATCCGAAGTATTAAGAGAAATATTTTTTATATTCCATCTTAGAACTGCGTTTTTTAAGCAAGGCTGCATTTAGAGTACCTTGAAACTTATGAATTAAGAAAAAGTGATTGGACGGCCTGGATACTGATGAAACTACTAATTCTCCAACCCTAGGTCGGGGGTGGGGGGTTATATCCTAGACTTTACGTTGGTTATTGGAAGACAACGTGCGATGTTTGCACTACATACGCTTGTTCATGCATAGCAAATGATTAATAGCTTATTTGTTATTGCTTGTTGTGTAGTAATGAGAATGTTGCACTCTCATCTCACTAAGCCGTGGCTTTTGCTCATTTCCCTATAGTGTGATTAGTGTTGCAGGTACTTTCAAGTATATCTACAACTCTGATATATTGACAACATAAAAAATAATAGCCGCTTTTGGGATTCTAGGGATTTTGCAAGAGATGATTTAGATATAGTTATTTCCCTTGATGGTTGATATTTTGAATTTAGACTAGTGAGATGTATGTTTAGTTACTCTATGAACATCCATAGGTAATTTTTTGATATAGACTTGAGGTACCCATGTATTAGAACTACTTTACTTACTATGTACTAGTATGTAAATATAAGTTTGGATATGAAGTATGTATGTATGATTAGACGCTTCACGAATACCTGGATAAATTAATTAAGTATTCGTGTTGGGTTGTCATGACTAGATTATCATGCCTCAAAGGGTACTCTAGTTGTACTATACTTACAGTATATTTGATTGATGTACAATACAACTAGTTGATCTAAGGAATGTGACCTATAAAATAGGATTTTTTAGGTTGCTTGATAAGAAATGATATATATACATAAGCAATCCAATTATTGCTTTTAATAGCATACACTTCATACACCACATAACAATCAATATTCCTAACCCCACAATCATCACAATCTTATTCAATTAAGTTATTACAAATGCAATTAATTGATTAGAATTTTCTAGGATATTGCTTTGAAAATGACTTGTTTTCTTATCTTGTGTTCATTATTTAATTCATTAAAGATGGTTTCTTATGATTGGTCAGTCTCTAGTTATTCCCTATTGTATGTGTATGTAGGATGGTGAGAATAGGAAGAAAAAGAGACTTGGCTTGTCTTTTATACTTATTTATTATTTAAAGAAAATATCTTTTATAGATTTTAGAAATATAATAATTTGATGTGGAGATTCTTATGTTAGAATAAGGCTACTGTTTGCAAGAGAGGAGAATTTGTGATTCGTGTGGGTTTACTTGTTAATCTAGGTGTCAAAATTATTGTTGGTGCTAATTAAGATAGGTAATGATTGCTTTTTCTAACCCATAGGATGACTTACTTCCTTCATCTAATGTCTTGTCTCTTTCTTCTTTGAAAATTTTTGTTCAATGCTTCAAAATTGATTAAATGTCCCTTTCATGCATTAAATGCCAAGATTGAATAACATCCTATATTAGAGAAGATGTCGTTTTCATTAATCATTAAGTCTTGGATTCTTAGATTTTTTATGGGTCTCGCCAATAGCAAGTGGCGTCTCTCCCTTCTGATCCATGCCATCAATGATTCAAAGTTTGAAAATGAAAAAGTGTGACATCTTGTTTGATAAGTTTTATGTCTTCTAATGATCATTATTTAGGCTATAACGTGGCTTATTTGATTACTCACATCTAATTGTACTTGTTAATTTAAGAAAACATCTTTAAAAATTCATTTAAGGTCTCTACATAAGTCTTAGATTACCCTCAAGTTAAAATTTAAAGTTTAAAGTTTATACGATTAAGTATTTTTAGGTTTTTACTTTATGCGATTAGGGTTTCCAAGCCTAAAAGGTCAATTAGGGTTATGTATTATAAGACTCTGAATTTTCTAAATAACATGTTGGTGAAATCCAAACTTTTACTTGAAGTCTAGATTTTTAGTTAATGATTTGCTTTTGCTCCCATTGCGTATTTAGTAACCGTAGTAGTTCATCTTTAAATTATCGTTTTATAACTAATAGGTTCTATAAATTAATCGTTTTTTATTGCACTTGAAATCCAAGACCAATTATGACCACTGGATGAGTTATTGACTCGAGAAACGAGATCTTGTCTTGTATCTTTTGTCAATAAAAAAAATTCTATTCAAGTTTAAACATATTAAAGAGCTCATGACTATGCTTAGTTATGATCTAAGGTTTTTGATTGCTTATATATTCCCCATCTATTATGAATTCTACTAATACTATTCTTATATGATAGTGAAAAATCTTGGGGATTAGGTCCTTTCCCCCTTAAAATAAGCTTTCCTCAAAGCTTGATACTTACCTAGCATATCAAATAGTTGAGGGTATTTCTTCTTGACTTCATCCTCTAATTCCCACATTGCCTCTTTTGTTTGTGGATCCCATAGAACTTTGACATATCAAATCTCTTTATTTGTAAGGGTTTGCACCTTGCTATCCATTATTTGAATTGAATGCTTATCATACGTCAAGTTCTCCTTGAATGCAGTTGGCTTTAATTCAACTATCTTATCAAGATCTAGGACTTACTTTCGTAGAACTAATACATGAAATACATTGTGTACTCCTATGAGATTTGGAGGTAAAGCCAAACGATAAGGTAGGTCTCTTACTCCATCCAATATATCTAAGACTCAATTTCCCTTGAGCTCGACTTCGATGAAGACTTTTGATGGGGTTTATTTTAAGGTAAACATAATCTCCTACCTTAAATTCAAGTTCTTTTCTTTTCATGTCAGCCCAACTCTTTGGTTTATCTAGTGCTTCCTTCATCTTTTGTTTGATAATAACCACTTTATCTATTGTTTCTTGCATTTGTTCAGGACCCACTACTATCTTCTCTAAATTGCCCCACTTCCCTCCATAGAACACTTCATATGGCAACATTCCAACGCATGGGAGTTCTATCAAAGGCATGTTTTGATCCCAATTTCCTTTGAATTCTAGGATACAAGATCTCAACATGTCCTCTAAGGTTTGTATAGTCCTTTTTGTTTGCCATCAGTTTTGGGATGATAAGTAGTAGTGAACTATGATCATGTTCCCAGTGCTTTCTATCATCCAGTCTAGAACTTAAAAACAAACCTCGGTCTTTATCCGACACAATTCCAGAAGGTATCCCGTGCAACCTAACAATTTCCTTTAAGTATATTCATGCTAGCTTCTCTAGTGAATATGTCATATTTATTAGTAGGAAATGAGCTAATTTAATGAGTCTATCCACAATTACCCATACAGCATCGTGTCCTACATTAGTTTTTGGTAAAAAAAAAACACATAAAATCTATAGAAATTTGATCCCATTTCCATTTTGGAATCGCAAAGGTTGTAGCAATCTGCCTGGTCTTTACTGTTCAGCCTTTACCCTTTGGCACACATCA
Source organism: Combretum micranthum (assembly GCA_024138025.1). NCBI lineage: Eukaryota > Viridiplantae > Streptophyta > Magnoliopsida > Myrtales > Combretaceae > Combretum > Combretum micranthum. The sequence goes on along the minus strand of JAMXBD010000188.1, from coordinate 477,010 downwards.
CATTTAGCAACAAACTCAGCAACATCTTTCTTCATTCCACTGCACCAATATGCACTTTTTAAATCTTGATACGTCTTGGTCTCTCCCGGATGAACTGCATATATGAAATATTTAGCCTCATGCATTATCTCCTTCTTTAAGTCCAAATTAGTAGGCACACATAGTCTTTTTTTCAACTTGAAAACTCCTTCCTCATTTACCTAAAAATCTTTATGCTTCCTCAAGGAAACCCCCTGTATAATTTCGTGGAATCCTTGTCTTGTTTCTATGCTTCCTTGATTTGTTGGAGTAAGGTAGGTTCCACGATCAAATTACCAATCTTTGCTTCGAAATCTTGTATTGTAAACTCCAAATTTAGCCTTTCAAATTCCTTAATAAGTTCCCTTTGCTTTATTAGCATTGAAGCTATTTCTCCATAGCTTTTTTGACTTAAAGCATCAACAATTGCATTAACTCTTCGTAGATGATAATTGATGCTTAAATTGTAATCCTTAATTAATTCCATCCATCTACGTTGTCTCATGTTCAATTCCTTTTGAGTGAATACATACTTTAGACTCTTATGATCTGTATACATCTCACACCTTTGCCCATACAAATAATGCCTCCATGTTTTGAGACAAAAAACAATAGCAGCTAATTCCAAATCATGTGTAGGATAATTCATTTCATGTGGTTTTAGCTGTCTGAATGCATATGTTATTACTTTTCCATTTTGCATCAATACATATCCTAATCCATTTCTTGATACATCACTGTAAATATCATAAGGATCTTTATCATTGGGTAAGACTAATATCGAGGTTGTTACTAGCCTTTTCTTTAGTTCTTGAAAACTTTATTTTCGTTTCTTATTCCATTCAAATTTCTCATTCTTCCTTATTGGCTGAGTTAATGGTTGAGCAATCTTAGAAAAGTCTTATACAAACTTCCTATAATACCAAGCTAATCCCAAAAAACTCCTTACTATAGTGACTGTCTTTGGTCTCTTCCATTCAACAATGGCCTTGACTTTTGTAGGATCTACATATATTCCATTGGCAGATACAATATATCTAAGGAAAGATATACTGTTAATCCAAAATTCACATTAGGATAATTTGACATATAACTTATTTTCCCCTAATATTTGTAATACCTTCCTCAAATGTTCTTCATGTTGTTCCTTAAAAGGTGAGTATACCAGTATATCATCAATGAACACTATTACACAAGTATCTAACAAAGGCCAAAATATCCAATTCATTAAATTGATAAAGACTACCAGGGCATTCGTTAGTCTAAATGGCATGACCAGAAATACATAGAGTCCAGACCATATCCGCAATGTAGTATTAGATACATCCTATGCCTTGATTTGAATTTGGTGATATCCTGATTTTAGATCAATACAAGAGAATACCTTTGCTCCTCACAATTGATTAAACAAATTATCAATTCTTGTAGTGGATATTTTGTTCTTTTATAATAACTTGATTTAGTTCTCGATAATCTATACATAGCCTCATGGAGCCGTCATTCTTTTTGACAAACAAGATAATGCAATGCTCCTATGGTGATACACACAGGACGAATAAATCCTTTATCCATCAATTCTTGCAATTGCACTCTAAATTCCTTTAATTCCATTGGTGCCATTCGATAAGGTGATTTTGATACCGGTTTTGTTCTTGATATCAAATTAATGGAAAACTTCACTTCCCTTGGTGGTAGTAACCCGGTAACTCCTCTGGAAACACATATGGATATTCACATGCAGTCCTGATATTTGAATATCTAGTTTCTTTGGTTCACCTTCCATAGCACTCATATACTTTTTCTTAACTCCACAACTTCTTTTTCATCAATTCCGATAATAGTCATCCACACTCTTTAAGAACTTCTCCCGTGAAGTTCTCCCTTTTCCTTTGGTAATCAATGAATGATATTGTTTTAAGTCGACAGTCGATTTTAGCTCTTGCTGTAGTCAACCAAGTCATTCTTAAAATGACTTCATTTGTATATTTCTACCATGATAAGGTCAACAATTGATTCTCATTCACCCATTCTTAGCAGATGTTTACTTGCTATCTCATAGTTATGACCATGCCTCAGGTAGTAGTGGAAATCCTCAATCCCTTATCCATAGTTTCATATGTTAGTGCTATTTATCTTGCCAATTCATCGTTGATGAAGGAGTGCATAGTGCTCGTGTCAAATAATGCGTACGTAAGGTGACCCTTCACTTGCATGGTTCCCATTTATCATATATTTTCTCTATGTTATTTACTAGCATAAGATTTCTAATTTGTGGATCGAAGTGCATTTGTGTACTATAACATAACAAGATCTTATTTACATACCTGCAATAAGTCTGGTATCTTTTATATCAATACCATTCCAAATATTCTCTTCATCTGTCTCCTCTAATTCTTCTTCCATCGGAATTCCATACATAGCATAAATTCTAGCAGCTCTTGTAGTCTTGCTAGCATTTTCATTACTTTCCTTTCGAACTATTGCTCTTGTTATCCCTTTTGATTGTGAAGACCCCATAGTAGTGTTCTATGTTCGATGTGGACAATTAGTTGATATGTGCCCAACTTTCTTACAGATGAAACGGTAGTTCCGGTCTTCTTTGTGCATGTGTTGGCCATATGTTCACCTTCCTCACAATAATAACATTTGTGTTGTAAATAAGGACAATCTCTTGGATAATGAGACTTCTTAAATTTCTAACATGTGAATTACTCTTTCCCGTCACACCACTTTTTGTTCCAGTCTTTTAATGAATTTGGTGTTCTTAGGAATATAACGATTCCTAAATTGTCATAGGTTCTTTTTGCATAGGTTTTCCCCCTTTTTCTGTACCTCTCTACTTCATATATCTTGGCACATTCAATGACTGGTGCTTTCTCTACCAAGGTAGCAAAATCATAAATTTCAAACTCTACAAGCCTTCTTTGAAGGTATGGCTCTAAACTTACCATGAAAGTCAGCCTCTTTAACTCGTCACTATCTTTGTATGCGTAAGAGGAAAACTGTAATAACCGATTAAACTCATGTTCATACTCATCAACGGTTTTGCTCCCTTGAGTCAGATTCATCAGATCAGTGCTACATTTAGCCTTTAAACTTCTTGGGAAATATTCTTTTAGAAACTCTCATCTAAACACTTCCTAAGTCATTGGCTGTGGTAATGTCTTCGCTTAGAGTCCCAAAAAATTCTTGCATTCAAATGCAACAAATATGATCCATAAGATAACTTTTAGGGCTTCAGGTACTTGAAATACTTCAATTAACCTTTCAATTTGAGCTATCCAATCCTCCGCTTCTTCATGTTTGCTAGGAAAGCCCTTCAAAGTACCAATTATATTTGATGAATTCGGGGAACATATTTCTTTGGGGTTTAAGTGGTGGCAGTGATAGCAAGTCATGTTTAGGCTGAGGTGGTGCTTGTACTTTTACAACATGTTCGGTAGGTTGTTCAAAACCTCCATGTTGAACATTTGGTGGTTGAATCAGTGCATTTTGATTCCTTGCTCTTTTAATTGCCATTGAGGCATGTTTTGCGCCTCAGCTAAAGGTGGTACTGCTTGATGAGCATGTCCCTTTCATAATGCTTGTAATATCAAGGCATTTTGTTATTGAATTGCTAACAATATTGTCTCTAAGAGATCTTAAGGTGATACAGGCACATTATTAGGATGGCTCTCTTGTGAATGCTCTCTCTCTATTGGCCTCAACTCTTATCCTTGGTACTCTATTATCATTAAACATACTCTTAGTACCATTTCTCTCTTTAAAGTAAAAGTTTATTTATCAATGATATTTAGTCTTTATGCCAATCATATGGAAAACTCATAAATCTACATAGCCACACATCTGTTATTACTAAACAACATTAGTTCATATATTACATAGCATGATAAAAAGTCCATAATACATACTCTCTATTAGAAGAGAGCTACAAACATAACTGTCACATTTAGTGCTAGTATATACATAACAAAATTAGCACTACACTAACTTATTAACTCCTTAGTCTTCCATATCATGTACTACTCATATACTATCATTGACACGTCCCTTCTTCAATTCCCTTTTCTAAGATCAAGATACAAAGGCTTCTTTCCCTTACCTTAGGATCCAACTCAAGATATTCCTCCATGCTATTAGAGTCACTCTCACTCTCTTCAATCATGTCATGATTTCTTTCCTAGGGTACATGTCTTGGATTTTGCTTTCTGATGGTCACTCCTCCTGCCCTTGAAATCTCTAGCCCTACTGGTACTGGAATAGCCTCTTCCCATGGCTTCCACTCTACCTACTTACATTATGGTATTTCAGCTTCCCATGGAATCCATCCACGAAATGGAGGTCCAAGAGATGGATGAAAAGGCTCGAGCTGATAAGCATGCATATATGCATCATATACACATCCGTATGTCTCATTGGCTGATGCTAAAACCTCTTGCAGATAGTTATCTTTAGCTTCTTTCTTAATTCTAACTTCTCTCTCTTCCATGTTAGTTTCTCTTACTGATGCCTTAAACATGCCAACTTTAAGTACCTGAGGCCTAAGCTTCTCATGGCATGGCACTCTATTCATCATTTCATCATGTGAATTTGTCCTATGCATATGCTGTGGAACTCTTTCTAGCATCACTAGTGGTCTAGCCAGCAAAACATCTTGAGGAAGCTAACTATTGATAATATGCTCTAGCATCTTATCATCACTGAATGGATCAGTATCCCTTACACCCATGTGATCAGTCCTCATGTCATAAGCATAGATTTTTCCATTTCCAATAGATTCTTGGATGGCAAAATCTGGAGGTGATGGCTTGGGAGATTTCTTAAAAATAATAAACACTATGTCATCTATCTCAACTCCACCCCCACTCATCTTTGCTAACCTTTCCAACCTATATATCACTTCCACTAGAGTACCTTGATTTGGAAATGCTCTCTCTATTAAAAACAACCACTCTTTGGACAGAGGTGACAATTGGTAATGCCACTTAGTGCCAAATCTTCTAACAGCCCTCTAAGTCTCCTTCTATACTCTACCAAATTTTCCAATTATAGCATGACAAAAGATTCCTACTTCACAAAGCATGTAGCTTGATCAGTCTGCAACAAAATAAAAATGCATGATTAATCATAATCATGCAAATTTATTTCATTCACTTAACTCTACCCATTCTATCTATTCTATATAAATTACCTATGCTAAACTACTTCTATGTCTATCCTTTTTCTGTTCTTGGTGTTCTTACATATATCCAACTTTCTTATTCTTGCAACCAAGCTTTGATACCAACTTTCCTATCACACCTCAAAGGGTACCCTATTGTATTGTACTATAAGTATATTTGATTGATGTATAATGCAACTAGTTACTCTAAGGAATGTGACTTATAAACAGGATCTTTTAGATTACTTGATAAGAAATGATGTATATACATAAGTTATATAATAACAAAGAAATAAACTACATATAAAAGTCTAAATAATAGTTATTATAGACTGGTTTAGTAAACTTAAAGACTGGTAACATAATTTGAAGATAAAATTACTACTATAGCTACATTATAGATCTTCTACCCATTCCCATTCCCATTCCCTTCTAGCTTTAGATCCCTACCGGCTCAAATTTCCACGATGGTACTAACTAAGGTCGTTGGAGAACCTATAGAAATCTGTAGGAGTGTGAGCATATCTACAGGTCAATGAAGTAGCCATCACATATTACATATCAAGCATATAAAGCAAGTTTACTAGCAAGCAAATGCAATGTATCACAAACATATGCTCAAATACAAGCTTAGACCAACTGAAATTCAAATAGGATGGAGATTTACGCTTTCTCATTGGGGTTGAAGGAACTAAGTCAAGGAATTTGTCCTTATGACTCACATGCCAAAGAGAAAGTAAGAACACTAGGAACAAAAACAAATCTCACATTATTTATCACTTTCTTTATGTGTATTTTTAACACTCAATTTCCTTTAGAACTTAAAAACTCTATTAATTGTTAGTCATTTCATTCCAATACCATGGGCGGCATTCCTCCTCTTGCTAGTTTGTTCATGTGGAACTGAACAAAACAAAGATAATCTTACATAGAACTAGGAACATTTCATCTAGAAAAACCAAATATTATCAGGGAATCGAAACACTAACACATAGCGGGTTGTCACATCTTTTGTGCAATATATAGAAGTCGTGTAATGCATGATCTTTTAAATTTAAAGGCCTTATAGTTTTATGTAAATTTCTCGGGTGATCAAGCAATTCACATACAATATCTAACATGCTCCAAACAATTTCCACAAGCAATTCAATTATCGCTTTTAATAGCATAATCTTAGCATCCAGTTCATACACCATATAACAAGCAATATTCCTAACCCCACAATCACCACAGTCTTATTCAATTAATTTATTATAAATGTAACTAATATTACAATCACAAGCAATATAATATATCAGAGTTACTCACTTGCTCGTCGTCTTAGTCGTAGTAATCTTCTGGAATTTCTCTCAAGGGATTGATATCACCTATAAGAGAATTATAAATCATCTATTAATACATAGAAACTATATAATTCTTTCTGCTGGGGCTTAAGTGTCCTAAATTCGGTTTTATTTCTCTTAATCCTATTTTCTCATTTCTAATCCCATTTTATCATATGAATAGTCATTTTTGAGCTCATAAAGTCTAATATTTCTTTTATTATTATAAATTCGTATGAGTGTACTTAGAAAAAGTAGCTTAAATTACTATAAATATGAGGTTTTGATACCTAATCTTTAATTTAATCTATAGTATTCATTTTAACTCGGATTTTTGCTTATAAATAGGCGTTGAAAAGCTTGTTTAGAGTACTATCTAATGATTTGCTCATCTTATCCAAATTACTGGTGTAATTCTACTTATGTATGAAATCTAAGAAATACTTAAACATGTCCAACTTTTCATTTTATACTTTATGACCTTTATTTTAGGCTTATTCCTTCTAATGTCTTTGTTTAGAGTTTTCACATATTATCTCATTTATAGTTCATCAATCCCTATTGTACCAAAATCTATATCGAATTTTATTTTCATTTTGTTTATCTTGATCTTCAATCTAAGTTTTTATTTTGATTAAATTAGTTATCTCAATATAAGGCCATGGGGTTTAGGGTAAATTTTCTATGGTTTCTCCAATTCAATTTCTATTAGATCTCATCTACACTCAAGATTATGTTTGTATTTCATATAAAGTCATTTGAACTCATCTTAGAATATAATGAATACTATAGTGTTAAATCTTATTGTTAGGTTTAGCAATGCCCATTTCATTTAGTTTTTACTTCATAACTCAGATTCTATGATCATAACACTTAATGTAATCTAGACTTTATTCCATTTCATACATAATAGGCACAATATGCTATGTTGGTCGAATATCCTACAGTATGGATCTCAATCTATTTATTTGATTTTCCTAATTTTCTATTCATAAATATAATATAAACTTAGGGTAGTGTAGAAATTACCTCGGGTGGATAGAGATTGAGACAAAATACTCCCCTTTCCTATAGTGGCTGAACCTAAGGTAACAACAAAAAAAGTGAGTGATTTGAATTTTAAAATTTAACTACTTGATTAAGACCATATTTACCTTATTTTTGTGGTCCCTTGATGTTTATTGATTCTGTTGATTTGGATGCTTGGAAAGGGATTGTTTTATGTTATTTAATGGATGAGAAAGTGGGCTATCAGTCCTTCTTAGAAGCTCATGGTTTGGGTTTTCAAAAAAGTGAGGAAATTGGCTACTTACAGTTTCTTTTTCCAAGTGATTTTGTTTTGTCTTTGAAGTTGATATCTCCTTTTGTAAAGAGATGGAACTCATGGCAGATTTAAGCTTTCTAGGTCCACTTGTTTGTTATTTTATAAATTAGGGTCATTAGTTATAGCGATACTATCTAGATATTTTAGTTATGTCTGATGTTGATGTGTATTATGTGGGTACAATGCTTCTCACGGCAATTCATAGGGCATTCTAGGGTTTTTTTTTTTGGGTCAATTTGTTTGTTTATTCATTAAGTTCATTTATTATAGAGATATTGATGAGATCCTACACTACTGGTTGATGTTGATGTCTATTGGAATTTGGAGGTTTTCCATGTGCACGACAACAATAGAATTTTCTATAATATCGCTTTGAAAATGACCTGTTTCCTTATCTTGTGTTCATTATTTAATTCATTAAAGTTGGTATCTTATGATTGGTTAGTCTCTAGATATTCCTTATTGAATGTGTGTATGTGGGATGGTAAGAATAGGAAGAAAAAGATTCTAGGCTTGCCTTTTACACTTATCTATTATTTAATGAAAATATCTTGTATAGATCTATAAAGTAGCTATCATAGTAATTTACTTCAAAATATGTTACCAGTCTTAAGTTTACTAAACAGTCTGTAATAACTATTATTTAGACTTTATATGTAGTTTATTTCTTTGTTATTATGTGACTTATGTATATACATCATTTCTTATCAAGCAAATATGCTTATAGTACAGTACAATTAGGGTATCCTTTGGGGTGTGATAAGAAAGTTGGTATCGGAGCTAAGTTGCAGGAATAAGAAAGATGGATATATGTAAGAACACCAAGAACAGAAAAAGGATAGTCATAGAAGTAGTTTAGCATAGGTAATTTATATAGAATAGATAAAATGGGTAGAAAGAATTAAGTGAATGAAATAAAGTTATATGATTATGACCAATCATGCATTTTTATTTTGTTGTAGAATGATCAAGCTACATCCTTGGTGAAGTGGGAATCTTTTGCCATGCTAGAATTGGAAAGTTTGGCAAAGTATAGAAGGAGACCTAGAGTGCTGTTAGAAGATCTAGCATTGAGTGGCATTACTAGAGAACTTGATGAGATATATAACACCTGGAAGAAATGGTTGTCACCTGTATTCAAAGAGTGGTTGTTTTTAATAGAGAGGGCATTTTCAAATCAAGGTACTCTAGTGGAAGTGATATATAGGTTGGAAAGGTTAGCAAAGATGAGTAGGGGTGGAGTTGAGATAGAGGACATTGTGTTTATTGTTTCTGAGAAATCTCCCAGGCCTCTAGATTTTTGCATCTAGGAATCTATTGGAAATGGAAAAATATATGCTCATGACATGAGGACTAATCACATGGGTATGAGGGATACTAATCCATTCGGTGATGATAAGATGCTAGAGCATATTATCAGTAGTCAACTTCCTTAAGATGTTTTGTTGGCTAGACCACCAGTGATACCAAAAAGAGTTCCACAACATATGCATAGGACAAATTCACATGATAAAATGGTGAATAGAGTGCCACACCTTATGGCTTAGGCCTCAAGCACCTAAAGTTGGCATGTTTGAGGCACCAGTAAGAGAAGCTAACATGGAAGAGAGAGAAGCTAGAATTAAGAAAAAAGCTTAGGATAACTATCTACAAGAGGTTTTGGCATTAGCGAATGACATATGGACGTGTGTATGATGCATATATGCATGCATATTAGCCCGAGCCTTTGCATCCATATCTTGGACCTCCATTTCGTGGATGGATTCTATGGGAAGCTGAAATACCAAAATGTAAGTAGATAGAGTGGAAGCCTTGGGAAGAGGTTGTTCCAGTACCGGCAAGGCCAGAGATTTCAAAAGCAGGAGGAGTGACTATTAGAGAGCAAAATCCAAGACTTTACCCCAAGAAGAAATCATGACATGATGGACGAGAGTGAGAGTGACTCTAAAAGCATGGAGGAATATCCTGAGTTGGATACTAAGATAAGGGCAAGAAGCCTTTGTATTCTGATCTTAGAAAAGAGAATTGAAGAAGGGATGTGTTAGTGATAGTACATGAGCAATAGTATATGATACGAAGACTAAGGAGTTAATATGTTAGTTTAAGGCCAATTTTGTTATGTATATACTAGCACTAAACTGATAGTTATGTTTGTAGCTCTCTTCTAATGAGAGTATGTATTATGGACTTTTGATCATACTATTTAATATATGAACTAATGTTTGCTAGTAATAATAGATGTGTGGTTATGTAGATTTATGAGTTTTCCATATGATTAGCATAAAGACTAAATATCATTGATAAATAAACTTTTACTTTAAATGGAGAAATGGTACTTAGAGTATGTTTAATGATGATAGAGCACCAAGGACAAGAGCTGAGGCCAATAGAAAGAAGTGAGCATTCACAAGAAAACCAGTCTAATAATGTACCTGTATAACCTCAAGATCACCTAGAGACAATATTATTAGCAATTCAACAACAAATTGGCTTGATATTACAAGCATTACGAGGGGAAGATACTCATTAGGTAATGCTACCTCTAGCAGAGGTGCCAAACATGGATCAAGTGGCAATTGGAAGAGTAAGGAATCAAAATGCACTAGTTTAACCACTAAATGTTAAACCTGGAGGTTTAGAACAATGTACTAGACATGTTGCAGAAGTACAATCACCACCTCAGCCTGAACATGACCTACCACCGCCGCCACCACTTGGACCCCAAAGTAATATTTTCCTCAAATTCAACAAATGCAATAGGTACTTTGAAGCGCTTCCCAACAAATCTTAAGAAGTCAAGGATTGAAGGACTCAAATTGAAAGGTCAGTTGAAGTATTTCAAGTACTTGAAGCTCTAAACATATCTTATGGATCATATTTATTACATCTGTAGGCAAGAATTTGGTGGGACTCTCGAAGGACATTACCACAGCCAGTCACTTGGGAAGTGTTTAGACTAGAGTTTCTAAAAGAATATTTCCTAGTAAGTTTGAAGGCTAAATATAGCACTGATTTGATGAATCTAACTCAAGGGAGCAAAACCGTTGATGAGTATGAATATGAGTTTAATTAATTATTACAGTTTGACCCTAATGTGTACAAAGATAGTGATGAGTTAAAAAGGCAGACTTTCATAATAGGATTAGTGCTGCTATTGAAGACACTGGAGTTATTGTAGGTATGTAAATAAGATTTTGTTATGTTATAGTACACAAATGCACTTAAATCCACAAATTAGAAATCTTATGCTACTAAATAACATAGAGTAAATATATGATAAATAGGAACCATGCCAGTGACAGGTCACATGTGTTATTTGACACGGCGCTACGCATTCCTTCATCAATGTTGAATTAGCAAGACAAATAAGACTAACATTGAAACTATGGATAAGGGATTAGGGATTTCTACTCCCATGGGAGGCATGGTCATAACTCATGAGATAGCAAGAAAATGTCCGCTAAGAATAGGTGAACGAGAATCATTTGATGACCTTATCATGGCAGAAATATGCAAATATGAAGTCATTTAAGAATGACTTGGTTGACTACAACAAGAGCTAAAATCGACTATCAAATTAAAACAATATCATTCGTTGATTGCCAAGGAAAAAGGGAGAACTTCATAGAAGAAGTGCTTAAAGAGTGTGGTACTACAATGACCGTTATTGGAATTGATGAAAAGGAAGTTGTGGAGTTAAGAAAAAGTATAATGAGTGCTATGGAAGGTGAACTAGAGAAACCAGATATTCAAACTATCAAGACTGTATGTGAATATCCGAATGTGTTTCCAAAGGAGTTACTAGGTTTACCACCACCAAGGGAAGTAGAGTTTTCCATTAATTTGATACCAGGAATAGAACCTGTATCAAAACCACCTTATCGAATGGCAACAATGGAATTAAAGGAATTAAAAGTGTTATTGCAAGAATTGATAGATAAAGGATTTATTCGTCCTAGTGTATCATCATGGGGAGCACCAATTTTGTTTGTCAAAAAGAAGGATGGCTCCATGACGCTATGTATAAATTATCGAGAACTAAATTGAGTTACCATAAAGAATAAATATCCACTACTAAGAATGATGATTTGTTTGATCTATTGTGAGAAGCAAATGTATTCTCTTGTATTGATCCAAAATCAGGATACCATCAAATTCAAATCAAGGTAGAGGATGTATCTAAGACTGCATTTCGGACTCGGTATGGGCACTATGAGTTATTGGTCATGTTATTTGAACTAACGAATGCCTCGACAATCTTTATGGATTTAATGAATTAGATATTTCGGCCTTAGTTAGATATTTATGTGATAGTTTTATTGATGATATACTGGTATACTTACCTTCTGAGGAACAACAGGAAAACATTTGAGGAAGGTAATAAAAAATATTATGGGAAAATAAGTTATACGACAAATTATCCAAATGTGAATTTTAGCTTAAGAGTATATCTTTTCTTGGACAAATTGTATCTATCAAAGGAATATTTGTAGATCTTACAAAAGTCAAAGCCATTGCTGAATGAAGAGACCAAGATGGTCACTGAAGTAAGAAGTTTCTTGGAATTAGCTGGGTATTATAGGAAGTTTGTATAAGACTTTTCAAGATTTCTCGACCATTAACTCAGCTAACAAGGAAGAATGAAAAATTGAATGGAATGAGAAATAAGAGCAAAGTTTTCAAAAACAAAGAAAAGACAAGTAACAGCCTTAATATTAGTCTAACCCAATGATAAAGATCCTTATGCTATTTATAGTGACGCTGCTATTGTTTTGCTTTCAAAATATGGAGGCATTATTTATATGGGCAAAGGTATGAGATATATACAAATCATAAGAGTCTGAAGTATATATTCACTCAATAGGAATTGAACATGAGATAGCGTAGATGGCTGGAATTCATTAAGGATTATGATTTAAGCATCAATTATCATCCAGGAAGGGCTAATGCTGCTGCTAATGAAGCCGAAAAAGCTGGAGAAATAGCTTCAATGCTATTAGAGCAAAGAGAACTTATTAAGGAATTTGATAGGCTAACTTTGGAGCTTACAATACAAAATTCCGAAGATGAGATTGATAATTTGAACGTGGAACCTACCATACTCCATTAAATTAAGGAAGCACAAAAACAAGACAAAGGATTCCATGGAATTATGCAGGGGGTATCCTAAAGTAAGCATAAAGATTTTTGAGTAGATGAGGAAGGAGTTCTCAGGTTGAACAAAAGACTATGTGTACCTAATAATTTGGACTTAAAGACGGAGATAATGCATGAGGCTCATTATTTTAGATATGCAGTTCATCGAGGAGAAAGCAAAACGTATCAAGAATTAAAAAGTGCATATTGGTGGAGTGGAATGAAGAAAGATATCTCTAAGTTTGTTACTAAATGTGATGTGTGTCACGGGGTAGAAGTTGAACATCAAAGACCAGGTGGATTACTACAACCTTTGTCGATTCTAGAATGGAAAACGGGATCAAATTACCAAGAACCAATGTAGGACACAGTGCTATATGGATAATTATGGATAGACTCACCAAATCAGCTCATTTCCTACTAATAAATGTGGCATATTCATTGGAGAAGCTAACATGAATATACTTAAAGGAAATTGTTAGGTTGCATGGGATACCTACTGGAATTGTGTTGAATAAAGACCCGAGGTTTGTTTCTAAGTACTGCACTGGACTGGACTACGAAAGCACTGGGAAAACGATTACATTTTAGTGCTTCTTATCATCCCAAACTAATGGGAAGCAGAAAGGACTATACAATATGTTTGATCCCTTTCCTCTCTTCGTCAATGATTATGTGGGTCGCTCCTGTCTTGTCACTACTCTGAGTCTATACGGCAACTTGAGTTTACAGGTCTATAACTTTGGTAGAATTTGCATACAACAACAACTACCACTCAAAAGAGTTGGGCTAACATGAAAAGAAGAGAACTTGAATTTAAGGTTGGAGATCATGTTTACCTTAAAATAAACCCTATCAAAAGTCTTCATTGAAGTCGAACTCAATGGAAATTGAGTCCTGCATATATTGAACCTTTTGAAATATTGGACAGAGTAGGAGACCTGGCTTGTTGTTTGGCTTTACCTCCAAATCTCACAAGAATATACAATGTATTTCATGTATCAGTGCTATGAAAGTATGTTCCAGAGCCTCATATGATAGTTGAATTAAAGCCAATTGCACTCAAGGAGAACTTAACATATGACAAGCATCCAATTTGAAGAATGGATAGCAAGGCGCAAGCACTTAAAAACAAAGTGATTCGATATGTCAAAGTTCTACGGGATCCACAAACAGAAGAGGCAATGTAGGAATAAGAGGATGAAGTCAACAAAAAATACCCTCAACTATTTGATATGCTAGGTACATATCAAGCTTTGAGGACAAAACTTAATTTGGTGGGGGAGGGAAAGGGGAGGTGTAATCCTTGAGATGTTTCATTATCATGTAAAAATATTAGTAGTAGAATTCATAATAGATGGAGAATATATAAGCAATCAAAAACCTCATATAAGAACTATGTATAGTCATGATCTCTTAATATGTTTAAACTCGAATAGAATTTTTTTTATTAATTAAAGATATCAAAGACAAGATTTTGTGTCTCGAGTGAATAACTCATCTAGTGATCATAATTGGTCTTAGATTTCTAGTGCAATAGAAAATGATTGATTATAAAACCTATTGGTTATAAGATGAGATTAAAGATGAATTGTTATGGTTACTAAATACGCGATAGGACTAAAACAGATCAATAACTAAAAATCTAGACTTCAATTAAAAGTTTTGATTTCACCAACATGTTATTTAGAAAATTCTAGGTCTTATGATACTATAACCTTAATTTGACCTTTTAGGCCCAGAAAACTAAATCGTGTAAGATAAACCCTAAGAATACTCAATCGCATAAACTTTAAATTTCAACTTAAGGGTAATCTAAGAATTATGTAGAAGCCTTAAATGAATTTTTAAAGATGTTTTCTTAAATTAACTAGTACGATTAGATGTGCGTAACCAAATAAACTATGTTATAGCTTATATAATGGTCATTAGAAGACATAAAACTTATCAAACAATATTTAAATATGACACTTCTTCATTTTCAAACTTTGAACCATCCAAGGCATAGGGGAGAAGGAAGATGCACCTTTCAGTATAATGGATTAGAGTTCATTAGAACTCTAAAGTTAAGTGTGCTTTGTGTAGAGAAATCCCAACATGGGTGACCCCTTGGAAAGCTCTGACACCAAAAGGGCAAAATTATGTGGCATGTGGCTAAAGCGGATAATACCCCAGTAAGTAGAGTTCTAAAATGTTACAGGTGCTCCCTCAATTCAACTGGTTCTTGATCAATTCTTTTAAAGTATATTTCTTAATCTTTCAAACTGTTATAGTCTTGTCCAAAAAGAAGAAGAAAAAGTCACCTATTTAGCCTTAAATATTCACATCATCGCTACTGGTCGAGCACTGCTTTGCTATGTTTTTTTATTTTTTAATATAATTTTTAAAAATAGTAAATGTATTTAAAAATAACAAAAATTTCTAGTTTACACCTATAAACATTAATCCATCTTTTTATATAAAATTTCGTTAAAAAATAAATTCATTTGATATTTTAATTAAAGTTAACAACTCAAACTGTCCAGATGCATATTTATGGATATAAATTGATTTTCCAGCATATCTAAATCATCTAAAACATGTTTATTCTATATTATCTTATCTAGTTTATAAATATATCTATATTTCACAACTAAAATCACAAACATATCTCAAATCATCATCATCAACACTAATTTCCTTAAATTCTAGCATATATAACATAAAATACACGTATATATTCCAATAGAATTATATTTAATATATTCATATATTTATTTGAAAATCTTATTTCAATAAAAGCATATTAATTCAACATATAACACATATATATTCATACATACATATATATATAAACATATAATAATTTCAAATACTTAAATTTCTAACATAAATACACATACATGTGCATATTTTGGTTTTCATGCTTGTAATGAGTAGAGGTGGAGTTGAGATAGATGACATAGTATTTATTATTTATGAGAAATCTCCTAAGCCATCAAATCCAAATTTTCGCATCTAGGAATCTATTACAAATGGAAAAATCTATGCTCATGACATGAGGATTGATGACATGGGTGTGAAGGATAATGAACCATTTAGTGATGATAAGATGCTAAAGCATATTATCAATAGTCAGTTTCCTCAAGATGTTTTACTGTCTAAACCACCAGTGATACTAGAAAGAGTTCCATAACATATGCATAAGACAAATTCACATGATGAAATGATGAATAGAGTGTCACACACTGTGGAGCTTAAGCCTCAAGTACCTCAAGTTGGCATGTTTGAGGCACTAGTAAGAGAAGCTAACATAGAAGAGAGAGAAGCTAGAATTAAGAAAGAAGCTGAGGATAACTATCTATAAGAGGTTTTGGCATCAACCAATGAGACGTGTGTATCATGCACATATGCATGCATATCAGCCTAAGCCTTTACATCCATCTCTTGGACCTCCTTTTAGTGGATGGATTCCATGGGAAGCTGAAATACCATAATGTAAGTAGATAGAGTAGATGCCATAGGAAGAGGCTCTTCTAGTACTAGTAGGGCTAGAGATTCCAAGGGCTGGAGGAGTGACTATTAGAGAGCAAAATCCAGGTAATGTACGCTAAGAAAGAAATCAAGACATGATGGAAGAGAGTGACAGTGACTCTAATAGCATGGAGGAATATCCTAAGTTGGATCCTAATGATAAGGGCAAGAGGCCTTTGCATCCTAATAAAAGAAAAAAGAATTGAAGAAGGGACGTGTTAGTAGTAATATATGATTTGAAAGACTAAGGAGTGAGTTTAGTGCCAATTTTGTTATGTATATAATAGCACTAAACATGATAGTTATGTTTGTAGCTCTCTTCTAATAGAGAGTATGATCATTGAGTGTAATATATGAACTAGTGTTTGTTAGTAATAATAGATGTGTGGTTATGTAGCTTTATGAGTCTTCCATATGATTGGCATAAAGACTAAATGTAATTGATAAATAACCTTTTACTTTAAAGGGAGAAATGGTGCTAAGAGTATGTTTAATAATGATAGAGTACCAAGGACAAGAGCTAAGGCTAATAGAGAGAGAGACGAGCATTCACAAGAGAATTGGCTTAATAGTGTGCCTATATCACCTCAAGATCGTCGAGAGACAATATTATTAGCAATTCAACAACAAAATGCCTTGATATTACAAGCATTACGAGGGGGACATGCTCATCAGACAGTACCACCTCCAGCTGAGGCACTAAACATGGCTCAAGTGGCAATTGGAAGAATAAGGAATCAAAATGTACCAGTTCAACCACAAATGTTGAACCTAGAGGTTTAGAACAACCCACCGAACATGTCGAAGAAGTACAAGCACCACCTCAACTTGAACATGACTTATCACCGCCGCTACCACTTAGACCCCAAGGAAATATGTTGCCCGAATTCATCAAATGTAATAGGTACTTTGAAGGGCTTCCCGGCAAACCTAAAGAAGTCGATGATTGGATGGCTCAAAGCGAAAGGTCAATTGGGAAGTGTTTAGACAAGAGTTTCTAAAAGAATATTTCTCAAGAAGTTTGAAGGCTAACTAGAGCACTAATTTGATGAATCTAAATCAAGGGAGAAAACCATTGATGAGTATGAACATGAGTTTAATTGGTTATTACAGTTTGCCCTTGATGCATATAAAATAGTGATGAGTTAAAGAGGCAGACTTTCATTGCAGATTAGAGCCATACTTTTAAAGAAGGCTCATAGAGTTTGAAATCTTTGGTTTTGCTACCTTGGTATAGAAAGCACAAGTCATTGAACGTGCTAGGATATATGAAGTAGAGAGGTATAGAAAAAGGCGGTAAACCTATGGGAAAAGAACTATGACAATTTGGGAATCAATTCTATTCCTAAGAAAACTAAATTCATTAAAAATACTATAAGAAAAGTGGTGTGACGAGAAAGAGTAATGTCATATGTTAGAAATGTAAGAAGTCTCATTATCTAGGAGACTATCTTCATTTACAACACAAAATGTTATTACTATGGGGAAAGTGGACATATGGCCAACACATGTCCAAAGAAGACCTGAGCCACCTGTTTGATTTATGAAAAGTTAGGCACATATCAACTAATTGTTCATAATGAACACAGAACACTATTACAAGGTCTCCAAAATCAAAGAGGATAGTAGGTGCAACTGTTTGAAAGGATAGTAATGAAAATGCTAGCAAGACTACGAGAGCTACTAAAATCTATGCTATGTAAGGAGTTCCGATGGAAGAGGAACTAGAGGAGATAGATGAGGAGAATATTTAAGATAGTGCTGCTATTGAAGATACTGGACTTGTTGCAGGTATGTAAATTAGATTTTTTTACGTTATAGTACACAAATGCACTTAGATCCACAAATTAGAAATCCTATGCTAGTAAATAACATAGAGTAAATATATGATAAATAGGAACCATACAAGTGAAGGGTCACCCTGCTTATGTATTATTGGACACTTGCACTACTCACTCCTTCATCAACGTTGAGTTGGCAAGACAAATAGGGCTAACACGTGAAACTATGGATAAGGGATTAGAGAATTCTACTCCACTAGGGGCATGATCATAACTCATGAGATAGCAAGGAAATGTCCGCCAAGAATAGGTGAATGAGAACCAATTGCTGAGCTTATCATGGTGGAAATATACAAATATGAAGTCATTTTAGAAATGACTTGGTTGACTACAGCTAGTGCTAAAATTGACTATCAACTTAAAACAATATCATTCATTGATTGTCAAGGAAAAATAGAGAACTTCATAGGAGAAGTGCTTGAAGATTGCGGTACTAAGATGACTATCATCGGAGTTGATGAAAAGGAAACTATGGAGTTAAGAAAAAGTATGATGAGTGCTATGGGAGGTAAACCAGAGAAACTAACTATTCAAACTATCAGGACTGTATGTGAATATTTGGATGTGTTTCTAAAGGAACTACCATGTTTACCACCAGCAAGAGAAGTAGAATTTTCCATTAATTTGGTACCAGAGACAAAAGCAGTATCAAAACTACCTTATCGGATGGCACATGTGGAATTATAGGAATTAAAAGCGCAATTGAAAGAATTGATGGATAAAGGATTTATCCGTCCTATTGTGTCATTATGGGGAGCACCAATCTTGTTTGTCAAAAAGAAAGATGGCTTCATGAGGCTATGGAAGCAAATTATTTACTTTACATAATTTAATCATACATATATATAATATCTTTATTTAAATTCACTAAGGAACCTAATTTTCCACATTCTACCAAGATCGTAGACAATTTGTATTCCCTACCAAATAGTAAAATTGTGTTTCTATAAAATACAATGTCTCAAATGTTTGTACAATTTATGTAAATTGTATTATAAGTTTATTATAATCTATCTTTCTAACTTTAAGAAAGTTCGATGGAGGATCACTCTTCACATATTTTTAGCCCAATCCCAAGTAGCATTATTTATACACAAAAACTATTGGGGGGTGAGCGACACCACAACTCAATGAGATAATCTGACCAGATCACACATCAAACAATATCAAACAAGTATAATTAGTAAGCATATGCAATGCGACAATCAACCATCTGCACAAGTATAAGCTTGGATAACCCAAAATCCAAACATAATATAGATTTACGCCCTCCTATCGGGTTGCAGGAACCGAGTCAGGACAACGCCTCAATGACCATCCGCCTAGGAGAATCAGAGAACCAAGGAAGGAATATACCAAACCACTACACTAATTCGACGTCTCAATATCTCAACCTTACCTTGGAACAAAGAAACTCTACTAAGTGTTAGTCATTTTATGCCGATACCATGGGGAGTGTTCCTTCATTTGCTAGTTAGTTTTTGTGGAACCGAACGGAATAAAGGTAACCTTACGTAGAACTAGGAACATTTCATCTAGAAAAACTAAATCTTACCAGAGAACCAAAATACTAACACGTAGCAGGCTGCCACACCTTTTATGCAAGTAATGCAAATTGTGCAATCCATGACCATTTCAATATATAGCCGATTATTATTAAGTTAGGTTCTTATGTGTTCATGCAATTCACTTCAACACGGTTCATACATTAATCATCATATAATGTAATTGTCGCTATCAATATGATGTTTTGGTGACCAAACATACACCATGCATCATGTGATATACCCAACCCCACATGCATAATAGTATAAATATATTATTAGATATGCAACTATATTACAAGCATAAATAATGTGATAAGGTCAAATTTACTCACTTGTCATCATCGTTTAATTATCGTAATAGTCTACTAGAAAGCCCATAACTAATCTGTTTCTCCTATAAAATGAGAAAACTGATACGCGTTACCACATATACAATTATGTAGTATGTTCTATTGGTGCTTAAGTGTCCAAACTCGGGTTTTATTGTTTCCACTGCCATTTTCTCATTTCTATTCCAAATGTTTCATATGGATAGTCATTTTAAAGCTTGTAAAGCCTCTAGTTATCTTGTAGAGTTTGTACAAATGAGTTTTTCTTAGGAAAAACACCTTAAATGATTTCGAATATCAGTTTTTATCACGTAATCTTAAACTAAGCCTATTATACTCATTTTAACTGCGATTTTATATTCAATAATTTGGGAGCTCTAAATTAAAATATAGAAACTTATGTCTTTTTATTTGAAAATTTCCATAGCTTATACTATAACTAGACCTTATTAGAAGTGTGTTCAAAATTCTACTTTAACAAATACAATGACTGATTTCAAATAATGGACTTGGTGCTATTTTGAGTGAATATACTTTAGAAAAAACATACTCTCCTTATTATTTATAGTCTAAACTCTAACGTATTACTTTTCTATTATACTTGTATCAACAATAAATTAGTATGACTCTTATGAGAAACAATACTATGAAGTTTGCTACTTTTGTTTATATGTTTCCAATAAATAGCTAGTTTAAGTTACTTCCATGTATTGCTTCTTCAAGAATCAATCCTCTCTCTTCTCTTTTCCATTATTTTAAACAAGATTTAACCATAATACAATTTACAACTGGATATATCCCAATTATTTAGGTATTTTTATTCTACTCTAGTCCGTATTTATATTTTGGTTAACTTAATTTATTGACTTCGTAAATACCAAATTAATATATATCTCCATCAATAGGATCCTCATTTATTTAAAGCATAATTCTAGCAAAAATTACATAAGTACATTTAGTTTTCATCACATACTTGCCTAAAGTATATTGCTTGCCTATCATTATATAATTTATAGAGATTATCAACGTAAATATTATACGTTTAAATCCAAAAATAGTAATTTATATCTATCTTAACATGTATTAATATAATTATAAGATTACTAACTATAGGATATAAAATATTTTATTTAAATGTTGACCTTCGAATAATTATATTATTTCTACATTTGAGTTAGTTTACTTCCTTCCCTTCCTTTTAATACAATTGAATCGTTAATTAAATTAATAGACATTTTACTCTGAGGTCTTACTATTCATAAAAAAGTTAATAATATTTATGGTTTAGCTAGAATGCTTATGGTTTAAATTCTTATTTCATATCAGCCTAGCTGTTGTTCTCTTAATCTAAGTAGTTTAGTTTGATGGCCAAATATTTAAGAATTTTAGTCTATTTTATTTATTAATCTAGTATATTATCTTCTGAATAAAATCCTTGAGTTTTATATTGATATTACCTTTTGTCAAAAATGTTTTGCTATAGCCTTATATATTAAACCTAATTAAATATATGCCAAGAAAGTTCAACCTTTCAAAGTCAAGATCTCTTGGTAACATAAGTTCAAGATTTTTAATACATCAATTTCGCAACCATTCAGAAGAATCTAATATATACTGGGTTATATTATTTTATATGTATACCAAATATGATAACTGCTGTTAAAACAAAATATTAACCGTCTGACAATCAACTAACTAATAATTCATCATTATTATTATTATTATTATTATTGAAACAATATAAATGATTTCCTTTATTATTCTTACTTATAATCTTACTTACTCCGTATGTTCATATATTGTTTTTCCTATTTGTCGTGATGTTACAACCAACCAATCCCTTCTTAGTTACTAATGTAATATAAATAATTTTTACTAGCATATCATACTATTATTTTAATTTGTAAGCTTAGTTTACTAATCGTCTTAATGTTAGGTGAGTAAATATAAAAGGTTTACCCGTTATAATTCTTGTACCTTTCCTGTGTTGTTACTGGTCGTTTAGATAATAGATGGCATCGATAGCGCAACAACGAGTAGTTCATGTTGCGATGAAGCTAGTCAAAATTAAAGAGACAAGAGCGAAGGAATGAACAATAGACAAAGATGGAGGGTTGTGCACCAATTTCGGCATAGATGTCTAGTAGTGGTTCCTGAAGTGAAATTGAAAAAGGAGATGGTGTATATGCTGTCCATTTCTCTAGAAAACAGAGATGAGAAAAATCAAGATTGAGAACAAGATATATAGCGTTGAATTTAAGAGAGAAACCAAGAGCTATGTTGTTGTTGAAGTTGCCACCGTCGAGTAGGGGGTGGGTTGAATGGCATATTAGCGGCCTTGCCAATCCAAGAAGACGGAGAAGGAAATAGTGATAGGGTTTTGTGTGTTGTTGTTGTCGCAGAGAGGGTGGCGATCGATGGGGTGTTCAAACAGAAATGAAGAAAAAGAGAAAAATTGATGATGCAAGGGATGTAACTTTCATACAAGAAAAGGGCCGTTTGAGGGATACAAATAAGATGCTTACCCTATCTTATTTATGGCGGTGGAGGACCCTCTGGTGTTTGGCTTCCGCTAGAAGTTTCGTAACTGAAGCTATTATTAAAGACTATCGAGTCAACTGACAATTGAGTGAAGAGAAGAATATGCTTTCTCTCCTTTGTCATGTAAATGAAAAGGGCAAAAAAATCGGAATGGTGACATCACTATTTTCCTTAAAATATCTTTGACTTCTTCTAAAAAATTTATGTATTTTGATGGTTATGGAGATGGGCTAAGGCAAGTCCTTCCCTTTTAGGGGTCTTTTTTTTTTTTTGGGATGGTTTGGTTTTTGTCTTTATTATATTTGTATTAAAATAATAAGTATAAATATGTTTGATTTGCATTTATGTTTATTTATATTTAATCTATTCGATCTTTTAATAAGAATTGCTAACTATTTTTTATCTATATCTATTTTTTATAAAAAATTTATCATAACAAAATTTTTAAAATATGTCTATATTTATATCTATAAGAAAAAACCAGAAAAACATACCCTAATCATCCAGACATGCAACAGGGTTATACTATCCTTAGTTTGGTCATTTTTCTTTTCTCTTTTTTTTTTTTTTGTGGTTACTTTTAGTTGTATATAGTATTCCATAACATAAAATTATATATTGGAGATTGGATCGTCCCTATACCTGTCACACCTTATATTTTACTATACTTAATTTACTTTTATGATCTTAAGTATTTTAAACCTTGTAATTTTAACTTTCTATACTTATAGTCAATAACATTATTTTATCTATGAAGTTTTAGGCATAGAGTTTAGAGTTTGTGATTGATTTACTCAATATTTAGGTTATAGGAAATTCTATTGAGCTCCTGCCGATTGCTTTACCGATTATTAAATTATAGTCAAACAGATTTTTATATCATTGTGTTTATCTCATGAAAAAAAAAATGAGTATTCCATTTAACTCTTGATTTGAATATGATATTTGGAATTTGGGTTGTAATCATCTAAAGTTATAGCATTTGACCATATGTATACTAGCATTTTACAAAGGTCTTGTCAAATATGTATCTACTTTTAAATTATCTCCAAGACTTGTAATATTATAATTGGTACCTGAATAATCTAAAATGCGTGACATTTCAATAAATATTTTATCTAATTTCATATTGTTGTTTCTAATTTGAAAATTAAAAAAAAAAATGTGTTTTAAGCATTTTATATTCACTCTTTTAATTGTTGTGCTCAATTTGCTGAAAACATTATTTATTTATTATTGAATAATGAGGTTACAGATATTTATTTAAACTGTCGCACCTTCATTTTGGCCCTTGAAAAAGTGTTTGCTTACGTGGACTTTATCGAGCCTTGAATTCGAACTTGTTGCCCTGTATTCATCACGTTTTGATTTTGACCCTTAACTATAGCTATGTATGTTTGAGCCGTCAAGTGTTGATCTTGAGCTTGTTGCACCCTGACTAATTAACATGTCAAGCCCTTGACGTGACTCTTGACCAAAACTGTGCATTTTTTAATTTGTTGAGATTTAGACTTTGAGCTTGTCACGACTTGACGAGTAGATTTGTCGAACCTTCGAAGTGACCCTCGATCAAGATTGTTCATTGCTAATCTGCTCTGTTAAAAACCTGCACAACCTCTACAAAAAAATACAACATACACATATATATTTTATCATATTATTCATCATATTGTTTGACTAATTAAGTGCAGTTTTCCATAATTGAATAGTTAATTGTGTAACTTATTATCTTATTGAAATCTATATTGAACATACAAATTCAACATACTGGTTTGGTTATCTCACCGAGGAGTGATTTGCTTACCACCTATGTAAGGACCCGACCTACCTATTAAGCATGTCAAATCCCTAACCACGTATAATACTTAAGTATTTTAAAACACTCAAGTATTGTACGTAAGGTTATCCATAAAGAAGATGAATGTATTGACTATTTGTTTAAACTTGCGGTAATATCAAATAACTTCAATATAAAACTACTCAATACATGAGTAGATTAACTTTACTTAACTAGGAATAACTTTAGTGTCAAACTAATGATACTTCAAATGATACAAAACTTGTTTATGAACATAGTATAAGAAACAAACTTAAATTCTAATTTTACAACCAAGGCTTTTGCAAGAAGCCTATAACAAAATACATTTCTTCTTCTTAGTCTTTGAGAAAACTTAAACATGATAACTTGGTTCATGCATGGATTTCGTTGCCATTCCATTCCTCCAGGAAGGCTTCCCAATTAGTCTCGTATCCCATATCATCATAACAATTAACATTAACATCACCTGTAAGGTAAAATCATGAGCCAGAGCCCAGTACGTAATAACACAAAGAAATACATAGTGCCAAGCAAACCTAAGATAATTGTGATGCAACAAATAATAATTTAATTATCTTTGATTAGGTAAGTCAATCATCATTGAAGTATCCAAACTCCGATTATAATCTTGGAAATCTAGGGATCTTAAGTAACAGCAACTGCTCAAGGGATTGTTATAGGCTGTTCGAAGACCTATAACTCCTATACCTAGAAAATAAGTAATGATCTTATCTAAGGTTAATAGCCATTACACAACTTTACTTAACTTAATCTATAATATCATCTAGTTCATCTGGTCCCATAAATGTGAACTAAATCATATTATTTCCTTTTAAGAATAAGCAAACGTTACACGATACTATTTGCCCTATCGATTATCCACTTAACCACTTATATGCCACCATGGCATCATGGTAAAGGAAAAGTCATTACATCATGACTATGTGGTCTAAGCGCCTAACTACCGTGTCATTGCATCATGACAAGATTGTCGCTCCTCAAAATAATTCAATGATGAAAAGCATAACTAATTTCAGTCGAATTTAATTCATCTTTAGTTAAACCTTAGAGTATGCCTAACTTATCAATAATCAAACAAGCTATGTACCTGATCCATTTGACAATAAACCTATGTTTAAACCCAGCTGAGTATATGAGTCTCTAAAGAAAATCATTTTATGTTAAACTTCTTACTCACTTTAAAATATTAACTCATTAAAGAATCATCATACTTAAACAAGATTCAAATCATCTCATATTTAACTCATTTAAGCACAACTACATATCTCATATTTCATTTATTATCTATCTATCATTATTAAGGATTTTTTTTATATGAACAATACCAGAGGGTTTGTCACGCCCGTGACCTAGGTCATGATAAAGATTACGTGCATCATCACGCCCGTGAACTTGGGTCGTTATACACACGATTGGCCTTCACGCTCGTATTAGGAGAACATGCCCCCTATTACGGTCGCGACATAGACCGTAATATCCATTACACCCGTATCAAGCTTTATAAAAATTCCTTCAAAAACAATCCCGATGAGATACAATCCTCATTACGGCCGTGATTTACCTTTAAGAACTACATAGAGAAAATAATAGCCTTCATAATGGCTGTAGTCTTAAAGGTTTTAAGCTTTTAAAAAAACTAAGACGATATCACCGGCTTCGTAAAGGCCGTGATTAAGATTTGAAAATTCATTCGACAAGATATGACCTCAACAATGGCCGCGATAAACAGGAAAATTTAACTTATGAAGGATCACGGCCTTTATCATGCTCGTAATGAACAGGGAAATTACCCTATGGTGCTCGTTTCGAAATTTTTAAAGTCTTATGTCTCCTAACTCCTTAATGAACTCTTATGTGATTGTAAAAACATGCCAAATCTATTCTTTAAACACAACACTGAGCAACATCATGTTCGCTTGCTTACATGAGTCTATTCCATATATATATAGATACACAACAATTTAACTTAAGAAAACATAATCTCATCATCCATTCTTATTGTGCTTTATTGCTACTCAAATCACTTAAGTTTTACTTATTTATCACTTTCAACATCAACACATGCACCAACTTATCATAAACCCCATGTATCATTTTGTCAAAACACCTAGGGTACATATATCTACTTACCTACCTAGTTCAACATACACCATAACATGCCTTTAATTCATATAAAACACCAAATTTCTACTCATATCTATCATTAATACCACTCAAGATCATAATTTATCAAGACAAATAAGAAATCCACTTTTACTTACCTTTAAAGCTGTCATTAGAGATCAAGTCCACTTTTCCAACTTTCTTAGCTTGAGTCTTACTTCTTTTACCCTTCATTCTTACTTCCTAGCCTTTAATCTTGTTTGAGATGGATTGGAAGAAGTTTTAATGGAGGAGAATTGAAGTTGGTTTTGGGATTGGAAGAGAAATAAACAGAGAAAGAGAGAGAGATGATGGAGGGAGAGAGTCGGTTGGATTAAGATGTTTTGGCTGCTTACTTTGACTTTTGGGGCATCAATTAGAAGCTTATAAAACATAGGAACATGGGCTTGGGCCTGGATTGTGTTTGGGTTTGGGTTATTTAAGTAAACTTGGGTTTGGACTTGATTTTTTGAACTAAAATAATAAAAAAAAAATCTGCTAAGTATCCCATTAAACACATATACATGTCAATTTAACATAATTCCACAAACAAATATATTTCTAAAATTTTACTAACACACTTATACTTCAATGACAAGAATTTCTCATACCATCAAATTAAATTACATTAACTTTAACTATGACAATTTAAACCACAAATCATCAATTAATCATATAAAAGCAAATTAATTTAGTATTGTAAATTTTTAGTTATTTCAACCTATAGGTTCAATTTGTTTCAAGGAAGCCTGTGGTTTGTGTCTATTCGGAGTATTATCTCGGTATGCTGTCAAAGTCAATTAAAGTCTATCTATGGGAAAGGGGACGCAAAGAAATTAAGAAGATCTACTAGCAATTATTATCATTTTTATGATTAAGATAACATTTATATTTACATTGCTTTTAAAACTTCGTACTATAATGGTTAAGTAATGTCTAACATATTGTTGTTACAGTTATATATGTGCATGCATTGCATTCCTATTCTGAACAACCTTATCCTAACTATGGGGGGTCACACTCTACTAGGGAATCGCCAATGTGGATACTTAGGAGCTTAGAATTGTGACCATGTGATATAATGCATCTAAGATAACATTTAAGGTGTAACATGTGTTATCAACTAATAATTGTAGATGGTTTAAATATTGTTGTGATCTGTATGACAAATAATGGCAGAAAAAAAAGTGATGAGAAAATGCACATACAAGATTTAAACGTGGAAAACCTATATGGGAAAAACCACGGGCAGAGAGAGAGAAGAAATTCATAGTGCTGAAGAAAGGAGTACAAGATTGATTACAATAGATCCTTTTTTATCTCAAAACTCCCAACGCTAAAAAGGAAAAAGTGTTTTTCACATACAAAAACCCTCTCGGAAAGTCAAAAAGCTCAAATCTCCCTTAAATGTATAATTAATATATAACAAATCACTAATAAATGTATAGTTAAATATACATTAATAGTGGCCTTAACTCAAAAAAATTGACAGTTTTGACTAAATTTGAGTCAGAAATATCAACAATCTCCACTTGACTCAAATTCTGAATCACAAATGAACACTGCTTCAAAAGCAACAATACCAATACCATATCCTCTTCCTCTTCCGCAAACCCCAAAACGGATTAATCATCGATCAACACTAACTAAGTTTAGCCAATGTTTAAACTTGGCTATAGGAAGTATCTTGGTCATCATATCTGTAGGGTTATCATGTGTACTGATCTTGCTCACAACAATCTCACCATCAGAAATAACTTCACGAACAAAATGATATCTGACATCAATGTACTTGGTCCTCTCATGATACATCTGATCCTTGGTGTGGTAAATTGCACATTCACTATCGCAAAGACCGATACTGTCTTCAAGCTATCACTGATTTCACTAAATAACCCCTTTAGCGAAATAGCTTCCTTAAAGGCCTTTGTAATGACCATATATTCAGCTTTAGTTGTGGATAGAGCAACTATAGCTTGTAATGTGGCTTTCTAACTAATAGCACAGCCACCAAAGGTACAAATGTACCATGTGAGAGATCTTCGTTTATCTAAATCTCCAACAAAATGAGAATCCACAAAACCAATAATTCCATCTCTAGTTCTACCAAACTGTGGACAAACATTGGTAACACCCCTTAAATACTTGAAAATCAACTAAACTGCTTTCCAGTGATTCTTACTAGGATTTGTCTTATACATTGTAACAACACTTACAGAATATGATAAATCTGGGCGAATATAGACCATGGCATACATAAGAGATTCCACTACACGAGAATAAGGAACTCTTGACATATAATTGATTTCATCATCTGATTGTGGAAATAAGGAAAATGAAAGTTTGAAATGAGCTGCTAAAGTAGTACTTACAGGTTTAGGATTCATCATATTAAACCTGGAAAGAATCTTCTCAAACTACCCCTTCTGACTTAGATGCAATGAACCTACTTTTTTGTCCTTTAGAATTTCCATTCCAAAAATATTCATTGCTACTTCCAAGTCTTTCATTTCAAACTCCCCCTTCTGACTTAGATGCAATGAACCTACTTTTTTGTCCTTTAGAATTTCCATTCCAAAAATATTCATTGCTACTTCCAAGTCTTTCATTTCAAACTCCCTATTTAATTGAATTTTTAAGTTTTTCAATCTCTCTTCTATCTTTAACTGCTATCAACATATCATCAATGCACAAGAGAGGATATATAAATGATCCATCATCACATTTCTTAAAATAGACACAACTGTGAAAATTACTTCTCTTAAAATAATGAGAATTCATGAAAGAATCAAACCTCTTATACCATTAACTAAGCGATTGCTTCAACCCATAAAGTGATTTCTTCAACATGCACACATGGTCTTCCTTTCCTGAGACCACAAAACCTTCTGGTTCCAGCTTGAAGAAAACATTTACATGCAACAACCAGAAGGTTTTGTGACTATTCTAATTCAAGATCTTGCAAAGCTACAATACCCAACAATGCTCTAATGGAGCTGTGTTTCACAACAGGAGAAGGCATATCTATAAAATCAATACCTTATATCTGACTGCAGGCCTTTATAACAAGTTTTTCTTTGTATATGGGTTCATCAACACCTGGTGTTCCATCTTTCTTCTTGTAAACTCATTTACATCAAATAATCTTCTTCATTTTAGGAAGCTTCACTAATCCCAAGTGCGATCTTCTGAAGAGATTTCATTTCCCCTTACATGGCAATCATCCACTTACCAGAATCATCATAATTTACAGCCTCTCTATAATTTAACTCAATGTCTTCAGCAACATTAAGAGCATATGCCACTCAATCTGTCTCTGCATATCTTTGAGGAGGCTTAACTTCTCTCCTAAGTTTATCTTTAGCAATAGAATACTGCTATTGAGATGGTTGTGAAGAAATAGAAGTACTCTGTGTCCGTAATCTAGGTTGAGAAGATGTCCTGATGTAGAATTTGAATTAATTTCAAACTTCACCTGCATAGATGTTTTCTGGTGTGCTTCATCAGATGTAGAGCTAGAAGACAAGTCATGCTTCAACATTGAAGCTTCATAAAAACAACATCCTTACTCACTATGACTTTCTTTAGTTCAAGACACCACAATTTATATCCTTGACACCAGGTTTAAAACCAAGGAATCTAAACTTGAAACACCTTGGCTTAAGCTTTTCATTGTTAACATGAGCATATGCAAGACAACAAAAAACTTTCAAGTCTTAATGATTAGTAGGTGTACCTGACCATACCTCTAATAGGGTCTTCTTTTTAATGGCTATTAGAGGAGACCTATTTATCAAATAACATGTTGTAGAAGCAGCTTTTGCCCAAAATGATTTTGGCAACTGAGCATTTGAAAGCATATACGTGACCTTCTCCATAATGGTTCTATTCATTCATTATGCTACCCCATTTTGTTGAGGCGTATCAGGAGCTATCAGATGCCTCACAATTCCTTCTGACTTACATAAAACATTGAAATCATTAGAATAAAACTCAAAAACATTATCAGAGCGAAGATACTTTACTTGTTTTACAATTTGTCTTTCTATCATTGTCTTCCACTCTTTGAATGTGTGTAAAACATCATTTTTATGCTTTTCATCAATTAATGTCAGTATGTAGGTAGCACCTCCACTAGAAGCCACCCTAGATGGTCCCCATTAATCTGAATGGATATACTCTAAATTACCCTTTGTATTATGTGTACTCAAGGTGAATCTGACTCTTTTCTACTTCCCAAATACACAGTGTTCACAAAACTTTAGCTTACTGATGCTTTGCCCATCAAAAAGACCTCGTCTACTCAATTCAGTCATCCCGGCTTCACTCATATGCCCTAAACGCATATGCCAAATTTTGGTAAAATCATCATCTAAAAGTGAAGAGGAAGTGATGACTGCATCACCTGCACCAGTTGAACCCTACAAACCAAATAGGTTAGCAATCTGTTTTTGTCCTTTCATCACCATTAAAGACCCCCTACTAATCTTCAAGACTCCACCTTCATCAGTGTATATGTACCCTTTAGAATCAAGAGTGCTAAGAGAAATTTGATTTCTCTTTAAGTCAGGAACATGTCTAACATCTCCCAGCATACTGACAACACCATCAAATATTTTTATTTTTATGGTGCTATTGCCTGTAACCCTGCAAGAAGCGTTATTGTCTAACAAAACAACACCTTTAGAAACTTTTTCATTTTTAGAAAACCAGTCCCTATTGGGACACATATGAAAAGTACAACCAGAGTCCGAAACCCACTCTTAACTAGTATATGGATCATCAATAGAAGTAATAAGGAGTTCACCAACGTTTTTATCCTCAACAACATCAGCCTCATCTGCCTTCTCTGGTTGTTTTCCTTTATGATTTTTAGAATCTTTCTCGTTTTTGTTTTACAATTTGTAACATTTTGCCTTGATATGTCCTTTCTTCCTACAAAACCTACAAGTCTTATTTCTATTGGAAGACTTCGATCTTACTCTTAAATTTTCACCAGTATTGTGTTCTTGACTCCTACCTCGAGTAACCAAACCCTCAGCCTTGAGCTCGGTTCCAATAACAAGATGTTCCATTTTCTCAAAAGATGCCAGTGCATCATAAACCTGCTTGACGGTAAGAGTATCTCGACTATACAATATTGTGTCTTTGAAATTTGAATATGAAGGTGGCAAAGAGCATAAAAGGATTAGGACTAGATCTTCTTCATCATATTTGATATCCATAGTTTCCAAGTCAGAAACGATTTCCTTAAAGATGTTTAGATGATCATCCATAGATCCACCTTTAGACTGACAGTGCGAGTATAGTCGTTGTTTTAAGTGCAATTTGCTGATGAAACTTTTCGTCATACAAAGCTGCTCTAATTTTAACCACAACGTAGCTGCTATCTTTTCCTTCAACATGTCCTGTAAGATTTGATTTGAGAGATAAAGGTAGATTCGTGAAAGGGCTTTACGATCCTTGCGTTGCTTCTCTTCTAGTGTCCATGACGAAGGAATTTTATCAAACCCTGAAGGTACATCATCCAGATCCATTTAAGCGAGAACCGCTCGCATCTTAACTTGCTATAAAGAAAATCTTGTGTTGCAATCTAACAGCGGAATATGGTATTGACTGAAGCCATTGTAGAGAAAGATAAAAGATCATAAGTTTTGCTTTGATACCACTTGTTGTGATCCTATATGACAAACAATGGAAGAAAAAAAAAGTGATAGAGAAAATGCACACATAAGATTTAAAGTGGAAAACCTAAATTGGGAAAAACCACGGGTAGAGGAGAGAAGAAATTCACTAGTGTTGAAGAAAGGAGTACAAGGTTGATTACAATAGATCCTTTTTTATCTCAAAACTCCCAATGCTTAAAACGAAAAAGTGTTTTTCATACATAAAAACCCTCTCAAACGATCAAAAGGCTCAAATCTCCCTTAAATGTATAATTAATATATAATAAATCACTAATAAATGTATAGTCAAATATACATTAATAGTGACCTTAACTTCAAAAAAATTGACAATTTTGACTAAATTTGAATCACAAATATCAACAGGTATGCTTCTTCAAAAATTGTTAGGAAACAGTTGGGGACGTAGTCATTAAAACTATCCATAATTTGCTTCCAAACATGTGTTGTGGATTATGAGCTCAACAAAACACTAATAGTTCTCATCCTAAAAAAGACCGGAGCAATAAATTATTCGAGTTTCGAGCAATCAGCCTATGCACCATAGTCTACAAAATCATTACGAAGATCTTAGTCCAGAGACTCAGACCCTTCTTAGATGACTTAATCAGCTAATCACAATCAAGCTGCATCCCAAGAAGAAATGCAGTTAATAATGTCATACTTATTTAGGAATTGTTAAACATTTGCTAGTAGAAAAGAGGCAGGAAAGGCTGGTTGATCTTGAAAATCGACTTAGAAAAAGCCTATGGTAGACTAGATGGGACTTCATTTGAAATGCCCTAAAACTTATTAACACGCCAGAAAATTAGATTAAATTAATCAGTTCATGCATGTTAACTTCTACATAATCAGTAGTCTTAAACAAAGAGATGCTACTTTCTTTGACAACTTACGTAGAATATGCTAAGGTTTCCCTTCTCGCCATATCTCTTTATTATAGCAATGGAGCTCTTAAGTAGATGGATTCAAGTAGCTGTTGATGCAGGTTGGTGGAAACCAATTATGGTCTATGGTGTAGAAACTTCGTTCTCCCATGCTTTTTTTCACTGAAAACCTTTTACTTCTAGGAGAAGCAATAGAAGAGAATGCAATAACTATGATAGATCTCCTTTATCTATTTGATTCCTTCTCAGGTCAGAAAATTAATGTTGATAAGTCTTTCTTTCTAGTAACGTTACTGATGACACCAGAGACAAGATCTGCTAAGCGACCAGAATGTGTGCCACATGGATAACCTAGGCACATACCTAGTCTTTCATCTCGCAAAGCAAGGAAATATAAGTAAGACAACATAGATAACATCCTAGATAAGTTAAGAAGAAACTTACTAGATGGAAATCTAAACTTTATCTCTAATGGGAACACCTATACTAATCAAGTCAACCCTTGAAGGAATTTTAGGATATTACATGCAAGCTGCCTTTATTCCAAGAGGAACCCTTGATAAAGCTGAACGAATTATCCGCAACTTCTTGTGGAGAGAATATGACAATCACAAAATACACCTAATTAACTGGCATGAAGTAACCAAATTGACACTACAACAAAATGAGCATTTAGCTACGTCTAATAAACGTGGCTAAACATTAATTAAACGTGACCAAAGATTTTGTGTCACGTTTTTTTACACGTGGCCTATAGACGTCGCGAAAGGTCCGTCGCAGATTTGATAAGTAACGTTAAAAATTGAAACGTCGCTAATGTTAGTTTGGCAGCCAAATACACTTTGTTAAGCCACGTTTAAACATGGCCTATTATCATGTTTTGGTCACACTTATGTGTGGCTAAATATGACTAATCTCCATCCCGCTAAATATAAAAGGAGGGAAACTTATGATCAGCGACGTTTAAACGTGGGTAAATATTTTTATTAGTAACGTGTAAACGTAAGTAAATTACTTAATTGACGATGTTTAACCGTAGCCATGCACAGGTTGAATAAGCTTTATATATGTTTGTTGGACGACAATGGCGATTTATAAACGTGACAAATCTCATATTTACCACAATTTAAACGTTGCTATTCTAATACATTGGCGACGTCTACATGTAGGTATTCAATTAAAATAGTAATTTCTAAATGTGGTTGTTATTTTAATTTAGCGACGTTTACACGTGGCTATTCTTATTAAGAAGAGATTAAATGTTTAACTCGGTTTAATTTGGCAATATATACTTGTTTATTGTGTAACATATGCACGATTAATAATATACACCTGTTTAATTACAATATAATTTATACCTGCTATTACTTCTCCACATGAAATTTATGTATGAATTAAAATCCCTAATACATTTTGGAGCATACAATGCGCTTGATATATAACATGATCTAATCACACAAAAATTACATAAAGATCACCATGACTATCCTTACAGTAAAAAAAAGAAAAAAAAAATAAACAATATTGTTTAGTGTCTTTACAAGAAACAAAAGCACAAGCTCCAAATTATGTCAACATGAGCAATGTACACACTTAATTACATCAATTTGACCCCATTCATGCTTGGTTCAACTAAAAAAAAAAAAAACAAAAAACAGAAAACAAAAGATCGAGTCTTTAATTTTCTTCCTCACTATTGTCACTATCATCACCAAGTGATGGATTTAGCGAAGGATCTCATGTGTTTGCAGAAGGATCTCCATTTGGATTTGCTGTCACACAATATATATATATAATTATTGAACGATTAAAAAAACATGAATCAGATTATGAGAAAGACCCATGATAACTAACCTGAACTACTGGGAAAATGTGAGACGAGTTGTTATACAAGTCGAGTTAATTAAGCAAGTTGTAAGCACCATTGAATAGCAAATTCAATTCAAGAAAATAGGAAACCAATGATAATTAATGGGATGATGAGCTATTATCTTATATATCATAAACTCGATACCATAAAATACCTTTTTCTATATCAAAAATGATCAAATTGGAACAAATTATTATTGTTATTATATTTCCAACCTAATAATTTAAATTGAACATTGGAAAAAAATAAAATAAATAAATATTAAGATATAATATGAAAGAGGGAATTCCATTTGCACTTGTTCGAAGAGAACCAAGACTCAACTGATTGTGCGTAACAACAAAACAAGTAGCTAAGGTGAAGTTATGCCATTAGCTGATATCAATTATATATACTTCTAACTGAAGGGTCAGCCTCGTGTAGGCCAACTGACAAGAGCTTGAGATCCTAATTCAAATCCTACCTAGCTTACTCTTAGTGCTACCTAACTTAACAGTGCATCTCTTTTAAGATTAGTATATGCTCAAGTCCATTTAATGCAAACCCCATCAGTTAAACCAAAAAGAGAGAAGGAAGGGCAAAAAAAGAAAAAAAAAAACACTGAATCATTTAAAAAAGATTATGAAAGGTTTTTGACACCAATATGTCTAATCTAGATACTATATTTTGTTGTACTTTGTGTATTTTGTTGTACTTTGTGTATGAGATCAATATATGAAAGGTCTTTGCTCAATTATGAACCCTCAACAAGAAAACCTTCATAGATGGAGCAGTAATAACTCATCCATATCCAACATGACTAATTGATTGTTACCCAACTTAGTAATGATAATGCATATGTTCTTTGTAGCTTAAATTCTTTCAATGCAATGCATAATATTGTCTCCATTAACAGATATTGTGCAAGATTTTGAAAAAGAATAGAAGCAATACATAATCATGGTCATCCACATCAATATTTTTTATAAATGCTTCAATGAAAATTAGTTTCTTGTTAGGAGGCAAAAAAAAAAAAGTTTCTTGTTAACTCTTCCCACAAATACTAAACTTATTATTTTCTTTTGATAAAAAATGGTCTATCCAGCTTCATTTTGTTTTTTTCTTTTTTATATCCATAACTTTTATCTCACACCTGTTGTGTATGAGATTAGCATATAATAGGTCTTTGTTCAATCAACAAAAAAACCTTCATAGATGGCGCAGTAATAATTTATTCACATCAAACATGATTAATTGATTATTACCCAACTTACTAATGATAATGCATATGTTCTTCATATCTTGAATTCTTTCAATGTAATGCACCATATTGT
Source organism: Combretum micranthum (assembly GCA_024138025.1). NCBI lineage: Eukaryota > Viridiplantae > Streptophyta > Magnoliopsida > Myrtales > Combretaceae > Combretum > Combretum micranthum. Next base: position 440,542 of record JAMXBD010000188.1, on the reverse strand, counting down.
CTCCATAATGCATATTGTGTAAGATTTTGAAAAAGAATAGAAGCAATACATAATCATGGTCATCCACATTATATATTGTTTTTAACTGCCTTAGTAAAAATTAGTTTCTTGCTAACTCTTCCTGCAAATACTGAACTTTTTTTTGCTTTTGATAAAGAACGATCTATCTAGTTTCAATTTTCTTTTTCATTTAAACCTATTTATTACTCCATTGCACATTGCAGTTGCTTGCAATAGTACTATCCTTAGCATAATTTTGATCTTTCCTTTATATAAACAATCTAAACCCACTCTTATCTAGTATGCCTAGCTCTAAGTTTAAAGAGATAGACAACATCTTAATTGAAGAAGCATACCTCTCAACCCCATTTTAGTAACCGAGTGCACTAGCCAACAGGTGTGGTAGTAAGCACACTTTGCTACAGGCTAAGCTATTGACTAGAGTGAGAACTTTAATATGTATATATATTTTAAACTTTTTTTGTGATAATTAATATGAAGTTCACTTACAATAGTTCTCAACAATGCAATTGATTGGTTACCTCATTGGCAATCGATGCAATTCAAGCACATTCAAACGGACCATTTGTACCATAGGGACATCTGAAGCTAGAGCAAGAGAGGGACTTCCGGTGCTCAAAATCTGCAATTTGGATTGATGACATAAGAAAATAAAACCCTAGCATTTGCATAAGAAAAGTTAGATGACAATCAACACTAGATAAAACATTGACAACAGCAGGAATTGAGTAACTTAAATAGACATAACTTTTTAATGCAAGAAAAATTACATTATATATCTTCAGTGAAGTAACCAAAATTACATACTTTATTTTCAAAAGTAAACAAGTTTCTAGGAGTAGGAGACTTTGTTTCTTTGAATTTTTCTTTTTTTATTAGAATTTATTGAGATAATATCAAAATTTTCATTATACAATGCTTTCTTATACATATATATATATATATATATGTAAACACACACCAATGGATGAATTGACTGAGATGGTAAACAGACTTGATATGCACCATGAGTGGGTTGATAATTAGGCATAACAATAAAAAGATACCTTTTTTAGAGTACATATGAACATATACAAGAGACCTAAAGTAAAAGATAGAGGCTCAATATCTCAGCTGGTATTAATCAAATCAAATCCTATGATGCAGGACTTGTAAACTGCTTTAACAGAGAGAAAAAAGTCCAAATTTAAAAATCACACTCAATTATTTGATAAGTACCCAAAAATAACTCAAAGAAAAAACAAGAGATGTTATGTTACAGCATAGTAATTCATGAAACCATGAGAAGCATCATAATCACCATCATCTTCCTCATCAATCGCACCAAACACGTCATTAATCTCCATGCTCTCTGGCAACTCCCCACAAGCTTTGAGAAGCTTAGCTTCATCAGTTCTATACCTATAAATCACACCGGCCCTAACATCATAGTGCCAATAACCACTAAATCACAAGTATAATATCAGCAGTGTCTTGATTCTCCTGCATAGGCAGGAGTTTAATGGATAGGCTAAACTTTTATGCATGACCTCATGTAAGACAACATAGAGTTATTTCTAATTAGGCCTTAAGTAATCAATAGAAAAGCAAACAAATTAGATATAGGAATAACTATTCCTATATTTCTCAATTGACATTCCTAACACATGAAGACTTCTTTGCTAAAGTTTCAACCATTTCACCAAGGACACCTCTATTTGGTATTAAGTACTCTATACTACCTAAATTAAGAATGTCGGAATGCTAAAAAGGATTCAAGCTTACATTAACAATCTACAGATAATGCATTCATTAAAAAATAACTAATATGTTTTCTACAGTGTACTAATACTGTCATGCAGCTTTTAGATTCTTTTGACGAATGGATACTTGTATTCCAACCAAAGACATTGAAGACTAGACAAAACTTAGGAAAAAGGAGAAATTTAAAATTAAAAATAAAAAAAGACACCCACGACATCCCATAGCCAATTAACATATCAGATGTAAGATAAGTTGAAGAAACAATGGTAGTAGAAACCACAACAATAAGCTTAGAGCATCCATCCTAAGCACACAAAAATAACTTAACTAACACAAATTATGTAATATAAATTCTTGTTAAGTTTTGTTTTATGTTTCCTTTACTAGTTTTGTAAACAAGTTAAATTCTGAAGCATTTCAAATTTCTTAAGCATTAACAGATTTATGAATATTTTTACATTGACAGTGACATTCCATTTTATTCACTAGTAAATGGAAGAACTAGTGCAGTAGTGCTCATACTACAATATCAACTAGGGCAAGTCAAACACAAAAGGCATTTGAAATTCTATGTAGTAAACATTATTCCTTGTGTGTCTAATGTATTTGGAAATCAATGCCATGTTTACTAATCCCTTTGGTTAACACTTTCATGGTTTAGTCACTTTTAATTAAGCAAAATTAAACAGCTAACATAAGCACTTCCTACTTGCTTCTAAGATATTATTTATATGAAATATGATAAAAAAAGGTAAATAAAAATGAATGTTTTATCATACAAAAAGAATAGAATCTCCAACATCAAGTCTCTTTGCACTAACAAACACACATTGGCCAGTTCTAAGAAGATGCCTCTAGTGTTAAGTGTTAACATGAGATTACAAAAAAAAAAAAAAGTAGAAATATTTAGGTATAATGCTTGCACAAATTGTTATACAAGAGCAATACCTCACAAACGCTTCAGATTAGGATAATAGTGTGCACTTAGTAGTTACCTCAAGGAAACCGACTCAACTAAGTGCTACCAATGAGGCAATAATCAACTAGATTTAAAGTTCATTCCATGGAAAATGTCTTTTAGAAATTTTTGACAATTTTTATGAGCATAGACTCTATTTTATCATAATATTCTCAAATGGATGTAGTTATTACTCAGATTTACAATAATGATACCAAAGAAAAATATCCTCCTTGGTAAGTAAAAGCTCTTAATTTAAACAAGGAATGTAAAGACTTGTGGTAAATACTTACTAAATCAATAGCTCTAGCAAGAGAATAGATAATCTCGAGGTTTTCGATAGCTACATATTCTCCTTGAGATAGCTTGAAGATGTTTTTCTTACGATCAATGACCTCTAAGCTGTCATCTAATTGCCATTCATCCACATCATTTGATAAAAAGTTTGTCAAGAATTATATATTTATAAAATAAATAAATAACAATTACTTCTAAAAATAAGCATTAATATCCTAATTTTTTATAAAAAAAACAACAATGTACAAACTTAGATGATAATGACAACAACAATCAATATATTAAACTACCACAATATATACAACCAAGTTATCTCATAAGTAGTATACATCCACACAAATTCTAGCTTCACAAGTACTCTCTTATAAATAAAAAGATCATATTAAAGAACCATTATTTTTGCTCATTTTAACTAAATGCTAGCCTACAAAAACCTAAAACTCTAAACTAACACATCCAACAAAATACTCGTAGATTGTTTAATTTTCTCAATTTCTTTAGCCTCGTATAGCTCTTGATTCAAAAATGCCTATAATGATAAAAGAAAAGTTACATTAAAATTAAAGCAAGTAAAATCTTAATACTCTAAAAACATTTCGTCATGAGTAATCATAATCTAACGAGGCAAAAACATAATTATCCACAATAATAACCTGGGAAACATAAATTAAAAGAAAAAAAACAGAAAAACTTCGAGGATATATTTCCAAAATAATGACTTAATAATAACATCATACATGGGGGCTACTTGGCTGGCAAAGAAACCCAACCACTAAACCAGTAAACTAAAAGATATACAAATTCAAGAATCTTAAAAGTTCAGCTTAAACTTCCATTACTTAATCAACAAACTAAGTGTAGTAGAATTAAACAAAAATAATTTCTTCTGCAATTTAAGACTCATATGTACAATTGAAGTATCCCATGCATTTACAATAAAAACACCAAAAAATGAAAAAAATGAATTGAATAGAATTCCTGAATGAAAACATTACTACTGACTAAAACTTCATTTGCCTAATAGTCATCCAACTCTCATAAACATCCTAATTGGGCAATCGCGTTTTTCATCACCCATAAAACTCATAATTCTATCACTTGGGGTTAGGATGCAATAGTGAGATTGCGAATCAAATCAATTTCTTCTACTTCTTGTTCTCTTCACTACTCCATGTGATTGAATCCTTCCTCTCCTCCTTGTTAAAAACAGAGATCATAATTCTACTTGTACATAAGGCATTCAATTTACAATTATAAAATATTTAAATTTTTTGAGAATTTCATGTTATTAACTTTACTGACATTTTAAATTATACAGTCCAATAATTGTAATGATCTTCCCACCCCTAAAAATAATTACAAATTGAAGCTCCATGATTTGGACACCTTATGGTGCAGAGATCAAGACAATGGAAGAAAATGTAACGGCACAAACAAAGCAAGCCTGATAAATTAATGGAATGGAATGAGACTTTTACTTTTCTAATTCTAATGAATACAGGAGTCTAAAGATATTTATATAAATTCCAATCAGTAACTGACACAATATAATAGAAGCTAAATGAAAATTATTGCCTTTACTCTATTGCTGATGAATTTAAGTCATACTTACTCTGATACTAATTCTGTCACTAACACATAAATAATATAATAAATACAAGCATTCATGCTTACAATTTTTTGCACAAACATTAAATACATATAAATTCTATGAATTATTGATTTAAATCAATGAAACTATTTTCTTGCTAATTTGTTATTTCCATTATTATTATGGAGGTCCTCACTTGATTGGAGATAGGGGTTGCTAATCTCCACAATGATATGCCTACATACCTCAAGCTTAAACTAGGAACAAGAAATCTGATTTGTACTTTATTACTGTCTATCATGATGCCAAATTCATCATATGATTTTGGTTTTATCTAATAAAAATGTTTGATGAAGATGATTGACTTTTTTCTTTTTTTGGAAACAGATCTAATGGTGAGTTGATGTCCATTATAAACCCAAACTTGTATGATGAAAGTGTAATTCTTCTATATATAGGAAAATGAGATAGTTTAACCATGACCAAGAAAATGATATTTAATTACTTAAATGACCAAATAATAATTATTCATGTTAATAGTCTCATTGTTATAATTTATAATTACTTTAAAATAAATTATAAAGACAGCAAATAGATCACTCTACCTCATTAGGAGTAGATTTTCCTACTACATTGGATAATTTAATGCCAACATAAAGAGAGGATTTGTAATGAGAATTCACAAGGTCACCACGAGAAGCCTTGTTGGCACCAACACCACACCAATCTGTTCTTATGGAATTTAATCTAGAAAACTGTTAGTATCAGGTGAAATGACAAGGACTAGAATATTAACTTAATAGATTGCATCCTAGAAAGAATATGAAAGCTCAGAACGAATATGAAGAAGACAAAAGATATAAACATTGTCAATATAACTCAAATTTCTTGGACCACAAAGCAATAACTTTGATCTTGTTAAATTCTCTTTAGTTTAACTTTCAATTAATCAACATAAGTGCAACAGCAAAAAATCCAAAACAAGCAAAATTTTACTGATATATCTCAATATAAATATTATGAAAATTGCAAATACAAGATGAACACTTGACATTGAAATTTGTATAATTAAACTCAATTCCTATAAATTGAAACATGAGAAGTTTCATGGTCACATTAATAGCATAAATTGAAAATAGAACTTTTTAAATACCAACTGAAAGCAAGAGATGGAGTTTATAAATTAATGAACATTTAAGAATTCAATTTAACTTTTCTCTGCTAGTATTAATATCAATGTTAACTCAGTAATCAATTGAAAATCATTTAATGGCCCTATGTATCTTTTCTATTACATAACTTCAGTTACTTTATAATTTTAAAATCATTTAAAATAAAACACACAATAATACAACACATTTATTCTCATTCTTCATTCTCTTTTTATTTTTTTTTTCAAAAGTTTGGGAATGAGATCAAAGTATGTGAATCATATCATCAATGCAAATTGGGAGTTTCCCTTTGCTACACTTAGGAAGCCAACAAAGACTCAAATAAAGCAAAACAAAGCATGATATTAACACATATTGAATAAAAGATCTCTGGTCAACAATATCCTCATTCTGACATAACTATAACATAAATTATCATAAACCCATAATATACACATGACTGTCATAATTTTCTAATAAGAAGCAAATTCTAATCCCACATCCTCAAACAATTGAATTCAATTCAATTCAACATCATTGGAAACTCGGTTACTAGTAATTTAATAATACGCCCCAAATGAACATAGCAGACAAGAGGCATAAATAGTATGGGTTCTTAGATGAAAAAATCATTATCTTTAAGAAAGTGGAATGCATTTCCATTAATTGTTCAATTCCAATGTGAAAATTAGTTACTACATGCAATTGTCCACTAATATCTTGACCTCTCACATCCCATCTCATATAAATGGTAAAGTCTAATAGTTAGCACAACAGTGAGTAATCATAATCCTTGAACATAAGGGCAGTAACATAATTACTGAAAAGAAAGACGACATGCCATGCCTATGTTTCAAGCTCATATGTCACTAAGATGAACCATCAAAAGAAGCAAATCTAATATGTAGAACATTCTCAAGCTTCTCACAATTGAGATTTAAATTTTTAATAACATAAAGGTTAATATCTTAAGCATGGCAAAGATTTTTGGCTATTGGGTAGATTAGGAAGGAGGGGTTATACCTATCCTACTGCACAAGGAATGCTCTTCTGGACTCAAAGATCCTTTTAGAGCTCAGCACCTGTTGTAATGGAACATTAATATCGATCACATTAAACAATCAAGAAGAGATAAAAATTATGGATACAGAATTAATTCCAAAAGAATCAAATGAATTGATAACTTTCAACAAAGGTCCCTCCACCCATTATTAATACATATATAATATCAAGCAGCCCAAAACAAAAATATTAAACAATATGCTAAATGGCAAGATTATAAAAAGCTGGCAAATTTTGGGATCTATCACAACTAAATTTATCTATTTTGTGTTTTAACTTTTATTTACTTTCACCCAATATAAGATGTTCCATAAATTTATGTATTCATGATTATTTGTCTAAGGTAAGATAAGCCAATGCATAGTCTCAATTTCTCATATCATAACTTTTATATCTACATATTGGATAGCAGTGAAGATTCATCTGGGTTGTTATATGTATTCAAATTATAATTAATGAAAATTAAATATAGAGAAAGAGAAATATAACTGCTCATGGATAGCAGATGAAGATTCATTGGGGTTGTTATTATATGTATTCAAACTATAATTAAGCAAAATTAAATATGGAGAAAGAGAAACATAACTGCTCATGGTAATGACATAACCATGATAGATGAAGACAAGGCTTTTGGCTTTATGTCATCGTTTGCTAGAATCCATAAAGCTTCAATCCTTTTGTATTCTTGCATATACAACACTAAGAATATAATAATATTGTTAAACTATCAATGTAAGCTTACCTTGAAAAGCTACCAATCAACATACTCACGCCCATCTTCTCTGTGAAGCTCACCACCATGAATATCAAAGCTTTCGCACACACCAACTAGCTAATCAATGCTTGGATAAACAAATATATTTCTAAATGCAGGGACCAGAGTGACAATTATGAGATAACATGTACTATTTAAGTATAACTCAATAAACAAATATATTACTATTCTATGAATGATAAAGAGTTATCATTGACTATTTCCATTTCTATAATTAGATATACACTTTGATAAAGAGTTATCCAAAGATAGAGATATCTGGAATGAAAAAAGAAAAATAGAAAATCAAATGCTTTTAAAAGATGCATTATCTCTAAAAGATGTTGTGGCAATACTTTCCTTGTGGGCATATTTACCATCGATGATTGTAGCCTCCCTTCTTATGCTTCTCCACAACAGTCCAAACCTTTTAAAGAAAGTATACAAAGATTATCAATAAGAAAGCACACTATATGTTGAACAAAATCTCACTATAAAATATATGAAAAAAAAATGCTCTCATTCACACCTTAGATACATAAGGGCGGGTAGTATCAACAATTTGCACACTATTCCTGCCTGAAGTTAACATCCCTTCAACTACAACTCCAAAAACTTGACTTAAATCACATCCCTATAATCAAGAACTCGATCTAATGGTAACTCAAAAACAGTCATACTTCAGTTTAACCTTGATCAACTTCAATTCAATCAAGTCATATCTAACTAATGGTTCTCGGATTGTTCAAAATCCAATTCATGTACTACCCAAGCAGCGAAGTCATAATCTAATGCTATTTCAAAATTGAACTATTAACAAAAATTAGGTTTTGACAACCGAAAAATCACCCATTTTACCTCATTAGTCCCTGCTTAAACTGAAATATTCCATTTCATAGCAAGTATCATTAAAGAAATGAACTTTCTTCATCAATTAGGTCAATAAAAATGATACCTAGATCATAAAATCAATAGATATGTCGAATCAATACAAATTTGATGCAAACCCATATGCTAAAATCACTCAAAAGTTTGTAAATTTACCTTCAAATCTAACTGCTCATAAGAAAAATCAGGACACGACGATGCAGGGCATAAAAGAAAAGAAATTGAAGCTTGCTTTGATTTGACAAACAATCAAAGTGGTAGGAGTCAGAAACTGAAGAACTAGTAGCCAAATCAAGAGACAAGAATATATTCTAGAGATTATGGCTTCTCACCTGAAAGTGACTTAGTGTTATAGCGAGCGGCAGTTCCTTGCAGTTTGACTAGTGTTTAGCATGTGCGATTGGTCCTCATGGCGATTGGCCAATGGCAGGGTGAAAGGAAGACTAGAAGACTAGACATGCCAAAGGAAGGGTCGTCTGTGTGAGTTTGCTCTTACTCTAGGATGAAGATTGGAAGAGGCTGAGGGAGTGGTCTTGAATTTTTAGTGTTTACCTAGGTTAGATTTCTTAGTCGTGGGAGAGAAGAGTAGCAGGAGAGAAGGAACAAAGGTAAAGGACTGGGAGGGAAAGCTATTGTGCTAGGGTTAGCTTTTGTGTGCAAAGTTTGAAATGGCAGGATGTGGAGAGAGTTTTTATTTTAATTCCTTTTTAAATAAGGAGGAGGTAAATTATTTGAAAAAAAAATAGCAACGTTTAATCGGTGAAAGAGTTACCAATCAAAAAGGAGATTAAACATAAAATGAAATAATTTCACAAACGTGACTAATAGTATACCTTAATTGAAGTTCAATGGATATGGCTAAATTATAAAAGATTGGCGACGTTTGCAATATTTGCAAACGTCACCAAATAAAAATTCCTGTAGTGTGAAGGATGAAAATAGTCTAGGGATCTAGAACCTATGGAAAAGAAATGAAGCTTGCCTTGCAAAAATTAGCTGAAAGTTGAAGACTAAGAGGCTTCTTTGGATAAACATGGCACATAGAAAGCTTAATAAGCTCCATCAAGGGAGAAAATTATCAAGATAAAAAACAATGAAACACATTGTTACCTATAGATTGAGAAATGGGAAACCCTACTTCTTTTGGTCCTCAAACTAGACAAATTCAGGCCCTTCGACTACATTCCTTAATGGCCCCCCACAAAGGATATGTTGCAAATCAAGGTTGCAAATGTTTGATAGGAAGGATACATATCGAATGAAGAACTCGTAGGTTATCCGATTAATGATGATATTATAATGGAATTAGGATCGCACTATTTAGTTGATGATAACTGTGATGACACTTAGGCTTGGAGTAAAGACATTAGTAGAGATTTCACTACAAGATCTGCTTATGAATGTCTGATGTTGGAAAGTGAAGAGCAATATCCCCAACAACAAAAGGATACTTGCATATGGAAAGTAAAAACCTTCCTTAAGATCCAAATGTTCCTTTTACATTATTTAAGATATTGTTTACTCACTTGAAACAAACTTAATTTCAAGAGGCATGAACATGGTTCCTATCTATCATTTCTGCCAATCGGAACCTCAAGACCATAACCACCTCTTCATGAGCTGCAGTTGGTTCAAACATCGTTGGTTATCTCTCAACAATAGCCCACAATTCCTATCTACTTTTGATCTCCCTTTCAATAAATGGCTATTAATAAATGCAAAATGCAAAGCAAATAGTGCTCATGCAAACAAACCGATAGGCATGATTTATCCTTGTTTTAAACACCTAATTAAGTCCAACTTATGGTTTAATGACATTATTCATATTAGAATTGGTGCTTAATTGGTATGTGTATATATATATATGTATATCATTTTAGGTCAAATTAGAGCACATTGGAAGTATTAGAAGGAATTTGAGGAGAGTTCTACCAAGAATGTGGCAAAAGAGTAAACACTGAAGGAAGAAAAATCTTGAAGTCAAAATCCTCCAACGTTAATATCACGAGCATTACTCTTTGGAAATTCAAGATCAGAAGCCCTAAAGTTGAAATAATGGGCGTGATTCATGAATCTAAGGGATGAAAAGATAAAGCCAGAAGCCTCCAAGGTTGATGGCACGGGTGTTATTCATGATAGGTTCAATGACCAAAGACCTACAAGTGCATAGTCACACCTGTGAAAGGAGGAAGAGAATTCCGACCAAACGCTTCTAAGGTGGTTTCACGATCGTGATTCTCATGGGGAGGCGTGACACACTTTTCCGACTTTTTCCTAAACAATGTAATTGTTGAATATAAAAAAGGAATAGTTGTTTGTTTTCAAAAAAAAAAAAAAAACCTTGAGGAAAGTGTATAAGATGTATAAATACTTTACACCCATTCGTTAAAGGAGATCTAGAGATTTTCCATCAATTAGTGTAGGAACAATGTAGGCATCTTCTCCTCCCTACAAAGGGAATGAGTGTATGTATGTGTGATGATTCATCCATGGAACTCGAGAGAGACTGAAGAGGGATCTTCAATGTGTTGTTGTGGACAATTCGCAGATAATTTCAGCAATGGAAGAAACGGGTGTTGTCTTTCAATCTCTCATCTCACTCTTATTGTGTTTTCCTTAATGTTTGTCTATTGTGTATTCTGAAAATTTTAGATTTCCTATGTAGAAGTGTGTTAAATTCATAATTGCTATTAGACTTCTTACTTTCAGTGGTAGGATATATGTAGCATTAGTTTATGTAGGGCACGACATGGACTTTTGCCAGATTTCACTTGGATAGACTGAGAAATCATCCAAGTGAATAGATCTAAACCGTTGAAAGAGATTGCTCATAGTCTTAAAGATAGGATGGTGAAATCTTCTATAATTTTCTATGGAATTCCTAAACTTAATGCAATCCTTGATTTACTATTAGCCTAGGAAGAGATTCTGGTAGATAAAATTAAGATTAGGCCTTGTTGATCTTGAGAAAAACTTTAAAGGAGAATGGTGAATTCCACAATTAAGACTAATAACAATACATCGATATTGTGAAGTAACATGTTAATCATGATTTGCAGGCATATGTGTTACGTTTGCATTGCACCTATTTGTTATTTGTTATTACGTATATTTTCATCCTTAGGTAATTATTTTAGGCTAGATAATGAGAAGAAGGTTAGTATTAGTGCTTAATTCGTTCCCTATGAGAGACGATTCTATACTTAATCCTAAACTACATAACGACAAGTGCACTTGTCTGGCTTTGACCTTATTTAGGAAAAGGGACTGTAGGATTATAAATTTAAAACTCGGTCACTCAATCTAAAGACCATCACAAACCATCATGGGAAACTACATTATATTTTGTATTATGGTTAATTTGGTGAGCTCGTGATGATGTCGTATTCAAAGATGGAAATGCTAGAGAAGACTGGAATTTTGATCTGAAGTAGTGCCCATGAATTTTAGGTCACCATGAAACTTGCTAGGAGAAAATCCATACTTTTACACAACAAAGTTATTTGGCAAGCTCCTATGGAAAGAGTGCTGAAACAAAACATTGATGCTGGATTTAAAATAGAAAAGTCCTGGTTGAAATAGCGGGTTGTATTCGTGATGAAAGAGGTAGATGCATAACAAGATATTGCAGAAGAATCTTTGCTAGTAGCCTGCTAGAAGTAGGAATTTAGAGAATTTTCTAGGTCTTAAAAGTCATTAAATCCTTTTGAGGACATCCAGTTATCATTGAGACTAATTCCATCAATGCTCTCAATTAGATCTCATCTGAGGTTATCTCTGAAGCTTTCTTACCAAACCTCATCTTATAATGTAGGAAGTTAATCTACACAATCCCATGGGCCCACTTGTCCAAGACGCCTAGGAAAGAGAACTCCATCCCATATGATTTGGTTCAAAGATGTACAACTTATGGCAGAGACTTCTTTTTCACAAGATGCATTTCTTTTTCTATTTTTGACCAACTCTCTCCTGCAACATAGGAGCTTATATCTTTTTCTGATATTCTAGTTTCTTATAATGAATTGAACCTTTTACCACCTGTAAGCACATCTTCATATGCCATGTTGGATCTACGTTGTTTCATTTCGGATTTTGATCCTTTTAATGAAATGTCTCTTGCCACAAAAAAAAAAACTAATAATTGTAATATAAATTATAGAATCAATAGCTGAATGTCAATAATCATGTTACTAGGATCAGTAGCCATAGCTCTAAATGTTCTCTTTCGATTAACCATTTAACAAATATTCCAGTTAACAAATATTGTCTTTCGATTAACCATTTAACAAATATTCATGTTACTAGGATTATAAGTAGCCATAGCTCTAAATATTGAAAAACATATATTTATTTTTCTCTAATCAGTGAATGCCCTGCTTGGCAAACGGCAAGATTGTAGGAATAAAGAAAAAAATAATAGTTTAATAAAAAATTATAAAAATCACTAGGCAAAAATAATTTAAAAAATAAACAAATTGATTGCATTTCTTCAACAAATGTGCGTCTTCTGAAGACAAATTCAAGTTGCCTAATTTTTTTAATTATTTTTGCTTAATGACATTTTTATAAGTATTTTTTTTCATATTGTAATTATTAGGAATAAAATCATTTTCTAATTAAGAAAATTCTTTTTTTTTTTAATTTCTTTCTATTTTTTCATTATTATGGGGAAAGGGGAAATCAAATATAGTACCTCTCGCTTAAAGATTAGGGAAATACCTCTAAACTATAAGGCCATTGGATCTTCTTAAGGTCTAATAAATCTTATGTATTAAAAGATTTTTAAGGTAATATACTACATTAAAAAAGAAGAAAAAAAAAAAAAGGAAACAACATTCTCGACTATGAGACATTAGGACTAGGACGTATTATATATATTCATTTTTTTTTTTTTTGGGTCACGAATACACACCTACATAGATTTGTGAAAGTTAGTTAACAGAATAATGTATATATTTCAAATATAAAATCTCATTTTTCTTAATAAATTATCGATAAATAACCAGCCCAAGTAGGAGCTCATACATAATGTATTGTCAATCGAGGTATAATCTAAAAGAAAATTATCTTCTATGATCATGGTATATATAGATTTATGTTACAATTTTTCATATTATTCACGACTCATGGTTAATCAAAATTATCTTCCCCGTAATAATAATAATACGAAGCCAAGTGCAAGCTAAAATTAAAATTGAAAAATTCATAATAGCCAATAAAACTTTCAAATTATCCCTAAATTTAAAGAAATACAAAACATTCTAAGGAAACTAACGGACTTTCCAACGAATCCTCGCCGTTCACCTGTCCACCATTCCCAGCAGGACCCTTTCCCTTTCGGGCCGGATCCTTCCTGATCCGACCTGGACTTGAAATCCTCCTCCCAGCAACACTCGACCCCCGTTCAAAAACTGGTCTCCCAACTCCATTATTAGTCACTCGGGCCACCGGAGAGATGCCGGACCTCTTCCAAGGCCCTAAAACTGGGTCGGGTTTGGACAGGACCGCACCCGGTTCTCTGCTTTGTACCATTTTTACGAATCCGCCATTGACCCTGCCAGGACATAGGAAACCAGGTTTCCAAGTCGGGGACTGACCCGCCACACGTTCTCTCTTGGGAGCTGACCTTGCCGGAGACATGCCGGCCCTGGACAGTGCACTTCGTAGTGGTTGTGCTTGTGGCCGTGATGGAGATCGAGAAGTCATCTTGGTCTTGGTCGACCATTTTTGGTCAGCAATATTATCGAACGCTGCTGTTTTGAAGGCCTTTGGCTTTGGGCGATCTAGGGTTTGGTTTTGAGGTGGTTTTATTATTGATATAGGTTTAGGGTTTGTAAATGGTGTTTTAATAAGCACACCTTTTACTTTCTCTTCCACAGAAAAAAGAGGCAGTGGCCGTCGTGGTGGTGGTGATGATGGCAGCAATGGTGTGGCTTTTCTACTACTTGTATCATCCACGGCTTTATCAAGAGATTCGTCAACAGGATCATTCAAACGACGTCGTTTTGGCGGAGGAGGTCGATGTGGAGATGATGGTGCTGATGATGCTTGTTGAGTGCTCATACAACAACCCATTTGGATTCTTAAGCACTGATTGATGTTCGTTGGTGGAGATAGTACTCCCAGTGATCGGGTTTGTTCCGGACGGGTATAAGTTAAATCTCAGGATTGAGCAAGTATAAGGAGGAAAATATACTGTTAAGGTATTTAAGGTGAGTGAATGCCATGGTTGCCGTTGTCTTAGGGCTTTTTTTTTTTTTTTTTAATGTTTTGACATAAATCATGAATGCATAGACATTAATGGGATGAAAAACATAAAGAGGAAGCCGGAAGCAAATAAATGAGATATTGAAATTTAAGAAAAAATTGAATGAGAAGTAATAATAACGAAAAATTTTAGAATTCATTTGAATATTCATTAATGAGTCTATCAATTGCATGTAAATTCTTAATTCTGAATATGTAATATAAATTTCCCTTCTTATATGATTTTTTTCAATTAACATTACAAATATGTATTTGTAATATTAAGTAAAAAATTACACTATTACAATTAGAGAGTGGTGTGAAATATATATATGTTTTCACTTAATATAACAAATTTCCCTTGTTATACGATTTTTTTCAATCAATATTACAAATATCATATATATATATATATAAACAATTTTCTTATCTTAATAACATTAGATAGCATTTAAATAATTAATATTGATTTATTAACTGGAATTTCTTTTTTTTTATTGTAGGTCCATTATTATATGATATCACTTATTTGTTAGTAATAGACAAAAGAGATAAAAAAAAATAATAATTAATATTAATCTTAATTAATTATCATGCATGAGGATAGCTAATAACCATGAACATATGCATATTATATATATATATATATATATATATATCAAATAACATGACAAGCTAAAATCTTTGCTAATAAGTTTCGAAAATTAATTTTCTAAGTAATCATAAAATAGTAAAATGAATTTTTCTAATTTGTGCAATTCTAAAAAAGTCTTTGAATTTTTTATCATGCAATTAAGAGCCATATTTGTATACTTTTGCAAAAGAGGACCTACATTTCTAAATCATGCATTTGAAGGTCTATGTTTGTAATATGCATGCATTTTAGGGCCTCCATCCATGTCACTTCCGTTAATAACAGATGGATGAAAGCCCTCAAATGCACATAAATAATAAATATAGGCCCTAAAACTGGTAAAAAAGTTTGGACTTTTTTTTTAAAAAAGTTGTACAAATGTAGGCTCTTGCACTACATTTTTCCCGTAAATTCTTAATTATGTAATCAATATGAATGAAGAAAATAAAAAACCCAGCCCCTTTCCTTTTATCTTTTCCCTTTTTATTAATTCTATGAGTGTTTCTAGGACCGAGTATCTAAACCTAACGAATCCTCAAAATCTTTAGGATTATATGTATGGTTGGATATATTCAGCAAAGGCATGTATATATTATATATATAAAGATGGAACAATGATCCATCCCGCCTTACATACTCTAGTTTATATGTGATAGCTTGTAATTTTCTGGGAAAATGTTACAAATAATACATAAATTTTAGTAAAATAAGTAATTAAGCACCTAAATTTTAAAATTGATCAATTTAATACTTGTACTTTGAAATTGAACAATTTAATACCTAAAGATTTTGAAATTAAATAAGTTAGTACTTGAAAAACTTTGAAATTGATCAATTTAATACCTACAGAACTAAAAAAGGTACTATTGTGGAACATAAAAAATTCATACATGTACTAAATTAACCAATTTAAAAGTTTAGGTATTAAATTGATCAATTTTAAAGTTCAAACATCTATTTGCTTATTTTGTCAAATTTCAGGAACCATTCATGACATTAACCCTAATTTTTTAATATATAGAAGATATGAAGAACACACTAAACATAATATAGTTAATGAGCATATTTAAATTATATATATATAACATGCCTAACCAATTCAAGCTAAGTTTTGACCAACTTTATAGGTTAGTAATCAATCGCATAGTCAAGTATATCCAATTTAAGTTGCTATTGTGGTTTGTATTTGTTATATTTAATTGTTATTGTGCTTTTTTTTTTTAAATTAAAATCACTTATGTTTTAGATTTATTATAGTGTATACTGAAAAATCACTTTGTATTACCGATTGAATATCATAATTTTAGACAAAGTGGCTATAATATTATAAACTTATAGGAGAATAATGATAAGAGGTTCACAAGTACCGCAAGTACACTGAAGCATGTTGATTTTTTTTTTTTTTTTTTTTTTTACCAGGTGAAGCATATTGATTTTACATAATACGAGTTTCAATTAAAACTTTTTCAAATATCGTATATCCTTTGACCTACATAAAGCTATATTATGTTGACAAGCTTTATTTGTAAAAGGTTTGGTTAGCTTGGTATTGAAATTCGTTATATTTAGATTTACTATAGTTAGGAAAGGGAATATTTACTATCAGGAATTGAGTATTACCTAAGGATGGGAAGAAACGTTTCATTATTGTTTCATTCACATATAAGACCATTGCCGTGGAATAGCTCTAGTAAAGGGCAGAGTAGGATTATACAACTAGGAGTAGGCCTTAGTAAGTTAATCTTAAAATTATTTATTAATATTCATTTGTTATTTTAGAATTTCATGATGATTTCAATATGATATATATTTTTTAAAATTTTATGAAAAAAAATCATTCAAAGAGTAATTAAGAGTATTTAGTACATTCATAAAAGATGGTATATATATCACTTGAAAATTAATTATTAATAAAAATATAGAGTTAATATCTTTATAAATATTGCTTTTAATATAAAATAAATCATATATATATATATATATATTCGATATGATATTTATTCAATAATTCATTTTCTTTTTTAGCGTTACATGTAAAAAGAATTATGTTACTAAATCAAATTATATAATTAATATGCAATATGAATGCTTTTAGTACAAATAATATAAAATATATGTAGATAGAATAGTTATTCACTAATTCATGTATATCTTAATAACACTGATTGAAGAAAAAGAGTTGCTAAATCAAATTATATTATTAGTGTGCAATAAGATTCAATTGTAATATGAATAATAATAATTATTACTTGTGGTATACGTTGAATATAAAATAATTATAAACAAGAATTTATTTAGACGATAATTTTATGATAAAAAAATTTAATATTATTAGTTATTGTGAAAGAAAAAGAAAAACACATGCACATATATATACACATAGAGAGAGAGAGAGAGTAGTTAGTATAATAAATGCATGTTGAAAAAGCTAAGAAAAAATAAAAACACCCATGGGATTTGGACCCATGATCTGATAGATAGAGGTAAAATTAGATACTTAACCACTAAACCACACTTAATTCTACGCTTTTCTTTTATAATATATATAACATATAATTTTTTTTTCAAAAACATTTAAAAATTAATTTTTCCCCGGTTATGGAAATGTAACAAGAAATAAAAGGAAAGTAATAAAATATCATTAATTCAATTAATATAAAAATTACCAGTCTCGTTAATCATCATCCACGTGTATTCTACTTAACCGAATAAAGTTCAGATTTCGAAACTTGCTATCATTGGGTATGGTACAAATATAAGTCTTCATACCCTATACTCACCTTGAAATATCATCTAATATATAAAGAATACAAATTCTAAAGTATCCCATTAAAAGTTATAAAATAATAATAACATAATAGAAATAAATAATAATACTCTATCTTTTCTTCTTCTTCTTCTTTTTTATTTTGCAATCACTTTTGTTCAAGATTATTGTTTGCAAACTATCTTTTTGAAATTTTTATTATGGAAGAATTTGTATTATTTTATTTTGAAAGAATTTTTTGTTTTTATTTTGAAGAACTATAGTTATATGTTTGTACATGAACTTCTAAATTACATAGAAGTATTGTTTATCAAGTTTTCAATTTTTGAATTTGCTATGGGTTTATAATTTTGTTTAATACTATAAGTATTTGTTACAAGTATCAACTTTTGCACAAAATAATAAATTACTTATTAAATTTCTTTGCATATGGTGTATACAATGAATATATGAAAATAAGGTAGTTTTATAAATTAGAAACTGTATATAAGAATATAGATTTAAATTTTAAGAAATGAAAAAATAGAGTTCATAAAAAACATATAATTTCATTACAGAGTATAGGGTAATATGATGTGTTATAAAATAGGTTTTGGTAAAAATTTAATGTATTGTATCCTATAGATAGGGTAAGAGTAGAGCTTCATAGTCTCCCTGGTTTAAACATACATCTAACACTTAAAGTTGTAGATTATCCTATAATAATATGTTTTATATTGTTAGTTTTACTATTACTAGCAACAAGCACCACCACTACTAGTATTAAAAGGAGAAAAAATGGATAGATTTAATTATTGAAAAAATTATTGCTTACCATAGATGTTGGCTCAACTATTAAGGCTTCGGTCCATGACTCCCAGTAGTCATGGGATCGATTCTTGCTGCAGCAAAGGTGTCTTCCTTGTGCTTGGTATCATGGGATCAGTCTTTATTAGCATTAGGACGTTGTTAGTAAGTCACCTGCCCCATAGCAAGGTCTTTTTTGAGAGTTTGAATTGTAGTGATCTACATTTGCTCTTCAAAGGAAACCTTAACTGCTTGATCCTCCACATCTTTTGGAATAAGTTTTCATTTAGTGAGAAAATATATGTAGATTAAGCATGAAGGATAGCACAATTTCCTTCATGTTTATCATTTCATCGCAAAAGAAGCACCTATTTGATAAATTAATACAAGAATTAAAAAATAAATATATATATTAATTAATCATTCTAACAATAAAATTAGGAAATATTTCTTATTATTAAATGAAAGTAAAATAAAAAAAAAACATATATTCCTGTGATAAAAAGGAATATCATTAGTACTAAATTTTTTTAATTATTAATTAATCACTAATAATAAAAATGTAAAGACCCGGCCTACTTAATCACCTCATGATTAAGCATGCTAAGTCCAACCACATATAATACCTAAGTATTATAAAACACCTAAGCATTATATGTAAGATTGTTTGAAAAGATAAAAATTGTATTGACTATTTGTTTAAACATGTCATAGTACCCACAATACTTTCACTTTTTACAACTACTCAACATGAGTTTATCATCAAACACACATACATATATACATAACATTACATTAATATCAATAGATGGCACTTTAAAAACCTTGCAAACTTATTTGGAAATAAAATTTACAAGAAACAACTTAAAACTTATATTACAAACCATAGCTTAACTAACAAGCCATTTACACAAAATTTACATCTTAAAAGTCTTTTTATACAACTTAAAGAAAACATTCTTGATCACCAAAGGGAATCCCTATCCGTCCCACTCATCCATGAAGACTTCTCAGTCAGTCCCATAACCTATATCATCATAGCATTCATCATCAACATCATCTGCAAAGCAATAACATGAGCCAAAGGCCTAGTATACAATAACACAAGCAAAAATGAATGGCAGACACTCAAGAATCACCATTGCATCATGGTGTACCATTTTCGGATAGGGTTGCCACTCTCCGGACTAATATCAACGACTCACTCACAAACAATTTCAATCAATCTTTAATTCATCTTTAGTTAAGTTCATTAAAATATGCCTAACTTAACAATCACAAATGAGCTATTGCATACCTTGATAACTAGGTTTATTAGACAAGACCGGTATTCGAACTCAATTGATACGAGAATCTATCAAAAAATCATTTTATATAAAACATTGTTAATTCATAATTATATACTAATTCATATTCATAGACAATATATATATATATATATATACACATTAACTATCATTTCATTCTACCCTAAAAGATTCATATTAACTTAACTACATACATTTAATTGCAAACACAAGTTTTAACTTGGTTTGAAAATGTAGCAGCTATAATCAATCAAATTTTATGCATTTATCTTTTAAGACTTTGTAAAAAAAAAATATGAATGTTATGATCAAAACACGGTAACTAGAGGTGGCAATGGTAGAGTCACGAATGTGATTTTTGAAAACACCAAGATTAGACGCTACTAAGGGTCGTGTCACGCCTGTAGTTTTTAGATTTTAAAATTTTTTTGACAACCCAAGGCTAGTAAGGGCAAGATCACACTCGTGATTGCTAAAAATCATCCAACTGAGCCCAATAAATGTTGTACTACTCGTGATTGACAGATTATGTGGGGTTACAAAATCTTCTATTTTTCAAACTTCATTTTATCAATTTTTTTTACACATCCTACATGCTCTAACACTTCAAAATCATCATTCATCATGTCTCATGCAATTATCAACACAAAACAAGTACAAAATCCACTTCACAATATCAAACAACTCTCAAACATCATTCATCACCAATCAAACTTTTCATTTCCATATTCATCAACTCATGTTTATTCAAAACAACTCCAACGCATAACACAACTCATCTAACCTCAACACTTCAACTCAAAACAACTTTGAAGCTTATAACAACTTATTTACTACAACTTTAAGCATCTAGATACTTTCTCAAACAACCCAACATGTCAAGACTACTTGCAATCTACCATGATCTAACTTTTGACAAGAATTTCTTGGAATAATGAGGTAATAATCATCACAAAAAGACATATCAGCCCACCTTAACTTATAGATGATGAGTGGGAGTGAATTCTTAGTGAATTGAGCAAGGAAACTTGATAAAAAAAGGTTGGGAAAACAGGCTTGAAATTTCCCATGAATTTTTTTGTCAATTTTGGGTTTGTTTTTGGTTTGTTTTGGACGTCTATTTTTGTGTCAAAAATAAGGCTTGATATTATCCCTTAAGTGTTGACTTTGGTAGCAGAATAGAGCAAGGAAATTAAGTGGGCTTTGGGCTTGGTTTTGGGCTTGAAAATGGGCAAAAATCTTCTAAGGCTTGGGTTTTGTTTTGTGCAACATGAGCATTACATGCATAAAATGTATCAAGCAAGACAAAATCATATTATACTAACACACATAACATACAACACTATATTAACTCTAATTTATATTAACTCAATTGAGCACACAATTCATCACAATCAATGAATCATACCAACACATCTCATTTTATTATCTAATTATCCACTATAATTTCTATATTTCAAACAAGCATATTATATGTGTATTCAAATTAATTATGCAAAAATGATTAATAACTATAAACATTATTGTATTAATAATTGCTTTAAGTGGATTTTTTTTCAATTAAGTAATTATATGGTTTATAATTATTGAAATATAATAATTAATGATTAATAATTGAAAAATTTACATGCACACTTGCAATTCTTTATAAAGTATGAAATGCCCTAAATTTTTGTATTTAGCTAATTGGATATTATTAAATAATTAGTATAAAATATAGGTAATTTTGAACCTTAATATAAATTTAGTTTAGATATTGATTTTAAATAATTTATTTAGAGGAATTATGCAAATCATAGGACATAATTAGATAATTTAATCTAATTAAATTAATAAATAATTTAATTGAAAATAGAGATTCTAATACTTTAAATACCCAATTTACCCATTAAACTACTTCAATCATCTATTTCAACAAACTCAAATTTATTCAATACCTTTTAATTATTAAACTAAAATATGTTTGTCAAGTTCAATTGCGTAAATACCTAAATGATCGATTTAACATTTGAGCCTAAATTCTAAGTCCTTAAATCTTAGAAATTTAAAACAAAATTTTCTTTTAAATATCAATTCCTAAGCCCTAAACTTCTAAATTCACATAAGATATCAATTTTCCTCCAATTAGAATTCCTAAACCTAATTTCTAATACCAATTAGCTAATTTTCTTTCTTTACTTCATAATTTCAATTCTAATGCTCAAAACCCAAAATCTAAGAGGCTAATTCATGGTATCAAAAGGTCAAACCCATTAACCTAACTCAAGCCCAATTTTAGAAAAGTCTATTAGCATGAACCAAGCCCATAATTGAAAGATTATGCCCATGAAATCAAAGCCCAAGACATTAAGCCCATGAGAGCATGCATTTATCATCCATGAAATGTTTTCAATTTTGCTATTTGATTGGTCTCAGAAAGGGAAATTAAGGAAAGATAAAAATACTCCTATTTTATTTCTCATGAACCTTATTAGAAAGGTAATATTGTAATTGTTGTGAATTTTCATCCATTTCTCTCCCATTTTTGAAAAATAAAATATAAAAAAGTGGACTGTAAAGTAGAATACTTCCTCTTTAACAAATTTACACTTTATATTAATGTTGCTAAGGACACTAGTCCCTTCCATTTTATTTGATTTCCACCAATCCAAACCCAGTGTATTTTTTTTTTTTTAATATGATTTACCAGTAGTCAGTTGTGAATGGGGAAAACTAATAACCATATACGAAATAGACATGGAAGGTCTTAAATCCCATTTTTGGTTTAGACCATGGTGTAACGCTAAGGAATTGCATAGCCAGCCCTTATCACCTGTTTACCTAGATGCTAGGGTAAAAATGGCTTTATTACTATCAGTTTTTGTTTAAAGCAAGTAAAGCGACAAGTTTTTTTTTCTCCTTTTTTTTTTAGCATTGTGACGAGGTTAAGGGTTTGTTTAGTAGATATTATTTCGGTCATTTTGACATCTTAATTTTTTTGTTCTCAAACAAATTATTTGATTGCCAAAAAACAAATATAAATAAAACATAAATATTTTTACCCATAAACAAATTAAATAGATCAAATACTGATTAGATACAAATACAATATAGATATAAAAATCAAATACTTATAAGATATAAATGAAAATTAGAAATCTAAACAGACCCATCTAGTAATTCGTAGGCTATTTTTCTTTTTCTTGGACACAAAATTGTAGGTCATAGGTTAAACCCGAGCCTAGCGGTCAATGTCATGCCTAACAATTAATGCCACACCCCGAATAGGATCAAGACGTGCTCAATTCCGCTACGTATAACACTTAGGTGTTATACGCTAAGGCTACCCTAAACTATTTATTTGTCATGATCGTTTGCTGGTTAATTTAGATTTTGAAAATCATATAATTTGGTTTTGAAAAAATTCGTTTAAGAAGCGGAAAAATAACAAAGTATCAAAGGTAGGTAAAAATCAATACAAGGTATCTGATAAAAGTTTTTAAAACCATGGGCATAAACCAAGCCCTCAAAAGAGAATACAAGTTTAAAAAGATAACTACAATTTTTATTTAAGAGGAACACAAAATCGCACGCTCTTAACCATTCCGCTCATTAATAAGCCTGTACAGATCCATCTCATACATGAGACATGCATAAGCATCGAAGTCGAAATCTCTAACACTTGAAAAGAAAGAATGAGCCGAAGCCCAGTACACAGTAGCACAATCACGTGCAATATGACATATGCACCTGAACTACATGCAATGCAACAACAACCCACTGTTTAAGATTATTTATTTAAGGTGATTTAAACAACGCGGGAGCACTCACACTTCGAACAACAAGCCATGAGAATCTGGGGAACCTGTGTAGCAGTAATTGCTCAGAAGTTTGATATAAGCAGCTCGAATATCTATATCTTCTATATAATATACCCAAAAAAGAAAATAGCTTCCTCTAGGATTCACAGCCATTATGCATCTCCATTTATTTTAGTCATAGTTATGCAACTCAATCAACGCCCATATTCGTGAGCTACATATATTACTTCTCATCGAACCTAAATGGACATTATCCTGATATTGTTTACCCTATCAATACCCGCCAAGCCATCAATGATGGCCTAAGCGCCTAACTGCTGTACTGGCACTACCTAGCAAGGTTGTTGCTCCTCGGACCGGATTAAACGATGGAAGCACACTCAATTGATTAATTAGCTCATCTTTCAATGTTAGTTCGTTTTAGGATGCTTACCTAACAAGCAACACGCAAGTCATTGTGTATCTGATATTAAAATAGTAGATGGTAGAGGATCACAATAAAACAATAGTTGATTGAATATCTGTAAGAAAGATTAACTTGTATAAGATTGAGTATACAAACTAAGGATTCAAGTCGTATTGATCAATCAATTCACATAAGGTCTTATGTAGTGTAAAGCCTTTGGTTTATAATTGAGTTAGTTCCAATTAGGATAGTTGGGTTTAGATAATTTCGACTAAGCCCATTAGATTCGTAATTAGAATTTATTATATAGATGTATTGGGCCTTAAGAAATCATAGATTAGGACCAATAAGAAATTCTCTAAGTGTTTAACTTTTTAGGATAATAGCTTTAGAGTTTAGGAATTGAACCCATTAAGGAATATAAATGTTAAATTAGATGGAATTGGGCTTTATTTTGAATTTAGGTCCAATTAGAGTAATATTGGTTATTTGACCTAAGAATTATGTTCAAGCCCAAGTGGAATTTAATTTAGATCCTCATTAAGCTATTAAGCCTTCCAATATCTTATGTAAGCCCACTAAGGATATTTTAGGGCTTTTGGGCCTATAATAATAATTTAAGCCCAATTAGGTATTTGAAAACCTAGAATCAATAATGGACATAAATATTTTGGAATAGGCCTAATTGGAATGAGTAAAGGTATTGGACTCTTAAAGAGCATAAAGTTAGATATTTGTTTATATTTTGAAGGTTTAGGCCCTAAATAGCTAAGAAAGACTTGTTAGGATTTAGTTTGAGTCCATCTAATGTAAATAGGCCTAGTTGGCAGAAATTATGTTATTAGCCCTAGGGTTATGTTCCTAAACCATTTTTGTCGAATTAAATCCATTTGTAGATATTTAGCTAAATTGGATCCTATTTTAGTGTTTAGGCCCATAACCAATTATTAAAGCCCAAAATTATTAATATTAGCCAAGTCAAACATGAATTCATTTCTAAGTCTATTTTAGGTTATTTAGGTCAAGTTGGTCATATATTTACTATCTTGGCCCGTTTTAGATTACTTATGTCATATTGATTATATTTTTACTAATGAAGTCATTTAGGTCATTTTAGCCCATTTAATCCAAGAATATTTATTAATTCAATTTTATGGTCCATGATATTTATGAAATTCATTTAATTGTCAATTACCTATTTTAAGTCCAATCAATTAATCAAAACCTATTATAACTCAATTTGGTATATTTAGTCCAACTAAGCCCATATAATTTGATTTGGACCTTAAACTATTATCTAAACCCAATTTAGCTTCTAAAACCCATAATAATTTAGTTATATTGATTTATGCTCATACTATATTCAAGTACTCAATTTTACAATTAAAAGCCCTTTTATATCTAATTAAGCTAATTTAGCACACTAACCTATATATATCCAATTTTAATTTAACAAAAATCCAATAAATTAAAAAAATGCCTAAATTAACTAATTATAACTAACTATGCATTAATCAAGCTAGTTTGATTATTGAATTTAATTAGATTCAGATTTCACAATTTTTTCAAAGAAAACAGGGCTGGAAAACAGGGGAGGTCTACGCATCGGTTTGTCTTTGGACCAATTCACCTTGATTTTTGTACTTTTCGGTCCGGTTTGGTTTTCATATAAAAACTATACATCCTAAGCTATTAATTCATCGCAGTCTCATTGAAAATGGGAAAATGAAAATGACCAGTTCGGCTGGCTCACACAAGAAGTTTGATTCAAACAGTGTTTTTCACGATACATCCAAAAAAGAAAAATCTCAAAAAATATATTAAATAACCTTAAAAATTCTAAAAATTTTCAGATCATATATACACTTATTGAACATCATTTCACAAAAATGCATGTAAAAATAAGTACGTTTGATATTTTATTTATTTTTCTCAAAAAAGACTATTAGGCCTTTAAAAATAGTAAACAAATATGAAAAATTATAAAACCTTCCAATTTATATCCCATGTTGATATACTATCATTTCTATGAATTTTACATGAAAAGAAATTCGTTTAATACCCTAACTAACATTACATATCATGGCAAACAACACTTTTATTTTTTGTCCAACAAACATATTGTTGTTTTTATTCAATTTTCATCATTAAAATCATTAAAAAATCATGTAGAACACATCAAAGCAAATTACATAACATGCTAATTTATTTCAACCATATTTACACCATAAATCCACTAAACAATACATAAACGATGTCAATATCAACACATTTTCACCAAACCAAGTAACACTTGATATTTCACCCAAATCATATATTCCATATTCTATATTTTAGTATTATAACATTTTATTTTCTAATACATTTCACTAATCACACTATCTAATTAAACAACTTACTTGTAGTAGCAAAATAAGCTTAGAACCTTTACTATTTACTCCTTAGAAAGTAGTAAAGCTCCTTTTGCCTCTAATTCAAAATCCCTCTTGATAAATACCTAATTTCAAAAGAAAAATAAGATTAATAGAATTTTAGATGACTTAAAGAAGATATAAACATAGAAGACCTAGTACCTATTTGAGTTTTGATAGAGGAAATGAGTTTGTAGTGTTTTTGGATTTGTTTGGAGAGAAAAATGAGATGAAATTTTTGCTAAGTGGGAAGGGAAGGTGGTGATTACTTTAGATGCATTAGGGTTTCATTTTGTAAAAAGAGTGTAGGACAAAAAAATGACATTGATTGGCAATATTGTGAAGGCTCTAGAACTCTATGAGTTGATAAAATAACAATATTTGAATAAAAATTCTGCTGAAAGTTATTTAAGATAAAAATAGTGATGTTTAGGTTTTAAAAGATTTTTAGGGGGGTTTAAAGTTAAGATGGCTGGTGGGTTGAGTTGATAATTTGATTAAGATCTTAAAATAAAATTAGAGGTTAAATAGGCTTAGAAAAATAGCTAGATTAACTTAGAAATTTAATTCAGCAAATTTGAAAATAATGAAAAAAAAATTAGTTAATTAGGTGATTGAAATAGATATTTGATTATTATTAGGGTGTTGAGATATTTGGTGTTGAATTTAGAGGAATTTGTCAAAATTGGGAGAAAAATGAAAAGAAAAAATTGGAAAATGTAATTGAGGTAGATGACTAAATTAATAGTTGGGTTTTCTATTTTCATTTGAAATCAATTACTAGGTTAAAATTGCTAATTCACTTAATTTCACTATATAATTTAACTAATTAACTTAATTAAATTATTTAGCTCAAATTTTTTAATTTAAGTTTTAATTTGGTTCAAATTTTCTCATATGTTATACAATCTAATTCACATCTTTTTAATTAAACTAGTAAAATTTAGAATATTTCAATTAATATCAATTGCACTCATGTCTCACGTTTTGTAGACTTATATAGGTTTTTCATGGGACTACCAGATCCGAACTGGATCTAGACCCATGGTCGAACAGCAGGATCAGATGTTGGACCTATTAGATAGGCTTTCCAACCTCTTTTTTTGAATTCCAACTTTGACTATTAACATCAATATTCTCAAAAACCGAATGTGCATACCCTTCAATCAAAGAAATAATCTATTCCCAACACTTATCTAAATAATGCCAACTGTTCAAAATCAAAATCAGAGCTAAGCAAAACTAAATCAAAGTTGAAAAAAAAAAAAAAAACATAGAAGATATAAAATCTTTTATAGGATCCGTTTGATATAACAAACCCTTCGATTCTATTTCTGCAGCAGTATACAATCACGGTCCCCATGACACTATCAAAATTTCATCCAACCATTACAATTTTATAACAATAACACTAGTAAAAACAGCCTTCGATCACAAAAAATTTAAGTGTACATTATGCCAAATCAACTAGCTTGTCATTACTGCATTAGCAATTAACATCAAAACATAAATTCATTAAAAACCCAATATACATATACCAAATAAATTTCCTTTTTTGAATTAAAAACCACCATAATTAAACTAACTATGTCATTCATTGAGCATCTTGGACCAAAAAACAAACTTTTCATCGATATCATGTATCAATTATTACTATAATAAAAAATTCACAAGCACCCAGCAAATCTAAACTCCAAGATGATATGATTTCAATCAAAAACTCATTGAAAAAATTAATCTTTAAATTGGTAAACAATTTTACTCAAGTTTCTAGCAAAGTTTTCATTTGTAGAGAGGGAGAGATATTGAAATTAAGAGATGGGTCATGTTAATTGTACATAAAGATCGAATCTTTGAGGAGTAATATGGAAGATTTTATCGCTTACCAAAATTTGTTTAGTCGAACGTTAGTGCTTACGGTTCCATGCTATGATTTATTGATCTAACTTAGTTTCCTGATTTATGCATTATCACGGTTAAATTATTTATCGAATTGTAACGTAAATATAATTTTAAAATTTTTTATACTGTTTATATTGATTTTTTTTCTTGCAACTACTAGGTGTATATTATATTATATTATCTGTATTAACCTATCATTTTTAAGGATAAATTACACCCAAAAATATAAATGTGCAATTAAATATCTGGAGATGAAGTAACTTCAAC
This sequence comes from Combretum micranthum, assembly GCA_024138025.1. Taxonomy (NCBI): domain Eukaryota; kingdom Viridiplantae; phylum Streptophyta; class Magnoliopsida; order Myrtales; family Combretaceae; genus Combretum; species Combretum micranthum. The sequence goes on along the minus strand of JAMXBD010000188.1, from coordinate 411,551 downwards.
AATTTACTAAGTTGATCGATATAATTTATTTTTTTCTTTTTAATTTTATGCCTTTTATTTTTCGTATGTTTATAGATCATAAAGAATCATAGTACTTGTCCCTATAAAATCTATCATTACAATAGTAAATCAATTGTGTTAATTTTATTTATTTAATTATATATTTTAAAGTATGGTATAAGTAAAATACAAATATGATAAATTTGAAAAAAATAAATTATTATTGATAAGATAACAGAGACAAGTTGACTTTGTGAAACCTTGATTACCCGATTACTTATTACTTAAATCTATAAATAGTAATTTAATTTAAAAATTATTTTTTAAATATTTTTATTAAAAAAGATAAATAATAATTTTTTTTTACTTTTTAACAAGAAGTACAATCTTGTCAGTTCGTTAGAAAAAAAATATCGTTTCAAGAATAAACATAATACACGTAGGACAACATACACACGTACAAGGAAGGAAAAAAATAACGATAAACGCAGTCCAATACTCAACATTCTAAGATCGCAAAGATTTTTCCTCTCAGGATAGGAAATTTAGCCTGTATGACACTCACCCCAGACTAAGTTAAAAAAAAAAAACAGAATTCTAGCGACTTTGGCAGAAAGATGCTATTAGTTGAATTTGAAAAGTTTAATGGTAACTTTTACGGATTAGAAATTGTTTAGTTAATTATTTAATCATTATAATGATTATAATAAGTGATATTAAAATGAGTTTAAACCGCTAAATAAAATTTTTCAAATTGGTGTTCAAAACATGTTCAATTCAACTTTCTCTTAATTTCTTTATAGAGTTTCTAAAACCCATTCAAATCAGATTGATAAATTAATAGAATTTTATTAAAAATATATTTTAAAATTTAATATTTCTAATGATAGAAAAATTATTAATACTTATAGAAGCTAAATCACTTGGATATCAAAACAAAGCGAAGGCGGAACTTATATCTTTCCACAGTAATAATCAACCACATATTTTCGTTACAAAATTTAATAAAACCCGCCTAAATATATATTAAATATTTGAAGGTTATAGTTTTCATTTTTAATCTTTTTTTTTTCTTTTTACGAAACCCCACCCAAAATCTTTACGGTTTTAAAAGGTTTATTAAAATTTATTCGATTATCTTTAGCATAATACCTTTATCAAAATGTTTGATCAAGTCAAATATTCTATAACTTTTTTATACCCATCATTCTTATAAAGACCGTCTCGCTTTGAGCCTAAATCCAAGTGTATAAAGACCTCCACATATGAGCCTGAAGTATTATATAAAGCCGTCTATAAGAAGAAGTTTGCATTAACTATTTGTTAAATATGCCAAAAGAACTTTTACAAAAACTACTCATTAAGAGCAGTATCATACATATTATTATAAAAGTTTGTTGTTCTCCCAAAATATGATAAAAGACTTAGTACATATATTACAAACCAAAGACTTGAGATCAAGCCTTAACAAAAAATATATACAAGTTTGAAAAGTCTTTAACCATAAATACATTATCCATAAAAGCATTTTCATCAATCTATTACAAAAATAGACATCATTAAGGTCGGGATCCCTAGTCGTGCTATTCATTGAAAAACTCTTCAATATTTGTCCCATAACCCAACTGATCATAAAACCTATTCTCATCAACACCTGTAATTAGAAAATGTGAGCCAAAAGCCTAATACACAAGTAACACAAATAAATACAGAGTGACACACACTCCTAGTCTAATGAAATCAAGCTATAATTGATGTGTCCTGAATCTAAAACTGTTAAACCAAAACTGTCCAGGGCCAATTTTAAGCCAAAGTGCATCAATATGGAGTGTTAAAAGTGATCTACCTTGGTGCAAACCTAAGTCCAAACCTATTACAACTTCTATGTTCTTGATGGAATTTCCATAATAGAATTTCCAGAATATGTTGGGAGGAGTTTCTAGAACTTGTTAAAGATATTTTCATGTCATATTCTATATACTATTTGGAGTGTTCTAGACAATGGTTTGTAACTATTGGATTGAATTAATCTCCACTACTTATTGAGGAGAAAAGTTATAAATAGGCATAATTCACCCATTTATCACTCAAGCAAAAATTAAGAAATAAACAAAATACTTGTCCATTTCTAAACATATTCTATCCTATTCAATCAAATTTTATAAATCATTTTCTAATTCAATAATTTTTTTTCCTTAACCAAATATTATCCTTAGTTTTTCTGTTCTATTTCAATCAATAGCATCAAAATGAAAGAGAAACAAGAGTCTGAAGTACTGTAAATTTGGGTTGGTGAAATAAAAAGGATTAAATAACAATAATTGTCTTACAGATTCTTCAAATAACTAGGATGAATAATTGAGAGAAAATAAAATATCGATAAAGGATTAATTGGTAATTATATATCTATTTTAATTGCTTATAGGCTATTCCATTAAATAAAATAAATGTAATATGTGATGAAATAAAATTTTTATTTCAAATTATAAATTTTAAATAATAATGTAATAATGAAACTAAATAAAATCCGGCATATATAAAAGGCATAAGTATAAAATTCGAACAACCAACGAAGTAATTGTGTAAACATACAGTAGACATCATAAAAATCTGTCTCCTGTATTGCAGAAACCAAACACTGTACAATATAAGATAATTGTTGCACTGTAGCTTTTGTTTTAACCAAACATTACCTTAATGGTACAATGGAAAAACCCCAATATCCTATTTATACATAACTCCAAACATGCAATCTTTTCTTTGAAATTTTGTCAATCATCGGACAAACCCCTTATGATCGAAGTTGAACCATCTTCAATGAACTGCAACCAATCACTGTATTCAAGCAAAATCAAACATAAGTAAAAATTAGTGATTCGAAATGATAAAAACCCCTATACAGAATTGCAAGTGTAAACACAGTTAAGCCAAAGCTATCTATATGACGCAGCGTGATAGCGTAAATAAACAAGACCACTCACACCGGAACGATCTTAAGGATAAAACACAATTGCGCACAATTGTAATTAAGAGAAAACCTCTCAAAGAAATGTATATTGAATAGAAAATAAGTCATGAGTGCATCCATAGCCCTAGAGCACATATTTATAATCTTAAGGAATAAATGTGAAAACGCGGAAAGTAATAAATGTAAAAACACGGAAAATAATAAATGTCCTTTGACCGGTCTTCATCCATGTGAACTCCGCATCTTCCTCGCATTCTTCCTTGCGTAATAAATGTCCTTTGACCGGTCTTCATCCATGTGAACTCCGCATCTTCCTCACATCCTTCCTCGCATCCATTTTTTCCATGAAGTCCATCGCGATACCGTTTGCATCATTCTCTCCCACCGATGGAGAACTCGACCTCGAGTTCTCTTTTGGATATAGCGGCTCGTCATCGAGATGGAAAGAATATAAGTCGGCCACATTAAAAGTCTTCGAAATAGCCATATTTACTTTACGTGAGCATCGTCGACTTTGGATCAAAGTCGCCCAAAGCCCACGTACCCCAGCTGCATCATTCTCTCCCTCCTGCAAAGAACTCGTCCCGAGTTCTCATCTGGATACAAAAGAACATCTTCTGGATAGAAAGGAAATATATGATGTTGCATCTCCTCCACACTTGGATTCATAAGAAGATTGGCTCGCCTATCCAAAGCATTAGCCACTTTATTCATCACACTTGATTGACATTTCAACTTGAAAGTACACTTCGGTGCAAATGGGATACACTTCTCATGCATGTCTTTAGTCATCCTACAAAACTCAACAAGAGTTAAGTATAAACATCCATCCATGCGACACTCATGAATTGCAACCATCTCCTCAAATCCCCTTTGGAAAAGTAGTTCCCAGAGATTTTCAACATCAACTCTAAATGTTCTAAACTCATTAGCACTATGATCCATACTGACAATCGAAAGCTCTCTAAAAAAGTCATACCAATCATCATGAGCCCTATCAAGTAAATTCTCACAAACCCAATGTTGAACATTTAACTCATGCATAGAATGAACCTGTTGAGGCTTCATAAACTCAAAAACACCAATCTCTTTAGGCAAGTTTGAAAATGTAATCTCAACTTCATACTTTGGTTCCTGCTCCTCCAGTTGTTTATTTGCAACTTTCAAACGCACAGATTCAATCGCTTCCACATGTTCTTCTTTAACAGTATTTTCTATAACCTCTAATTTCGACTCCATATCATTGTCATGAATTACCATAGAAGGTACTTGTTCTATCTCAGCAATGTTAATAGGAACTTGTTCATGAACAAGAACTTGAGACTCTTGGTCAACGATTTTATCATCTTTATCATCATTAACCTCTCCTTGTGTCTCCAAAATGACATTACTTTTCTCAACCACATATTTGCTCACTCTTTCAACCCTCTTTATATTTGCACTCTTCTCATTAGGGCATTCATCAAACCTATATTTGGGTTGATTACAAGGATTGGGTTTGGTATATGGGTTGGATTGCTTCTGGCCTTCTTTGTATTCCATAGGTTCTTTTTCCATAGCCTTTTCACTCTTCTTCTCACCACTACTTCTCGACTTCTCAACAACACTTTTTTCTTTATTATCAATAGCCTTACTCGCTCCACTACGCTCAACCCTATCAACTCCATTCTTACGCCTACCACCATCGAATCTGGTGTTCTCATCATTTAGCATAAGTTCAGCCCTCAATGCCATATTCTTAGCCTCACACATACTCCTCAAAACCGTTTCCCCAATTTTGTCCCAAATCTGCAACTTCAACCCAGCTACATACCGCACAACCTGTTGGCCTTCGCTCACTTCAATCCTCTCAACCAACCTCATGAATTCTGTTGTGTATTCATGAACAGATCTATTTCCTTGGCGACATTGTTGATACTGTTGGAATAAGATTTGCTCATAATCTGGAGGCAAGAAATCACGTTGTAGTAATTGTTTCATCTTATACCAGGTTCTTACCGGTTGTCTACCCTCACGGTATCTCCTATTTTGTAACCTCTCCCACCATACAGAGGCTTTCCCTTTCAACCTACAAGCCACCAACCTCACTCTACGCTCCTCAGGAATCTCCATAAAATCAAAGAATCTATCTACCTCAGTCAACCAATCTAAAAATTCCTCAATATTTAAATTACCATTAAAAGAGGGAATATCTACCTTTAAACGGAAATCTCCACCGTCGCCTTGATCGTAGCCGTAGTAATTCTGTCGATAACCATTTCTAACATTACTGCTTTGCCTTCGCGGCTGTCGTTCTTCATACCAAGCCTCCTCCTCTGAATCATCATCAAAGATTTGTGCTCTTTGATCGGCACGGATGGGTTGATTGATTGGATTATTATATCCGTGTCTCGCCTTAGGTCTTCTTCCATCATCAATCCTACCCCTATTGTTAACAACCTCCATGGTATCTAGCCGATCGACCAAAGTTTCGACGAGTCGCTCTACTCGCCTCCTCCTTTGATCCATGGCATCAACACCTGCCCTTGGAACCATCTGACCGGCCCCTTGGACTCCCGCACCATGAACACCGTCATGAATACGACCGCCGTCAACGTCGTTGCCAGAAGACATCTTGCAGGAACTCACCTTGCTCTGATACTAATCTAACGCAGCGTGATAGCGTAAATAAACAAGACCACTCATATCGGAACGATCTTAAGGATAAAACACAATTGCACACAATTGTAATTAAGAGAAAACCTCTCAAAGAAATGTATATTGAATAGAAAATAAGTCATGAGTGCATCCATAGCCCTAGAGCACATATTTATAATCTTAAGGAATAAATGTGAAAACGCGGAAAGTAATAAATGTAAAAACACGGAAAATAATAAATGTCCTTTGACCGGTCTTCATCCATGTGAACTCCGCTTCTTCCTCGCATTCTTCCTTGCGTAATAAATGTCCTTTTACCGGTCTTCATCCATGTGAACTCCGCATCTTCCTCGCATCCTTCCTCGCGTCCATTTTTTCCATGAAGTCCATCGCGATACCGTTTGCATCATTCTCTCCCACCGATGGAGAACTCGACCTCGAGTTCTCTTTTGGATATAGCGGCTCATCATCGAGATGGAAAGAATATAAGTCGGCCACATTAAAAGTCTTCGAAATAGCCATATTTACTTTACGTGAGCATCGTCGACTTTGGATCAAAGTCGCCCAAAGCCCACGTACCCCAGCTGCATCACTATACCTGTATATCCTTACCTATCTACACAATAACAAAATTAATTAATATGACATGCATACTTATAATTTGAACTACCTAATCTAAGAAAGTTTTTAATGTTAACCCAAAATAAATATCTACCAAAATTTAAGAGTTATATAATTGTGGTTTTATTTCTTCATTTTGGCTTCATTTTTCTATTAAAAAAAATAGAGGAGAACCTATTTTGTATAGCATAAGAAGAATTATTATTGTTTATTTCGGTATACGTATCTTTACTTATCATATTCCATGTCATGATCAAATCTTAAAAATTATCCAATGGCCACATTGTTGATTTTATTCTAGCCAATTTCATGTCATTTGCTTTTCACTCAGCATTAGAGAAAATACTAAAAAAAAAAATCCATGTAAAGTCCCAAAAACAAACAAACTTTATTACGATTTTTTACATTTAACTATGTCTTTCAATTTTTGATTGAGACAACTTTTTCATTGAATATAATATTCTAAAAATATGAATACATATGGCAAAAATAGATGTGTACAAGAAGTCATTTTAATTTCTAAATACAATTTCTGCATTCAGACAACTCGTCCTGTGGTTAAAGACAAATTAATAGAAAATTGATGATCAACTCACTTTCCTAAAAATATATAATGTTGAAGTAATTTAAGACTCCTTTTCAACTGGTTGATTGACATATTTTTTAAATTATTTTATTGTCAACTCATAACATAAAAAACGAATAATTTCTTTAGTTTTATTGATTTTGTATAAATAACACGAAGAAACATCTGGTAATATATATATATATATATATATAATCGGTATAACACGAGATAAGAATGATGGTATAATTATTATACGAATAGATATGCATATTTTTGCTAATAGTACTTACCCATGTTTGGTGTTAAATTCAATTGCAACTGTGCTCTTTGCCTCTTCAAGGGCATAACGAAACCTTTCTATGTGTTTGCTATCGTAGTTTACTTCATCATCAACTATCCGCAGTTGATCTTCATTCACATCGCAAAAGATGGGTATCAGCTTCTTTTTCGTCTCCACCAACAAAGCAAGCTCATGGAGACAACAATAGGACTCGCAATACCTAGGTGAGAATATAACCACACCTACTTTGCATTCATGTATTGCGGAGTAAATCATGTCATATAATTTGTCTCCGGGTTTCATGGATTTATAGTCAAGAAAAACATTAATATTATGCTTCATAAGGTTGTTGTGCAGCAAAACCGCGATGTTTCTCTTCGTGTCAGCGCCTCGATGGTTTATGAACACATCATACGGGATATGAACATTTTGGATTTGGGTTTGAAACTGTATGACGTTTTTTCTTCGAAAACTGGGAATCTTGTCATACAATCTCATGGATTGTAAGAATTTAAACGGGGTATGAATATTTTGGATTTGGGTTTGAAACCGTATCATGTTTTTGCTTCGAAAATTGGGAATGTTGGAATGATGAAGCGCGTTTAATGGCAACTTCAAACCGGGCATGAACATTGTGGATTTGGGGTTTGGGTTTGAGACTTTATGACGGTTTTGCTTCGAAATAAACTTCTTTTTGGAATGAAGAGTTTTCCGTCCATGGAAGGATAAGGTAAGGTTTCTCTAGCATGCTGAGTAGTTAGGTCCGAGTAAAGGACTTTTCCGCTCAAATTTGCGCTAGTTGACATGAGACATGCGACTTATGATGACCCGGTCGAATTGAAAGGGAATCAAAAAACGCCCATAAAGGCCACCTAATATGTCATGAAGGGTCATCTTTAATAATGTATTGGTATGTAATAACATTTGTAAAATAGGAGTGGTTGTTTCTTTACTGATATTACCTATTATTATTATCATATATTTAAATACACGATTACTATTTATTTATCTCTTTTAAATTCACATGCTGTGTATTCTATCATCGATTGATGATGATTAAAAAAAAAAAAAAAAAGAAGTGATTTATATGCGGTGGATTCATTAGTTATAATTTTATATACTTATTATTGCACTTATACATGTATACCATATACTTTTCAAATAAATTGCTAGGGATCATGAAACGCGTACAACAGTCATTTCAAATTACTAAGATTTGCATTTGAAAAATAAATAAATAAAGACCCAACATCGATTTCTATTATATTTATTTAATTTTACGGAATTACGGATACAATTCCAATATTTATGTGAATGATAGAGGTCCTTGGTTTATTAAACACATGTCAGCACCCATACAATGCGATTTTAAATTAACTTCAGAAAGTCACCATGACAGAAGTGCCATGTTCTACCGATTATAAACCATTGTTATTTTAATATTTTTAATATTACTAGATAATTTTACAAGTTGTTTATATAAATATTATATATATATATATATGTGTGTGTAAAATGAATTGCACGTATAATGTGCGATTCAATAATTTTTATAAATAGATCGTATCTTATAGACGCTATTTAAATGAATAACACTGCAAACGGGTCAAAATTTCAAAGCTCAAGTATGGTTCAAGTTTGACTAATTTTAATATTTTAAGCTTAAATTTGGCTTGAAATAATACTATATAATCTCAAGTTTAGGCTCTATTTATTAAAAAAATATATCTATATTCTAATTAAAATAATTTTGATACTTAAACTTGATTTGAATGCAATTGATATTTATATTTGATTTGAGCTCAATTTGGCTTGCAAATCAATCAACTTAGACATATAAGATTTGAGTTTAGATCAATAAACTATTCGAATAATTCAAGCTCGAATTTAATGTGACTATTTTTAATCAAACACAAGTATCAAGCCAAATTCATATAGTTTGCGAACCAACTTGATTCATTCACACCACTAGAGTGAACTAAACATTATAGTAACTTTTTATAAGAAATAATTACAACAAAGTAAATGAGCAATTAATAATAAATGGACGGACAATATTTATGTTTACTAGTTGAACTATTTCAATCAATGAATAGGTAAGGTCACAAAAAAGATGAATTCACTTAATCATGATAATAAAAGTACAAATTCAACTTATTCAGTAAGAAAGATAGACCGAAAACCTATGGCAATAATGTCACGGTCAAGATTCGATCAATATTTTAATTTGATCTACTAAAATGGCCTTTTCGGTCTCAAACTCAAAAGAAATATGACCACTCGTCCTCACTACAATAATTTTCACATATGGACATCAATCATGTACTTGCATGAGTTGATTTCAACTTATCTTGCTTTTTACCTTTAACCTGATCCTTCCTTCATACAATAATATAGAAAGGTGATAAACGTGAGCCCAAAGTCAAGCTTGAAACCTTCATCTTGCCTTTCGGTTTTTCATCCTTGCTCTTGAACGTTGTATAGCCTTGTTCATCCTCGCTGTCAACGTCCCCTACTCTTCAAAAAAAACAAATTGACCTGGCAAGTTTTTCATCTTCCTCCTCTTCTAACTTCTTTTACTTCTCCATGAACTTCATTTCATCACAGGCTCCTTCCTGACTTTTCTTATCATCCTCAAACTCATTTGCTTATGAAATGCCCAAAATTTTTGCCTATCTAAGTTAGAATCATTATAATTAAATAGAATAATAGACGATTGATTTTGAATTTTGATTTAAGTTTAATTTAGAAACTGTACTTAGATATTTTAATGAAATAAATCAAGTAAACTAAACTATAAGGTATGATTAGATAGTTAAAATAAATAAATTAGTAAATAGATTTAATTGAAATTAGAGATTTCACATACCACAATTATTTATTCCAGTTTTCAAATTACTCAATTCTTTTCAATCATCAATTTTTTTTTAACTCCATTTCCTTCCAATTTTAATTTCCTAAACCCTTAAACTTACAACTTAGATATTTTAGTGAATTCCTAAACCTCTAAATTCTAATCTTGATCCCATTTCCCTAATCTCTGTAAATTTTAAATATGATTGCTTGATCATAAATGTATCAGATCCTATATCATAAATTCTCAAACTCCAACAAAACTTCTAGTTCAATATATCAATTTTAATTTCCCAATTTCTCTTATCTTTTCCTAATTATATCAAATTCTTGAAGTTTTGAAATGAAAGGTTCAAGCCTAAAATCAAGCTCAACCCAAGATCGAAACCCAAGCCCATAAACCCTTAAAAATCTTTTTAAAGCCTAATCCATATCATTTTCCTCCCTTGTCTTTTATTTTATTTTTTTTCGAGTGCCCTCTCTTCTTCTCTTTTCTCTTCCTCGTCATTTCTCTTTCTTCTCTCTCAAATAATCAATCTTAAATCTCTATTTCAACAATATCTTAGTAGAAATTGAAGATACAAAACAAGATGGAAGATGGAAAATATGCATAAAGAAACTTCATCAGCTAAGAAGTAATAGTAGTAGTAGGGAAGATCAAGTAGCTTGTGTTGGCTTAACAAGTAAGTTTAGTTAATTTCTCTAAATTGATTGCTTTTTGGTAAACCTAAATTGATTGTTGTGAATGCATGGATATGATGAATTAGTGTTAATTAGATATTGAATTTATGATAAAATCGGTAAACGAGAGACATAGGAATATATGTCAAAACCTAAATATGTATATGCATGTGTAAATTAGATGTTTGATGAAATGATTTAGGAAAAAATTATGAATAATGTGTATGAAAGTGTTATATAATCAAGAAAATGTGTTTGTATGATGGTATTGAGATGTTTTTGTTGTAATTGTGAATTAATCAATTAGTTAAATAAGTTAACTTTTGAAGAAATGAGCAAGGACATACTTTAAGGAAAAAAAAAAAGCACAGGGCATTCATCACAGGCATTATTGATCCCATTATAAATTTTGTATTGCAAAATTTAGACGATCATGTGCTTGATGGATCCTGTGATAAGCTCTAGATTTCAAAATCAAGGTGATAACGAGTGTTATGCATCCTGTGATGACCATAACAAGCATTGTCAAGGATCTGATCACCTCTATTTGTTTTTGTAACTCAAAATATCCTGATAATGGGTATTATAGAGGGTGTGATGACCATCACCACCTCCATAATGGGGGTTATGGAAGGAGTGATCAGTCCCATGCTCAAAAAAAAAAAGTAAGAAAAATAAATGAATGGAATGGAATAAATAATAAGTAATATGTGTGTGTGTGCGTGTGTGTGTGTGTGTGTGTGTGTTAGATATTGTTGTTTGTAGAAATTATTAGAAAAATATAATATATTACATATAAAGTTTTAGTTGAATAAACGTATGTGCATATGATATGTTAGTGAAATGCACTTGATAAGTGATGATGTATGATTTGTATATAAGCATGTGAATATGATATATTATGTTATTAAATATGTTTTGATAAATGTGTGTATCCTTGTACATTGCCTTTACCACAAGAGTTAATATATGTATTTTGTGAATTTAAATTGATAATTAGTAAATAAGATTAAATTAATGAAATAAACTTAATAACTATAGGTGACGAATTAAAATGATTAGTTTGATAATGAACTCCTAGATATATAATTAACTTAGTTGATAAATTTAAGTTCAATTTGATTTGATAGACTTTATTGAACTAAAATGAACTTAGCTGATAAATATTATTCAACTAATTTAAATTAAGTTGATATAGACTTATTAATTAATATTAGCTTATATATAATATAATTGTAAAATGCTAGGCTAAACCATGAATTGTCTTGCCTCAAAATAGGGGCCTAGTAGAATTATCCTAAAGTTCTCATATCATGTGTGCACCCGTAATATGAGAACCGTCTTGCAAGCCAAAGGTTACAATACTCTATTTATTTATTAATATCCCCTACTTAAATGATACATATACATATAATAGTATTATTGAAGTTCAACTATGAATTCGATTTTCCACATTCTACTAAGATTGCAGAGGATCGGTATCCCTACCAAATAGTAAAAATGGTGCTTCAATCCTATAATATACAAAGTCTTAATTGTTTATACAATTTATCTATTTTGCATTCTAAGTTCAATATATTCTATATCTTAAGAAGCACTCTCATACATTCTTAACCAGATCCCAGCTAATGTTATTTTTACACAAAAACTATTGGGAGGTAAGCGCTCAATGAGTTCATTCCTCATTACTACCAGTCACGCAAGTTATCAAGCATTAATTAAATATTGATGCAAATCTATCCATATGAGATATGAATGCATACGTAATGAATGCAAGCAACACATCAATGGGAGTCTGGAACCATAAATGACGTAGATTTGCACTATCTACATATCAGTTGTCTCCCATACTTACGTGTATAAGATAGCTCGTCTTGCTTTAAATGAGGTTGTCTGGTGGTAACATTCATCCAGACTTAACCAACACATCTATACCCTAACATGTTTACATGCTTTATGCTGGTTAATATTGGTTAATATTTAAATTTATCCAATACCAAATAATGGCGAATTGCACTAACCCTCACCAGTTAATGGCAAATCAGGTAAGAAGAATATCTACTGCTTATATTGACTATCACCTAATAAAGGTGAATCTAGCAGATAGACCTCAAATTAGGCAACATCTACTGCCAATACAAGTCTCAGACATGTCCCGGGTTTATTTCATAACTCATTTGGAAAATTTTCATTCAAAAGATGAACAGGGAGTAACTTGAGATTCTTCGAGTCATGTTCTTTAAAAAATACATATAAAAAATACTTTCACTTGTAAATTCTGGAACATTTCCTATAAGGGGTTTCAAGCACATGCGATGATTATATCCAATTAGTTTAGTCGAGTAATTATAGTTATCCATTTATTCTGGCGATCATGCAGATGATGGCATTCACAATAATCAGTCATTCAACAGACAAGTAATACAATCAACATAATAAAAAGCAGTAGCAAGCACAAGCAAATAACAGATCATCAGAACACCTTCACTAGAGCATTCTTGTTTATTTGATATGTCCTTGAAAAGTACTCGGGGTTTGTAAACTTGGATTCAATATCTCCTATGAAATGAAATAGCAGTTACTTATTACTATACTGATAGTTTTGTAATAAGTCCCAAAATCAGTTTTTATTATTTTTAGTCCTATTTTCTTTTTCTGATAGAAATTTGAATTATAGAATATTTTAAGTCCTATTTTACTTAATAATGTTATTATTAAGCTTTTATTATTTATGTAGCCCTTTTAATATGCCTATCTTAAGGTAGTTGATATTTACCATCTATTATTTATTTTCATTTTACTTTTCTTGATTTTAATTAATATTTTTATTTTTATTTAAGGCATTTTCTTTATTCCTAATTTATTTAAGTTTTACATCAATTAGTGTTCGTATCGATAACGAATTTTTGTTTATTATTTCTTTGTTTGTCAACCTATCTGCCTATCTAAATTGAAATTTCTGTCATTTATATAGTTACATTTAGTATCTAATCATTTAATTATTTTCTAACATACTTGTAGTCTCCTGGTGTTAGGCATGTATCGAATATATATTAAACTTAATTAATTTAATTTATTATTATTTATAATAATAAAAGTTTGATTTGGTTTTATGTTGGATAAAAAGGGAAAAATAGAATTTTAAAGATTTCACAAAGGGCTGCTTAGGTAGTGCTGATGGGAGGAAATATTAGTCTATATCCCTCCCTACCTTCTGCACGGCCAGGCTCGTGGGAAGGATGGCTCATTTTACCTCTCTTCATCCTTCTACATGATATAGGCAGTCTGAATACCTATATCTCCTAAATAATATAACCAATAAAGAGAAAAGTAATATCATCGAGGGTTAATAGCTTTTACTCAACATTATTTAACTTAATTCATAATATTACTTAACTCAACTAGTCTCATAAACGTAAACTAAATCATGTTATTTCTTCTTAAGAATAAGTAAATGTTACACTGATATATTTTCCCTATCAATTACCCACCGAGTCACTTATAAAAGTCATGGTACCGTGAAAAAAGTGGCCTAAGCGCCTAACTACCATGTCCGCTCGGATAAAGTTATCGCTCCTCGGACCAAATTAACTGCCAAAAAACATAACCAATTCAAACAACTTATAATTTCTCTTTAATTAGAATTGATTTAAATTATATTTATCCTAAGCAAACAATAATCAAAGTTACTATGTACTTAGAATATTTGATAAAAGACCTATAGACTCTTTTAACTGAGGTAAATTATTTGAAATAAAAAAAATTTGACTCTTATAAAATAGAACATTAACTTTAGACAAGTTCTAAATTCTTAATTCAAAAATAAAACTTGAATAAAGCTTAATTCAAATCCTTCATTTAATAGTTATCTAAACACATATATATAACATATTCCTTTGTTTTAAATTTTGAAAATTCTATTTAAAAAAAAAAAAAAAAAAAAAAACAGGGTCCTGCATAGTCTGGAGCACACTAGAACAAACGACCAGTAGCTACCATGGGTATTGCCACGCTCGTATATGGATCAACACGGGTGCCTACACGACCTATGCACCTTAGGACATGAATTTTGCAACTTTTTGAAAAACGAATCCCTTGTTTTATACATCATTTCATCACTTATTACATGTTCTAAATCAACCAAACTCAACAAAGGCCATATACAATCCATTATATACTCCTAACAACATTAAAACATAAATACTCCTCATCATTCACATCAAACAACTCTAAAACAACTTCCATAATCTACATCCAACATTTAACTTCAACAACTTCAACTCTTCCCCATACTCAACAACACACTTCAAGAACTCATCAAATCCTATCAGCCAACTTATATCACCAATAGCATATACCAAACATAAGAGAATCATCAACATCACATTTAAACCATAGAATCTCATTAAAAGAAAATCATTCTTACATGAAAAACAAAGGAATAATTATCATGCCCTGCGGGGTATCCTAAACGTGGCAATCTGTCGTACACGATATTAAAGCTTAGAGTAACTTCCTTAGTCACGCAAAGGCTTTTGTATCTTGTGCAAGGCATACAACACATCAGAGGGAATGCATTGGAGTAATGTCATTTACTTTGATAACAATTGAATAACAAAGCAGAAGAATACTTAACATTAAATATGGATAAGGTCAATTACAATTCTTAGGGGCATACCCTCGCTAATGTCTTCAAGACTACACAATTACATTTCCTATAAATATCCACAATTACATTTCCCATAAACCTCCAAAATATAAACATATCATATATTATTCATAAGGAAATTACATAAAAGTAAATCAATCCTATGTTTTCACATTTTCCACAAGAGCTCAAAGATTCATCAATGATTTCCTTAATATTCTGATCCTTCATCGTAACCGCAAAGATACATGTTTCAACAAAAGCCTATGGGGTGTAAGCTTATAATGAGTTTAGTGAGTTATTCCATTTTATGCACACCATGATTTTAAATAAATTTATTAATTTCACGCATATGCTATGCAACAATCACATAATTACACAAATATATATGGTTATCCAGAAACCATATATATAACATATTTACCCCTCCGTATCAAAAGTTGGGGAATTTAGATAAAAAGATCCTTGCCATCTTCACTGCTAATCCCCGAGCACTCTACTCTCAGAGATCAATCGGTACAACTCATCCTTGGGATGTATCCCCAGTATGCCATAGTTCCCTAAGAATAAGCTTGACCTATGGCCCTTCTGATTCCTCGTGTAAGAATAGCAGTCCTTATGATGTGACTTGATGGATGCAATACGTATCCATTTAATTTATATAAAGGTCGAGTATAATTATGGTAAACTTAAGGTGATTAAACAATCATCATACACACATAAGCAACATGTAATATTAACAATATACTTAAACAATCATGTGTGGATTCTGATATGCTCAGCTCTATTACCACACATATATGAAGGCATAAACATGTAAACCCGTACCCATACATGTTCATTTTATTTTGTACCTATAGATCTAGTGCGACTATCTATAAGCACAAGTAAGGTAACGAAATTAGGAGAGAAAACCCACTCATCCATATTGTAATCTTTTTAGTCATAGTAATCCTCGAGAAGGGAAATCTCGTATTCTTTGTCATCTAAATAAAAGAAATACCCAGGATGAGTATTTTATAGAATTTCTACTCAAACTTTCTAATTTTATCTTCTTATTTTCGTCAAAATTCAAATTATGTAAAATCCTAACTTAAAATGGCAATAACTTGCTAATTTTAACTGGGAATTTCGCATATAAGATGTCGTTATCTACCTACTCAAAGAGATCTATCTATTTCTGAGGCTATTTTTAACATTTGAAGCCATTTGGGTTCGAAACAGGTCGTTACAGCTCTAGCATGCAAATTCTAGCCTCAATTTGTAATTTTTTCTCAAATTTATTTCATCCAAAATTCTATAACAAACACATGAATATTTACATAGTTGGAAAAACCTTTTAATATTTACATAGTCTTATATTATATGCATGATTCTACTGATATTGTCTTAGAAATAAAATTTATAAACAATTTTTATGAAATATAGAGTTTAGGCAAGCATCATTCCTTAACTTGTGATTAAAATTGCTATTTTGTAAATATGTGATTTGATTAACAAGAAAAATCATAATTCAATATATCTATTTTCTAAAGGTCTTATATTTATTCACAAATTCTTACTTCACAATTTATTTTATATAACATGGTTTTGCGACAAAAATCCAAGTGTAGTTTCTTTAAAAGAATTTTCTTAAGTTTTATTCTTTCAAGAAAATTCTAATTCTTAGATTTGTAAATGTGAAACTCAATTAAAGAAATTCATGTTTCCATAGTTAGTTTGATTTCATGATTATTTTATTTTTAAATTAAACTTCTTTTAACTAATTATTTTCGAAATATGAACCTTTATATGGTTGTGAGGAAAAATCATCATAAGTTATATAAAAATAAGTAAAATTTTAGCTTATGAAGAAAATTAAAGGAATAGCTTGTTTTATATTCTTATTCTCATAATAACTCTTTTCTAAATCCATAATTTTTCAATACATGGACTTTTGTTGGAAAAATCCTATTATTTTTATTTCCTATTTTATAAAAGAAAATGGATTTTTACTTCATAATACTTAGTTCCTTAAGATGCACATAGATTTATTCCTAAGTGGGTTTTTAGTGAGTTGATTTTAAACTTAACTTAGAAAAGTTGTTTGGTTCTTAGTGTTTATTAAAGTGTTGGTGATAATCTTATAAATAAGTTTTTAAGAAAAATTTATATAACAAAGAATTATCAATCTTAAGATTTTAAATAATAATTTTATTTTTTAGTTTGAAAAGAGAGTAAAGAATTGTAAAGTCTTGCATAATAACAACACTAAGATCTATGATGAACTTATCTAAAATTTTTGAAAAATCATTTTATTGGAACAAAAATTCTAAATTTTAATAAAACTTTTCCTAAGTGATAAAATTACATTTTTATAGTAAGCTTAACTTATTTTCTTTATCAAATAAAGAACTTCTCTTTTTTTATTAAGACAACAACAACATGATCATGTATGAATATGAGTTCATAATTAAGTAACATGGCAAAAATAATTAATATGAAAGATGAAAGATATAGGCATGAAATAAACACATAATAAAAGTCAAGATTTGGGAAGTTTTACCTTATATCAAGACTTCCCGGACTTAGACATGAGCAAATCCTTTAAGAAAATAAGAAAATAAATGAAAATATCAT
Organism: Combretum micranthum; assembly: GCA_024138025.1. Lineage (NCBI taxonomy): Eukaryota > Viridiplantae > Streptophyta > Magnoliopsida > Myrtales > Combretaceae > Combretum > Combretum micranthum. The sequence goes on along the minus strand of JAMXBD010000188.1, from coordinate 393,676 downwards.
AGGAGTTTTAGATTTATTTCAAGACTCCCAAACATAGATTATGAGTGAGTCCAAAAAGAGAAAAGAAAAATTGTTTTGACTTTATGAGGACAAATTTAAGACTAGAAAGACTAGTTTTAATATAATAACATGAAATAAATAAATAAAAATAAATAAAATACACGAGTATAAATAAATATTATATTAGTGAGCTTATATGCTCTAAGAAATATATATTCATAAATATATTTAATAACACATAGAAGTTAAACTAGAAGCAAAAAATAGAGCATAATATAATATCAATATAACACTAAAATTTTTGCATTAACAAGAACAAAACATATTATTGCTTCCATAACACTCATGGGTTTAGTAAGCATACACTATGATCATGTTAAGTTGCATGACATGAAGATAAATGCAGGAATCTTTACCTAAAATTATTTGTTGCTTAAAGAAGAAATGGGGTTTTGGAAATAATATATGGATTGTAGTTTTACGGAAAGAAGAGGAGTTGGGAAGGAAATTTTAGAGAGGAAAATTAGAGAGAGAAGTTAAGAAATGATTTTAGTAGAGTTTTGTTATTGTAAAAAAAAATGTGTAAGAAGTGAATGAGGAAAAGGGTATTTATAGATAAAGTTGGAGGGAAATTGTAGTTAATTAAATAAAAAAAAAAAAAAATTGATGGCATGAAGAAGAAGAGTAATTAAAACTTAATTTTAGAGGAAAAATGTAAGAAAAGTTAAGTAAAAAGTAATATTGGAAATGTAAATGTAAGAAATAGAGATATAGGTTGTAAAAAGTATATAGTAAGAAAAAATAGAAATAGATAAATGGTAATGATAATAGAAATAATACAATGCATAGTAGACTGGACAAATAAAATACCAATAGTAATAAAAATACTCGTAAACAGGCTATCTCAAATATTTTTAGATTCCAAAAAATTCTAAAATTGATATTTTTGGAATCTTCATATTATTACAAAACCAACACTATTATTGGAATATTTTTACTATTAGGTGCACCAGGACATGGTTTTCGAAATATGTTCTTGTTCGGGTCCAAAATGAACTAAATTTCGACTAATTTGATATTTTTAAGCTTCACTATATTATTACGGACTATAACCTCTTATTAACTTAAATTTATTGTTTAAGAGTTTAATGTAAACCCTGAAAACTCCCATAATATGAAACAACTTTATATTAGAATTTATGAACTAACTAGAAAACCTGGAGGTTAACCAGAAACCCTAAGTTAGATAGATAACTTAAATTTGGCCGGTTTGGGACCCATAAACTTCATAAAAGAACTTTTTTATCCCAATTGATTCCAAAAATGAGATTTCGTATCTGGAATTAATAATTCAAGGTATGATCAAAGGAAACTTTAAATCCCAAACCCGAATCCTTGTCAAACAGACAGATTATATAGGAAAACCTAAATATAGAAATTAAGAAACCATTTTGGTATTCAATAGAGATCTGAAATTAAAACAAGGTATAGTAATGAACCTATATTTGGATTGGAACCCTAAAATTTGAGATTTCTAGTCGGTAATAAACTACATTGATAAGATTTCATAGTGAGTATCCAAATCTAATACATATAACTAATTTAGCATATATATCAGTAGTAATATTAAGTAAACGACTCAATATGGTTTTAATTAGGAAATCGTGATCTTAAGATGAACTGTTAGGATTATAAATACCTAATAAAAACATAAACTGATAAATAACTTGAGATCTAGACCTCAAACACAGATTTGAATCATACCAATATTCGAATTAGGGTTTTCTAAAGCTCTTGGAGCCTGAAACGAAAATTGACCCGAAAAGCTTATAAAACCTAAATCGCAGAGGATAAACTTTTCTTAAACAAATCAATACGTATAATTAATTAAATAAATTTGTACTTTTTGTTAAACTAAATACCTTGTAGAATCCATTAAAGATATTTGTGTATATAAACTTACATATATAAGCTAGAATATACCCTAATAGTGTAATAAACTACCCGAAAATTCAACTAAATAATATCTAACTAATATATAATTAATATATATATATATTTACAACTTGCAGGAGACGTTTAAAATTGTTTTGGAAGGCTATGATCTTCTCAAATTTTGTGAGCTGAAAATCCTTCAATAATACAACTAAAAGTCAATACAAATCCTCTCTTAAGCCAATACAAACTAGCCAACTCACCACACATTAATGACAATAGAACAAACTAATCAAACAACAACAAACACGAGCAATTCATTTCAAATGCGAAGGAAAAACGAGCAGCCAAACCTCTATCTTTTCCTTATATATAATATATATATATATATGCTAGAGACTCGGATGGACAAGCAAACGGATTCTAATCCATCTCAAACTTTCCAGAATACAACTACACCCTATTAGGAGTTGAATCAACCTAGAAACCGATTTTTAAACACACACATCAACTCAGTTCAAAAATTCGAACAAAAACTGGGGAAAACACGTGAAAACGAGCTTGAGGTAAGTTGATTCCATTCCGCGTGTTTTCTTTTAATTATAAGGATTGATACTGACTCCTAAAATCTTAGGAAGCTAACCAAGTCCATTAGGAGCTTCGAATTTCACCGAGAAGCCACAACGAAGGTGATTTTCCTAAACCCTAACCGAGCTTGATGATCCGAAAAAGTAGATAACATGTTGTTATTTTGTTGTTTTTCTTGGATATTCAAGTAGATGAAGATCTTAGGAGTCCATAGGATCCAAAAACCCGACGTTTTGACATCGAGATTGGCCGGAATCAGCCGCGGCTCATCGGGGAAGAAAGTGAACAATGATTCCCCGATGAGCACGGGGCGGTACACGGGCGTGTTTAACCCGTGTACCTCTTGGCCAAAAATAAATAAAAAAAAGGGAAAACGAAACTAATTAAATTTAATTAAAGAATAATTAATAATATAAGTAATTTTAGAATAATTATTATTAATTCTGCATTTATTTATTTTTTCTGGAAATAGTAATAGTAATATTAAAGTATAATAATACAAAATCAGAAATTTTATTTATTTAAAAATAAAATTATTTTCTGACCTTATTAAATATATGATGTTTAAGTATTTAATCTATTAATATTAATCCAAAAAGAATTTTTAGAAATATAAATTACTTTTAATAAGTAATTTAAGTATAATGGGTTTCTAACTATAATTAATAATATTTTTAATATTATTAAAAGAATTTTATTAGAATTTTATAAAAATTATTTCTGAAATAATATAAAATATGAATATAAGACTAAAAATATTTTAGTAATACTATGAATTAGAGTGTAAGACAATTATTATAATTACTAATATGATGAAATGTAATTATTCTATCTTATCTATTTCGGAAATTTTATTTTATTATTATTATTATTATTATTATTATTATTATTATTATTATTATCGATGTTATAATTATTTTTAGTATTATTATTGATAATAATTATTAATATCCTTATTATTTACGGTAAAGAGGAATAATTTCGAAAATAATTATAATTAAATTAATAAATCCTTTTACTAGTAAGTATATTTTCATAAAGATGATATTTAACTAATTTTAGAAAAAATATATATATATATATATAATTTATGAGTTTAGTAAATACTAAGTATATATTTAAATATTTGTAAATGAATAGATAACAACGGAAATTTAGATAATCCAAAATTGTGAGTATAGGAATATCTATACTCTATAATAAAAATTTATTAAGTAATTAAAAAGAAAACTAATAGTTTTGGACAATAAAAATGAATTAACTAAATTATTAAACTTTCCAAATACCCAATCAATAGATTCAGGTATCCAACCAAAATCAATAAAATAAAACTGTGATTACAATGGTTTAGAACTTAGGGCTATTTAAAAAGAACTAGTTAAGAATAAAACAGAAACCCAGCAAACCATTAGGACACTTAAATATTCATAGGAATTAAATTGTATAGTCTGGAAATTTTAATAATTATATGATTTATCTCAATAGGTGACTCGGGTATTGGGGAGGACCTTCCTGAAGATTACTACGATTAAATAGGATGGGCAGGTGAGTAATTCAGTCTTATTACATTGGTTGTGCTTGTACTAGTAGTGAATTTTAAATAAAAAGATAATGAAAATTGGTGTACTATTTGAATTATGAAAGTTGTGTATTGTATTACATTAATTGCCATGTCACTCTAAAATAAGTGATAACACAATTGCATATATCTTGATAATGTATATAGCATCTGAGTGAGTGTTTGTAATGCTTGATCACCTCCAAATTGACTAAAAACTACTGGTACCATAATGGAAAATGATCATGCATTACATGCTATGCATAAAAAGCATTCGAGTAAGTGGTAGCCTACTACGTGTTAGTTTTTCGGATCTCTGGTAACGTTTGAATTATCTAGGCCAGGGAGCTATTAGTTACTTGCAAGATTACCTTTGTTCTGTTAATACTATAGGAACTAAATGGTAAACGAAGGACGCCGCTTATGGTATTACTTGGAAATAACTAACACTCAGTGGAGTTTCTAAAGCTAAAACAGGAAAAAAAATGATGAAACATGATAACCTGATTAAATTGAATATTATTTCCTGAAAGCTTAAGTCTCTCCTGGGTAGGTGGACCATAGATTGTGTTCCTTCAACCCCGATGAGAGGCATAAATCTTCATCCTGTTTGGATTCCGGGTTATCCAAGCTTGTAATGTTCATTTGTTTGATTGATGCATTTCATATGATTGTTAAATAACTTGTATGTTATATGTAATAAGTTCTAGTTATTCACTGAGCTTGTGTTTTAGCTCACACTCCCACAGTCCTTTCAGGTTCACTTTGCGACCCTGGCTCATTACTAGCAGGAGCATGGTCTCAGTAAGAGATTAGAAGCCGAAGGTTTAAAGTTTAGTATAGGGTTAGAATATCTATATATGTATTAGTCTTTTGATGCATTTAATGTGCATTAGAATCATCAGCTAAGGTTGTAAGGACTTATAAAGCATATGATCTGTAATATTGTAGTTCGTAATAGTTGTTTACTAAATTACATCTTATATATGTTTGTTTATTCCATCCAAGCAACTAAAAGATCCTATTTTTTTGGAAATCATGTCTTTCCTAGAAGGTAAACTAATAATGGTAATCTAATGGTTCTTGATTATTATTATTAGAATATCCTCGGGCCGTGACATTTAAAGTGCGGGATTTTCGGATCTAAATTCACTAGAGTTTGTTATTGCTCTAGATTGACTTTAGGGTTTTGGTTTGACTTCGGCTTTTTGATTTATTCGTAAGATCATAAAATTTTTGGGGGTTTTGACCATGTTATATTTTTTGTTCAAATTTTACTTTTTACTTTATTTTTATGATTTATTTAATATTTTTCAGTTCTCGGGATTGTTTAACTGAGTTTAGGGTTATGGGTTAACAATGTTTGACTTTTCGTAGAAATTGAAATTTTTTATTCTAAAATTCACCAAAGGATTTAAGGTTTTAGTATTTTATCGTTGAGTATTATTTGGATATATCATCTTGATTTGCATATTGGGGATCAGATAGATGATTTGGTTGGCGTACGGATGTTAAATCGAACAATTGTTGGATTTTCCATTTTGGTTTTAGAGTTCTTTTTTTGTCAAGGTCAAGAATTTTCGTATTTGATCTTATTTAGAATTCGGTTTTAACTTGGGTCGGTTTATAAGGTCTTGGTTATCATCTTGATTTGCATATTGGGAATCAGGTAGATGATTTGGTTGGCGTACGGATGTTAAATCGAACAATTGTTGGATTTTCCATTTTGGTTTTAGAGTTCTTTTTTTCTCAAGGTCAAGAATTTTCGTATTTGATCTTATTTAGAATTCGGTTTTAACTTGGGTCGGTTTATAGGGTCTTGGTTTTGCTATTTAACTCTTGGATTATTTTCTAAGAATTATAAAAAATTCAGGGGTTTACAATAACTAACTATAAAAGCATACAAAGCTTACCTTAAGGGACTTTAACTTGTAGATGATGAATGGAAGGGAATTCTTGGTGATTTGAGCAAGAAAAATTTGATCAAGAAGTTGGAGAATTGAGGCTTGAAAATCCGACAAAATTTAGGGTCTGCTTTTTGCTTTAAAAATTTGTTAAAATTTGAGTTGTGTTTATCCTTTATGTTTGACTTTTGATGACAGATTTTTAGGAGAGAAAAGTGTGGGCTTTGGGCTTATTTTTTGGTTTGGTTTGGTTTGGGCTTGAAATGAGCCAAAAATTTCTGCCAATATTGGGTTTGGTTTGGCTTTGTTTTGTTTTGCAAATTCAAGCTTTAACATGCATTAAAAATTAAGGAGCAAAACAATTGACCAAATTAAACTAATACACACAACATACAACACCACATAAATTCTAATTTATGTTAACTTATCCAAACATTAATTTATCACAATTAGTAAATTATACTAACACATTATTCTATTATCTAATTATCTACTACAATTCTATATCTCAAGCAAACATATTACATGTGTATTCAAATAAATTAAGCATTTAACATTTTTGGATATTTCAGGATAAATCTAAGAGAATCCTTGCCATAAATATTGATATGATGCTTTCTTTTTCTATTCATGAAAAGGTAACTTCCAAGGCTACTTAACTTACTATTGGTTCCAAACTAGACATAAACTACAACATCATCATTTTTTTTTTTGGCCTCAAAACACCATCATTTACTTCCCATCAAATCAATTCAATCAACATTTTAACTCGTCTTTCAAAATCCCCCTATATTGCTAGGATGTCCCAAACCATGACCCCATCCCTCTCCTTTCTCATTTCACTTTCATTGCATTTGACTATTTATCCACCTTTTGATTATTTTAGCCAAGTTTTATGAAAGAAAACTTACAAAAGTTTACATAATCAAGCTTCTAGGTGGTTATGTACTCAAGATTTCACATGAAAAGAGTAACTTAATCCTTCTAACTTTTATTGTTAATACAAGACAATCAAAAATCATAAACTCAACTAATTTCTTCTTCCTTCCTAGAGGTGGCGGTTGAGCTAGGAGGGAGATTCAACATCTTATCCATTCTAAATCAAGGTAAATCACTCTAGCTTTATGACTATTATAAAAATCAAGAAGGAAAAACAAGAGAGAAACTAAGGGTCTGTTTGGATTGTCTGTTTTTTATCTGTATCTGTATCTTTTTTTAAAATGGTATGTGTAAATATATCCGATTTGCATCTAAATTTTATCTATATTTGTTCTATTTGATCTTTTGATGAGAACTGTCAACTTTTTTTATCTATATCTATTTATTGATAAATAATTTGTTAGAAAAAAGTTTGAAAAAGTGTCTGTATCTGCCGGAAAAAAGCCAAAACAAACAGACCCTAAGATTAACTTAATTATGTAAGCTTTGAGGTCTCAGCCAATTATAAAACTAGGTAATCAAATTGATGTTTTTTAACTTTCAATTAAAACAAGTAAATGTCTCACTCGTAGGCTTCTCAATAAAATTAAACAAATCAATAAAACCATGAACATATGTGTATATGTGTATGTCTCGGCACTCACAAAGAAATGGGGTCGAGCATGTTTTAATTCAATAACCACTTTGGTAACTACGAAGTAACTTGAGTTATGGAGGAAAAACTAAAGGATTAAAATGGAAAACCATGAAGAAAATATATACCCTAGACAATTCGACCAAGAGAAGGAAATAATGCATCCATGGTAATTTGATTTTACAAATTATGTTTACTTACATTTTAGAAATAATCAAGGTGGATTAAAAGATCAAATAAATAAAATGAAGACAAAACCTCATGACTTGAGACATGAAAGTTTCAGCCCATGTAGAGGAAAAATAACTTTATAATTATTTATAGAATTTACATTGATGTTCGTATCATGATAACTTATTAAGTATTTACTTGATTAGGATGAAGGGAGAAAAAGAAAGAAACATATCCATGAACATATATGTATATGTCTCGGCTTTAAGGGCTTCTAAATGGAAAATTGATTCATTTTAACAAATGTCTAATATCTAAGAGTAATATGATCTCTTGATGGCTTTGATAACTCATGTAAAGACCTGACATGCTCAATTCTTAAATTAAGCATACCAAGTCCCCGACCACGTATAACTCTTACGAATTATAATTAAGGTTGTCTTAAAAGAAGGTGCTTATGTTGAACATTACCATCTAATTTTAGGTTGTGAAATTGTTTAGTTAGATTTTCAGATAACGGGATTTAGCAGCGGAAAAATAAACTTTAATAAAAACATTTATACCTAAAAGCATTTCAAACTTCCACTATTACAAGTGAAAAAACTTTTACTTAAACAAATCTTTACAAAAGCTTATTTACAAAACATGGGCACTAACAAGCCCTTAAATGAAAATACAAATTTATAAATAAATCCAGTCTCTATAAAACAAACAAAAGAAGAAACAAAACAACTAAATTACTCAACGCTCCTAACTCACATCACTCATCCACAATCCTTTCCGAGTCAACAGAAGCACCCAAAAACTCGAGACAACATCATCAACAGCAACAACATTATCAAGAACTCATCATCATCAACTTCATCAACATCAACATCCACATCATCTTTATCAACATCAAAACCTGTAAAAAGAATAATAACAATAAGAATGAGCCGAAGCCCAATACACAGCAACACAATCACGCACAGAGTGACACACGAGCTTAACTAAATGCAATGCACAATCAACAAGTTATTATATTTTCTTTAAAATAAATAAATCAACATAGGAGTATTCAAACGCCGGACATCAAGGATCTAGTATCACGTCCACCTCACTGAATGGTCCATACTGTCCACACAGACTAGGCAGCCCCCACCTTCCGGCGTAGCCTATAATACTAGGGGATCCTGAGCAACGCATCACGACGCTCAAGGGGTTGATATAAGTAGCTCGAATACTTATATCTCCTAGATAAATCTATCCAATAACGAAAAAGTAATCTCATTTAGGGTTATCAGCCGTTTCTCGACTTTGTTTAACTTAATCCATAATATCACCAAATTCAAGTGTTCCCATAAACATTGAATTAAATCATATTACATCCTTTCAAGAATAAGCAAGTGTTATTCCGATACCGAATACCCTATCAATTACCCGCTGAACCACTTATGAAAGTCATTTCAATATGACAGAGGTGGTCTAAGCGCCTAAAACTACCATGCTCCCAATCTGAGTAAGATGCCGCTCTCCGAATCAGATTCAACGGCGTAAAAGACAACCAACACTCATCAATTGTTAAGCCAAGTTTAAGTTCATAATCCATTTTAGATGTCTATCCTAACATCCAACACGCAAGTTACTGTGTACCTTGAATATGAAATCCAAACATAACCTCGGAAGGAATTTTAGAAGATAATCTAGAAGATAAATTAGATATCCACTTCTATTAAGAAAAGAACTCGTATAAGAAACTAAACTAATTACCCACTGTTCTTAAACTTTTACTAATCGTATTTGATCAGACACTAACTTGGAACCCCGCTATGGCTGTGAAAATCGCCCCGCCAAAATACGGTATGTCAAAGAATTTCTTTTCTCTTTATTTATAGTGTTTTATTACAAAAGCATTAACAAAGAATTCATATACCAAAAACATTCATTTTCCAAGTAAACACACATTTGAAACCACATATATCCCATATTATTCAAAGATCATCCTAATTCATCATCTAAGCTAATTATTAGCTATTAACCCATTTTAGCTTAACTTTAGCCAAATTAATTAGAATTATTTATTTAATTCATTTACTAAGTCAAGTTGATTAAACTTAAACAATCTAACTCATTTTAGCTTAGTAAAATTCATTAAGCCAAGTTGGACTTAGATTAATTACTAATTCATTATACATATAGGATCTATGTCAACTTGAGCTTACATTAACTTAAACTTAGCCAAATTAATTAACCTTAATCATTTAATTCAAAAACTAAGTCAAAGATGGTTAAACTAACTCAATTTAATTCATTTTAACTCATTCAAGTCTATTTAATCAAGTTGAACCTAAGTTTGTTAACTAAGTTCATTTAAGTTCAATAGCTAATCATAAGAACAAATAATAAATAAGGAAAAACAATTGAAGAAAAATACAACTTAAAACATATTAAATCTTAAGCTTAACATCAAGGAAAATCAAATAAAATTCATATAAATACATAACTCATCATTTATATACTTACCAAGATCATTTAATTTCACTAAGTCATCACAACATCATAAAACAAGCAAAGAAAATCATATATACAACATAACTAGTTTTAGTTTAATACTCAAGGAAATTCAATTATTTGTTGAATCAAAAAATATACTTAAATCATGCTTCATTATATCCTTCAATCATCATTACACATCAAATATCATTAATCTATCTCATTTTATCTCAAAAAGATTCATTTACACTTAACAATAAACATTTAGAAAGCAAAAACAAGTTTTGACTTGCTTAGGAAAACATAATAGTTGGAAACAACCAAAATTTAAGCATTGATACGCTTCGAATTTGTAAAAACTCAAAATATGAAAGTTGTATATCTCTTTTTAAGCTTTCTATATCAACTTGAATCACTTCAATCAGAGGTCGTATGAAAAAGTTATGGCTAAAATACAATCAAGCTGCGAAACAAGATAGTGTTGTAAAACGAACGTCGATACTTCTACACCGGCGGTGTAAATTGCAAAGCCAGCAGCGTAAAAGTTCAACACCAACAGCATTGGAGGTATCATTAAGAAAATGCCTTTTGTTCACTTCAGCACCGCCTCAAAGCCAGTCGCGTGAAGCTCTAAGAGGCGGTGTTGACGATAGAACAGCTTTACGAAAACATGGTTTTTACACTTTACTCTCATCAAAACTTCTTCAAATCATCTACTAAGCTTCATATATCAATTGTAACATCAAATAAACACCTATGAAAACTTCTAACACTTCAAACTTCATGCAACAACATCAAACATATCCAAACTTCACCAAATCCCAACTTCTACTATTCATCCTCTTCCTCCTTTATAAACCAATCTCTAACATACGTATATCAACAAATACATAAATAAAAAGCACTCTCAACCCATTTCTAACATCTATATATCAATTATAAGCTTTTAAACAACAATTAAAATAAAGTTAACTCAAGATAGAAAACTTAGCTTTTAGAGAAACATGTAATTTCTTCTTCTATCTCCATTCTTAACTTTAATTTCTCCTTTAGCTTTGTTGAATTTGAGTTGTGGTGAGATGAATTGAAGAAAGAGAGAAGAGAAAATGAAATGATGAAGAAGAAGAAGAAAAAGAAAGGGGAAAAGAAAACGTAAAAAGAAGAAGAAGAAATGGGATGGCAAGGAGAAAAGAGAAATAAAAGGGAAGGAAATTTAATAAATTTTGGGATATTTTAGAATAGAGTTATAGATTTAGAACTATCAGATCAATATCTATAGTTCCAAAAGTATTTAGAAGATAATTTTAGAACCGATAAGTTAAAAATTAAGAACTTAAAATAAGAACTTAGTTTATGAATTTATTTTGGATAAAAAATATTTAATTTGAGCTCGGGTTTAAGAACTGATATTTTTAGACAAGCAGATGAACTCAAATTTTACTGAGATTTAGGAATTAGTATTTAGGCTAAGAATCAAGAGTTTAGGAATACTCTAAACATTTTAAATAACATGTTTAGAGATTTAGGAATTGAAATATCAAATTTCAACTTAATTAATTACTAATCTAATTATGTCAACTTGTCTAATTATTTCATATATTTCATTTGATTCATTTAATCTATCTAAACTCAATTTCTAATAGAGGTGAAGGTTTAGGATATTTCAACTCATGAATATGATCATATAGATAGAAAGGTCATAACTTCCTTAGAAAAAATAAATCAACTTGTTGATTTGTTTATAAATTTTATATTAAGTCCCATAATATAACTATTAATGAAAAATCATTAGATTAAACAAAATCAAAAAATAAAATGTATAAAGATACTTGCATATATCTCGACTCATTTGGGCTAGGAGGAATGGTAAATTCAATTTGACATATAGTATGGAAGGAATTGATTAACACTACTTGATAATTAAGCTCATATAAGTGACTAAATAAATAGGAATGAAATACATATATATTATCTTATAGGAGCATTTGGCCAAATATAATATTAAGAGCAAGAACATGATGTATTACTAAATTCCATAAATTTAGGACTAGATTGACCATAGAGGAGCAATTATTAGGAAAATCATGCAAATGAATAAGATACACTCTATATGCATATATGCATACCTCTCAGATACCTAGGATATGTGGAAGTAAAATGATCCTTTCATGCAATTTAAGTTAAGTACATGAAAGGAGCTTTTCAATGCCTTTTAATATGCTTAAAATGGAGTTAAAATGAATATATTATACCTAGTTTAAGAATGAGAGGTCAAAATTAGAATTTAAAGTTATTTAGGATATTTTTTCTAGCAACTTAAGTTTTATGTAGACCATACTAATTAAATTAAAGTAATTATGCAAAAATAGTCTTTATAAGCTTCACAATGACTACTTATGGACTAGAAACAAGCAAATGGCTATAAGTTTAGTCAAACCAAAATTTAGGACACATAGGCACAAACAAATACACATATTTTATTATCCCAATAATGATATTGTTATCATTATCTTATTATAGGAGAAGTAGATCGTTTTTCTTACTTTCCAACTGACTATTATGGCAAATAAGATGAACAGTGGGTAATTCAGATCTATCTCATATTTGTGTTTGTAATACAGTGGCATTAAATATAAAGATTAATAATTGAATTGTATTTAGGGATAGCGATTGTGTGTTACTTGGTGATTGTATTGGTTGCTAAATTACTATATTAAAAGTGAAAATACATTGTTTGTTAATATTTGTTCGATATTCTTGCTGAGTGTTTGTGAGTTGAGTGATCACCTTAATCACTGGACCTAAAACAATCTGACTTTATAATAAACTATCACGCATTGCATGGCTTGCATATCTGCATTATTTTTAAAGTTACCCTACTACATGTTAATACTTCATATCTATGGATTCACTTAGTATTTATAGATGACAAATTCTTAGTGTTATGCAAGGTTTGTAGTAGTTTTACTCGATTCCATGAGAACTACTTGGTAGCTAAAGGAACATCACCCATTGTATCGACATGAAGGTAGTTAGTATTTAGTGGAGTTTCTAAATTCCAAGGGTAAGTTAAGATGTCTTAAATCATTTTTAAAGTATTAAGTAAACACACTCATGTATTCCTTATTTCCTTAGTTCTTAGTCTCTCCTAAGCACAGTTAACCTGATATTGGTTCTTGATAACACCTGTGAGAGGGCATAAATTTTAGATTCCGGTTATCCAAACTTGTATGTGTTGCATTGCATGTACTTGCTAATCAAACTTTCTTGTTATTGCTTGATATGGGATATGATATGATTACTTTACGAAGTTAATTTTTTTCTCACCCCTTATAGAAACTTCAGGGTTTAAGGAAGTCCTTGGCTCGTGCTGTCCATGACTTTTGTGAAGGTACAAGTTATGAAGCTGTGGATTAGAGCTTGAGTTGAAGAGCTTAAGGAATAGAATAGGATTTACTATTTTAATTATATTTTGTCATCATTGTCATCATAAGATTCAGTGAGTAATAAGCAACAGCTAGTAGTGATGCATGATACTATTTAATTTGCTATATGACTTATATATATCTATATTTCTTATCAAAGTAACCTCAATCCTGTTTTCAAGTTGCATTCCTTAAGGTAACTTAGTATATCTAGTAATTGTGGATTACTTTAATGTTCCAATAAATATATTTTGCTAGTTAATTAAGGACATCAATGTGATTCATAATAACTTGATACAACTAGTGTACCCATCGGGACATAATAGATATGAATGGTATCCAAACTTTGACAAAATGTGTCATTACGTACCTGAACTTTGAAATTGTTCAATTTAATACTTAAACTTTGAAATTGTTCAATTTAGTACTTGAACTTTGAAATTAATCAAATTAGTAACGGAAAGAACTTTCTATTCATACCAATGGTACCCCTATCAAGTTCTTTTGTATACTAAATTTATCAGTTTCAAAAATTTATTTATATTAAATTGATCATTTTCAAAGTTTAGGTATCTAATTATACATCTTGTCAAAATTCAACTATCACTATCACTTAACATTATCCCCAACAACAACAACAACAACAACAACAACAACAATAATAATAATAATACGTAAGGTTATATGTGATAGCATCAGGGATACATGATGATCTGAGCATTCTTTTTCTCATTACCTACTCAAAGTTTATTTTCTTTTCTTTGTTTTTCTTTTCACTAAAATTAATCATAAGACCATCTTCACTCTTAAACATCACCATTAAATTCTTAAGATGGCACATCAGAATGGAACTCTCTTTTCTATTATGGTATATTCATATTTCATTATGCTAAAAAAATTATAAATCTTTTACTAATCAATAAATTAAAGATACAGTCTTATATATTCAAGTTAAAAATGACTTTATGTTTGTATACACTTTTTTTAATCCTTTATTTAATTAATAATATCAATTGCTTCTGCCATTGACTCATATTGGACGAATTTTTAAATTATTCGTATCGAGGTTCACCAATCGGGTCCTAAATTGTCGGCATCTCATAATGCACGAATTTCTGAATATTGTCTTGGACAGCAACATAAATTAATTAAAAAGGAAATATCTTGACGAACCTAAAGCATCCTCTCTTAAAAGAAATAATGTGTATAATGGTAAAATAATTTTTCTTTTACCTACTCATGATAGTGATGTGTATAATGATAAGATAATTTTTCTTTTACCTACTCATGATAACAATATAATAAAACTGATAAAAAATATATAAATAACAAAACAAACCCCAATAGGTAGAAGAGGAGGGGGATGGGCGGCGTTGGTGTGCAAGGGAACAGTCAAGCATAGAATAGTACTATTATATGTTCACTTCACTCCTAATGATTACTCACTTTCCTCCTCAATACAATAATTTTCACATATTGACAACAATCTAGTATTTAAATGACGTAATATTACCTTATCTTGCTTTTTATCTTCAAGTTTATCCTTCCTCCTCACAAAAATATGATTATAGCCAGATGATGAACACGAATCTAACATTAACTTCCTAGAAAAATTGCTTACAATCTTCATCCTCTTAGGAGAATTGCCATCGCCTTTTGGTTTTTCATCATGGCTACTTGAGCAGCGTTGTATTGCCTTTTCATCTCCATCATCCTTGCTATTATCATCATTTATTCTTTGAACCAAATCTTTTGAGTTATGAAAAACTATTAACTTGATAAGCTTTTCATCCTCCTCTTCTTCTAACTTCTATTGCTTCTCTCATGATTGTTGCAAGATTATTCTTAACATGTCATCAGTATGCACACTTTCATGCCTTGACTTCATCAAATTTAAATCATCGAGTGCCGCAACAATCTCCATCTCCCTCTTCGATATCAAACACATGCTTCTGTAAGGACTTCATTGCGTCACCTACGACTTCCTTCATCCTTTTTTTCTATCACCATCCTCATTCACATGCCAAGGTTCAAAATTCCAGCTCATCCGCATTTTGATGGTATAATCTAAATTTTGGGGATCGGTCTTGAAAATGATTTTAGCACAACAGTTATGGCACTTGATGTGAAATCATAATATCGGAATAATCCCTAAATACTTCTTATCGACAACTTCTTCCTTGAGGTAATTGAATTTTGTTCCTGTAATATACAAATAAATATTTTATATTGAAGAGTAAAGACATCATTTGATATAAAATAAGAGGGTTTTATGGTCAACCCTAATGTTTAAATTAATTACTTTTGTTGGTTATCAGATACGTGAGAGAAGAAAAAGAAACAGAGGGAAAATCAAATGGGCACAAGGCTAAGCTAGCTGGCATAGGATTAACAACTACCGGCGTACATTACAGAAGATGAAAAGTCTCCACAAAATCTCTTTATAATACATCCTTTGTTCTTTTTCCAAAACATCTCCTAAACCTAGAAAATCCTCTCTATTCTTGTTCCTAGCATCCAAGGATATTCAGAAGATCCAATCAAGGTAATCACATATCTGTCTTTTCTTTAGGATGTTAAAGATCTATCTTTTCGTTAGGGTTTTTTATTGGTTTTGAAGGAGCAATTGAAGAAAAAATCTGTTTTGATTTGGAGATTTGGATTTTGGTAATCAAAAAGGATTAAAGATCACATTTTCAGGTAAGTTTATATATTCTTAATCCTTATGATAGTATAAAGATGAATTTGTTGATTTTTTTTTTTTGTCTGATTTCATTAAATGGAATTTTAAGGTTTATAAGATCTGTTAAGGGAATATGATCTTTGGAGAAAATTGTATTTTTGGGGAAATCTTTTCCTTTAGAGATTTTTTGGATTGAAAGAAGGAGGAAGGTATGGATTTGTGTTTCATTTTGGAATTAAGGTCTTGATGATATATGAAATTAGGTTTATTCAACGGTGTAATTTATTGAAATTGTTTCTTTTCATATTATCAGGTTTTGGTGAATTAAAGTTGTGTTATAAAGGAGATATGGTGAATTAGAGTCCTGTTCTTTATAAATCAGTTCAGGTACGAGTGTACGACCTTACCTTATTTGCTGTATGTGATGTAGGATTAAAATTCTAAATTGACTTAATTCTATATGATAACAAATTATGTTTGCTGCTTGTGTTTGGCTTTGCTTAGTAAAGACCACGCAGAGTGTGACACTAATGAGGCACCCTGATGATCTATGTGTGAGGTTGTCCCAAGTGGATTCGTGCATAGAAATGATTCCGGTAAATTAGGTTTTGGCAGAGGCCACGATATATGGATGATTCTTCAACATCAATATATGTATAATTACTTATTTTCTATATGCTTGTTTTTATGGAGTCATGAGTTACTCCAAGTTTAGGACTGGACTACAGATGGTTCTAAACTGTGCTGTTTGTTAGCTAATTTAAAAAATAGTAATTTGTATCTATTGCATTAGAAATAGTTGCATGTGATTATATATGTTGTGTGTGCATATGTATTTTTATGTGGTTTGACGTAGTAAGCTTTTTGCTTATTCCTTTCAATTTTCAGGAATAGGAGAAGATTAGGTGATTATAATCTTTCTGGATATGATATCTATGTTAATGAAGGGGAGGATGATAGTGGACCAGATTACCCTACAAATGTCTAGAATATATGGATTGGATTTAGAATAAGATAAAGGCTTAATCATTTATATGTATTTATGAGTTTAAAAATGTTTTAAGAGTTTTCTTTTATGTTATAAATTGGATTATTGTGGGCTATGGTTTATACCAATGAGGTTATTTGAAGGTTTAGTTTTAATAATATCTTTAAACATATAACCCTTATGTCAGTTTGAATATTCATATTATCGTTTATTTATGGTTTAGAATTTTTTAGTCTTAGCGTGTTCTTAGAAAGAGAAGGACACGGGGCGGGTTGTAATGTCTTTAAGTTAGGATGTTACGGTTCCCGTATAGATGAATGTACCGCAAGTTTTACATCATATGCTCATCGGAAGCATGTTCTTAATCTTCTTCTAGACTTTAGATTTCAAACCCTGAGAATTCGGATAGGATCGAAATCGGAGTTTACATCGTATGCTCATTGGAAGCATGTTCCTAATCTTCTTCTGGACTTTGGATTTCAAAACCCAAGGAATTAGACTAGCATCGAAATAGGGTGGACCGTACTTGTTGAGTACTTTTCTCTCTCCCATTACTGAAGATTTTTCTCGGTTTCTTTATTGGTTTCTTGAATATTGCATGAGTAAATTTGAAAGGGAAAGATATATTTATAGTGAGATATTTATCTTATAAGATTTAGATAGTAAGATAATTTCTAACATTTGCTTTTTTGTTTGCTAGTCTAAATAACAATGATGCTTATCTCATCATATCTAGATTGTTGAATTTACTTTCTCTCCATTTATATCCTTAAAACATGTTATAATTTTATTGTAAGGTTATTTTATTTTCTTATAATCTGATTATTCCTAATAACCTAGTGTAAATCTATTGAAACTGTGAGGAGATAAACCAATATCTATTTCTACATCATATAATAGCTACAATTTAAACAATTAATGATATTTTGGACTTTTAATAATAGTATATATTTCTCTATTAAAAAAATGACAATGCATAGCATGTAAACTTTATATTTCCTTTAAACAAAAATTATATTTGTATTCTAAATCAATATATGAAATGTTCACTACATTTTATTTTCTTTTTTACTTAACTGATTTTATTGCCCCTACTTAGGACTCGTTCATTTTATCATTATAAATTAAACAAAATAAATGACTACCATTATTTTTTCTCCTATCAATCAAACTTGAAAAATTCAATAAAAATGTGAAAAGAAATAAATAAATAAAAACTTTTTCAATTGTGTTGAAAATTTTAAATTTACTTTCTCCAGTCGCCAATTATGAATTTAGTATGCACTGATAAGCAATAAGTATGGAGAAATCCCTTAAAATTTATATTTATAAAAAAGTATTCAAAAATCCATTTTACTTCACTAGCATAGTTTATGTAATGGGTGTATAGAAAAATAAATACATTTCAATAAAACTTTTATGATCTCCCATACTTCTATAAGCATTATAGCTTAGTGTCAACGAGCCCAATGTCG
The DNA here is from genome assembly GCA_024138025.1 of Combretum micranthum. Classification (NCBI taxonomy): domain Eukaryota; kingdom Viridiplantae; phylum Streptophyta; class Magnoliopsida; order Myrtales; family Combretaceae; genus Combretum; species Combretum micranthum. The sequence continues at coordinate 374,904 of JAMXBD010000188.1, read as the reverse complement.
ACTCTAGCCTTGTTAATGTGTATCCTATACTATAATTAAGTGAATCTTATGATTCATATGAAAAAATTATATAATAAAGTTTTTTTTTTCTTTTTTCGCTTTTCTTTCTTCTCCTTTTTATTCTCTCTAACAAAAAACGCTTCTCACTTTTTTTTCCCCACATACGCAATGCGCCTGTCTTATCCACTAATAGTAATAACATAAAATATAGAATCAATAGCTGAATCCATTTTCCAGTCAACAAATATATGTCACGTGGATCATAAGTAGCCATATGTCTAAAGTAGCATATACTATTTTTCTCTAATCAGTGAGTGCTATGGCTTGGTAAACGGCAAGGTTGTAGGAATAAGGAAAAAAACAATCATAGTTTAATAAAAAATTACAAAAATATAATTAGGAAAAAATAATTTAAAATAAACAAATTAAACCCGTTCTTTTAACAAATGAGGTCTTTTTGAGACGAATTCAAATTGCCTAATTTTTTAAATTAACTTTTACTCTAGTGGTAATTATATTCTTCCTTTTCCCACAAAATTTTACTAGTGCATCTTATTATTGAGGTTGTCCAATTGTAATTCTGGGAAAAAATTGATTGGTCTAAGAAAATTTTTTATTTTTTATTTTTTATCTTTACAAGGGAAAATAATAAAATCAAACATGGCACCTCCCACTTGAAAAATCATGAGAAATGTTACCAAACTATAAGAATATTTTGTTTTTTTTTAATTTCTAATAAATCTTACGTGTTAAAGGGATTTTTACAAAATATACTATATTTAAAAAAAAAAAAAAAACAACAACATTTCTCGACTATAAGACATTAGGACTAGGACGTATTGTATATTTTCATCTTTTTTTTTCTTTTTGTCACGAATGCACACTTACATATATTTGTGAAAGTTAATGGACACAATAATGCATATATTTTAAAATATAAAATCTCATTTTTCTTAATAAATTATCAAAACCAGCCGAAGTAGGACCCATGCATAATGATCGTGTTGTCAATGGAGGTATCATCTAAAAGAAAATTATCTTCTATTATGATGGTATATATAGATTTATATTAGAATTTTTCATATTATTCATGACTCATAGTTAATTAGAATTATCTTCCCCGTGGTAGTACTGTAGTGGTAGTAGTACTGTAGTAGTTGTAGTAGTGCAAGGTCACGTGCTAGCTAAATTAAAATTGAAAAATTCATAATCGCCAATAAAACTTACAATCTATCTCTAAATTTAAAGAAATATAAAACATTCTAAGGAAACTAACGGACTATCCAACGAATCCTTGCCGCTAACCTGTCCATTTTTCCCAGCAGGACCCTTTCCCTTTCGGGCCGGATCCCTCCTGACCCGATCCGGACTCGAATTCCTCCTCCCACCAGCACTCGACCCCCGTTCGCCAAACGGTCTTCCAACTCCATTGTTACTCACTCGGTCTACCGGAGAGCTGCCGGACCTCTTCCAAGGCCCTACAACTGGGTCCGATTTGGACACAAGCGCACTCGGTTCTCTGCTTTGCACCATCTTCACCAGCCCGCCATTGACCGTGCCAGGATATAAAAAACCGGGTTTCCGAGTCGGGGACCGACCCGCCACACGTTCTCTCTTGGGAGCTGACCTCGCCGGAGACATGCTGGTCGAGGACAGTGGACTTGGTGGTGGTAGTGCTTGTGGTAGTGATGGAGATTGAGGCGTCATCTTGCTCTTGGTCGACCATTTTCGGTCAGCCATATTATCTAATGCTGGTGTTGTGAAGGTTCTTGGTTTTGGACGATCTGGGGTTTGCTTTTGAGGTGGTTTTATTATGGATATCGGTTTAGAGTTCGTGAATGGTGTTTCTATAAGGACACCTTTTACTTTCTCTTCCACGTAAAGAAGTGGCCGTGGCCGTGGTGGTGATTGTGGTAGCATAGGGTTTTTACTACTTGTATCATCTTTAGCTTTATCAAGAGATTCTTCAACAGGATCATCCAATCGACGGCGTTTTGGCGGAGGAGGTTGCTGTGTAGATGACGATGATGATGCTTGTTGAGTGCTCACACAACAACCCATTTGGATTCTAAGGATTCCAAGCACTAATTGACGATCATTGATGGAGGTAGTAGTAGTGGTAGTACCCGTGGTGATCGGGTTGGTCCTGGATGGGTATAAGTCTAAGAGGGATGTGAATATATGAGGAGAAAAAGAAGGGAGGGAGAAATAGTGTAGGGTAGTTAAGGGGAGTGAATGCAATGGTTGTCCATGTTTTGTCGTTTTAGGGTTTTTTTTTTTTTTTAAATGTTTTGACATAAATCATTTGGGCATAGGCATTTAATGGATGAAAAACATGGAGGGAAAGGCGGGAGCAATTAAATGAGATATTGACATTTAAGAAAAAATTGAATGAGAAAAAATAATGGTGAGAGAATTTTAGAATTCATTTGAATATTCATTAATGAGACTAATAATTGTATGTAAATTCTGTTAGCCAATATATTAAATTACATATATAAAGAAATCTGGGCTTTTTATTTTTTTAAATGGTTGTGTGGGTGTTTTTAGGATTGAGTTAGCAAATCCTCGGATCTAGTATTATATATGTCTGGACAGATTCAACAAAGTATACTAAATGTAGAAGGATATGGTAATGCATCTATCCTAGAATTTGCTTAGGTGCTGTATCTTTTGTGGATATCCTTCTAATTTCTTGATACGTGGAAGATATGGAGGACACAATAAATATTAAATATAATATAGTTAATGAGCATTTTAAATTTGTAAAATATATCATATCCAATGGAGGCGAACTAAGTTTGAAGCAATTTTTATTGAGTAGCAATGAGCTAGATAGTCAAATATATCTAAAATATCCAACTTAACATTTTATTGTGGTTTATGTTCTACTTGTTATATTTAGTTGTTATTGTGGTTTATTATTGTTTTCATTGTTATTGTTTTGTGATTTTATTGAAATTTCTTATGTTTAGATTTATTATTATAGTATATATTGAAAAATCATTTTGCATTACATTCAAAATACTATGATTTTAGATAAAATGGCTATAATGTTTTAAACTTTGGGAAAAATAATAATGAATAATAGATTCATAACTTGTGCAAAGTTGTAATACTTGTTTCAAGTTCCTGAGGCCTATGTACAAATTCCGATCCTAACTTTTCAAAACTTATATTAGAAACTAGGTTAAGGAGATCGAACTAATTGAGTGGTAGAAAATTTGTTCAACATCGTACATGCTTTGACATAAATAAAGCTATACTATACAAAAAGCATTATTTTGTAAGGTTTTTTTTTTTTTACCAATCCGTTGGCTCAACCATTTGACCTACAATTTAAACATTAATATGTTTGATTGGTTTGACAAGAAAATATTTACTAACCCGAAATTACTATGACCTAAGAATAGCGGAGAATAGCTCTATTTATGGAGATGTAACAAGATAATAAAAGGTAAGTAATTAAATACGCTTGATTCTGTTAAGGTAAACATGTGTTTACACCACTTAAAAGGTAATTTATAAATTATTATTTCTTAATAAAATGTTTTATATTGTTGCTAGTATGGAGAATTTTTATGATTCCGTCTTTTTTTAACAAATTAATCCCATTAGTTAACAACTCAGATTCTTATGATTACGCCATTAAAATATTTAATATATCAATTATTATATCTATTTTAACGATCAGTTAAAATGTCTCTTTTTCCAACAACAACCGATAGTGGCACCACCACTACCACTATTAAAAGATGAAAGAAAGGATAGAAAATTATATTAGATGAAATGATAGTCTATTAAAAGATGAAAGAGAGGATAGAAATTTATACTAGATGAAATGATAGTAGAATATTAGGTTTGTGGACCGATAAGTCTAGTTTAATTTCATATATAAAGTAGATCATCTTAATCTAAGGATACATCAATGCATTAATCAGACATAATTAACTTATGTTAGCCCAAATGATACAAGGTATTTGTGCATATAGCAAAATACTAGTAAGTTATATAATAAGAATGTGTTGTTGAATATTGGTTGTGATAGTTTAGTTGCCCTAATACCATTCAGTGTGCTAAGTATATATATGCTGTGAAATTTGTTTTGGTGAGTTTGATAAAATTCTCAAGAAGGTTTTTAAAGTTTTTGTTTCTTAATATAGTAAATTACACTAGAAGAGGTATCGATGTTTAGAAGTAAATTCTTTTGAAGTAGCTCTCGAGTGGTTAAAATGAGAAATCAAATTTTACAAAGTAAATTAAATGAGTTACAATATTTTGAAAAGTTCATTTAATACATTAATATTTAACCTTTTTTTTCAATTAAGTTTTTCTAGTTTTCTATTATAAAAATTATTAATATCTTATTTGACTTATTTTGTAAAACATTGATTTTTTTTTTAATTATTTGAATGGTGATACCTTAAAATGAACTTATCTTATTCTGACATGTTGATATATTTCTTAATATGTATGCAACATGGTTATTAAGACAATTTGGAACAAAGCATGAAATTAGACAAACAGCAATGACAGTGTCAAACACCATAAGCGAAGACCGCACGTTTATTATAGTGTTTCGTTTACAAGATCTCCTTAACCATGGCAAATAAAATTTTAATATATGCAAGCTTTTGTAATTTTTTTCTTTTGGGTGAAATAGCTTTTGTAATTGTTGATGATTGTTTTTCTAATATTTGTTATTCTCCTTTTTCCCTCCTTTCATAATTTGTGAATGTTTTCATAAGCAATTTGCTTGGCAAGCGGCTACAGCATTAACAGCATTGTGGTGACAAAACGATGAGACAGGTTGCAGGGTCCATGAACAGGACCAATGCCATGCCCGGCGCTTCCCAAACACAAGCCCTTCTCTGGTTTGTCTCATGTAGAGGTGGAAGTAGATAGAGCACCCGAAGTGTTGGGATGGCATTGAGCATCGATCCATTGCATTTGACAAAAAAATAAAATTAAAAAAGGATTTTCTTAGACCAACGAATTTTTTCCCAGAATTACAATTGGACAATCTCAATAATAAGATGCCACTACTAAAATTTTGTAGGAAAAGGAAGAAAATAACAATATTTGAAAAAAAATTATAAAAATGTCACTTAAGTAAAAAATAATTTTAAAAATTAGGCAATTTGAATTTTTTTATTTTTAAATTATTTTTGCCCTAATGATATTTTTATAATTTTTTATTAAACTATGATTATTTTTTTCTTATTCCTACAATCTTGCCGTTTATCAAGCCATGGCACTCACTGATTAGAGAAAAATAAGTATAAGTTATTTTAGAGCTATGGCTACTTATAATCCACGTGGCATGAATATTTGTTAACTGGAAAATGGATTATTGTCATTCAGCTATTGATTCTATATTTTATATTATAATTACTTGTGGATAAGAAAGTCGCATCGTGTGCGTGGAAAAAAAAAAAAGTGAGAGCTTTTTTTTCTTAGAGAAAATAAAATGGAAAAGGAAGAAAAGTTAAAAAAGAAAAAACATACTTTATTATTTAATTTTTTTCGCAAGAATCATAAAGATTCGCTTAATAATGTCATAGGTTACACATTAATGAGGCTAGCGTACTGTATATTATGTGTTAAAGAGATTTTTTCGTAATATACTATATTTAAAAAAAAAAAAACAACATTTCTCGACTATAAGACATTAGGACTTGGACGTATTGTATATTTTCATTTTTTTTTTGGGTCACGAGTGCACACTTACATATATTTGTGAAAGTTAATTAGTACAATAATGCATATATTTATAATATAAAATCTCATTTTTCCTGATAAATTATCAAAAGCAGCCAAAATAGGAGCCCATGCATAATGACTCGTGTTGTCAATCGAGATACAATCTAAAAGAAAATTATCTTCTATTATTATGTTATATATAGATTTATATGAGAATTTTTCATATTATTCATTTCTCAGAGTTAATTAAAATTATCTTCCCCGTAGTGGCAGTACCAGTACCAGTAGTAATGCGAAGGCAAGTGCCAGCTAAATTTATATTAAAAAATTCATAATCGCCAGTAAAGCTTGCAATCTATCACTGAATTTAAAGAAATATAAAACATTCTAAGGAAACTTGCGGACTTTCCAACGGATCCTTGCCGCTAACCTGTCCATTTTTCCCAGCAGGACCCTTTCCCTTTCGGGCCGGATCCTTCCTGACCCGACCCGACTCGAATTCCTCCTCCCACCAGCACTCGACGCCCGTTCGCCAAACGGTCTCCCCCTCCATTGTTACTCACTCGGGCTACCGGAGAGCTGCCAGACCTCTTCCAAGGCCCTAGAATTGGGTCGGATTTGGACACAACCGCCCTCGGTTCTCTGCTTTGCACCATCTTCACCAACCCGCCATTGACCCTACCAGGATATAAAAAACCGGGTTTCCGAGCCGGGGACCGACCCGCCACACGTTCCCTCTTGGGACTGACCTCGCTGGAGACATGCTGGTCGTGGACAGCGGACTTGGTGGTGGTAGTGCTTGTGGTAGTGATGGAATTTGAGGCGTCATCTTGGTCTTGGTCGACCATTTTTGGTCAGCAATATTTTCTAATGCTGGAGTTGTGAAGGGTCTGGGTTCTGGACGATCTGGGGTTTGGTTTTGAGGTGGTTTTATTATGGATATCGGTTTAGGGTTCGTGAATGGTGTTTCTATAAGGACACCTTTTACTTTCTCTTCCACGTAAAGAAGAGGCCGTGGCCGTGGTGGTGGTGGTGACGGTGGTAGCATAGGGTTTTTACTACTTGTATCATCTTTAGCTTTATCAAGAGATCCTTCAACAGGATCATCCAAACGACGGCGTTTTGGCGGAGGAGGTTGCTGTGGAGATGATGATAATGAAGCTTGTTGAGTGCTCACACAACAACCCATTTGGATTCTAAGAATTCCAAGCACTAATTGACGATCATTGGTGGAGATGGTAGTGATGGTAGTACTCGTAGTGATAGGATTGGTTCTGGATGGGTATAAGTCAATATTAGGTATATGAATGTATGAGGAGTATAAGAAGCGAGGGAGATATGGAGTAGGGTAGTTAAGGGGAGTGAATGCAATGGTTGTCCATGTTTTGTCGTTTTAGGGGTTTTTTTTTTTTTAAATGTTTTGACATAAATCATGAAGGCATAGGCATTTAATGGGATGAAAAACATGGCGGGGAAGGCGGGAGCAATTCAATGAGATATTGACATTTAAGAAAAAGTTGAATGAGATATGTTGATGATGAGAAAAAATTAAAATTCATTTGAATATTCATTAATGAGTCTAATAATTGTACGTACATTTTGTTATCAATTAACCAATGTATATATGCATAAAGAAATCTGGGTTCTTTTTTTTTTTTTTTTTCCTAAATGGTTGTGTGGATGTTTTTAGGATTGAGTATCTGAAGTTAGCAAATCCTCGGATCTATGGTATCATGTATGTCTGGACAGATGCAACAAAGTATACTAGATATATAGAGGATATGGTAATGCATCTATCCTAGAATTTGCTTAGGTGCTGTATCTTTCATGTGGATATCCTTATAATTTCTCAATATATGGAAGACATGAAGGACACAATAAATATAATATAGTTAATGAGCATATTTAAATTTGAAAAATATATTATATCTGACGAAGTCGAACTAAGTTTGAAGTAATTTTTATTGAGCAGCAATGGGCTAGATAGTCAAATATATCTTAAACATCCAACTTAAGCTTTTATTGTGGTTTATTTTATACTTGTTATATTTAGTTGTTATCGTGGTTTATTATTGTTTTATTTTGTTATTGTTTTGTGATTTTATTGAAATTCCTTATGTTTAGATTTATTATTATACCATATCTTGAAAAAATCATTTTGTATCACATTCAGAATATTATAATTTTAGACAAAATGGCTATAATGTTTTAAACTTTGGAAAAAAAATAGTAATGTTAATAGATTCATAACTTGTGCAAGTTGTAATACAAGTTTCAAGTTCCTGTAGCCTATGTATAAATTCCGGTTCTAACTTTTCAGAACTTATATTAGAAACCAGGTTAAGGAGATCGTACTAGTTGACTGGTAGAAACTTTGTTCAACATCGTATATTCTTTATAGAAATAAAGCTATGCTATACAAAATGCATTATTTTGTAAGTTATTATCATTATTATTACAGTCGGTTGGTTCAACCATTTGACCTACAATTTAGACATAGTTACAGACCGAGTCTAATCCATGCCTTGAACCGTCATCGACACGTCAAATCCATCAACACGGTCCTACCAGCCATGATCCGTCAATCGACCCAAAAGATAGGCAGGTCAATCCTACCGACCCACCGGATCAAGCAGGTCAAAACTTGAAAAAAAAAACAAAACAAAACAAAAGAGGCAAATTTAAATAATTAAAAAAAACTTCACGGTTCGACGAACTAGCACATGTCGTATCAAGCTGAGCCAATATTAGGTCAATTTAATCTTGACCCGTGAGCCGACTGCTCCAAGCTAGGTTAACCTAATGCCGATGCCTACTACAATTTAACTCTTAATGTCATATTTGGTATGTAGAAGTGGACTTGGAATAGAGTCGCGATTCTGGATTCTATTCCATTTCCCATGTTTGGATGCACCTTTAGAAGTCAAAATCACGATTTCTTGGAATCAACATTTCCAACTTTGAAAGGAAATTTGATTCCATCTTTGAGAAGGTGGAATCGCGATTTCATACTAGTATTACTAATTGCATACAATATAATTATTGTTTTATCCTATTGCATATTCATGACTTGCATTTATGACTAGAGACATTTCCAATAAATACATCATATACCATTCCATTCCGTGTATACTTCCAGACATAGGAATGGATTTGTCATTCTATAACCCATTCCAAAATGTGATATAAAAAGTTTGACTGGTTTGAAAAGAAAATATTTACTACCTGGAAATTACAATTACCTAAGAACAGCGGAGTATAGCTCTATTTACGAAAATGTAACAAGATAATAAAAGGTAAGTAACAAAAGACCCTTGATTCTGTTAAGGTAAATATGAGTTAATACCACTTAACTGTGATCTATAAATTACTCCTTAATAAAATGTTTTATATTGTTATTAGTGTAGAAAATTTTACTATTCCATCTTTCCATCTAATAGATTAATCCCATTAGTTAACGGCTCAGGGTCATGTCCAATCATCCATGATTACATCACTGGAATACTTAATATATCAATTAATATATTTATATTAAGATCTATTTGGATTGTCTGATTTTAATATCTGATAAATACCTTGTCTGTCTATTTTGTTTATGAGTACGTTTTTATTAATATCTATTTTTAACAAGTAATTATAATATCATTACTACCACTATCAAAAGATGAAAGAAAGGATAGAAATTTATATTAATACTGAAATGATTGTAGATATTAGGTTTGACCAGACAAGTTTGGTTTGATTTCATATATAAAATAGATCGCCATTCACCATATTAGAATTATACGTCACAAGTTATTTGTGCATATAGCAAATCAATACTAGTAAGTATCCCTGGAATTTGGATCTCTAAACTAACTTTCTATCAATTTTCTTCTATTTACAAATCAATAATTAAGTTTACCATCTAGATTTTTCAAATATCTGGTGACATCAATATCGTATTATGTTTTCTTTTTAAATTTTGACGATGGATTACACGTAAAAGTATTTTAAGGATACAAGTGGAAGAAAAATGAAATTAATTAATATTAAAGACGGCTTCCGTTGGCCAGAGCATCAAATGAATATGAAACCGAAAAACAGTAAAATGGATGCATTGAGATGGAAGGGTCAAATGCAAGGTGTCGATGCTCAATGCCATCCCAACACTTGGGGTGCTCTACTTCTGCTTCTACATGAGACAAACTCGAGAAGGGCTTATGACTGGGGGGTGCTGGGCATGGCGCTGGACCTGTACATGGACCCTGCAACCTGTCTCATTGTTGCATTGGCACAATGCCTTTAATGCTTTATCCGCTTGCCAAGCAAACTGCTTATAAAAAAATTCACAAACTATGAAGGGGAAAAAAAGAATAAAAACTATCAGAAAAACCATCATCAACAATTACAAAAGCTTGCATATATTGAATTTTATTTGCCATGGTTAAGGAGACCTTGTAAACGAAATGTTGTAATAAACGTGTCGTCTTCTGTTATGGTTTTTGACACTCTTATTGCTGTTTGTCTAATCCCATGCTTTGTTCCAGTTTGTCTTAATAACTATGTTGCATATATATTAAGACAAGTATCAACACAGAAAAGTAAGTTCAATTAAAAGTATCAACATTTTGAATAGTTAAAAAAAGAAATAAGGTAATTTCATTTTCAGTATCAATATTTTAAGTAATTAAAAAAAATCAACATTTTGCAAAAAAAATCAAATAAGATATTAACAATTACTATTATTGAATATAAAGAAAAGTTTAATTGAAAATAAATCCAAATATTGATACCTTAAATTAATTTTTCAGATTATTGATATGGTATTTAATTCACTTTGTCAAATATTGATTCCTCATTTTAACCATTAGAGAAATATCTTGAATGAATTTTTCCCAAATGTTGATAACTTATAGTATAACTTACCATATAATTAAGAAATAAAAGCTCAATAAAACTTCATCAAAATTTTATCAAACTCAACGGAACAAATTCACAGCATAGATATACTTAGCACGTGAAATGGGATTAGGTTATCTAAACTTTCACAGCCAATATTCAACCACAGACTCTCTTGTATAACTTTAGTCCAAATACATATCGACCATTAAAAATATAAAGGGTTAATTAGGTTTACTATCCTTATAAATTTTCTTAAATTATCGATACGCACTTTTTTAGATACAACATATTAAACATCCTCGAAAATATCAATATGAAGTTGACATTTTCAAGAGGTTACAATGCGCTCTAATGAAGCTGAGTGCTAATATTGGCATTTTCAAGAGGTTATTATGGTATTTTTAAAAAGTGGGTTGGCAATTTATCATTACTGGGGTAGTCAACACATTAACCCATATTAGTATAGCTACGTTAAGTAAGAAATATAACTTAAACCTCCTCCTCTCGTACAATTAGACATTCACAATGTTTGGCAATTTTAGATAGATGGAAAATTGGTAGAAACAAATGAAAATTAAAAGAAAAAGAGTGGAAATAGAACGGAATATAATTTTTGTTTTGTATTTAGTAACAAATAAAGAAAATCAAATGAAATGTTTTCAACCCTGTTGTTTGATTTGTTTTAGAAAAGGAAATTGAGGAAAAAGAAGTTAGTATTGGATAAAATTACTCTTCCTTTATTTTTTATAAACATTGTTTGAAAGGGTAATATTTTAGTTGTGCCACCAACTTGCACTTATTTTTCACCAATTTTTGGAAAATAAAAAATGGGATATAAAGTGGAATCATCCCCACCCATTCCCTTCCTCGTTAAATCATTTCCATTTTATATTAAGTTGCTCAGAACACTATTCCCTTCCATTTTGTTTGATTTCCACCCATCTAAATCCTATGTTTATTTTATAATTTTCTAACCGTTAATTGTGAATTGAATGATTTTCACAAATTATGTCAAAATCTATCTACTAAACAACAATTGATTAGACATAAGCATGCCTAAAGCCTATTTTAGATTAAAACGATAGGTCTAAGGCTAAGGAATTATGAAATCAGCCCTCATCAATTATTTTCCTAGGTGATGTGGGAAAGTTAGCTCTAACACCATCAATTTTAATGCAACCCAAGTGACAAGATTAGATCCCAAACGTCTCACATTATGTAGGCTATTTTGCTTTTTCTCTAACACAACATTAAGAGGTAAATAGGATCTTGGACAAAGAAATGCAAATCGCTAGTTAAACCCAAACTTAGCAGCCAATGTCATGTCTAACAATTAACATTAGTTAGATACATAGAGTCTAAAAATTTGTAGAATTTTTATTTAGGATTTTTCTAGGCCTATTGGGTCCAAATCGGGTTTGGCCCCATGGTCAAGAAGCCGATTTAGATCTTTGACTCTACAATATATAGATCGTCCAACCTAGCTTATGAGTACATCTCTAACAATAAACTCTAACATTGTGTTTGGTTAACAGGAATGGAATCAGCATTTTAACTTTATTAATGAGGAATAGTTATTTACTTATTTTGTTTATAAAAAATTCTACTATAAGAATGCATGTAAAGTATATAAGGAATTTATTTCTTTCCTTCAGTAGAAAATTGTTATTCATTATGACAAACATCTTTCTTTCTAATAACCCATGATCATAAGACAAATGAATTGCTATTATTTTTCAACATAATTCCATTCCTTAAATCAAACATGACAATTATTCTCTTTTTCTTCCCCTTGCATAATCAAGCATATTCTATCTACTTGCATTATAACCAATTTTTGTCTTCCTCCTTTTTAAGCTATCTTGAACGTGCATCCCTGTCCCTATCCGAGCTTCTAGATTATCCATCGTAACTAGTTAGTTGTAATGTCCTAAATAAGACCTAGAGCGTCAACAGTTCCATCACGTATAACACTTAAGTGTTATATGCAAAGGATATCATTAACTAAGTGAGTTTCTAACTAATTTTATATTTAATAAATCATTATTTAAATTATATAAATAATACTATCTAATGTAATAATGTATCTAATGTAATAATACATCTAATGTCATCAGAAGTAGTCCCTTGAAACTTTGCAATACAAATATCAAACTCTTAAAAAAAATAAAAAATGTAATATCCCATATCTAGGCATTTAGCTCACCCAGCCTCTCACCAATATTCAAACCATGGTTCACGTAATCATAGTAATATATATCAAATCATCTTCAACACTTGAAAAAAAAAAAAAAGAATGAGCGAAGCTTAGTAGACAACAATGCAAATACTAACGATATGGCATGCATAGCTAAACTATATGCAATGTAACAACTAATACTTTAATTTATAATTAGTATTTAGGGATAAAACCCCCTTTTGGTACCCAAACTTTAGCCAAATGGACAATCAAATACCTGAACTTTCAAGAAGACCAATTTCACACCTAGCAAAACATTTCATGCCCCTTTTTCACTACCTCACCCAGTCATTGCGTAACACGTGTCCATTATTTCAAGAGACAATAAAAGTATAAGGTAGTGAAAAGAGGTACAAAAAGTTTAGTTAGATATTAAATTGGTCTTCTTGAAAGTTTAGGTACCTAATTGTCCACTTAGCCAAAGTTCAGGTACAAAAATAGGCTTTTTCCCTAGTATTTACGGTAAAACAATCAACATGGGAACACTCACACTCTGAATAACAAGCCATGCAAATTTGGGATTTTGAGTGTCAGCAAATGTTTAGAGAGTTTATTAAGACAAGTTGAATACCTTAACCTCTTAGATGAATATTCTATGTAATAGATTCATCTAAGGTTAACAGTCGTTATGCATTTCTACTTATCCCGATCCATAATATAGTATAATTCAACCAGTCCTATAAACATGAACTAAACTAGCATTACTTTTCTCCGAATCAAGTAGATATTATCTTGATAATATTTACCCTATCAGCTTCTCATCGAGCCATCTCGATATATCAATAATGATTATTATGATTATTAATGATATTTTGAAATAAGTCAGAAGATAGACATGATCAAGAATAGGTATTTATTCCATAAAAGTCGTCTCATATAAGATTTAGAATAACAATTCACTAATTAAAAAATATTTGTTTAATTAATTAGTCTATTAAAGTCATATATAACATATGTTCTTAATTAGGATTTAACTTATTTCCTATAATGTATTAGCTTAAGAATTAGGATCAAATCCAAAAGTGATAATTTAATATTAAACCTTTTAATATGTATTAAGGTCTATAGTAGGTTTAATAATATTTATTAAGAACATATTACAATAACAAATTCCATTAGGTGTAATTTAGTTTTTGGCTTAGTTTTAGTCTAATAAGCCCTAGTTGATTAAGGAAGCCATACTTATTTTATAATCCAATAAGTATTCCTATTAATTATAATTTTACTTCTTACATTTTATCATTTAATTACTCAACTTAAATTTTATATTTTAATAGGAGAATATATTAAATATGTTCAATTCATAATTATTTTACTAAATTCAAATTTAATTCAGTTTTAGTTATTTAATACATTATCACATTTTGAATTCAATCGACAATTTATTACATCAATTTAAGCTAATTATAATGTCGAATTAACTAATCAAATCATCAATTACAAGTTCAAAAATATTCATAAATATATATTAGCTAATCCAAATATATAAGTATGCATATATACATTTAAATGTTACCAAATCATATAATAATAATTCAAAAATACACACACACACACAAAATACGCTTAATTTAATATATATATATATATATATATATTTATCATCACTTTAATTCAGCTTTTCACATCAAAATACTATCTATACATGCATGAACACTTCCTGCACATTAAACTTTAAATTTTATGAATTTCTTCCAATATAAATTCGTTTGATATTTTATTTGAATTTCACAAATCACATATATGATATATCTTAAATTTCTAATTTTATTTATTTAGAAAAAAGTAATTGATTTTCAAAATCATCAAATTTTCTAGTTTGCTTCTAAAAATATAGATATACCAGTTCGATGAATTCCTGTAAAATCATATTTTAATTTTATATCAAAGATGATGGCATGTTTCAAATTAACTCAAATTATACATTTATATTGGAGAAATTTTAAAATAAAATTGTAAAGGTTCATCAAATCAAAATAAAATAAATAAATTCTAGCATATATTATTATCAAATTCAATCGAAAAGTTTAAAAATCAAATTAATTAAACACAACTTACTACAATGTAAAGAAATTTGCAAATTTAGCTCCTAAATTCTACATAACTACTTCAAGCAATTTGTTGAAGTTTCTAACCCTTAACCTCAGCTTGTAGCTTCACTTTATTTCATATTTTACCTAGCAAATTCAAATGAATTAGAGCTTAGATGGGTATTGAAATAGGAATTAGAATAGGCATAAGCATTAGGTACTATTTTACCTTGTTGATCCTTGGATTAGA
Source organism: Combretum micranthum (assembly GCA_024138025.1). Taxonomy (NCBI): domain Eukaryota; kingdom Viridiplantae; phylum Streptophyta; class Magnoliopsida; order Myrtales; family Combretaceae; genus Combretum; species Combretum micranthum. Next base: position 359,798 of record JAMXBD010000188.1, on the reverse strand, counting down.
GTTGATTTTTGATGAGTTTTGGAGTTCAAAAGGAGGTTATATATTTGTATATATATACATATATATGTGTGTATGTATGTATATATGTTTTGTGATGCAAGTTGGCACTTGGAATGGGTATGTGGGGGGTTGGCTTTTTATGAAAAGAAAATAAGGAAGAGAGGAAATCTTTTGGTGTGATATAGGATGATCCTTGATGATGTAGTGTGTATAGTGAGATGAAAGATTTGCTATAAATTTGTGTTGATTCTATGATAGGAAAATTCTATGATATCTAGTTTATAAGATTTTGTGAGATTTTGTGATGGTTTTGTGATGGTTTTGTGATGACTCTAGGATCCATTAGGTATACGTGTTAATTAGGGAAAGTTAATGTCAAGTGACATGGATTAATGAGTTGACATGTAGGTTGATTAAGGAAAGTAATATTCGGCTTGAGTTTTAGGAATTCACAAGTTATATTTCAATTTAGTAAGTTTTTAATTAAGAATTGATTTGTTTGGAAATCAAGGATATAGAGATTATTTTGGATAAGTGATTGCCTTTAATAGAGCTACCAAGTCTTCAAATTTATAAACCTAATCTTCTACTCTAACTCGATCTTTATAGGTAAGTGTACCTATCATTGTAGTGATATGGAGTAGAGTATAAGGTCTTCTTCTTAGGAAACAGTTCAAAAACTAGTACTTTATTAATCTTCCTACTATCTAGTGGTCTGAATAATTGATTAAATTAAGTAAAATGAGTCTAATTCTAACGGCTAAACCACACTAATCTACAATTACACCAGATCAACACAATAATTAAGATAGTAACTACACCGATATCACTTCATAGCAGGCTTACTCCATCATATCAATATGAGTCACAAAGCATTTATCTAATAATTGTTATCTACAAGAAATTACTCATTTGTAAGCATTCTTCTCAAAATTACTTACTCCTAATCTTAATTATGTCTATTAGAATCTCTCATAATTTAACAACCAATTAAGACCACGTTTACATCATAACAATTTATCAAATCCCATGAAAATGTAGTGACTTTCCTAATAATATCTCTACTATCAAGAGTAGGTCATTCCAACGAATTATATTTATTTGATAGAATTACCTCTCGACATATTCTATTGAAATATGTCTTAAGTTAGTGTCATGCACTATATCAGCTTTAGATATGTTAATTTGATTCACTAAAACTAATAATTATCAAGAGATTATTAAGTTTAAGCACATATTCATGCCAATATGATGTCACAAGCCTTAATTCACTACTCACACATAGTGAAACAATAACAATGTAAACAAAAATGAAAAAATGTAAATAGAATACACATAGAAAAGATGATAGAAGAAAATCATTTTTTGGATTACTACAACAAAAGTCTTTACAACAACACAAACAATGAATTATTCTCCTCTGTCGAGTTCTTCAAGGAAAATTACAAAATACAATACTTGAGTATAGCAGATTCACTCGTCTTACCCTTTCTCTCCTTACAGTGATTCTCCTTCTAGTGGGCATGACCAATAATTGAAATAATGTGTACGGATTGTTGTCTTGTTCTAAGGGGTGTGAGCTGTTTATACTCCTAATAGGATGACCATTCGGACATAATTCTTATAGGTAAAGCTTTACATAAGTTTCCCTTTAAAGGGATCAGTTTGTTCTTTAAAAATAACTTAACAAGGTCAATCACACCCTCCATCACAGGAGTGATTGTGATGGAGGGTGTGATCGTCTCTAACCAACAAAATCTTCTCCATAACACAAGTGATGCACAAGTAATTGGATGTTCCTTCTTCATTAACAAGAGATTATGCATCCCGTGATCACTACTAATCCTCATTGCTTTGTGTAATCGTGGGTGTGAACGACCTAGTGATCATCACTTATCTTCAAGTTATCCCTCAGAATGCCTATGATCATTCTTGTTATTGTCTCTAACTCTCATTTCTCCTTTGTAGTGGGCATGATCATCTAAGATTGACTTGATCCTTTGCTCCAAAGCAAATAATTGTTGTTAACTTGTTCCGAAATCACCTGAATGTATATCTATACTAGGGAAATCATGAATAATTTATGTATGTCAATAAGGATTAGAATTGGTTCAATCTAGTTTCCTATTAAAATCAATTATTGTGTTATTATGCTAATTTACTACACTACTTAATTCAATTACTTAAATTGTTTAATTCACTTACCCTATTAAATTTTAAATTAAGGTTCAAAGTCAAATTTATCCTTAGTCATTTTCAAAAGTAAAGAATATGGATTAGAAGTAAATTAGGTAGGTTCTTAGGATTTGTTAAAGGTGATGATAGTTACTTAGTCACTTCGATATTTTGTAGGTGTACTTTATCATTAATTATAATAATGCCATTAATTCTTTACCGATTCAATTTAATTTATCTAAATTAATTGCTCAAATATAATTTAAGGTTCAGCATTATTCATATTTTTGTGTTAACTAATATTATTTCTTAATTTTTCTTATTGAAAATCTAGGATAAATGAATAGCACCTACAAACATTGAGGTTAAGGTAGACATAGGCATGATTCGGTTTTGAACCGAAACCGTCACTGGCGATTTTAGAACCAAACCGGACCGGTTGATCGGTTCCATAACTAATTATGGAACCGCAGATTTCACAGTTCCTAGGTAGTTCTTTGGCCGAGAACCAATGGAACAAGCAGTTCCACCCAACTCCATTGGGAAAAATAAAATTTAATATTAAATATATAATTATTAATATTTAAATTATTTAATATAAATAGTAAAATTTATTACTTATTCACAATATTTATTATATTATTATCAACAACACAAATAAACATAGTTTAAAATCATATATAATTAGTTCAAATAAACTTTTCCTAAAAGCAAAATTCATTTTCTTTTTATGTTAAATGTGTTTGTATACATACAAATGAGCAATCTAAATAAATTTTCAAAATATTTGGTTAAATAATTTGATATTCAATAATTATTTTGAATTTAAAATTTATTTTTATTTTTTTAAAATACGATTCCACAGTTTCAAAACTGAAATCGGAAACCGGTGGTTTTATGGAATCGACCAAAATCATGAGAGACAATTCTGATTTTGAATCCGATTCCTCAATTCCAAGATTCAAAATCAACTATTTCGATTCCGATTCGATTCGGTTTTGAAACCATAACGATGTCTAAATTGAGCTACTTCTGGGAATGTAATTTACTAATTCTGGATGGCGCGCGATGTTCACCTCTGTCGATTTGGTCACACGTTGGTGACGTGTTATGACAAAGACAGAAACTATGATCCATATGACGTACATGTCAACATGCGCACGGGTAGGTATTGAAAGTGATTAGGCCAATAAATGGTGGCGAATGTGTCGGTGCAGCACATTTAATTTTGAGGAATTCTTTCCTTGGAAAAACTCCTAGGGACGATTTCGTCCTCTACCTACATTTCAACGATGTCGGGACCTTTTTCTACTTGTAAGTTTATATACACACAACTACTGCATAATATACATATATATACTAGGTTTTCGTTCATTCAACATTTTACCAAATTTCTCAAAGGTTGTCAATAATGGAGGTCATTATTTGATAGATCTAATGTAAAGAAACCGTGGTAAGGGCACAACTCTATGTCAAGATACAAATTCAAATTTCATAGTATTATTTTGGGAAAATAAATATATAATAACACTTTTATATAAATATATTCATACTATAACTTATATATACTACAATATTGTATTTATGACATTGTACAAATAGTGTTATGACAATATATATAAAATTTTAAATCCGTGTTTGATTATATAAGTCGTAGTAATGGATTAATGAGGAATATAGGTCAACTTTAATGTAAAGTTTGACCCGTTAGTTTATCTGTGTATAGAATTTTTTGTCTAAGGATTGCACACATTTTTTGCATAAGGTTTTATTTTCTAAACAAGACAAAATCTATAATAAATTGTATAGAAGAATATCCTGGTACTTTTATCGTTGATTCGTGTTACATTCCTCGAAATTATTCTACCAACCAGACAGATGAACCATAATTCTGTTTTATCAACTAAAAAAAATTATATATTACTCTTGTCTAACGGCAACCTTATTCTATTTCCACGAATTGTCATTCTATATATTCTACCTATCCAATCAATATTACACCAAATCCATTAAAAAGCTAGCCCATAGTGAACAATTATTTGATAGATTTAAAATAATAAAATCATGGTAAGGGCACACCTTTAACTATTTGTCAAGATACAAGTTCGAATTTCATAGTATTTTTTTAGGGGGAAAAAACTAGAGCAACATACATAAGAATCAAAAAGAAAAATATCATGAAAATACCAAATAAATTTTGATTTTATTTATGTGAATGCATTTTGTAACCCCTACTACCATGGTGGAAAAATAAGAGTACTTTAAATGGAGCTTATGTAGGTGAAACAATCCTCTAACTTTATATTTGATTCATTAGAACAGATTAAGGTCTAAAAAAAATTACTCCAGCATTATCATTTTATGATTAGGGTCATTTTTACAACAAAGTTATATTCAGTGAGGAATAGTTCTTTGTTACACCTTAATGGATACCCTAAACGTAACAATCTGCTGTACACTAATAAAAACCTAAGAATGACTATTTTAGTCACGTAAAGATAGATAATGCAAGGGTTTCCATGTTATACACAGGGTATAATTTCATAACAAAAAGGACACCTATGGAGTTATGCATTTTAAGATTATAGCAATGAATAGCAAGCCATAAAACTATTTATGCATAAACTTAAACATGATACATTGCATTTCTTAAGGGCATACCCTTGCCAAATCCACTAATGATCCAAAAGTTGCATTACTGCAAAATAATTCAAAGTCATCAAAATAATAATACTCAAAATAAAAGAGATTTTAATGGAAAGCTACTCCAAAATCTTCTCATAAATTTTCCATAAAAGATTCCTAAAAAACTTAGTCATCGCTTACCCGAGGCATCTTAAGTCTTGGATATAGCCAAAGATATACTTGAGTCAAAAAAAATTTATAAGGGTATAAGCAACAACTTACTTAGTAAGAAAATTCCCATAATATGTACCATACAAATAAGACCAAACAAGTTTGTTAGACAAACACATGCTAAACAAACATATGAACAACAGATATATATATATATATGGCAACCCGTAACCATATATAGCACGGATTCATGCCTTCAATGACAAGGGTTAGGGAATGCTTTGAAAAGAGGTCCATACGACCACTATTGTTTAGAAAAAAGGGTCTTTGCGGCCACTACTACTAGTCTTGGGCACTAACCTATAGCGATTGACCCGGCGTGGCTCCAAAATGAGGTTGTATTCCTTGAAAGTCGTAGTTCCTCAATACAAAAGCAAGGCTCGGACGTTGTGCACGGTTAATTACCCATTCGGTCCTACGCGTAGGAGTAGCAGCAACAGTAATATGACTTGACAGGATGCAATGCGTGATTAATTTCCTTAGCTCATCTCCATTTAAGGGTGTCCAAACAATCATAGTACAAACATCGCACTAGAATAATTGTAACATGACGTATTAGCAACCATGTTAAAGTTTCCATATGCTTATGATCATTTGGTCACACGATGCAAGCACAAATACAAACCCATGGTATCCCCACAACATATTCCATTTCTTATCTTTCTTATTCAACTAGTGTAACTATGCTACATACAAAAATAATATACATATAAGGGAAAAACTCACTCAACCATGGTGATGATTTCTAGTCGATGTGGAATTTCACATTATCGTTGTCATGATCTTAACAGGGACCTAGTAGAATTAACGTAAAGTTATCATATCACATGTGCACCCATAATATGAAAACTGTTTTGCAAGTCAAAGATTGCAAAACTCTACTTAATATGTGCTATACAAGTTTTAATGGTGTAACTTCATATTGATAACTAAGGAAATACGATTTCCCACAGTTCACTAAAACCGCAAAAATTCAGTATCTCTCACCAAATAATAAGATAAGATAGATAGCTTACATAATATAAAACTCCAAACTATTATACAAATAATCCACTTCATAATCTATGTTTATTTTACATAAAACAAAGTTTCAATTAACTATACAATCTATCTAATTCTTATTTCAAGTTTGTCTTTTATCTTCAAGGAAGTCTTTCAAGTTGAACTTTCTCTACACAATCTTAACCCATTCTTAACTTGAGTTATTCTTGCACAAAAACTATAGGAGTATGAGCTAGTCCATAGCTCAATGAATAATAAGACCAGACTACATGTCAAACAATTATCAAAAAGTAATATTAACAAGTAGATGCAATACTACACTCAACCACATGGCATGCACAGTTTATATGACTGAAATCTAAACCAATGGAGATTTACGGCTTCTCTAAGGTCATTTTTATTATATAAGGTCTTGGAATGGTTAAGGTCATTGCTCCTAGTTTATGTTTTAACTTCTTTTTAATATTTTCTAAGATCTTACTCTATATAAAACTCACTAGGGTGTATATTTATTATTACTATGTTCATATATCAGTGGAATATGAATAATAGTTCCTTACATACTCATGATTTTAGCAGTGTTGCTCATAAAATTTTTCCTTAAGGAAATTTGTAAGATGAAGCTCAAATATTTCATCTATTGTGATAAAAATATTAAAAACCTTTTCAATGTGGCAACTTCATATTTTGTAAAACTTTATAAATTAAGTTTGAAAAATAAAGTTTCACATTCTACTCATGCTCCAAGGTTCTTGGCACTTATAAAAGTTTTGAGCATGAGTTGTTATTTTGCTTGATCATTTTTAAAATATTAAAATTAAAATTCCACATCCCCATTCATTTACATGTCACAGCTTTTCAAAAATTTGGGGAATGGAGTTTTGTTTTTTCAATTTTTTTGCCTTTTCTAAACGGTTTTCCTTGTGTTAAAAATCAAGTTTTAGAAAATACTTTTTATAACAAAGAATTATCATGATGTAAAGGTTCATAACTATATGAATATTTCACTTTTATGCTAGGTCCTCTGAATAAGTAAGTGGATAGGATGGCAATCTTATGATCATTATCTTGTTCATACCTTTTTAATTTAGAGAATTTGGCCATCATGGCATTTTAGTTTTAAATTTTATTTTCTAGTTTTCGATCAACATCACCAAGAGCATTTTATGTACATGAACATAAGAAAAACAATTTCTTAATTAAAGACACGTAAATATAAGAATCGCATAAGAAAGATAAGAGTCTTAGAATTAGGACAGGACTCCACGAAACTTGACAGGTCTCTAAGATAACATAAGATAAAATGGGAGTCTATGAATTTAGACAAGGCTTTAGAATGGGCATATTACCTTATGACTTGAATATGGACAAGTATGAGATTTTGATTTAGGACAAGTCTCCATGAAAATAAATTGCAAGAAATAAAATTACAAAATGTAAAGAACGTGAAATAAAAGTTAGGTTAGTGAGCAATATACTCAAAAAATTATATATACTATATAGCTACACGTATAGAGATTAGATTAGTATACATGAAAGTAAATGAAAATAATTTTAACTTGAGTCAAGCATGGTGACATGCATTTCTATACCTAGCATTAAGCATCATATAAAGAGTTTTTTCCATTCGAGAATATGCATGTAAACTTATACAAGACATATATAGCAAAATATAAGAGATAGGTTTAAAGTAGTTACCTAAAGGAAAATGGAGAGATTATGTGTGTGTCAAAGAGGGAGAGATGAGCCGAGAGAGAGAGGAATTGGAGGGAGGGGGTGGTGGTTTTGTAGGGAGGGAGAGAGGAGAAATTTGAGAGAGTTAATGTTTAAAAAGTGGAAGATAAAGTGTGAAAATGAGAGGGGGTATTTATAATAGAAGAAAGGGATTAAAGAATGAGGGAAAATTTTGGGGGGTGGTAGAGAGAAAGAAGAAAGTACATTTGTTATTTATGAAAAGTATGTTAGGTATGGTGTGTATAAGAAGAGGTAAGGTATAAGAATAAGATGATAAAAGTGATGGAATGACAAGTAGTGAATATTGAACAAAGCACATGTAAAGTGCAATAAATAGTAAATGAATAAGACAAATAATACCAATAGAAAAATACGATATACTTAAATTCGGTTAAATTGACATTTTCATAAATAGATAAAATTATGTAATATATTAGAAAAAATAAATTAATATTATTTTATTATTAATTATTATCCAATTATGTTGTCTCAATTTGTGTGCTAGCAATAGGGTGCAAAAACTATATTAGGTAGGGTTTCAGAATGATTAGAGTTTTGAAAACTTCTATCGTTTTAACGAAAAGTTTTCCTAGACATTTTATTTTAGGGTTCCCATATTTATTTAATGCATCTGATATTCTAGGGTTGTTGAACTGTGTCTAATCAAACCTAAGGTTTCTATGGTTTAAAGTCTCCTCGAAACGATGTTAGGGTTTTGGTTCCAATTTCAACTCTAGGGTTTGTATTTATTTTAACTAAAAATTCTAGGGGTTTACATTATTTCTCTTATTAAAAGAAATGGTAAGAATTTCTATAATCTTATGTTATAAAGCATATATATTATTTATAATATTATTTCCTTGTAAACCTAACAAATGAGTACCTATTTTATAATATTAAAGGTATACTAACAATTTCATTCCTACATATCAAACACAATATCAACAATCTTACACAAAACTCATGGGAGCAAAATCATAAGGTCATGAACCATGCTTGAGCCACAGGAGTCCGTCATAAATGATAATATAATCTAGCCAATAGAAAGGAGACAATAAAAACAAGAGGAAATTCATTTAAAAAAAAAAAACCCTAGTAGAGATATATATTATTTAAGGAGAAAATGGGGGGTTTTGTACCACATTTGAATTTACAATGTTAATCAACCCCTTTCACTTAAAAGAGGAAAAAAATTATTGCATCGGATAGTTATATAATGACTTCTTCCTAATTTGAATTTTGAAATAATAATCATAAGAATTTTATGTTTTTACTTAATTTTGCAAATAATGAGAATTTTTTTATTTTAAAAGTTATTTTTTATTTTTTAGGCACATATATTTTGTATGCATTGACTCTAGTATTTATGGTGGCAATAGTACATTAAGTCTGAATTTCAAAAAGTTTCAAGTGTTTCAAACCATTGAAAATCTAAAATCTCAATTAATTTTGTTCAAGTTTATGTTCTCAATTTAAAATTGAAATGCCCCAACCACATTTTATGTATGATCAGGAATTGATGGGAGATTTTTTCTCCCTTAGTTGCTTGAAACAGGAAATAATGGCATTTTTTTGAATAAATTTGCATGTGAAACCCGTGATCATGTCTATTTAGTTCGCTAACCCTTTTTTTTTTTGGCCCATTAGTTCGCTCAGCCTAAATGCTAGTGCTATACGATTTTTGTTATGCTACTTTTGGTTCTAATTTTAATTTCCATCAGTGTGAAATGTCAATTCAATTGGAAAAATAAAAGTCTACACTATCTAAAAAACATTATGGTGGAGATGCAAATGAGTTTATTAGAACTCAATTGCAAAATTTCATAGCTCAAGCTTCATTCAAACTTAATGAGGTTTGAATTGTTCAATTCAAACTTCACTCATTAAATTAGTTTGAGGTTAAATTGGTTAATTATGGTAATTAATATGTTAAAAAGATATTGTGATCAAAGTAATACTGCTATCTGTAAACTTCTAATTTTTAGGGTAATATCAAGTTCAAACCCTAAATTGGAAAGTTAATCGGAGACTTTAAGTCAACAAACTCCTAGGAAATCCTAGCAGTTTAGATCCGGCAAACCCGCGTTCCTAAACCAAGAAGTTGAAATACGAGTGAAGAATGTAGTTTGGCTCGTAATAATATTAGGATGCTTAAAAAGATCATATTAGCGATTTTTTGATATATTTTGAACTGATCGGATACAGACTTTGAAAAGCGTGTCATGAGGCTCAAGATATTAAATATATTATATTAATACCGTTAAACTCGTAATTTTATAAGATTTCCAAATATATCGATTATATAATTTTTCGGTTATAAAAGTTACAGTTATAACATTTTTATCGTATTTTCTTTACTACATGTACTTCAATTGTCTAATCTATTTTTTGATTTCTAATCTACTATTCATCAAGTATAACTACCCATAACCTATATCTTACATCCTTCCAACCTATTCCTACAATTCCATCATTTTTCTTATAATTTACTTTTCTAATACAACTTTATTACTTAAATTAAGTTTAAAACTTATACAACACACATCTCTCTCTCTCCCTATTCACCAAACCGACGCCCCCTCCCCCTTGATTTCTCTAATTTGTTGATTTTTTCTTCAATTGTTTAATCACACAAATCCTAAATTCTCTTTTCTATAAATACCCATTTATGCCTTCATCATTTTATTTTCTTCTTTCTTCATTTTCTCTTTAGAAAATTTTTTCAAAACTCTCTCTTCTCTCCTTCTTGAAACCGTGAGCCTCTCTCTCAATACACACACACACTTTATTTTTCTTTCAAGTTTCTTAGTCCACACATCCAATAGGTAATAGATGTACACTTTGCAACCTTAAAAACATGTAATGGCAAGATCATTCATGTGTGATTTCACTCAAAAATCCCTATGAGCTTTAAGCTAGGGATGTGGAAACGCTTGAACATGAGATCGTTGCCATCACAATGTTATAGATCTTGTTTTTTGAGTTATTTTGCTATTACTTTGTTTTATTACTAAGCTATGTTGTTATTATTAATGTTTTGTGCATGTATTCATCATCTAGCCATATCCACATAATAGTCATAGTGTTCATGTATTTATAACTAGTATAATAAACTAAATCTAGTTGTTTTGAGTTCATAAATGCTTTAAGCTTTTGTTTTATGCATATAAATAACTTGCAGTAGTGTGATAATAGTAGGGAAATGTTAGAAAGCTCAAGATCTACTTTAGTTTCAACAAAATTTTTTTTTGAAAATTTGGATAAAAAAGGAGCCATATCTAGAAAAGCCATTTTTCAACTTCAAAATGTTTATTTTACATTAAAAATGAAAGGTTTAGAGAATAGATATCATTAATGAGTGATCTTGATGAGAAAAGCTTAGATCTACTAAGGAATATTTCCAAAATAAGGAAAGGTTTACAAAAGTTATGTTTCAATCCAATAACAGGTTTTAAATTCATAATAAGGGAAGCTTGAAGTGTGAACATCTATTTTTCAACCCCAAAACAAGATTTTTATTAAAAAAATAAAAGCCTTAAGGAGTAGGTTTGATTAGGGAATGATTTTTTAAAGATTAAATGAGTTTTACAAAGGAAATAATCTCAAATGAAACTTTCAAAATTCGGATTTAAAAATGGCTACTATTTAAACACTTATTTCCAAATGCCAAAATGATGATTTTTATGGAAAAATGAAAGTCCTAGAGAATACATGTAATAAAGACCGAGTTTTGACAAGGATAAGTGAAATTGATTAAAATATATTCCTAAAACAAGGAAAGTTTTCCAAAGGTAGATTAAACAATGTTTTCATTCCTTGAAAATCTTGTAAAATTCGTATTTAGGTAAATCCTCTATGTAAACAACTATTTTCCAACTCCAAAACAAAGAATTTCGTTAAAGTAAGGAAGGTGATAAACATATAGGTCATTAGGGAAAAGTTTTGGGAAGAACAAGTGTGATTTTGCAAGAAATAAAACTAGTTTCTTAAGTTTTGAAATTTCAAAAGTTTTGCAAAACAAAAGTTTTCTAAAAGAATTTTTTATATCATATCATTAAGAATATACATATAGATAGTCCACTTCATGACATTCATGATGATAACTTATCGGTTTTGCATGCACACATAATGCACTTGGTAAAAGTAAAGTTAGGAAAATATTGTCTTATACATCCTATCCAGCATTATCTAAGTACATGAGGAAATAGCTTTACCAACACCCATGAATCATGCATGATATTGAGTTATATATGTATATAATAGAGTCTTACATAATATAATGGTAGCTAAGCATCTATCAAAGCTTTAGTATGATGCTTGGTTTGAAATTAGGAGTTGAATTATGGAATGGAAATTCGTATAGTATTCTGTACCCTATTGTTCATGGACCAAACGACTTTGTTTGTTAGAAATAACTATAGAAATGGATAGCTCTCATCGAATAGGTAGAAATCAGTATATAATATGCGAAAGTCCGAGTTAAAATGACCAAGTTATTGCCGTTTTAATTTGGAATTTCCTCTTAGACGAATTTTGACGAACTTGTTAGAATAGAATTTATAAGTTCTTTCAAAATTCATAGAAATACTCATTAGAGTCATTTCTTTTGATTAGGAGACTTGGGAGACGGACTAGACCTTCTCGAGGACTATTATGATTAAGAGGATTTTCGCGCCATAGCAAAGTGGGTTCACTATATTTAAATTATATGCTTATAATTGTGCTTGTAACGTTAGTGGCATTAGAATTAGGGCAAGATAAAAATTTGATTGTGTGATGTGAGTTCTACTTGGGTGAATCGATGATAAGAATATCGAAATAAACTTATTGTAAATATTGGTATGATTTAGTATAGAATTGAAGTGTTTACCATATCTATGATCACCCATAAATTGTTAAATTAATATGCCATGATCTTATAATCAAATTGACCATGCATACCATATGCGAGTCACATTGCATAGGTTATTATACTTTTATGGGAAGAAGGTATAATAGTTGAGCAACGAGGGGCCCATAAACTCGAATGTTGGCGTGAAGGCCGGAATTGAAAATGTGGGTGGGCACCTGTATCAACCACAATATAAATGAGAAAAATTGAAATCTTTGATCGTATGGGCTTAAAATACCTAACCCCTAATGGAGGGCGTAAATCCATTCAACATAAGATTTTCGGAAGGTTTTATGTATTATATGCTCACGTGCTTGTGCATTTCATATGGTTGTTAATAGAACTTGCTTGATATATATACTGTTTGTTGAGTATTTAATTTTATAAGTGAAACTCACTAAGCTCGTAAGTTTATACCCCTATAGTTTCCTGATGCAATATGAATATTTATGGTTATCTCCGAGAAGCCACTTTCCTCGGGTACTGCTTTTGGACTCTAAGAAGCTTTTTGAAGAAGTCGGACCTGGATGTAGGCATAGACTTCTAGTTGAATCTCCTTAATCTATATATATATATATATATATAATAGTTTATGTAAGAGACTTTTGTGGATCTATGGACTCTTAATATTTTGATGGGGGTATGCCCCTTAGCTCATGTAATAGATTTATCTAGTTATAACTGTTATAATTTACATTTTATCGTTATGTATGTCTCCTTAAGCTATTTCGATTCAAAGTATGGTTCCTTCTATGTTGAACGTGAGCCTTGCACCCGATGTTTAAACTCATGGAGTGACTACGGTTGTCATACTTGAGTTTCGATATCGAGTGTGACGGACTGTCGCGTTTGTGTACCTTTTGGGGCGTGACACTATCAAACTAATATGATGTTTAAGCTCAAGTTGAATTTAAATATCTTCCAAAATGGTCCAACTGATTATCACTAAACTCAAGCTCAATTTCGTAAACCACTCAAATGGCTTGACATTGACTACTACTAAAAATCTGAGTGAATAATGAGTTAAGGTCAGATATAGTTTGCAAGGTTTTGACTCATTCATAGCCTAATAGAGGATTTGGATTTTCTTAATTCATGTATCCATCAATTTTCCTTAATTTAGAAATAAATGACCAAGATTACCTAAAATTCTTAAAATATCATATGATGCTATAATGATGCAATTTTCTTCCTCATAAACTTAACCATTACATACTTGTAGTTAGGGGCATACACAGTACGGTTTGGTTCGGTTTGCTTCTCAAACCAAACCGCATCTTATTTTATGGTTCAATTTTTTTTTAAATTTAAACCTAACCATACAATTTGATTCGTAATTTTTTTAACAGAAAAAAATGATTTCGGAACGGTTCGATTTGCTTTTCGAACCTTTTTTATTCATAAATTACTAATGCAAATATAAACAGTAATATATAAAATTAATCATTTACCAAATAAACATGTAAAACTTATAGAAAAGAAGGGATTTCATCCATTATAAAATTATAACAATGACTAGTTTCATTGTTTTTTTAATTATTTTGAACTATAATGGTATATTAGACTTTATCCCAAGATGAGACACAAAATTTAATTCTTTATATGCTTCTAATTGACATATTATCAATTATATAAATCAATAAGTAACTAAATAATAGAAGTAAATGAATTAGTAAGACAAAAGAAAAAAAATTCATGAGTTAGAATACTAAAGGTTGAAATCTAAAATCTATCTTATTTAGACAACATAACAATTAAAACATAATATGACAAATATAACTTTATTCTCATGTATGATATATATATATATATATATATGTCATAAATTTTAAAAACAAATAATTTTTTTAATGAAACAATTAAGAGTAAAAATAATATGTTTAATTTTTTTTAAATACGTAAAGCGATTCAGTTTGGTTCAGGATCATGAACAGAACTGCAAATCGTTTGCTCTTCACTGAACCAAACAGCACCAAATCATTTCAAAAAAAATCAAAATTTCGATTCGGTTCGGTTCGATTTTGTTCATGGTTGAATCAGCTGTACATATAGCAACTAGGACTGCAAATGAGCTAGGTTGCTCTTGATTTGCTTGAGGTCTTGTCAACTTGAGTTCATTTAATAAATGAGTTGAGTTTGAGCACAAAGTAAAGTTCGTTTATCTAAACAACTTAGCTCAAACTTTTATCTAAGTTCTTGAGTCGACTTATAAGGAGGCTTGTTTAAAGTATCGTTGTTGATATGTTTTATTTGATCTTAGTCCAATAGGCTCAACACTAATAAAACAAACAAAAAATAGGGTCCCTAAATCCCATAAAGCACCCTAGACCATCTCAGTATATGGGTCCTAAGTTGTTCACAAAGTCGAAAGTTAATCTCCTACCATTAATGTACTTCATGACCTAAACTGAGTCCTCCCCCTCCCTCTAAGCTCCACCTCGTACAAGCACATCTCTTCAGTTATCCGTATCTCCATGGAGGCACCTTACATCTCCTTAGCCCTCCGTGTCTCCATAGAGGTATTCTAAACCTCCATAGGGGTGCTCCAATGAAATAACTTTTCACCTACTTTGTCACTTTCCTTAGATGATTACTGCCACTATATCGAGTCCAAGTCAGCTACCAATAAAGGGTACACACTCTCCTTATTCTTCTCTTCCTTGGGAATGCATTATGTGTATGAGAAATATTTTGTGGGATCAATTCTGATAAAATCATCACCTATAAATAAGACTCGAGGCCACATGGAAAAGAATTGAAATCCTTTTAGTACATAGTACTACTCATTCGTTATTGTGACTTTGCTCTCTCTCTCTCTCTCACACACACACACACAACTAATTGTTTCTTTTGCTTGCAAGCCTTTAGACTCAGTACGAGCGATTTTCCACTTGCAACAACCGTGGAATAACTATTTCCTTATTTGGTTTATAAAAATTTATCTATTCCATGTAGCATAGAATTGATAATAAATTATGAATTTATATTATTTTTCTTCACTGAGGAAATAGCTATTCCTTAATATATATATATATATATATTTATATGTTGTGCGCCCACCCAACCAAACCATCCCACCTAACAAATAAAAAAAGCCCATAATCATAAAATAAATAAATTATTATTCCTTTCTAACTTTATTTCATTCCAATAAACTAGACGTAACATAATTTTTTAACAATATTTAAACATATATAGCATAATCTTATCCATTATCCACTTATTTATTTATTTAATATATTTAGTTTTTTGGATTTTATTTTATCTTTTAGGGCTTATGAGCTGTTTAAGCTCATCATCTCAAATTTAATTTGTAAACAAGTCAAGTTCAAACTCAAAATAAAACTTATTTAGCTAAAAGAGTAGATCTCAAGTACGAGGTTAAACACTCAAGCTCAATAATTTTTAAACCGATCAAATCCAAACCTTTAAAAACTCAACTAGCTTAAGTCGTTGTAGCTTCTCATTTGCGGCACTAATAGCAACATCTCAAATCTTGGCATATGAATATTATATTTATTTCAATTTAATATCATTGGACGGAAATTTTTTGTGAAAATTAAAATGGCAGTTTTATGCTTTGATGCGCAATTTCTTCTTTAAAGAAAGAATCCCGATAGAAAGAAATTATTTTATTTTTCTTTTAATTAAGTATATTTTTGTTAAACGATGGTTTGTTGAATCATAAGATCTTTTTAAGAGGAGGAACAGAAAAATGATATGTAAGCATTTTTTTCTCACGGAACAGGATTATTCCGGCCCAAGTAAGGGATCATGCCAAAATGGGCTTGGTCGACGGACATCATGAATTAGCCCAAGTTCTCACTGGCAGATCAATCAGACCCAGTCCGAAATTCTAATATACAGTCTATGCAGTTCTCATCCTCTGTCCTTTGTAGGTCTGATTTTGACGTTGACGAGACAAAATTATTTGAAAACTAACTAAATTAAGCTTGATATTAATTAGAATTAGCCCCGTTCATTTCAAAGCAAACTTTTTCCAGAAAATAATTTTCTTTATTTTTCTTTGTTTGCTATGTATAAATGCACACTTTAAGTAGAAAACAATTTTATTTATAAACTAAAAAGCAAATCTTTTTTTTAGAAAAACATTTACTGTTTTCAAATCGGAAAACGGAAAGTTATTTTCCGATTTAGTCTTTACAAGTATTCTAACTTTAAGAACATGGTATTTATTTGATTTTTATCGTAATTAGCCAACAAATTATAATTTGAACATGAAAATAATTTACTAGAAAAATGAAAAATGAAAAATGAAAAATCGCTAAAAAATTATAAATATCAATTGCTAGTTTGTAAATAAATGTTATATAATAATATATATTTTACACTTTTTATTTAAATAAACTTATTTGGCAAAATGTTTATATAATAACTTGCTAATAATAAATTATTTACATATGACGATGTGCTTGGTAGTATTAGTAGCTCAAACACCAAAAAATTTTCCAACATATTTCTATAAATGTACTCAAACACATGAAAACATATTATTTTCAAGAAAATATTTTTACATAAAACACTTTTTATTATAATTTATTAAATGAACTTACAAATCTAATCAAACTCATAGTTAAGCTTTTGTGTAAGCTAAGCTAGTGGTTGAATTTATAAATCAATATTATTTTATTATAAAAAGAAAAACATGTTTTCAAAATAAAATAAAGATTCAACTCACATAAGCATATTTAATGTCATTTCAAGATGACTTCTAACTCTAATTGATTTAAGTTGAGCTTAATAAACTGTATCATTTTAACTTGATTTATTTATAATTTTTTTGAAAATAGAACGTGCAAGAGTGGCTTCTCATATGATTTTTTTTTTTAATCTTTTTAGTCATTATAACAGGGAGGAGAGATACCCTCTCACTAAAAAGCCAGTGTTGATGTGATTGACCCTCGTAAGAAAAAGTTTGCTATGAAGGGAATTTATATGTTTCTTATCCTCTTTTAATTTCTTTTAATTTATTTAAGATATTATCACAAAAATTAATGGTTCAAACTTATAAGAAATAATATAACATCATCATAATATTATATAATATTTCAAAAAATTAAGATAATCCCAATTATTAATTTATCAATTTGTAAATTAATAAAACCATTACTTGAATGAACGAACGAAAGAGTAAAATAGCGAGAAAGTAAATCCTTCAAGATACTCTGGCTAAAGTTACATACAATTGTTACAAAGTCGGATAAATAAATCATAAATGACTTCATTGCATGTATTGTATACATCTATTAATTAATTAATATCTAAACAAAGGCGCATACACAACATACATCTTTAATTAAAATTAATGAAACCCTAAAAATATCAGGCCAAAAAAAAAAAAAAAAAAAAGAGAGAGAGAAACCCAAGAAATAACTGCACACACCAAATCCTAAGCCTTAAAAACTCACTTTTTACCCTTTTCTATTTCATTCAATCCATTTCCCCGTCTTCATTATTCAATGCACTTAAAATTACATATTCATTTTAATCAATTGAATTTATTTTATTATTTCTTTTTATAGAGAATTTGGGTAAGGGAAGAAGGAGTTTTGTGCAGGTGCATAGAAAAGACCCATGTAATACATGTGTCTTCAATGCCTACTTAAAAAAAAATAAAATTAAATTACTCTATTTACAATTATTTTTCTTTTTTCGTCCAAAAATTGCCCTTTTTTCTATACAAAAGCCTTTTTTATGCCTAATACCTAGCTTCCTACTATAATGTTACTTGAACAATGTTGAAAATGTTAATCAGTTTCAAGTGAATATTCAATTAACTATTAAGTTCATATTTAGAATTATTATTACCTTGTTGGTATTAGTTGTGGGCCAAAAGCAACCAATATCCGAGCCAATAAATAACTAGTGGGCTTTTTAAATCATTTAGTTTAAAAATTTTCAATCATAATCATTTGGATTTCACTACCATATCATTATAAACTAACACTAGGTCTTTTTTACAATCTATGTGAGACTTCCCTTATATCAAGTTTCATAATTTTTCCCCTTTAAATATGCAATGCATTCGTTGTGGAATCTTAGGGTTCGATTAGCATTTGACAGATAGCAAATGGTAAACACTTTTTTCAAACTTTTTTTAACAAATTATCTATCAAAAAATATATGCAATAAAAAACATATGATAGTTATCATAAAAACCATTAAATAGACCAAATACAGATAAAATATAGTTACAAATCAAACATCTTTATAGATAAAGTTTAGATACATATATATATAGATGAGAAATAAACAATCCAAATGGACCCATAACTGTGCTCATTTCTTTCTCTTTTTTTAGTGTATGATTCTAATCGTCCTGTCCATTCTCAACATATAGGTTATTATGGAAGCATTTCAAGAGTTATAACTTCTAGCACTTCCCATACTCTATGAACCTCCCTTGTAAATCAGTCAAAACAATCTACTAACTTATAGGTTTGTTTGGATTGTCTTATTTTCATATATATCTTATCTATTACCGATCTGCATCTTATCTGTTTGATCTGTTTATGAGTAAAAATATATATTTTTTACCTATATTTATTTCTTAACAAATAGTTTATTAGAAAATGATAAAGATAAGATGTCAGACCGACCAGAATAAGATAAACCAAACATATTTATCTTGTTCATCATAAAATTGTTCATCCACTAATAAGGAGTTAACTCCAATATTGTTTGCACAACTAACTAGTTTTGACTTAAAGCCTGTATGATTTTTTTTTCATCTGTATCTATATCTATATTTGTATATAATCTGCATGTGTATCTTATCTATTTTTTATTTGTACCTAATTTGCTCGATTTGTTTATAAGTAAAAATATTTATTTTCATATGTTTATGATTATTGGCAAACAGTTTAAATCGAAATGCCAACATACCATTGGCGTGCCAATGAACCAAATAGACTTAATATTCATCATTAAGATTTCATAAATTAAGACTAATTGTTTTCCGCAATCTATATGTGACATCACTAAGATAGGGTTACACATCCATTATCATTTGGATTGTTTTGATATGACTCTCATCAATATTTATACACATATAACAAGTGGTCATAATTCTATGAAGAATGGTTTTTAATCAACTCGTTTAAAGAATTTAGGACTAATCTATAATATTAAATTAGAAGAAACTAGGTTGGGTGTAACAAGCACAACTTTTAAGATAAGCTTTGGCAAATTGAAAACTTCAAAGTTTAAAATGCAAATTAAATAATAATTCAATGTTCATTTATCATTTTCGCATCGTCTCCTTTTTTTTTTTTTTTTTCATTGCAATGTGATGGGAATTCGAACCTGACTAATACGAATTGTTCTTGGATAATGTGTTTTTTTTTTATAGCCTTCATTAGTCAAGAGTTTTTTTTTTTCCAACAGAACAATCAAATCCACAAAATAAATGTTGAAATTTCTATTTTAATAGTTTTTATAACCATTTTAACGATCACATTATGCTTTAAAATTTCCCAGAAGGACATAAATGCTCCCATAGTTGAATGAAATTCTCAAGCATTCAAATTCCATCGTAATTCCTTATTGTAATCCAAAGTAGTTTGTTGTATGGTAGGACTAGCTTGTTTGTTGTATGCTAGGACTAGGCATTCTTAAATTAATTTAATTCAATTCGGCTTAATTCTTTGATGAACTGGATGTCTATTACGCTATTTAATCTAGTTCGAGGAGCAGCAAACTTGTCATGATGCAATGACATGTTAGTTAGACACTTAACCTAAGTCATGATGCAAATGACTTTACCATGATGCAATAGTAATTTGTTTTGGTTAAGTGGGTAGTTAATGGGGAGAATAGTATCGAGTAATGTTTGCTTAAACTTAGGAGGAAATACCATGGTTTAGTTCAAAGTTTATAGGAACTTGTGGACTATACTCATGTTGTGGACTGAATTTAAGTAGAGTCGGACAACGGCTTTTGAACCTTAAATGAAGCTATTTCTTTATGGAATAGATATAGGAGATATAAGTATTCGGACTACTTTATATCAACCTCTTAAGCAGCTGCTATTACTCAAGATCCCTAAATTCCCAGAGTGTGATCTCGGAGTTTGAATACCCTCTTATTGTTTTGTAAAAGAAAATTTAATAAGATAATGAATTGATCATTGATACATTTCATTTGATTTAAGTTTGTTTGATAAATTGTTCTTGTGTTTGTCATTGCGTACTAGGCCTTTGCTCACTTTTGCTGCTTTACAGGTAATGAAGATGAGTTATCTGATGATTTAGAATACGGTTCAAATTTTAGCGATTCATGGACGAATGGGACGAGTATAACTCAAATACCCTTGAAATTTTTGAAGAAGCTTTTGTTAAAGCAAAATTCTCAGTTTAGAAGGCTTGTTAGATAAGCCTAAGTGTAATAGACCTTAAGCTCTCTTTAGATTATCTTTTGTACTAAGAAAAAACTTATAATTTTTGTAGTGTCTTGTATTGACACTAAACTTTGTATATATGATGTATATATATGTATAGATTGCTTTTATTAGCAATCTTGTTTTGTTAAATGTTGTTTATAAAGTTTTAGTAGATTTGATCAAATAATTTTCATAAACTGTTAGTTTTAGGACAACTTTACATATAATGTGAAAATGTTATATGTAGTGAGGACTCGGTACTTTAAATCTCGGGAATTAGTGGGTCGGGTCTTTACAAAAAATATGACCAAAGTATAGAATTTTTCAAGATAATATATATTTTTAGTTAAGAAGAGAGAGAGAGAGTGTGTGTGTGTCAAACAGTAGCTTAAGAAAGTTGGCATTCCCAATACATTTACCAAAACTAGAATTTTTTTTATCATTTTTCATCGAATAATGGAAGGATGGTATCAAGTGCACCAAATGCACCATAATAAAATTTAAAAAACGACTCCACTACTATCACACTTCTTCCAATTTCTAAATGGAAGGAAGCTTGAATTTTAAGCATATAATTATTTTTGGCTATTCTACTCAATGCCCAAGATCAGAAGTCATGCTAGCAGGACCAAGTTCTTGAATTTTAAATTGCCAACGGTTTGGATAATTATATATACATATGTAGTCTGTTGTCAGCTATGGATAGATTTGTTAAACAAAGTATGAGTTTAATTTTTTTTATAAATTTAAAAATATAACAAATAATTTTAAAATATAAAAATTTAACTATAGTTTAAAGTTCATATAAACATCTAAAAAATTATAAGAAAGTAAATTGACTACCAAAAATTTAAGATTCTATTAGCAATTCATTGATAGTTTTATGTTTGCAGTTTGCATTGTAAGTTCATCATCAGTTTAATTTTACTAACTGGTAGACCATTTCAATCTGGGAAATGGACCCAGCAACTAAGCATAGCAGAATAATCAAGATTAAACTTCTCGACAAAGTTAAAAGTAGTGATTACCTAGCCCACAACCCATCCTTTAGTTTATGTTTTCAAAATTAAATAAAAAATAGGATCTCGATTATTTTAGTTACAAAAGTGTTATTTAGGATATTATGTCTGGGAAAACAACAGTAGCCCATGACACAAGTCACGCAACACAACTCTTTATCAACAAGGAGAAAATGTAATATGTGTTCACGTCGTAGCCATTAATATACTCATGCATACACCAAATACATGCTGGTTTTCCTTTTTCTCTTTTCAAAATGGATTTTCATCTCAAAAACAAAAAAAAAATTCATTTTACGGAAAATAAATTGATACAAATAGATATAGTTAAAAGTTAAACGTGGTTAAGCTCTTAACCAATGACTATTTTTTAATTACATAATATTCCAAAATAATTTTTTTTTTTTTTTGGTCTGGTTAAACCAATATGAAACTTTACGCAACCTCTATATTTTCAATATTTGGGCTTTGTTTTTTCCTTAATAGAAAAAGGAATTTATTTGGAACCGTACATGTGTGATATCGGGTCTGTTTGTTTGGCTTTTTCCGACAGATACAGACACTTTTTTCAAACTCTTTTCTAACAAATTATTTATCAAGAAATAGATATAAGTAAAAAAAAGTTGGCAGTTCTTATCAAAAAATCAAATAGATCAAATATAGATAAAATATATATACAAATAAGACATATTTATACATATCATTTTGAAAAAGATACAGATACAGATGAAAAACAGACCATCCAAACAGACCCATCATTTGATGCTATCACGTACATACAGCATGAGTGTCGTGTTTTAGGTGGTTTTTGGGAGTGGCATTGGAGACTTACATAAATGATGGCTTGGAAAGAAAATTAAAGACAAGAAACAGGCAGTTTCAAGGGTAAACTAGACTGTCAATTTTACTGTTTTTGAGTGAAACTAGTATGTTCTATTCTTTATTTCGTCCTTGTATGATGTTCTAGAGCAAAAGGTTGACAAGAACAAAATATGGTCTGTTTGTTTGGTTTTTTTGGGTAGAAATAGATATTTTTTTCAAACTTTTTTTTAACAAATTATTTATCAAAAAATACATATAGATAAAAAAAAGTTGACAGTTCTTATCAAAATATCAAACAGATGAAATATAAATAAATATATGCAAATCGAACATATTTATACATGTCATTTTAAAAAAGATGCAGATATAAATAAAAAACAAACCATCCAAACAGACCCATTTGTTCTTTTGATCTATCTCAAAATATTTATAAATTTTGGTCTTCAATATATCAACTAAATTGTA
Source organism: Combretum micranthum (assembly GCA_024138025.1). Taxonomy (NCBI): domain Eukaryota; kingdom Viridiplantae; phylum Streptophyta; class Magnoliopsida; order Myrtales; family Combretaceae; genus Combretum; species Combretum micranthum. The sequence continues at coordinate 336,433 of JAMXBD010000188.1, read as the reverse complement.
TTTGCAATTTACAGTCAATTGCTCAGTTGACTGGCTCATTTGAGTGATCTTCTTGATAGATTCCTTTATGATCTCATTTTATCTAAGCCAAAGGTTGGAAAAAGGTAGAGAGCACCTTCAACACCTTTTTAAGCCCATCATAGTAAATTTTCCCAAATAATCTCAGTCATGGCGATCTTATTCAATAGATTCTTTCACTAATTTAAGAAGTTAAGTTTCTGTTAGGCCTAACCTCTCATCTTATAAATCTATATTAACCTTTTTGGAGATAAAGTATTCTTATGAGTCCTTATCTACAAATTTGTTCTTTTCTACACCAATCTCTTCCTTGAGTTAATTATCATTTGCTTTTTTAAAATTTATATCCTGTTATAGATATATCTCTCCTAAACTCTTATAATTATAAATGATATTATATTTTTGAAAGGGTTATCTATGTTTTCAAATATTTGGAAACAATTTGACATATATGTGATTTAAGTTTCTATCAAAAGTGTCAATGTTATTTCATAATTTTAGAATGATATGTGTCAGTATTTTATTTTACCGATCTTAAAAAATTTTTTTACCTTTCTTTCAAATTTCTCGCATTTTAAAATAATTTTTAATTCTTTTATTTATTTAATTTATTTTTTAAAAATTTTATTACATTAATTTTTTTAGACCAATAAGACAGTAGCATATATCTCTATAATAATAGTTAATTATATTGATACTTTTGTATGAAATTTAGATCACATACTCTGAAAAAATTAACACAGATCATATATTTGCAAATAACTAAAATACACGTAAGGATTTTGTAATTAATCCATTTTAAAATAACCAACTTACATCCCTTATAAATTATTAAAACTTTAAAAAAATTCACAAGGCACCCACTGGCAAATATTTCGTATCAAAGTATATACGTAATTATTTTTTTAAAGTCTACTTATTACTGCTTCGTCCTATTAATCGATATAGCGTTAACTAAGTAAAAAAAGAATAGAAAAAAGGTTCAAATCATATGATAAATTAAAAAAAAATTGTATATTTATGAAATATTAACGTAGTACTATGTCGTTAAAATGTTTTTTAATATTTACAATTAACATTTTCCAACATTCTCATTCATTTTACTATAACAGTAATTCTATTATAGTCCTATGAATAGCTATTATAACATTTAATGCTAGAATTGGTTTATTCCATAAATATTAATAAATTAATAAATAAAAATTTTATTACCGTTCTATTATATTTTTAATAATATTAATTTTATTACAGCTTTATTCTTTCATTAAAGTCAATGGGCAATTAGAAATTTACAACCCCTCACTTGAGGGGAATACTTATAAAGACATGAGGTATTATACATATTTTACTTTTACTTAAATAATTATTGATTTTATTTTTTATACTAAGTAAATATTATAATTACTATTATACCTTTATTATATTTTTAATAAATATGAATTCAATTTCATCATTATTCTATACCACAACGTGTTGGTACTGTTAATATTTACGTATATTTAATATTTTGTTAGATTTAATGTTATGTATTTTTATTTTAATTGACTATTATTTTTAAATAAACATCTAGAGCTTAACAAGTGCATTTTTAATAATTTGATGTCTAAACATTCTTTTCCAATTGGTAAAGGGAAAAAAAACCACTTATTTTAAAATACCACCCATGCACTTAGTATAAATGGAAAGGGATCAAATTTTTCTATTTATTTATCGATTGTTTATTCATTTATCTATCTATCTACCTCTCTCTCTCTTTCTTTTTCATTTTTTTTTTCCTGCCACAGTCATTATTCACAGTCATGATTGAGCAACTTTCTTTTTGAAAAAAATCAATGTGAAAGCAAGGTGGTGAGCGGTGACGGCAATGTCCCCGGTCAATTGGTCATCTTCAATCACGCAGGTCCCCATAATCTTACTCGAACGCTTAACGGCTATTCGGCAATTATGTTCCTCGTAAATAATTAATTTTACTTTTTTTAAGAAAATAACTTTTTTTTGCCATTTAAGAAAATAAATTTTCCCCTACGACTCTAGATAATCAGCTAGTGCTTTTCCCCGTTAAAATTGCATTCAAAGATCTTAAAGAACGCACCTTTTAAAATTTGAAAAATTAATCGCGCAAGAAAAATTGGGCCATTTGATTGAGTTAATATTATTCCAATTCATATACATATATAGGACGTAAAGTTTTGATTGGGCTTCAAATCATGCAAGGGTAAAATTTATTCATAATTATATTGAAATTCTGTTATTAATAAAGAATAATTAAATATCTTCTATTTGTGAGGTAAATAACTTGTATTATATAAACCATAATGAGCTTTCTATATATATTATATGTATATATTAAATTTACTTTAAACCCTTAAGTAAAAAAGTAATTGACAATAACTTCATCAAACTCAAATATCAAAAAATAATTAGAATGTGCATCATGTTGCTAGTTTAATTCGAGAGAGACTAGATAAGTAATCCCTACTATATTAGTGTGGGTATTAGACTTGCAAAACAGGATATAATTAGTAGCACACAGAGTTTGGGTTCGACATGGCCATACTAAACTTTAAGTCAATAAAATAGATATAAGGGTAGATAGTACATACGTGTAGTATATATTTATAGTGATAGGATTCTTGATGATTGAGTGTGTCGTGGGATCATAGAAGAATAACATGGCTTATGAATGCTATGATGGATGTGAGGTGATCCTACTAATCCACTAAGCTAAGCTCTATTAAAGTGATTGTTGAGTGACGATGGATATGTTGACATGAGCTAAGCTCGAGCCAATGAGTTGGCCCATGTGGCTAATAGATTGGACCAGACTTGAGTGGCTCATAATCCATATTAGACTACTAGCATATGATATTATAAATTAATATATGCTTCATTTTTCTATACACAATGGATTGTTTGATTTGTTAACTTATTACCCGAAAGGAAAATTGGATTGTTCCAACCCTATCTACTGTACCACATGGAGGCTTATTTTTCTTATGTGATTTTTACAAAAATTAATATCTTTTACCTTGAAAGGAAGTATATATAAAACTATTTTTTTATAAGACATAAATTATAATTTTTAGTAAAGGAAAAAAAGGATAGAAAGCAAATTACTAGATTAAGATAAGAATAAAACGCAATCTTCTTTAAAATAAAAACAAAATAAAAATAAAAATAAAAACACCTTCTTTTGTTAAAGCGTAAAAGTAGAAAAACTAAACATCATGTCCAAAGCACCAAAACCAGCTTTCATCACCCCAGAGAATGCAAATTCTATAACTGTTGATTCACTTTCCCTTTCAAACACTCCCACTCTCAACACTCAAATTGACCAACTAAAGCTCATTAAACCTCTAGTAAAACCAAACAAAAAGTTTCCATCTTGAACATGCGAGCCATTTTAAAATTTTAAACTTTTAGTCATTAAATGCTAAAACAATAAATTACATTGATTAATTCTGCTTAGAATGTATTTACAAGGTTTTTGGGTTTATTTTTTGGCCCTACAAGGTTATTGGGTTACTGGCTATTTTTAGTTTTCAGTACAACTGTTTAAGCTCTCTCCGTGGGTCATTGTATCGGTGTCTGTGTCTGTGTCATATGCTGTGGAAGTACAAGGGAAGAAGATAGTGCAAAAAAGAATTCTGGGTTTTGATTATAAGTGTCTGAAGTGAAATGGGTTGTGTTGATTTTGAATTGTTTTCAATAAAGTTCGTTGCTTTGTTGCTTTTGTTCCATACTCTGCCACTCTGTTCTGGTGTCACTGATTCACGTGATGGTGAGGAAATGTAGTCCTTTTTTCTTCTGTGGTAGTATTTTGTTTCTTACTATATGGTATCATAATTGTTGGATTTCAATGTGGTGATCGAAATTGGTTGCTTTAACTAGTAATGCTAGTGTTGCAGTGATGGAAAATGGTCGTGCAAACTTACTAACACTAGTGTTAGGAGTATTTGGCCGCAGCTGGTGGCCGTGGGGTGGTTCATGTCCAAATTGAATTGAAAGTGGCCAGAAATGGTTAAAAATGATTTTCAGTCTTTTAAAGAGAGCATTTTTCTAAACATAGTTGATTAAGCATTTCTGTTTCAATGAAAATTGTTCCTAGAGAAGTTGTCTACTCTGTATTTTTAAGGTATGGAGAGCAGTTTTGATGAGAAAACATTCCATATGGTGGTAGTTAAACTTGAAATTTTTCTGCATTTTGCTTTTTTATTTTGTTTGGTTACGGAAGAAGACGGAAAAAAAAAAAAAAGAATCCCTGTGATTGATGAAAATATGAGAAAATTGCCTACTCTAGAGGAAGCAACAGTTTAAAAGTTAAGATGCTTGATGTTGTTCACCGTTAATTTTATGTTACCTATTTGATATTTGGTGTTTGAAAAATGTAATGCAAAGTGATGAAACTGTGTCTTCTCTCTCATCCAAATATAATGTTCTTTTCTGTTATTCAGTCGCTGCAATGAACAACTTATACAGAATGCTGGACACTCCACCTCTTGAAGGATGGACTCTTGTTGGGGGTGATCCATGTGGTGATAACTGGCAGGGTGTTATGTGTGTCTTCACCAACATAACTGGCCTGTAGGTTTATTTTCTTTTCCTCATATTACTATTGAGTATATTGATTTGGATCATGTATTAAGCTACATGAATTGACAGAGATCTCAGCAGCACAAATCTGGGAGGTGAACTTGGTGATAGTTTGGACTTTGCATCAATCTTGACAATGTAAGCATCATGGTTTTCTGTTCAGTACAAGCTTTGTGCTTTATACATTGATCGTGTTTACAATTGGCAGAAGAAACGTCACAGTGGCTGTTACTTTTCCTCTTTTCCGTTATTTTTCCTTTTTTATCTGGAATGTTTTGGGATTGAACTCTTGTACAGCATTTGAAAAAGGATTATCATGGGTCTTTAGTCATCTTGAAATGAGATTTTCAATTTCATATGGAAGTGGCCAAAAATAAATATATTTTCAGGATTCTGATATTAAATGTTGAGTATTAGTATAACTTCATCAGGAGTCCATGACATCCCATGGCCCACTAAATCACACAATGAGCTAATGGAATTGCTTCATGCTTACCTTAAAGTTAAAGCCACTTGTTTGGACTTTGTGATATTACATTTCCTCCTCACTGCAGCCAACCTTTTAGATGCTGAAATTCTTCTCAGAGTATGTACATGCTTGAACGCATTACTTTTAGTTTCTTTCTTTTTGTAATTTTTCCTTTAACTGGGCACATGTCAAATTTTTACAACAGGCTGTGAGAAAAGTAAGTACCAACATGTACTAACATTGTGGTATGATTGTGCAATCTCAATCAGGATAATAATAATTGCAACCTTGATATCTTTGATTTAGGAATTGTTCTTGAAAGAGCCATAATATTCATTTATCTGACTAAATGTATCATAAAGTAGAAATATAACGCCAGTTCGATTGAAAAATTTTAAATATGCATTTAATTCATGACATTTGTACTAGACCATATAACAGAAGCTAAAACTTGTATTCTCCATAAACCAATGACAGTTGCATATAATATGTGACATTCTTGACATTGGGTAACATAATTTGGGTAAAAGAAGAAAAAATTATTTACTTGACCTGGTTGACCCTTTGACTTAACTTCAGAGGCACTGATGCATCTGGATTATGTTTATTTGATGTAATGAATGAATTACTATATGTAGCTAGAATAGTTGGCAACATGATCTCTGGTTAGAAGCATGAAGAGAGATGTTACCATCATTGGCTTCTTGATCATTTCTGTTGGATTACTGTTTTATAATTTCCTTTATCAACTTCATGCAGTGCGTTGTTGCATACCTTTTTTAGATGTCCTTGTTCATACTATTGGTTTTCAGTGGGAAGTATCTGTTGTTTATTAAAGCAAAAATAGTTGCCATTTCCAATCTTTGAAAGTAGGAACTCACTCTTCTTTGTTAGGCCGTATAGTTAAGCACTTAATGAGCTTTTGATGTCTGCTTAAACTGAAAATTCACGCATGGTGAATGTCGTCAAAGGATGAATTAGGAGTATAAAAATGTGTAGTTAAAGTCAAATGATTCCTTACTATTCTAGGGCTCTGGGGTCTTGCCTTGTCGTAATTTCATCATGTTAACCAAGCCAGGATTTTTTTTAACTTTGATTTTTCTCACAATTGAATAAATTTCATGGATCTGGTCATCAATGGTTAAAAGATACATGCATGTGAAGATACACATACTGTTTGATGTGCTCATTTTCTGAACTTTCTGTGCAAAGTGATCTGAGCAACAATCACATTGGAGGGAGCATTCCAGCCCATTTACCTCCTACTCTAACTGCCTTGTAAGTTTAAATTTGACTTTCCTTATAATTCTTATTTAGCATTCTTCCCTTAGTCTTTGTAGGTATATTATCATACCACACCACTGTTTGCAACTATATACAGTAGTTGTTACATTCCCTTTTTTAACATTAAGCCAATATCAACGTAAAGGCGCACTTTTTTTTTGCACCCTTTATTATTTTGTTAGTTCTATTTTCTTGTCCATATTCCTTTTATCCAAATAAGGGTAATGGAAGAAGCTAATGGTATTTATTTATGCCACATTTGCACAAGATGCATATGAGTGATGCCTTTCTCGCTTTCTTAATATAGGCCATCTTATAATTTTTTGGTCATAAGCATTCTTCATTTAACAAGGAGTTATTTTGCCATTAGGTCATTGGGAAATAATAATTTGAGTGGAGTAATACCAGATGCCTTTGAGGAGCTCACAACTTTGATAACTTTGTATGTAATCTTTTTTCTTATGGTTATCCCTTACTATCGTTTAGACCTACTTATGTTGCATTTCCAATATCTTCCAGAGATTTCTCGGATAATAGATTGAGCGGTCCTCTACCTCCATCATTCAGGAACTTGTCAGCTCTAAGCATCCTGTGGGTAATCAAGTTTCTTTGTTTTTCTTATGTTTTATTGGCATCATGCACCATCAGCATTATTACACTAAAACTTCTGTTTGCAGATACTTGCAGAATAACACATTTGGTGGTACCCTCAATGTTATAGAGGATTTGCCCCTTGTTGATCTGTACAGTCCTAACTCCTAGCCTGTGTTGTAGCTTCATTTAAAATCATATATATTTGCCTTCTGGCCCTTTAAGATCGGAACTTAGTTAACATTTCTTACTTACTTGATACAGGAACATTGAGAATAACCTATTCTCTGGGCCTATACCACCAAGCTTGTTGATGGTTCCAATTTTCAGGTTAGTCTGCAGGCTATTTACCTTTTTCTTCAGTGAAAGGCATATATTGCTTATTTGGTTATTTTATCCATCTAAAAAGTATAACCTACTTTTTTTTTTTTCTTTTTTTGGTCTAGAGAACTTTTGTCAAAACCAGTATCAAGTTGGGACTTATTTACCAAGTTTGAGTAACTGCAACATTTTTTAATCTTTTGATTACTTAAAATTTTTTATTTGTTAACAAGAAAAGATTGAGTTTTTTAGTCTTACATTGAGATCTCAAAAGTGGTGAACTCTTATAGGTGCTATATATCCTGATCTGGAATCCATGTTTCATGATCATTTCAATGGCCACAAAAAAGCTCATCCTGGTATGTTTTGTATTCATTTGTGCAGAAAAGAGGAAATCCATTCAATACAAGTGTAATTCTCCCACCGTCACCTGCACCTTCTCCATATTCTGCTGATGCTCCTTCTCCATATCTAATGGATACACCTTCTCCTCCTAGTCCCCCTGGAAATAAACCAGCGAAGCAATATGATTCGCCTCCTTTAAAACCAAATTCATCTTCATCCCCATCTAGGGGTTTTTCCAAGACTGGCAGGATCTTGTCATTGGTGTGGTAGGGATTTTATTACTTGTTGCAGCTGTTGGCTTGTGCCTATTATTGTGTAAGAGAGGGATGCTAAAAGTAGGTCACGATATTTAAATGCACAAGTTGAGAAAGGTGACTTTATCATTTGCAAGCTTTTGTTCATATGACCATGATAATTGTTTTCTGTCTTCAGAATGTGGTTTCTATTTTTTTTTAGGAGCTTCAGAAGATGCAGATTTTAAGCTTCCAATCAAAAATGGGGTAGCCCATGAAATGATTGGTTCAAGTACCAAACAAATGGATGAACAGAAGATAGATGTGTCAAAAATGACATCAAATTCAATGCCGAAAGACCAGAGGATGGACACAAACAGAGGGACTCAGGTTTTATGCCATTGTCTCTAACACGTCCTCCTTCGACCTTCCTCCCTGTCGTATGTGCTAGAGCAGATGCAAGGAAGCAATCATCTGGATTTGCAAATTCCTTGAGTTCTCTTAGATGTTATAGCATTGCATCCCTTCAGCAGTATACAGATAGCTTTTCCCAAGAAAGATTCCTTGGAGAAGGAATGCTGGGCAGTGTTTACAGGGCTAAACTTCCTGATGGAAAGGTGGCATATTTTTTGAGTAGTTCAACTTAGCATATTCTTTAATGTTGTTACTTCTCTTTCTGCTGTTCTTGTGCCAAATTTACTAATATATCATTTCCTCATAAGCTTTAGTAGCTTTCTTTAACCATATGTCTCCCTGCTGCTGTGATATTTTCATTTAATTTTTTTCTTTAGATATATCAAACATTTTGTTTGTGACTAGTGATTTTGATGACTTCAATTTCTCATATATATATATATATATATATTTTCCAGACTGTAGCTGTGAAGAAACTAGAGGATACAGTGTCAGAGAGACTGAGCATTGCAGACTTTCATCAACTATTGTCTAGCATTTCCAAGCTTCAACACCACAATATTGTAAAGCTGATTGGTTATTGTCTTGACCATGGCCAAAGGATGCTTGTGTACCGATATTGTAAATATGGAGCACTGTATGATGCCCTTCACATGGATGAAGAAATCTACATTAAACTTTCTTGGGATACGCGTATCCAGATTGCACTTAGAGCAGCAAGAGCATTAGAGTTAGTATTATTTTCAAATTTATTATCATTGTATCCTCGTATTATTATTCTATTGCACGGATTGGTCAAATTTGGTGGAGTTTGAAAATGATAGTTTAGTGGGAAAATGATAAAAAGCTTTTTCCTGGATTATAGACGCACATCATGTATAGGCTGCTTGGTTTTGTAGTTACCGAAGTTGTTCTTCTCGTTGTGACGCCTTTAGTAGAGCAGTAGATCTCCTTATTTGAATTATTGTGCTTTCTAACTACTGAATCTTTTTCCCCTTTCTTTTAAAAAGGTACTTGCATGAGCAATGTAACCCCCCCGTAGTGCACAGAAATTTCAAGTCTGCCAATATTCTTCTTGATAATGAGTTGAAGTTCGGGTGTCTGATTGTGGTTTGGCTTCTATAGTATCATCTGGATCGACAAGTCAGGTAACATTGAAGCGCACTTTATAAATCTAATATTTAGAGCATGTCATTCTAGCATTTAACTCTAAAATCATAAATTGTGCTATTGATGCAATTACCCCAAACTTGGCTGGTTGTCAAATAATATGATAATTTATTAGTTTGTCATGTCATTGCATCTTTAACGTACATTGGTTAACTATATAGTGGTTTGTCACAATTTTATGCACTTGCTGTTTTATCTGGATTGGGAGAATAATTAGAGGCATTTTTTAAAATGTAAAGACATTATTGGAGAAAATGTTGCATGGAGATTTTTTTTTTTTTTTAGAATAAACTTGACTGCTTTTGCCTAATAAAATGTCTCACAAGTCAACTCTATGCTGGAATGGTGAAAAGACAAGCATACTTTGGTGTACCTATTATAATGACACCCTCGTTTAAGGGTGTGAAACATAAAAAAGCAGTTTTATAGACGAACAGTGTGATACCTAAAAAGCAATCTCAATGCGGTCCCATATGCATGTTCCATGTCTTATTTGTCACATATTTAGTGGAGGGTGTTGCTAAAAATTGGTAGGTAAAGGGTTTACCCACATTGTACTCGTTTGAAGAATTAATACCTCTATCGTAGGTACATTTTTTTTTTTTTTTTATGCAAGTTTTACTTGGTATATCTGCGGTAAATACTAGTCCCTCAAATCGGTGGATATTGATCTGAGTTGCGTGGTTTCATTTCTGTTGTGTCAAGGTGGTATGTTCTTCTGCATCTAATAGCAATAGGAATTGCTTTGTTTGTATATCTGTTTCATCACTGCAGCTAGCAGAACAATTCATCATTGGCAATGGTTATGCTGCCCCAGAAGTAGAATTAGGAACTTACACCTGCCAGAGTGACGTTTACAGCTTCGGAGTGGTTTTGTTGGAACTTCTAACTGGCAGGAAGTCTCTTGATAGGTAGATAACGGCAAGACCTTTCTCCAGCTTGTTAATACTCTCTCCAATCACCCTGCTTTTTTGTGCATTGTGTTTACTTGTTCATTGAATTCATGCTCTCACCTAGAACACGGCCACGATCAGAGCAGTTTCTTGTTAGATGGGCAGTGTCCAGCTTCATGACATCAATGCTTTATCGAAGATGGTTGATCCCAGATTAAATGGATACACTGCCAAGTCCTTGTCGCATTTAGCTGATATTATTTCACGGTGCCTCCAGGTGACATATTCATCTTATTTCACATAACGCCTTGCCTGTTAAGAGACTCTAAATGAGTAACAGGAAAAGAATTTGACAAGATGAATTTTGTTAATTCCAACTCTGCAAGACTTAATACATTGCTACCGTCTACTCATAATGACGGTATTTCCTATCTTGAGCGTGTCCTTATCATTCAATTCACATGCACACGCTTGATGTGATGGAGTGTTATTGATAGGGACAAGTTCGAGATGGAGTCGGGGCTATTATATCTATCAAATGTGAATTTATGTTTAAGGGTACATTGTTCTCCATTTGATTAACGTTGTTATTGCAGACAGAGGCAGAATTCAGGCCACAGATGTCGGAAATTGTTCAGGATCTATCGCGCATGGCAAGCATAGCATGGCATGACGCTGTTTCCAGTGAATTCTAAGGTTTATTCTTTTTCACCTAAAATTATAGATGAATATCTGCCGTCCCAAATATGCTGTCTTATAGTGTTCATCAATGGGAACATTATGTACTATGCTCAAGTTTTACCTCTTGACTGATGGGAACATTATCAGAACAGCATTATGGAGACGACAGATACTCATCGGACAAATGCTAGGATATTGAAAACCAAATTGATTGGAGATTTTGATCCAGGGAAGAAGAGATTAGAGATTCATCCAAATATCTATGTAAAGAAACAGGTCTGCTTATTTTAGTTTTATGTATAGTTTTGGATTAGGGTTTGAGGGATTGGGTTGCATCACTTCATATTTTGCATTATTTATTGTGCTATTTTGTAATAAATTAAATTTGATTGGTTCTTTTAGAAAATTTGTCCAAAGAATTAGAATTTATTAAAAGAAATTGTATTCCAATGTGATTTAATTCTAAGTAATAGGGAAATGTTCTCTAGTTTGGTGATCGTATATAAAGTTAAGGAGGTTATTTCTTGTTTAGCCATCCTTAAAAAAAAAAAAATGAACGCGATTTGTAAAAAATCAATCACAATTACCATTACTATATTGCATGTTTAGGTTTTTTAATGTGCATACACTTGTAATTGTCATGTATCGTATGACCAACATGTGATACTTGTGCGGGTTTTTGTACTGCCTATCCTACATGCGATATAAATATGGCAATGTAATTTTTTTTTAATTTGTATTTTTGTAATCTTTTTTCTTAAATTTGGTAGAACTCTTAAGGTGAGTGGGTAAATCTTATTAGATTTAGAAATGGCACTTCTTATTCCCAAATATAAATACTCCTAATTAGAGCAATAACTTTACTATCAAATTATTTAATTTATGATCTATAATTAATTAATTAGTGATTAGATTTTTCTTGCAAACTTACTCAATACTCATCCTAATTAACCCAAATTTTCTTGTATGTGTAAATTTGAAGAAGTGCACGAACCCTAATTTAATGTAACATCCATGTTTCATGATTACATTCACAATTTTATTTGGCATCGCCATCTAACAAAACAATGGTACTCTACATTTAATCAAACCAGCTAGTCTTATGTAACAATGCTATTATAAATATAATTTGTTTGACCTAAAACACATAATTTAAGTGCATTGCATTTACACAACAAACTAAATTAGTCATCTTAAACACACTACTTAAATGCACGAACATTCTTACATAATAATGAAAAGAAAACATGAAATCCTAAAATTGGGTGAAGACATATGTAAAATAAAAAAGCAAAAAAAAAAAAAAAACACACACACACACACACGCAATGTAGCTTTGTCGACTTATTTATTTGGATTGTTTGATTTTGCATTTGTATTTTATATGTATTTGTATTTTATCTATATTATATTTGTATCGGGTTTATTTCATTTGTTAATGAGTAAAAATATTTATTTCTTCACAAACAAATTATTAAAAATGACAAAAAGATGCAAAATCAATAAAAAATTAACAAACCAAACAAACCTAAAACACCATCAAAATGCAAGGGGAAAAAAAAAAAGAAAGAAAAGGAAAATTTACAGTCGATTGCATGCTTAAGTTGGATGATACCGCCTTTTGTAATTTAAAGTCATAATTTCGCCGAAAGTATTCATAATTTTTTTTTTAAGCGTTGTATTTTGCTCTAACTATAAAATGTCAATAGCTTCCTTAATAATTAAAAAAAAAAAAAGAAAGAAAAGCAATTGTGAATGACAATTTTTCTTGTTGGTCTCATAGTTCTTTAATCATGCACTAGATAATTTAAAATTAATTTTGTAATGTTTCAACGCTAATAACAAATAAAAACCTCTTCATTCTCTTTTCTTAGATAATAATTCTTTTCTTTAGGTAATAATTACTGGTTTGCCATTGAATGTTCACATATAAAATATACTGAAAAGCAAATTTTTTAAATTACGACAATAAAGACTTCAAAACATTAGTAAATTTTTGCCTTATTATTAAATGGTATGAATATCAATCTTCTAATAGGATTTACCTAAATTTGATTTCTCCCTTCTCAAAAGTAATTATAATAGATAGTATTTGGAGAAAAAAAATTATTAATTTTCCTTGTCATATATTTAATGTGTCATTATTAAATATGCTAAATTTAACAAAATAATTGACAAAGCTACATTCTTAGCCTATGTACTATTTTGAGTAATGAATTAAATTCAGCCTACTAGTTAAGGCCCAAGATACTCATATAACAATTTGCATAAATTCTTTGGATCAAGTCCCATCAAGGGCAAGATATATTGAACCGATGCATGGATTTTATGGGATAATTCATGTGCTAGAAGATAGCCAATAATGTTATAGCCATGCCCCTCAGTTACCTAAAAATAAATAGATAAATTTGAATTCAAAATATGACAAACGATGTGATATAATATGTGCCAAGCTTTTATCATTGTCTGTTGCAACGAAAAATCCTTTTCACCACTTTAGCAAGAACTTTTAAGATGTACCCAGAAGCACCGACTTACTGTCAACATAAATATTCTTTATTTCTTCAGTGTCAAAATCTGGTGACACATTATAGGTAGCCAAGGTTTATTATGACCCAACCCCTCATTTCATTGAAGAATGGCTTTGAGGGACATTGAGTTCATTATTTCATGTCTTTCTTTGATAAACTAGCTCCATTAGGCTCAATCAGCTGCTAAGAGAAATAATCAATGAAAAGCATTAGAATTATTATACCCTTTGCAAAACTAAATGCACTAATCCTATAAGGTTCACTACCGATATATCAGCAACCTAGATGCCCACATAATTTTGATAGTATGAGCAACCCAAAAACTTTCCTTCATGAAAGCTGAGGTCACTAAGTGTGGACCACCCCATGTCAATGCGATCAGGCTCCTATGGATAAACCTATAGGACCACAAAGGAAGATCAAGTATTGGTTCCTTCCTTCTATATTTTTACATGATTAGGTTATTAAAAGATTATCTATCAAACCTTCATGGCATCGTCCAATCCACGAAAAATGGTTCTCCCATCTGAATGAAAGGTAATTGCCTGTACAACAGTTGCTTGAAAATAAAGAAAATGATTGCTTATAAAGCGAGGAAATAGATCTTAGTAATTCAAACTTCACTGTTTTCTTTTATTCATTTATTTATTTATTTTGAGAATGATGAAAGCAAAATCACTTTATAATTGTATAAACAAAGAGATTCAAAATCTAAAAGAGACAAATCATATTATAAGCCCACCAAAATGTGTTATTGCATTGGTTTGAAGCAGAAAATAGTATTCCACATAGTTTTTATGGATTTTGTGCAGCATTCAACATGGTGCTATATTGAGGTACCTGCACAAGTACATATATATTTTAATAGGTCAAGTAAGTCTAGGTCTTAACAGTGTTCTAAAGGACATAAATCATCAACTTTATTGTCATGCTAAGGAAAATCTAACTGCATACCTCAGGTCTAGAAGACCCTATTAGCTCAAAAGGTTTCCAAATCTTAGAATTGGACTATTCTATCTGCAAATCCTGGAGATGACGCCCATACATATCACATCATAAGTAAAACATAGATGCGGTTTTAAGAAACAATTGCAATTGCAATTGCAGGAGAAGTCATAGTATGCCATCTCTTTTTGTCAAAAAGTAGTAATTACATATGAGGTTCGAATTGTATCTCATCAAGCCCTATCTACCAAAAGGAAACCCCATGCTCTATCAACTATACATATATAGTTGGTGGGTAGACATACAGTTGAACAACTTCACTTTAAGAACTAATAAAAATTTAAGACAAGGCTCTAGCTTGTCATCATGAAAACTTTAAAGAATGAAGTAGGCTGATACACGAAATTTTTAGCTTAGTGTCTCATTACAAATGTGAAATTTGCTATCCATTAGCTAATAAAAAAGCTTAATGATGGTATAGAAGACCCTGCTAGCTCAAAGGCTTCCAAATCCTAGAATTTGATTGTTTTGTTTGCTAATCCTGGGGATGAAGCCCATACATGCTAGATTATAAGTTAAAATATATATGTGGTTTTAAGAAGCAATTGCAATTGCATGAGAAGTCACAGAATGCCATCTCTTTTTCTCATAAAGTAGTAATTACATATTTGGTTCAAATTGTACCTCATCAAGCCTTATCTACCAAAAGGAAACCCTATACTCTTATCAACTATGCATATATAGCTTGAGGATAGACATTTCGATCGAACAGTTTCACTTTAAGAACTAATAAAAATTTAAGACAAGACTCTAGCCTGTCATTATGAAAAATTTCAGGGTCTGTTTTGATTGTTGGATTTTTATTTGTAATATATCTATATCCGTAACTTATCTGTATCATATTTACATTCTATCTGTTTGGTCAATCTATGAGTAGAACTATTAGTTTTTCATTAATATCTATTTTTTGACAAACATCTATTTGAAAACGATAAATATATGACACCAAAATGTCCAGAATATGATGAAACAAATAGACCCTAAAGAATGAAGTAGGCCGATACACAATTTTTAGCGTAGTGTCTCATTACAAATGTAAAATTTGTTAGCAATTAGCTAATCAAAAAGCATGGGAATCAAGTACCAATCCTATTACTAATGCCTGAGCTAATGGACTAAGAAACTTGCTTCAAAGGACGGTGTCCGAGACTAAATCAGTAGAGGAGCAAGCCTTTGTTGAAGCCTACCAGCCACGCACAAAGTCAATTTGGAAGCATGAGTTTGATAGCACAAATTCTAGACCAAGGAATCAGAGTTAGCAGCTGATGGAAAGCTAAAGAGGTGCTTCTTAGAATGCATCCATCTTAGCATATGAATCAAGTAAAACGAAAGGAATCACATTTGGTTATTTGAACATCTCATCAAGCAGTAATGAAGTCACCATCCAGTGGAGATGCTAGCTTCTAGCTTACTTCACTTAAGCAACTTGAATGTGAAGCTTACTAATTACATGTTGCCTATGACATTTATAAAACCCAATATATGAAATTAATTACATAGGACATCAAATGAGACAATATTTATAACTTATTTTGGGGGGAAACAATGTACGAAACATAAAAGCGTAAGTCATTTTTCCATCTATTTACGAGCTCATTCATCAATCATCTACTCTCCAAAGACATTTATTATTAATTCTTTAATATACTTCCTTTAGGTAGATGTGTTTCACATTATAACATATATGTATATTCTATTTTTTACACTTAAGACATATGGGTTATTTTGAATTTATACAAACATAAGAAAGCTATTTTTATAAATTTACCCAAACATTTAAAACTATGTTACTATTCAGGAAAGCTTTTTCTAGAAAAGACGTTATTTATTAACAAATACTTTTTCGTAAAACAAACGGGACCTGTATCTAAACTTAAGACATTCTAGAAAATAAGTTTGATAGCAATCTAAAAATGATACTACAATTTGTTATTCCATCACCTTGAGCTTGTAGATTAAATTAATTTTTCTGTTCCATACCATAACAATAAGATTATCATAATAAAAATTGTAAAGCTGGTTGAATATACCTAAAGCAATTTAAGCAACTGAACTAGACCGTGCAAATAAAAAACTATGAAACTGAAGAGCAATTTGTCCACAGAAATTTTGATATAATAACCACAGAACTAAAGGTATCTTAGTTAGTTATATACCTGTGGCAAGAAGAAACTCTAGGGGATGAAAATCTATTGATTGGATATGACTTTTGTGATACTTAAAATCATGCAAAAGCTTTCCATCTGTCAGATCCCAAACCTGTACGAGTATTAAGTGTCAATTTGGGTGCATAATCAAGAAGGTGGAAAAATTAGGCTTCCAAAAGATTTACCTTCACGACATTATCATATCTACCAGAAACCACCCACCGGCCATCCGCAGTGAATCTAATAGTACTTATACGCCGGGTATGGCCTTTATATGTGTATAAATCCGTTTTTCATGATATCCCAAATCTTTAGGTTAGTATCCATGGAACCAGAAGCAAAGAATTCACCAAATGGATGAAATTTACAGCAGTGCAGTTGTATCTGTGTCCAGTAAGACCATAAAAACCACTACGCTCCAAGAGTAATAAATAAATCAGAAGAGTCTCAATGCTCACCTATGACTTAAAAAGACCAATAGCTTCCCTCAAATTTATTTTTGGGTCTGTTTGTTTTGGCTTTTTTCGGGCAGATACAGACACTTTTTCAAACTTTTTGCTAACAAATTATTTATCAAGAAATAGATATAGATAAAAAAAAGTTGACAGTTTTCATCAAAATATCAAATAGAATAAATATAGATAAAATTTAGATGCAAATCGGATATATTTACACATATCATTTTAAAAAAGATACAGATACAGATGAAAAACAGACAATCAAAATAGACCTGGCATTAAACAAGAAGACTCTTTACCCAAAGGCGAAAAAAGAAGAAGAAGTCAGACAGACAAATATACAATTTACCAGACTAAAACACATGTAATTTTTGGACAAGAAATGCAGTAACAATTTATCATGAGACCAACTAGTACAAGTAATTATGGAAGAGGCATGCAAGTGTCTATAGACCAACACTTTTAGGATGCAAAGCTTCTATTTGCATAAGCACATAAAAAGAAGAATGGGGATCCCATCAAATCAGGTTAAATGAAAGTATCAACTTACTCTTTGCTTCTTCCAAGTGCCTCAGCTTTATGAACCCAGAGGAAGCTCCACCAAGAACCGGAACTTCTGCAGAATCAAAGGCAATTGAATCTACTGGACTTGTATGACCACAAAGGCTCTGCATTATTTTCTTTGGAAAAAAAAATGCATTGATTCAGCTAATGAATTTAGGAATGAGTAGAAAACAATAGCTTATGTTCCTAAATGGTGTTATTGCATCTTAGTTGTTTGGATCGGTAGGTTGCTGAATTACTTGAGACACTGTTTGTTTGTTGTGAGGAAGTTATAGTTGAGCATGTTGTTGTTTTGGAGTGCTAGCAATATGAAGCTGTTTGTTTTGCGGCCGATTAATCATAAAAATATGAATTTGGTGAAGGAAAACCCATGCACATCTATTTGAGAATAGGTAATTGCTAGGAATGATCAAAGGGGAGAAAAGCAAAGAAGAATTCTATAATTTTTTATTTACATGGAATGAATGACTGGATTCCTTTATGTGTTTTTCTAAGTGGACTTTTTATAGCATTTACTAATAACCCCAACTAATCTCTACACTTTCAAACAATCCAATTGATAACTTACTGATTTTGTCAATACACTTTTGGGGTCATAACAGAGTGTGAATTTACTTTTTATCTTTCAGTTTCCTTTTGCTGTGAAAATACTTTTATTTTTACTTCTATGATAATCATGGATGGAGCAATTGGTGTCCAAGTTTTAAGTTACTGAAAGTTCGTGAAATTGAAAGTATTTTGAAACGTTTCAAGACTTCGTGTCCCGTTACGTGATCCTGACATTCTTTAGCAGAGCAATGGACTTCACCTTTTTAACATATTTTAAGAACAAAAAACGAAACCATATTGAAATGTGATATCTTTTCTCCTTAACAGGTGCTGGGCACACATTATCATATTCTATTTGTAATAATGGGAGTTCAAATTATTACAATTTCAAATTAACATTCCACTAAATTTGGGTTTCAGAGGAGAAATCACTTTATTTTTTGTTTATGCTAACTTTTCGCCAAAAGAATTGCTAGCCATGTTGACCCTTTAGTTGTTTGGCCTCCCCACACAAGTTAGTTACAAGTGAGACAAATATACTGCACCTAGTTACTAAGTTCCAGGGAAGACCAATATCCCAGAGAGAAATAAAAGGACAAGCATGCCCAAGGTTCTGTTGGTCAGATAACATAAAATAAATAAACAATAATTTCATCATAATTCTTGTTACATTGCTGCGCATGAAGAACATGTTCCTAGTACTAGTAGGGAAAACAAAAAAAATCAAATTGGACAATGCTTGAGCTGGTTAATTTCAGTTTTTTAACTGTGAAATTGAATGGGTTTTGTTTTCTTCCTTGATGGAGAGGATGTGCAGAGGAGTTTGTTGCTCATTCTGGTAATGTTAGCTGTCTCGATATTGGAAAGAAGGCATGTCGGCTTTTCCTTACTGGCGGAGATGGTCACATAGTCAATCTATGGCTATAGGCAAACCCAATTCTCTAATGGTCAGTTCACTTTTTGATGAATATGATCAGTTTACTTTAATCTGGTGACAAAAGGGCATATTTAAAATTATCATTATCTTGTTAATATTAGTCGTGGGCCAAAAGCAACCAATATCCGAGCCAATAAATAACTAGTGGGCCTTTTTAAACCACGGCAAATTTGATGCTCTTGTAGTTAATTTTGACAAGATAGGTTTTATCATTATCAAATGACTCATATCATATCTAATCGTAATCGAACTACTAAAATAATTAATATTTCAATTATTATGTTTATTTTAATGATTAGATAATTTACTAAACGGTCCCGTTGATGTGACCGTAGAAGCTTCCTTAAACCATTTAGTTTAAAATTTTTCAATCAGTATTAATTTGGAATTCATTTTCTCCTTTAAAAAAATGCACCGCATTCGATGTGAAATCTTTTTCTAACAAATTGTCCGTCCATTTGGCATACGACAAATGGTAGACACTTCCTTCAAATTTTTTTTAACAAATTATTTGTTAAGAAATACATATATAAAAAAAATATATGACAATTCTCATGAAAACATCAAATAGGCCAAATATAGATAAAATATAGCTACAAATTAAACACACTTATACATAAAATATAGTTACAGATAAGAAATAGACAATCCAAACGGACCCATAGGGTTATTATGGAAGCATGTCAAGAGTTATAACTTCTAACACTTCCAAACTCAAGGAACCTTGCCTATGAATCAGTTAAAGCAATCCACTAACTTATGGGTTTGTTTGGATTGTTTGATTTTTATTTGAATCTTATCCATATCAGATCTGCATTTTATTTGTTTATGAATAAAAATATCTATTTTTCACTCTTATTTGTTTCTTGATAAATAGTTTATTGAAAAATGACAAAAATAAGATGTCAAACCGACTAGAATAAGACGAACCAAACATATCGATCTTGTTCATTGTAAAATTGTTCATCCACTAGTAAGGAGTTAACTACAACATCATTTGCACAACTAACTAGTATGGAGGAACCCATTTGAATTGTTTGATTTTCATCAGTATCAGTATCTGTATCCATATTTGTATCTAATCTGCTATATATATTAGATCTGTATCTAATATGTCTAATTTATTTATAAATAAAAATATTTATTTTTTTATATATCTAGTTTATGATAAATAATTTAAATCGAAACAAAGGCACATTGCCAAATGGAGCTTAATATTCATTATTGAGATTTTATAAATTAGTACTTTCTGTTTTCCGCAATCTGAGTGATAAAACTTAGATGGGTTTACACATCCACTAGCATTAGGATTGTTTTAATACGTGACTTTCACCGATATTTATACACTTATAGCAAGTGGTCAGCTGTATATATTGTAAAAATTAACAAAAATAATTTTAATATATTATAACTCTAGGAAGAATGGTATTTAATCAACCCGTTTAAAGAATTTAGGACCAATCTAATTATAGTAAAAAAAAAAATATATATATATATATATATATAGTCTTTAGCTATTCCATCCTATTTTGTAAAATAAAAAAATATATAAAAACTATTAATATATATATTAAATCATTATAATAATATTTACTATTTGATGTAAGGGTCACATCATAAAAAGAACAGTGAAAAAAAAAAAAAAGCTCTGGCTTGCTTTTTTGGTTGAACTTTTCTTTTTCGTTCATCCACTCCGCTCCACTGTTCTTCAAGACATTCTCTGAATTCTCTCAAAGTAGAGAGAGAAACAAGGGGGGAAAAATCACTTCTCTCTCTAGCTTTCTCTTCTTCCTCTGAATTCGTGAAATCGATTTGTTGCTTCAGTCCACATTCAGTGTAAAAATCTTAACATCACCTTTCAGTAAAAATTACTATTCCATCCTTAAAATCCCCAAACTTCAACCACTTCACTACAAATCCCACTCTAAGACCGTGTTTGGCTGCTAAAGAAACCAATCTCTTCCCAAGTTGTTCGCTCGAACAATGTCCAAGCGTGGATACAAGCTCCGTATCCTTTTTTTTTTTTTGTTCTTTTTATACTAAAGGTTCTGAATTTGAAATCTTGAGCTCTGTTTTTTTGTGATTTAGTTGCTTTAGGGTTTCGTTTTAGTTAGTTCGACGAAGTAGTTTTCAAGAATTAGGGTTTTGAGCTGATTTTGTTGCCGAGAAAATGAGGGAAGTTGGAGTGTTTGGAGATTTCGAACTATCCGGAGGCTAAGTTTTGATATTGAATTTATATTGGTTAGGGCACGAAGGCTTACATTTTTAGTATTATCGTGTTAGTTAAATTAGGGCAAGTGGAAGTATTTGGAGCTAATCGAGTATTTGAAATGAATCTTGGAATGATTAGAAAACAGTAGCTTATGTTGTTGAGGGATCAGGAGGAATGATGTTATTGCATCTAAGTTTTTTGGATCGGTAGGTTGCTGAATTACTTGAGACACGGTTTGTTTGTTGTGAGGAAGTTATAGTTGAGCATCAAATAGAGCATGTTGTTGTTTTGGAGTGCTAGCAATATTAAGCTGTTTGTTTTGCGGTCGGTTAATCATAAAAATATGAATTTGGTGAAGGAAAACCCATGCACATCTATTTGAGAATAGGTAATTGCTAGGAATGATCAAAGGGGAGAAAAGCAAAGAAGAACTCTACAATTTTTTATTTACATGGAATGGATGACTGGATTCCTTTATGTTTTTCCTAGTAGACTTTTTATAGTATTTACTAATAACCACCATTAATCTCTACAGTTTCAAACAATCCAATTGATAACTTACTGATTTTGCCAATACACTTCTCGGGTCATAACAGTGTGTGGATTTATTTTTTGTTTTATTTATTTTCCTTTTGCTGTGAAAATACTTTTATTTTTACTTCTATGAGAATCATGGATGGAATAATTGGTGTCCAGGTTTTAAGTTACTGAAAGTTTGCGAAATTGAAAGTATTTTGAAGTGTTTTAAGACTTTGTATCCCTTTATGCGTTCTTGCCTGACATTCTTTGGCAGAGCGATAGGCGTCACCTTTTTAAAATATTGTATGAACAAAAACACTAAGTATATTGAAATGTGACCCTCTTCTCCTTAACAGGTGCGGGCATGCATTATCATATCCTATTTGTAATAATGGGAGTTCGCATTATTACTATTTCAAATTAACACTCCACTTTTAGTGAGAGTTGAAAACTAGGTTCTTCTGGGGTTTTGTTTTCTTCCTTGACTGAGAGGATGTGCAGAGGAGTTCGTTGCTCATTCTGGTAACATTAACTGTCTCAATATTGGAAAGAAGGCATGTCGGCTTTTCCTTACTGGTGGAGATGATCACAAAGTCAGTCTGTGGGCTATAGGCAAACCCAATTCTCTAATGGTCAGTTCACTTTTTGATGAATATGGTCAGTTCACTGTAATGTGGTAAAAAAAGATGCTCTTTTCTATTTCTTTCTTGCTTTGTTTTTGTTTCTTACTTTCTGCATGATAAATGTCGTTCATGACGTGGAGCAGTTACTGCTGAGAGTTACAAGAATGAAACGAAGGAATTTGAGTATCATGATCTATGATTACCGAATACATCAAGTAAATAGGATTTGCAGATTCTTCTTCTGATGTGGGTTTTGGTTAATTGAAGCACTGGAGCCACATACAATTCGCTGAATCAATGCATTTTTTTTTCTTTTTTGGTTTTTTGCCAGTGAGATATAGGTTATATGAGTTAAAATGTTAACTATGTAATGATGAACTGCTTGGCCCTATTAATCCAAAAAATGTTAACTAAGTAAGAAGAATAGAAAAAAAAATTCAAATCATATGATAAATTAAAAAAAAAATTCATATTTATGAAAATATTAACTTAGTACTATATCGTAAAAAAGTTTTCTTATAATAACGAATAATATTTTTCAGCATTCTCATTCAATTTCCAATAATAGTAATTTTATTACGCCTTATTTTTTATGAGTAGCTATTATGACGTTTAGTATTGGAAGTAGCCTTTTATAGCTCATTTATATGAGGAGAATATCTATTCATTTCCTTCTCTTTCTATATAAAGTTGTTATTATGGTGTTTGCCTATGATAATGTCGATTCATAAAAATATGTTATTACGCAAAATAATGAATAACAATTCACCTTCCTTACACATCAACTGGTACACAATGTTTTATTTTCAGTCTTTATCACAAATACCTTTGTCTTGAAAATATTATCTATACAAATATCTTCTTATCTTTATGATAAAAACATGGACATTATACATATTTTACTTTTACTATAATAATTACTTGTTTTATCTTTTTGTGGTAAGTGAACGTTATAATAGCCATTATACATCTATTATATTCCATCGTTATTCTATACAATGGTGCATTGGTGTCTTTAATCTTTTGTTATATTTAATGTTTATGTATTTTTATTTTAATTGACTATTATATTTAAGTAATCATGTAGAGCTTAAAAAAATACAGTTTTAATAATTTGATGTCTAGACATTCCTTTGCAATTGGGAAAAAATAAAAAGACAAAGACCACACTTGCACTTAGTACAAATGGAAAGATATCATATTTTCTATTTATTTATCTATTATTTATTTATTTATTTATCTGTCTATCTACTTTGCTCTCGTTTTTTTACCTGCCAGAGTCATTATTCAAAGTCATGATAGCAACTTTCTTTTAAAGAAAATCAATGTGAGAGCAAGGTGGTGATGGCAATGTCCCCGGTCAATGGTCATCTTCAATTAGGCAGGCCCCCATAATATATCTCTAACACTTAACGGCTATTTGGTAATTATGTCACTCATAAATATTTAATTTAATTTTTTTTAAGAAAATAACTCTGTCCCTAAAATAGATAATTAGATAGTGCCTTTTCCCTCTTAAAATTGCATTCAAATATCTTAAAGAACACACTTTTTAAAATTTGAAACATTAATTGAGCAAGAAAAATTGGGCCATTTGATTGAGTTAATATTATTCCAATTCATATACATATATATACACATATTCTATATTTTATAGTTTGGTATATAACTACAGTGCTTGAAAATAAACCTATAATTCCGTTGGACATAAAGTTTTGATTGGGTGTAAATCATTCAAGGGTAAAATTTATTCATAATTATCCTGAAATCCTGTTATTAAAAATTAATTAGCCACCTTTAGAAAACCCTTTGTGTTTATGTCTTTATGCTTGTAAGGCAAATAACTTGAACTCTATACCTGTTGATTCACTTTCCCTTTCAAACACTCCCACTGTCAACATTCAAATTTACCGAATAATGCCTATTGAACCTGTCTTAAAACCATACAAAAAGTTTCCATCTTAAGCATGCCAACCATCTTAAAAATTTTAATTTTTAGTCGTTAAATTTTGAATTTTTATTCTATATTTTATGGTTGGTATTAATTACTGTGCTTGAAAATAAACCTATAATTCCATTGGACATAAAGTTTTGATTGGGTGCAAATCATTCAAGGGTAAAATTTATTCATAATTATCTTGAATCCTGTTATTAAAAACAAATTAGCCAACTTTAGAAAATCCTTCGTGTTTATGTCTTTATACTTGTAAGGCAAATATCCCACTGTCAACAGTCAAATTTACCAATTAATGCCTATTGAACCTGTCTTAAAACCATACAAAAAGTTTCCATCTTGAACATACCAACCATTTTAAAAATTTTTATTTTGAGTCCTTAAATGCTAAAATTTAAATTTCTAGTTTTTAATACAACTGCTCAAGCTCTCTCTTTGGGTCTCTGTGTCTGTGTTATATGTTGTGGAAGCACAAGGGAGTGCAAAAAATAATTCTGGGTTTTGATTATAAGTGTGTGGAGTGAAATGGGTTGTGTTGATTTTAAGTTGTTTTTAATAAAGTTCGTTGCTTTGTTGCTGGTGTTCCATACTCTGCCACTTTGTTCTGGTGTCACTGATTTACGTGATGGTGAGGAAATGTAGTCTTTTTTTTTTTAAATACCTTTGGTAGTTTTGTTTCTTACTATTTAGTACTCATAATTGTTGGATTTTAATGTGGTGATCGAAATTGGTTGCTTTAACTAGTAATCCTAGTGGTGGTGTTCATTGTGGTGATTGAAAATGGTCGTGCAAACTTGCTAACACTAGTACTAGGAGTATTTGGCAGCAGCTGGTGGCTGTGGGGTGGTTTCTGCCCAAAGTGAATTGAAAGTGTCCATAAATGATTAAAAATGATTCAGTCTTTTTAAGAGAACATTTTTATAAACTTAGTTAATCGAACTTTTCTCTTTCAATGAAAATTGCTCCTAGAGAAGTTGCCTACTCTGTATTTTCAAGTTGTGGAGAGCAGTTTTCGAGATAGAACATTCTGTATGGTGTGGTTGAACTGGAAATTTTTCATGCATTTTGCCTTTCCAATTGGTTTGGTTAAGAAAAAAGAAAAAAAATCTTTGTGATTGATGAAAATATGAGAAAATTGCCTAGTCAAGAGGATGCCACAGTTTAATAGTTAATATGCTTGATGTTGTTCACTGTGGATTTGTGTTATCGATTTGATATTTGGTGTTTGGAATATGTAATGCAAAGTGATGAAACTACTACTTCTGTCTCGTTGAAATATAATGTTCTTTTCTGTTATTCAGTGGCTGCAATGAATAACTTATACAGAATGCTGAACACTCCACCTCTCGAAGGATGGACTCTTGTCGGGGGTGATCCATGTGGTGATAACTGGCAGGGTGTGACGTGTGTCTTCAGCAACATAACTGGCCTGTAGGTTTATTTTCTTTTCCTCCGTGTTACTATTGAGTATATCGATTTGGGTCATGCATTAAGCTACATGAATTGACAGAGATCTCAGCGGCACAAATATGGGAGGTGAACTTGGTGATAGTTTGGACTTTGCATCAATCTTGACAATGTAAGCATCATATTTTTCTGTTCAGCACAAGCTTTGTGCTTTATACATTGATCGTGTTTACAATTGGCAGAAGAAATGGTGCAGTGGCTATTACTTTTCCTCTTTTCAGTTATTTTTCCTTTTTTATCTGGAATGTTTTGGGTTCCTAGATTGCACTCTTGTACAGCATTTGAAAAAGTATTATCATGGGTTTTTAATCTCCTTGAAATGAGATTTTCAATTTCGATAGGAAAGTGGTCTAAAAATAAATATATTTTCAGGTTTCTGATATCAAATGTTGAGTATTAGTATGGATTTCGCAACAAGTCCATGGCATCTCATGGCCAACAAATTAGTTCTGTAATAAATGAAACAATGAGCTAAAGAATTGCTTTATGCTTACCTTAAAGTTAAAGCCACTTGTTTGGACTTTGTTATATTACATTTCCGCCTAACGTTGTGCTATGATTGTACAATCTCGATCTGGATAAAAATTGCAATCTTGATATCTTCAATCTAGGAATTGTTGTTGAAAGAGCTATAATATTTATTTATCTGATTTAATGTGCCATAAAGGAGAAAAATAACACCAGTTCAATTGAAAATTTATAAATATGCAAATAATTCACGACATTTGTACTAGACCAAATAACAGAAGCTAAAACTTGTATTCTATGTAAACCATGGATAGTGGCATGTAATATGTGACATTCCTGACATTGGGTAAAAGAAGAAAAAATTTGTTAACTTGAACTAGTTGACGTTTTGACTTTAGAGGCACTTATGCATCTGGATTATGTTTATTCGATGTAATGAATAAATCACTATTTATAACTAGAATAGTTGGCTGCATGATCTCCTATGAGAAACATGAAGAGAGACGTTACCATCATTTGCTTCTTGATCATTTCTGTTGTATTGTTGTTTTGTAATTTCCTTTATCAAATTCATGTAGCGCTTGTTGCATAGTTTTTTTGGATTTCCTTGTTCGTACTATTGGTTTTCAGTGGGAAATATCTGTTGTTTATTAAAGCAAAAATGGTCGGCATTTCCAATCACACTTGTTTGTCGAGTGATATGGTTAAGCACTAAATGAGCTTTTGATGCCTACTTAAGCTGAAAACTCATGTTTGATGAATGTTGTCAAAGGTCTTTTATATTCTACTTTCTTTTTACATGAGGATGCTGTTGATGAATTTTGAGGGTTAAAAGTTTTGTTGAGTCTCTTCTTTCCTATTATCTTCATGCCAAAATAGGCTAGGAGATGCTTCTAAATTTCCAGATCCTTTTTGGCAAAGTTGATTTCCCCCCTTTTATTGGGCATTCTTTGACAATGACAACTTAAATTGTTAGCATGTTTATTCCATTGCAAGCATGAAACTTTTAAAATCTTCAAGAGAATTAGGAGTACAGAAATGTGTAGCTAAAGTCAGATGATTCCTTACTAATCCGGGGCTTTGGGTCCTGCCTTGTCCTGATGTTGTCATGTAACCAAGACAGGATTGTTTTAACTTTAATTTTACTCACAATTGAATAAATTTCATGGACGTGGTCATCAATAGTTAAAAGATATATTCATGTGAAGATATGCACATTGTTTGATATGTTCATTTTGTGAATTTTCTTTGCAAAAGTGATCTGAGCAACAATCACATTGGAGGGAGCATTCCAGCCTCTTTACCACCTACTTTAATTGCCTTGTAAGTTTGAAATTCGACTTTCCTTATGATTCTTATTTAGCATTCTTCCTTAGTCTTTGTAGGGTATATTATTATACTACATCACTGTTTGCGACTATATACAATAGTTGCTAGTTTCCCTTTTATTCATTAAGCTGATATCAACGTAACAGCGCACCTTTTATTTCGTCTATTATTTTGTTAGTTCTATAAGGATGATGGAAGAAACTATATGGTATTTTTTTTATGCCACAATTTGCATGAGATGCATATGAGTGATGCCTTTCTCGCTCTCTTAATATAGGCTATCTTAGAATTTTTTGGTTGCACAGGCGATTCTTTATTTAACAAGGAGTTATTTTGCCATTAGGTCATTGGGAAATAATAATTTGAGTGGAGTAATCCCAGATGCCTTTGCAGAGCTCACAGCTTTGATAACTTTGTATGTAATCTTTTTTCATAATGGTTATTCTTACTATCGTTTAGACCTACTTACACTGCATCTCCAATATCTTCCAGGGATTTCTCGGATAATAGATTGAGCGGTCCTCTGCCTCCATCATTCAGGAACTTGTCAGCTCTAAGCATCCTGTGGGTAATCAATGTTTCTTTGTTTTTCTTATGTTTTATTGGCATCATGCACCATCAGCATTATGACACTAAAACTTCTGTTTGCAGACACTTGCAGAATAACACATTTGTTGGGGCCATCAATGTTATAGAGGATTTGCCCCTTGTTGACCTGTACAGTCCTGACTCCTGACTTGTGTTGTGGCTTCATTTAAAATCATATATATTTGCCTTCTGGCCCTTTAAAGGTTGAAACTTAGCTAACATTTCTTTCTTACTTGATACAGGAACATTGAAAATAACTTAATCTCTGGACCTGTACCTCCAAACTTGCTGACAGTTCTAATTTTGAGGTCAGTCTGCAGGCTGTTTACCTTTTTCTTCAGTGGAGGGCATATTTTGCTCATTTGGTTTTTTTCTCTGTCTATAACCTACAACTCTTTTTCCTTTTTTTTTATTTTTATTTTATTTTATTTTATTTTTTTTTGTCTGGAGCACTTTTGTCAAAGCCAGTATCAACTTGGTACTTATCTACCAAGTTCGAGTAACTGAAGCATTTTTTAATCTTTTGATAACTTGAAATTTTTTATTTGTTAACAACAAAAGATTGAGTTTTTTAATCTTATGTTGAGATCTAGAAAATGGTGAGCTCTTATAACTTATAAGGTGTTATATATCCTGATCTGGAAGCCATGTTTCTTGATCATTTTAATCACCACAAACTTATAGTATTTCGTAATGCTCATCCTGGTATGTTTTGTATTCATTTGTGTAGAAAAGAAGGAAATCCATTCAATACAACTGTAATTCTCCCACCATCACCTGCCACTTCTCCATATTCTGCTGATGCTCCTTCTGCGTATGTAGCTGATACACCTTCTCCTCCTAGTCCTCCTGGAAATAAACCAGGGAAGCAATATAATTCACCTCCTTTACCAAATTCATCTTCTGCCCCATCTAGGGGTTTTTCCAAGACTTGCAGGGTTGTTGTGATTGGCGTGGTAGGGATTTTATTAATTGTTGCAGTTGTTGGCTTGTGCCTATTATTGTGTAAGAGAGGGAATGCTAAAAGTAAATCCCGGTACTTAAATGCACGGGTTGAGAAAGGTGACTTTATCATTTGCATGCTTTTGTTCATATGACCATGATAATTGTTTTTCCGTCTTCAGAATGGGGTTTTTCTATTTTTTTAGGAGCTTCAGAAGATGCAGTTTTTAAGCTTCCAATAAAAAACGGGATAGCTTGTGAAATGATAGGTCCAAGTACCAAACAACTGGATGAACACAAGATAGATGTGTCAAAAATGACATCAAATTCAATTCCGAAAGACCAGAGGGTGGACACAAACAGGAGGGACTCAGGTTTTATGCCACTGCCACATCCTTCTTCGACCTTCCTCCCTGTCACGTGTGCTAGAGCAGATGCAAGGAAGCAACCATCTGGATTTGCAAATTCCTTGAGTTCTCTTAGATGTTATAGCATTGCATCCCTTCAGCAGTATACAGATAGCTTTTCCCAAGAAAGATTCCTTGGAGAAGGAATGCTAGGCAGTGTTTACAGGGCCGAACTTCCTGATGGAAAGGTGGCATATTCTTTGACTAGTTCAACTTAGCATATTCTTTATGTTGGTACTTTTCTTTCTACTGTTTTTATTCCAAATTTACTAATATATCATTTCCTCAGAAGCTTCAGTAACCTTCTGTCTTTACCGTCTATGTCCCTGATGTTGTGATATTTCCATTCAACTTGTCTTCTTTTTTCCTTCTTCTTCTTCTTTAGATATATTAAACATTTTGTTTGTGATTTGTGATTTTCATGACTTCAATTTCTTATATAAATGTACATATATATTTCCAGGCTGTAGCTGTGAAGAAACTAGAGGATACAGTGTCGGAGAGACTGAGCATTGCAGACTTTCATCAACTATTGGCTAGCATTTCTAAGCTTCAACACGACAATATTGTAAAGCTGATTGGTTATTGTCTTGACCATGGCCAAAGGATGCTTGTGTTTCAATATTGTAAAGATGGAACACTGTATGATGCCCTTCACATGGACGAAGAAATCCATATCAAACTTTCTTGGGATACACGCATCCAGATTGCACTTAGTGCAGCAAGAGCATTAGAGTTAGTATTATTTTCAAATTTATGATCATCCTATCCTCATATTATTATCTATTGCACGGCTTGGTCAAATTTGGTGATGGTTTGATAATTGATAGTTTAGTGGCAAAATGATAAAAAGCTTATTTCCTAGATTATAGGCGCACATCGCGTATAGACTTCTGGGTTTCTAATTACCTAAGTTGGTCTTCTCATTGTGACACCTTTAGTAGAGCAGTAGATCTCCTTATCTGGATTATTATGCTTTCTTACTACTGAATCTTTTTCCCCTTTCTTTTAAAAAGGTACTTGCACGAGCAATGTAACCCCCCCGTAGCGCACAGAAATTTCAAGTCTGCCAATATTCTTCTTGATAATGAGCTTGAAGTTCGGGTGTCTGATTGTGGTTTGGCTTCTCTAATATCATCTGGCTCTACAAGTCAGGTGACACTCTTTAGTAATATAAACATCGAAGTGCACTTTAAATCCAATATTTAG
This sequence comes from Combretum micranthum, assembly GCA_024138025.1. Taxonomy (NCBI): domain Eukaryota; kingdom Viridiplantae; phylum Streptophyta; class Magnoliopsida; order Myrtales; family Combretaceae; genus Combretum; species Combretum micranthum. The sequence continues at coordinate 305,512 of JAMXBD010000188.1, read as the reverse complement.
AATATGTCATTCTAGCATTTAACTCTAAAATCATAAATTTGTGCAATTGATGCAGTTACCCCGAACTTGGCTGATTGTCAAATACTATGATAATTTTATTAGTTTGTCGTGTCAGTGTGTCTTTAACATGCATTGATTAACCATAGAGTGGTCTGTCACAATTCTTATGCACTTGCTGTTTCATATGGATTGGGGGAATAATTTAAGGCATTTTTTAAAATGTAAAGGCAGTGTTGTAGAAAATGTTCCACGGAGATTTTTCTTTTAAAAAACTTGATTGCTTTTGCCTAATAAAGTGTCTCACAAGTCAACTCTATGCTGGAAGGGTAACAAGACAAGCGTACTTTGGTGTACCTATTTTAATGACATCCTCCTTTAAGGGCATAAGCGAGCATTGTGATAACTAAGAAAGCAGTCTCATATGTGGTCCCATATCTCATTTGTCACATCCTTCATGGAGAGTGTTGCTAAAAATTGGTAGGTAAAGGGTTTACTCACATTCTACTTGTTTGGAATGATTAATTCCTTTATCCTAGGTACATTTTTTCAATTTTATGCAAGTTTTGCTTGGTATATCTGCAGTAACTACTAGTCGGCTAGTCGCTCAAATCAGTGGATATTGATTAGAGTTGTGTGGTTTCATTTCTGTTGTGTCAAGATGGTATGTTCTTCTGCATCTTAATGGCAATAGGAATTGCTTAGTTTCTACTTTCTGTTTCATCACTGCAGCTGGCAGAAGAATTCATCACTGTCAATGGTTATGCTGGCCCAGAAGTGGAATTAGGGACTTACACCTGCCAGAGTGATGTTTACAGCTTGGGAGTGGTTTTGTTGGAACTTCTCACTGGCCGAAAGTCTCTTGATAGGTAAATAATGGCAGGATCTTTCTCCAGCTTGTTAATACTATCTCCAATCACCCTGCTTTTTTGTGCAGTGTGTTTACTTGTTCATTGAATTCATGCTCACACAGACTTAATTTGAAAATATTTCTAGAACACGGCCAAGATCAGAGCAGTTTCTTGTCAGATGGGCGGTGTCTCAGCTTCATGACATCTATGCTTTAACGGAGATGGTTGATCCCAGATTAAGTGGATACACCGCCAGGTCCTTGTCGCGTTTTGCTGATATTATTTCACGGTGCCTCCAGGTGACATATTCGTCTTATTTCACATAATGCCTTGCCTGTTAAGAAATGAGTAACAGGAAAAGAATCTGACAAGATGAATTTTGTTAATTCAACTCTTGCAAACTTGATACATAGCTTTCGTCTACTCATAATGATGGTATTTCCTATCTTGAGCACGTCCTTATCATTCAATTCACATGCACACACTTGATGTGATGGAATGTTATTGATAGGGACTAGTTGGAGATGGAGTCTAGGGCAATTATATCTATCAAATGTGAATTTTTGTCTAAGGGTACATTTTTCTCCATTTGATTAACGTTTTTATTGCAGACAGAGGCAAAATTCAGGCCACAGATGTCGGAAATTGTTCAGGATCTATTGCACATGACGTAGCGTGACGCTGTTTCCAATGGAATTCTAAGGCTTATTCTTTTTCACCCAAAATTACAGATGGATTATCTGCCGTCTCCGATATGCTGTTTTATAGTGTTCATCAATGGCAACCAAACACCTTACTAGTGTAACTAGTAAAAGAATGGAAGATTATGTAATATGCTTAAGTGTTGCCTCTTAACTAACAGGGACATTATTAGAACAGCATTACGGAGACAACGAATACTCATTGGACAAATGCTAGGGTATTGAACACAAAATTGATTGGAGATTTCAATCCAGGGAAGAAGAGATTGGAGATTCATCCAAAGTATTTATGTAAAGAAATAAGTCTGCTTATTTTAGTTTTATGTATAGTTTTGGATTAGGGTTTGAGGAATTGGGTTACATCACTTCATTGTTTTGCATTATTTGCTGTGTTGTTTTGTAATAAATTAAATTTGATTGGTTCTTTTAGAAAATTTGTCGTAAAAATTAGAATTTTTTGAAAGAAATTGTATTCTAATGTTATTTGATTTTAAGTAAGACAGAAATGTCCTCTAGTTTGGTGCTCGTACATAAAGGTGACAACGATGTTTCTTGTTTAGCCATCCTTTCAAGAAAAAAAAATATATGAATACAACTTGGATAAAAATAATCACAATTACCATTATATATTGCATGTTTAGTTTTTTTTTTTTTTTTTTTCTACTCTTGTAATTGTCATGTATTGCATTTTTATGATGCAATAAATATTTGACATGTATCGCATGATCAACTTACGATTATTGTGCAAGTCTTGGTATTGCATATGCTACGTGTGATATAAATATGGTAATGTGTTTTTTTTTTTTTTTCAATTTGTATTTTTGTAATTTTTTTTTCTTAAATTTGGTAAAACTCTATAGGTGTGTGGGTAATCTTATTAGATTTTAGAAATGGCACTTTTTATTCACAAATATAAATAATCCTAATTAGAGCAATAACTTTGCTATCAAATTATTTAATTTATGATCTCTAATTAATTAATTAGTGATTAGATTTTTCTTGCAAACTTACTCAATACTCAGCCTAATTAACCCAAATTTTCCTGTATGTGTAAATTTGAAGAAGGGCATGAACCCTAATTTAATGTAACATCCATGTTTCATGATTCCATTCACAATTTTATTTGGCATCACCATCTAGCAAAACAATGGTACATTACATTTAATCAAACCAGCTAGTCTTATGTAACAATGATCTTATGAACATAATTTGTTTGACCCAAAACACATAATTTAAGTGCATTGCATTTACACAACAAAATAAATTAGTCATCTTAAAAGCACTACCTAAGTGCATGAACATTCTTACATAATAATGAAAAGAAAACATGAAATCTTGAAATTAGGTGATGAGATGTAAAATAAAAATGCAAAAAAAAAAAAAAAAAACACAATGTAGCTTTGTCAACTTATTTGTTTGGATAATTTGATTTTCAGTTGTATTTTATTTGTATTTGATTTGTATTGGGTCTGTTTCATTTGTTAATGAGTAAAAATAATTATTTTTCATATGTACTTATTTCTTCATAAATAGACAGTTAAAAACGACGAAAAGATGCAAAATCAATAAAAAATTAACAAACCAAACGGGACCTAAAACGACATCAAAATGCAAAGGAAAAAATAAAGAAAAAAAAGAAAATTTACGGTCGTGCTTAAGTTGGATGATATCGCCCTTTGTAAATTAAAAGTCATGGTTTCACCTAAGGTATACATATTTTTTTTCAAGTGTTGTATTTTACTCTAACTATAAAATTTCAAGAGCTTCCTTCATAATTATAAAAGAAGAAAAGAAAACAAATTGTTGGTCTCATAGTTCTTTAATCATGCACTAGATAATTTAAAATTGATTTTCTAATCTTCCAACGGTAATAACAAATAAAGACCTCTTCATTCTCTTTTCTTAGGTAATAATTACTCGTTTGCCATTGAATGTTTACATATAAAATATACGGGAAGGCAATGTTTAAAATTATGAAAGTAGATTTTACGATAATAATCTTTTTTTCCTTATAATTAAGTGATATGAATATCAATCTTCCAATAGGATTTACCTAAATTTGATATCTCCCTTATCAAAAAGAAATTATAATTGATAGTGTTTGAAGAAAAAAAATTATTAATTTTCCTTGCCATATATTTAATGTGTGTCATTATTAAATATGTTAAATTTAACAAAGTAATTAACAAAGGTACATCTTTAGCATGTATACTATTTTGAGTAATGAGCTAAATTTAGCCTACTAGTTAAGGCCCAAGATATTCATATGACAATTTGTATAAATTCTTTGGTTTAAATCTCATCAAGAGCAAGTTATACTGAATCGGTACATGGATTTTGTAGGATGGTTCACGTGCTAGAAGATAGCCAATGATGTTATAGCGATGCCCCTCAGTTGCCAAAAAATTAATGGATAAATTTAAATTGAAATTATAACAAACAATGTGATATAGCATGTGTCAAGCTTTTATCATTGTTTATTGCAACAAAAAATCCTTTTCACCACTTTAGCAAGGACTGTTAGGACATACCTAGAAGCACCAACTTACTGTCAACGTAAATGTTCTTTATTTTTTTAGTGTTAAAATTGGTGACACACAATATGAAGCCAAGGTTGACTATATCCTAGCCCCTCCTTTCATTAAAGAATGGCTTTGAGGGACATTGAGTCCATTATTTCCATTGTCTTCCTTTGATAAACTAGCTCCATTAGGCTTAATTAGCTGCTAAGAGAAATAGTCAATGAAAAACATTAGAATTATTATATAATTAGCAAAACTAATTGCACTAATTTTAATAATCCTATATGGTTCGATACCGACAAACCAACAACCCAAATGCCCATAGAATTTTGATAGTACAAGCAACCCAAAAACTTCCCGTCATGAATGTAGAGGTCACCAAGTGTGGACCACACCATGTCAATGCGATCATGACAAATTATAGGCTCCCATGAATAAACCTGCAGGACCACAAAGGAAGATCAAGTATTAGTTCCTTCCTCTTGTATTTTCACATGATTAGGTTGTTATAAGTTTATCTATCAAACCTTCAAGGCATTGTCTAATCCACAAAACAGGGTTCTCCCATCTGGATGAAAGGTAATTGCTCGTATACTAGTTGCCTGAAAAATAAATAAGATGATTGCTTGGGAGCAAGGAAATAGATCTTACTAATTCAAACTTCACCATTTTCTTTTATTTATTTATATATTTTGAGAATGATGAAAGCAAAAACACTTTATAATTGTATAAACAAAGAGATTCATAAACAAAAAGAGAAAGATCATATTATAGGCTCACCAAAATGTGTTACTGCATTGGTTTCAAGCAGAAAATAGTATTCCACATATTTTTTTATGGATTTTGTGCAACATTCAACACGGTACTATATTAAGGAAGTTGTATGAGTACATACACATTTTAATAGGTCAAGTAAGTCTAGATCTTCACAATGTTCTAATGGACATAAATTATCACCTCTATTATCATGCCAGGGAAAATCTAATCGCATACCTCAAGTCTAGAAGACCCCATTAGCTTAAAGGTTCCAAATCCTAGAATTTGACCGTTCTGCTGATCCTGGAAATCAAGCCCATATATATCAGATCATAAGTTAAAAAATAGATGTGATTTTAAGAAGCAATTGCAATTATAGGAGAAGTCATAGTATGCCGTTTCTTTTAGTCAGAAAGTAGTAGTTACATATTAGGTTCATATTGTACCTCATCAAGCCTTATCTACCAAAAGGAAACCCTATACTCTATCAAATATGCATATTTAGCTTATGGATGGACATTTCAATTGAACAGATTCACTTTAAGAACTGATAAAAATTTAAGACAAAGCTCTAGCCTGTTATTATGAAAACTTTCAAGGTCTATTTGAATTGTTGGATTTTTATCTATATCATATCTGTATCTAATCTACATCTATAACTTATCAGTGCCATATCTATATCCTATTTGTTTGGTCAGTTTATGAGTACAACTATTAATTTTTCATCAGTATCTATTTTTTAATAAACATTCGTTTGAAAACAATAAATATATGATACCAAAATTTCCAGAATATGATGAAACAAATAAACATTTGAAAAAAAAAAAGAAATTTTTTTTATCCAAAATGTTTCAATCTGGAAGATTTCATCAAGTCAATCTTAATTATTTCTCCTCGATTCTTAAGATCGCCTGCTCAAAGGAGTGTTGTCCTACTTTTATAGTATTAGGATCGTCTATTCAAAGGAGCGTTGTCCTACTTTCTCTAAAAAATGAAGTAGGCTAATGCACAATTTTTAGCTTGGTGTCTCATTACAAATGTAAAATTTGTTATCAATTAGCTAATAAAAAAGCATGGGAATCAAGTACCAATCCTATTACTAATGACCAAGTTAATGGACAAGCAACTTGGTTCAAGGGACCATGTCCAAGATGAAATCAATGGAGGAGCAAGCCTTCACTGAAGCCTACGAACCACACACAAAGTTAATTTGGAAGCATGAGTTTGATAGCACAAATTCTAGACCAAGGAATCAAAGTTAGCAGCTAATGGAAAGCTAAAGAGGTGCTTCTTTGAATGCCCCCATCTTAGCATATGAATGAAGTGAAAAGAAAGGAATCACATTTGGTTATTTGAACATCTCATCAAGCAGTAATGAAGTCACCATACAATGGAGATGTCAGCTTCTAGGTCACTTCATTTAAACAACTTGAATGTGAAGCTTATTAATTACATGTTGCCTAGCACTTTTATAATACCTAACATATGAAATTAATTACATGGGGCATAAAATGAGACAATATTTACAACTTACTCTTGGAAAAACAACTTACAGACATAAAAGCCTAAGTCATTTTTTCACGATTTATGAGCTCATTTATCAATCATCTACTATCCAAAGATATTAGTTATTAATTTTTTAATATACTTTCTTAGGTAGATGTATTTCTCATAGTAATATATATGTTTTTTTTTTTTTATACTTAAGACGTATGGGTCATTTTGAATTTATACAAACAAAAGAGCATGCTGTATTTTTGGAGTTCTTGCAATATAAGCTGTTTGTTTTGTGCCCAGTTAATTGTAAAAATATGAATTCAGTGAAGGAAAACCCATGCACATCTATTTGAGAATAGGTAATTGCTAGGAATGATCAAAGGGGAGAAAAGCAAAGAAGAATTCTACAATTTTTTATTTACATGGAATAAATGACTAGATTTCTTTATGTTTTTCCAAGTAGACTTTTTATAGTATTTACTAATAACCCCCACTAATCTCTACACTTTCTAACAATCCAATCGATAACTTACTAATTTTGCCAATACACTTTTCGGGTCATAACAGAGTGTGAATTTATTTTTTATTTTTTATTTTCCTTTTGCTGTGAGAATACTTTTATTTTTACTTATATGATAATCATGGATGGAATAATTGGTGTCCAGGCTTTAAGTTACTGAAAGTTTGTGAAATTGAAAGTATTTTGAAATGTTTCAAGATTGTGTGTCCTTTTATATGTTCCTGACATTCTTTAGCATAGCAATAGACTTCTCCTTTTTAACATATTTTAGGAACAAAAATGACAGTATATTGAAATGTGATCTCTTTTCTCCTTAACAGGTGTCGGGCACACATTATCATATTCTATTTGTAATAATGGGAGTTCATATTATTACTATTTCAAATTAACATTCCAATAAATTTGGGTTTAAGAGGAGAAATCACTTTATTTTTTGTATAGGTTAAATTTGGTAGAATAAGTTGTATTAAAATCGTTTTAGTGGGAGTTGAAAACTAGGTTCTTCTGGGGTTTTGTTTTCTTCCTTGATTGAAAGGATGTGCAGAGGACTTTGTTGCTCATTCTGGTAACGTTAACTGTCTCAATATTGGAAAAAAGTCATGTTAGCTTTTCCTTACTAGCGGAAATGATCACAAAATCAATCTGTGGGCTATAGGCAAACCCAATTCTCTAATGGTCATTTTTTGATGAATATGGCCAATTTACTTTGATGTAGTAAAAAAGGGGTACATTTAGAATTATTATTATCTTGTTAATATTAGTTGTGGGCTAAAAGCAACCAATATCTGAGCTAATAAATAACTAGTGGCCTTTTAAACCATGGGAAATTCAATGGTCTCATCGTTAATTTTGATAGGACTAGTCCCGTCACTATCCAACAGCTCATATCATATCCAACTGTGATCAAACCACTAAAATAGTTAATATTTTCAATTATTATAATTATTTTAATAGTTAGATGATTGACTAAATGGTCCCATCAACGTGATCGTAGAAGCTCTCTTAAACCATTTAGTTTAAAAATTTTCAATCGGTATTCATTTGGAATTCACTACTATATCATTATAAACCAACACTAGGTCTTTTTTACAATTTATGTGAGACTTCACTTATGTTAAGTTTCATAATTTTCCCCTTTAAATATGCAATGCATTCGATGTGAAATATTTTTTTTATCAAATTGTTTGTCCATTTGGCATCCAACAGATGACAAACACTTTTTTCTAACTTTTTCTAACAAATTGTTTATCAAGAAATACATACGGATGAAAAATATATGACAGTTTTTATAAAAACATCAAATATAGCAAATACAGAAAAAATATAACTACAAATCAGACATATTTATACTTGAAGTTTAGTTACAAATAAGGAATAGACAATCCAAACAGACCCTATTGTCCTTTTCTAGTGGTACCATTCTCAACATATAGGTTATTATGGAAGCATGTCATGAGTTATAACCTCTAATTCTTCTTGATCCTATCCTGTAAATCAGTCAAAACAATCCACTAACTTATGGTTTTGTTTAGATTGTTTGATTTTCATCTGTATTTTATTCGTATTCAATTTGCATTTTATTTATTTGATTTATTTATGGGTAAAAATATATATTTTTCACCTGTATCTATTTCTTGGCAAATCGTTTATTGGAAAATAACAAAATTAAAATATCCAATCGACCAGAATAAGATGAACCAAATGTAACTATCTTGTTTGTTGTAAAATTGTTCGTCTACTAGTAAAGAGTTAACTCCAATATCATTTGCACAACTAACTAGTATTAATGAGCCTGTTTGAATTGTTTGATTTTCATCAGTATCTATATATGTATTTATTATATATAATCTACATATATTATATATATTTGATTTGTATCTAGTATGTTTGATTTGTTTATAAGTAAAAATGCTTGTTTTTCATTTGTATCTAGTTGTGACAAACAGTTTAAATCGAAACAAAGGCATACTTTTGGCATGCCTATGAACCAAATAGAGCTCAATATTCATTATTAAGATTTTATAAATTAATACTTACTGTTTTCTGCAATCCATGTGTGATACAACTAAGATAAGCTTACACATCTACCATCATTAGGATTGTTTTAATACGTGACTTTCACCGATATTTATACACATATACCAAGTGGTCAGCTGTCTATATTGTAAAAATTAACAAAAATAATTTTAACTTATTATAATCCTATGAAGAATGGTATTTAGTCAACTCGTTTAAAGAATTTAGGACCAATCTATAATATCAAGTCAGAAAAAACTAGGTTGGGTGTCATAAGCATAACTTTTAGGGAGCTTCTACAGTCCCGTTAATGGGATCATCCCGTCATAATATAATCATTAAGATAATTATAGTAAAAAAAATACTAACTATTTTAGTTTTTGAGTATGGTGTGAGCTGTTAGATGATAACAGGACCGTTCCCGTCAAAATTAATGGCGAGACTATAGAATTTTCTTAACTTTTAATGACAAGCTTTTGCGAATTGAATGCTTCAAAGTTTAAAAAACAAATTAAATAATAATTCAAAGTTCATATACCATTTTATAGGAGTGGACACGGATCGGTTTAGTTCATATTTCACTAAAATCAAACAAAAACCATAATTTACAGTTTGGTTTTTTTCCTCCTTTGTAAACCAAATCGTTAAATAACGGTTTGATTTGGTTTAGATTATGGATTAAATCAAAATTCTAATAAAAAACTTAGTTTTAATATTCTACTTTTGTGCAAATATTCAAATATTGAAATCATACTATAAAGTTCATATTATAAATCTCAACAAAATACTTTATAAATTCATCACATTTATAACTCATAATTTCCCATAAAATCATTTAGTTATTAACATGGTACGCTTACTAACTAATACATAGTACAATATAATTTATAATCCTCTAAAAAATAATTTAGTCATCCATTTGCTAACAATTTTGGCCCAAAAAAATCATCTACCAATAAAAGTTATGCATGAATAAAAGTGATCCACTAACAAAATATATAATGAAAATTAATATATAATAAGATATATAACTAAATAACAAAATCCATACTCCACAAAATTCAAACGATTAATAAAAAACGACATTAAGTTATTAATGAAGAAATATATCTTGAACCCAAAAAATAATTTTAAAAAAATTGGATGGTCTTTTCTATTTCCTCCTTCCTTTGTTTTTGTTTCTTATTTTTTGCATGATAATGTCGTTCATGACATGGAGCAGTTATTGCTGAGAGTTATAAGAATGAAACAAAGGAATTTGAGTATCATTATCCATGATTATTGTAATACTCTAAACTGAAGGCATTTTCAACCCACTACGTGTCTTCACTAGAGATGGACACGTTAAGACTATAATTCTGTTAATCCACAAAGTTAAATACCATATAACAAAAATATCTCATATATAAGGGTATTTTTAAAACTTCACATAATAATAAAACTTTTAAACAACTTAGTTGGCATAAATCAAAAACCAACTTAATCAAATTTAAAACATCATAGGAAAATGTTTCATAAAATATTTAGATCACAAAAACTATAAAAAAAACTTTATAAGATCTTCAAATCTTAGCTATCATCAACACTACACATCTAGTAATCAACTGGAAAGTCAGCTCCACTATCGTCCTCCCCATAATCCACAAATACATCATATCCTGATAAATCGAACACTGTTGGATCATTAACTATTCATAAAAAACAAAAGGAGTGAGTACAAAGGCCTAGTATACCAAACCACAATCACATACGTATGTGCAAACAACATACAAATTCACATACATCGTAATATCATATGAACAATAACATGTTATTATCTTTAATTAGTTAAGCAACCAACACAGTTTAAAACCATTTGCAACTAGTCCTATATCCGGAGTAACTCATGACCTTGTGAAAACAAATACGTATAAAAATAATTATATAGACATATTGGTGTTTAGTAATCCCCACACATTCTAAGTATTGTACTCATACCACTCCAAAACTACCGAAATCATCTTTATATATGATTCCCGTTAGAACAACGATAAATACAAATCATCAGGATACTGTCCTAGTAACACGATACTCTTGGTCTACTAGACCCAACCAAGCAAAAGCAGCAAACCATTTTAAAGCCAGATGTCATTAAGTTTAATTATAATTTCTAATGTACAATCACAAACATCAACTAAAGTAAGGACTTACCTGAAATAATTTTTGGAATAGAAAACCTAATTTCACCAAAAACACCTTAATACCATCAAATACTCGTTTAAAATTTGTTTTCACAAGATAAATATAATTCTATTATCATATAAACCCTAAACTAAAAAGAATCACAATTACTCAAGGTTCATACACACCTACCTTCTTTTGATTATAGAATAATAGAATCTCCAACCACCAAAATTAGGAATTCTCCAAATTTTTTCCAAGAACTTGCAATACCAATATGAAAACCTCAGGAAGATAACACTTTTAGATCGCAAAAGGATTGAAAAGGATCAACTTATCTATTACTTGATTCTTGGTCCTCCTTGAAGTAAGATCACAACTTTGATAGAGCTCTTAGGGTTTTCTAAAGCTTAGGAGAGGTTTTTAAAAAGAAGAAATAAACTAGGGCTATTTATAGAATATGAGAATCTTTAAAAATCCGTGTATGAACACAAGCATAGAAGACTAGCGGCGCAGGAACATAAGCTAGCAGCCTAGAATTACACTGGCAGCTTGAAACTTCAAAAGATGAATTCGAAGCAAAGAAAGCTGTCTCTAGCATCGGCGGTGTAGGATCCAAGGTCAACGGCCTACAAGGTAGCGTTGTGTCGTTTCCTCATGTTTTCTTAAATGACTTCCACTTGATCAAATACATCTTCCAGTTATCCATAAATCATTATTCATATTAAGGTGGACTATAAAGTTTTCTTATTAATCAATATATGACACTTTTGCCCTTTATTAATTATTTTTATATTATAATTACTGAATACATCAAGTAAATAGGATTTGAAGATTCTTCTTCTGATGTGGGTTTTGCTTAATGTAAGTACTGGAGCAGCGTAAATTCATTGAATCAATGCTTTTTTTTTTTTTTTTTTTGCCAATGAGATATAGGTTATATTAGTTAAAATGTTAACTAAGTAATGATGAACTGCTTGGCCCTATTAATCCAAAAAATGTTAACTAAGTAAGAAGAATAGAAAAAAAAAATCCAAATCATATGATAAATTAAAAAAAATACATATTTATGAAAATATTAACTTAGTATTATGTTGTAAAAAAGTTTTCTTACATTAACGATTAACATTTTTCAGCATTCTCATTCATATTCCAATAATAATAATTTTATTATAATCTTTTTTTTTTAATAGCTATAACGATATTTACTATTGGAATTAGTTTTTTATAGCTCATTCTTATGAAGAGAATAACTATTCGTTCCCTTCTCATTCTAGATAAAGTTGTTATTATGGTGTTTGCTTATGGATAATGTTAATTCATAAAAAAATTACTATTGCATAAAATAATGAATAATGAATAACAATTCACATCTACTACACATCAATTAGTATATAATGTTTTATTTTCAGTCTTTATCATAAATATCTCTGTCTTAAAAATAATATATATGAGCAGCAACACTCCCATGATGCTTATACAAATAAAACAACCCAATATGTATAAATTAAATAAATATATTATTTTGACAGATTGAAAAATGACAATCTTAATTAGTCCAAGAAATTAAGAAATTAATTACAAATCATAATTACAATTGTATTTTTCATAGGTAACTTCTCTATGTTGGGTAACTGTTATGCATAAATGTGGTATCAGAACTTTAGATTGGTATATAAAGATAGATGCTTAGGTTAAAAAAGGAAAAGATTATGTATATTCGATCCCTATTTAATTTTATTAAAATCCTATTTAATTTCATGATTTCAAAGATACTAAAAAAATTTTACGCCCATATGCTTAAAAAGAAAAAGATTATATCTATTCAACCCCTATTTAATTATATTCAAGCCATATTTAATTTCATGATTTCATGAATATCAAAAATATTTTACGTGGAAAAGACTATATCTATTCAATCCCTATTTAAAATCTACTCAAATCCTATTTAATTTTATGATTTCAAGGATACTAAAAATATTTTACGCCTATATGCTAAAAAAAAAAAAAACAAGACTCTGTCTATTCAACCCTTATTTAATTATATTCAAATCATATTTAATTTTCATGATTTCAGGTATACGAAAAATATTTTATGTCCATATGCTAAAAATATTATATTAAAAATATTCACACTAAAGACATCAAAAGGGAGTGGTTTTGCTTTAATAGTATAGATATAAAGATCTTCTTATCTTTATAATTAAGACATGGGACATCATACATATTTTACTTTTACTCAAATAATTACTTGTTTATCTTTTTATAGTAAGTGGACATTATAATAGCCATTATACGTCTATTATAGTCCATCATTATTCTATACGACAGCGGTGTAGGTATCTTTAATCTTTTATTATATTTAATGTTTATGTATTTTTATTTTAGTTGACTATTATATTTAATTAATCATGTAGAGCTTAAAAAATACATTTTTAATAATTTGATGTCCAAACATACTTTTTCAATTGGGAAAAAATAAAAAGGAAAAAAAAAAACCACTTCTTTTAAAAGGCCACATATGCGCTTAGTACAAATGGAAAAATATCATATTTTCTATTTATTTATCTATTATTTATTTATTTATGTATCTATCTATCTATCTATCCATCTACTTTTCTCTCTATTTTTTTCGTTTTGTTTTGTTCATTTTTTTTTCCCTTGCCAGAGTCATTATTCAGTCATGAATGAGCAACTTTCTTCTAAAGAAAATCAAAGTGAAAGCAAGGTGGTGAGGGCAATGTCCCCTGTCAATAGTCATCTTCAACTACGCAGGCCCCCATAAATATTTAATTTCGTAATTATGTTTCTCATAAATATTTAATTTTATTTTATTTTAAGAAAATAACTTTATCCCTAAAATAGATAATTAGATATTGCCTTTTCCCTCTTAAAAATTGCATTCAACGATCTTAAAGGACACACTTAAATTTGAAAAATTAATTGCGCAAGAAAAATTGGGCCATTTGATTGACTTAATATTATTCCAATTCATATACATACATATATATACACATATTCTATATTTTATAGTTTAGTATATAATTATAGTGCTTGAAAATAAACCTATAATTCCATTGGACATAAAGTTTGGATTGGATGTAAATCATTCAAGGATAAAATTTATTCATAATTATCTTAAAATCCTGTTATTAAAAACAAATTAGCCAATTATAGAAAATCCTTCGTGTATATGTCTTTGCACTTATAAGGCAAATAACTTGAATTCTGTACCTGTTGATTCACTTTCCCTTTCAAACACTACCATTGTCAACAGCCAAATTTGCCAATTAATGCCTATTAAACCTCTCTTAAAACCATACAAAAATTTTCCATCTTTAAATGCTAAAATCAACAATTGCATTGATTGATTCTGCTTAGAATATCTCTTTCTTTAGGTCATTGTGTCTATGTCTGTGTTATATGTTGTGGAAGCACAAGGGAAGAAGATAGTGCAAAAAATAAATCTGGGTTTTGATTATAAGTGTGTGAAGTGAAATGGGTTGTGTTGATTTTGAGTTGTTTTAATAAAGTTCGTTGCTTTGTGGCTGGTGTTCCATACTCTGCCACTTTGTTCTGGTGTCACTTGTTCACATGATGGTGACGAAATGTAGTCTTTTTTTTTTGTTTTGGTAGTTTTTTGTTTCTTCTTATACAGTACTCATAATTGTTGGATTTTAATGTGGTGATCGAAATTGGTTGCTTTAACTAGTAATGCTAGTGGTGGAGTTCATTGTGGTGATTGAAAATGGTCGTGCAAACTTACTAACACTAGTATTAGGAGTATTTGGCAGCAGCTAGTGGCCAGGGTGGTTTCTGCCCAAATTGAATTGAAAGTGTCCAGAAATGGTTAAAAATAATTCAGTATTTTAAAGAGAACATTTTTCTAAACTCAGTTAATCGAACTTTTCTGTTTCACCGAAAATTGCTTCTAGAGAAGTTGTCTACTATGTATTTTCATGTTGTGGAGAGCAATTTTCAAGATAAAACATTCGTATGGTATGGTTGAACTAATTTTATTTATTTATATATATATATTTTTTTTTTTTGCATTTTGCTTTTCCAATTTGTTTGGTCAAGAAAAAAGGAAAAAAAATAATTTTGATTGATGAAAATATGAGAAAATTGCCTAGTCAAGAGGAAGCCACAGTTGAATAGTTAATATGCTTGATGTTGTTCACTGTGGATTATGTGTTATCCATTTGATATTGGATGTTTGGAATATGTAATGCAAAGTGATGAAACTGCGTCTTCTGTCTCATTGAAATATAATGTTCTTTTCTGTTATTAAATGGCTGTAATGAATAACTTATACAGAATGCTGGACACTCCACCTCTCGAAGGATGGACTCTTGTTGGGGGGTGATCCATGTCGTGATAACTGGCAGGGTGTGATGTGTGTCTTCACCAACATAACTGGCTTATAGGTTTATTTTCTTTTCCTCCATATTACTATTGAGTATATTGATTTGGGTCATGTATTAAGCTACACAAATTGACAGAGATCTCAGCAGCACAAATCTGGGAGGTGAAGTTGGTGATAGTTTGGACTTTGCATCAATCTTGACAAATTCATCACGGTTTTCTGTTCAGTACAAGCTTTGTGTTTTATACATTGATCGCGTTTACAATTGGCATAAGAAACTGAAATACCCCAACTCTTCATCTAAAATAGAAATTGGTTTTAGACAAATTTAAATGACTAAAATGAATTATAAGATTTAAATAGACAAGTTGATATAATTTAATTAGCTAATAATTAAGTTGGTTTGAGATTTGAGTTTCAAATTCCCTAAACATGTCATCAAAGTGTGTAATGGTTGTGCTATGGGTGTATTGGAGAGATTTCTTGATGAATATTGTTAATAAGTTTAAGTTATAGTCAAGAGGTGTGTTGTGAAGTAACGGAGGAAGTGAATCCAGATTAAGTGGTGAAAGTTAAGAATTAAGGAAACATTGATGGAATTAAATTCTAGCTAGCAGATATAAACATGAAGATGGGTCAATATGGTGTAAAGAATCAGAAACAAGAAGAAAAGGAGTGACAGAGAACCAATGGATGCATGGATAAAAAGGAGATAGTGATTCGGCTAACTTTCGAGGACGAAAGTTTCTTTTAGGAGGGGAGAAATGTAATATAAAGATAAATAAATTATAAAGAAGGGCAAGTTTGTCATTTGATATAAAATAAGAGGATTTTATGGTCAATCCTAAAGTATATAAAAGGATTATTAAGAAGAGTCGAAGAGTCGAAGAGTCAAAGGATATTAAATAAAAAGGTTTTATAGTCAAAGTTGAAATATAATTTTATTGTGTTCGCATGGCAAAAAAACTTGATTAAGAATGGACTTTGGCAACAAAATCAAATTTTAATACAATTTTGGTCATATGACAGACACATGACAGAAGATCAAAAGTCACAAATCCCTATATATTCTTTCTTTGTCTTTTCTCCAACAAAACCCTAAACCTAGATCTTATCCTTTGAGAGTTTACAGCCGCCAAAGGATTCAGAAGTCCAGATCAGGTAACTGAATCACTTTTTGTGTTTTAAGATATTATGGATCATTAGATTTCTTAGGGTTTGATTATTGAATTTATGATAGAATTGGAAAACATACATATCGGGTTTGGAGATTTGATTCTATTGGTCAAAGGAGATCTTGGAAGATCGAATTCAGGTAATCAAAATCATATCTTTCCTTTAAAGTCTTTCAATCTATAAATTACCTTAAGATTTTCTTGTGTTTTTAAGAAGAATTTGAGAAACGATTCTAATTTTCTTGGAGATCTAAAGAGTGGGTGTTTAAGGAAGATTGAAGATCAGATCTGAATCTTGAGGAGAACGATTAGGAATTTGAGATCCATTCAAGGTAATTAAATCCCTTAATTACATATGTAGATTTCATCGAAATGATTTCTGATTTAGAGTTTTGTTCGTTCATGATTAGGGATGTTCTATGATTATGGTTTCTTTGCAGTCTTTGGCAATTTTCTGGATTTAGAGTCAAATCAAAGTAAGTTTTCATCCTCTAAATCATAGATTCATTAAAAGATCGAATTAGAATGATGGATTTGTTTGTATTTGTTGATTTATGCAATTAGGGTTTTGTGGAGATTTGGGTTTTCTAGGGAATTGATCGAAGAGATTCTGCAGTTGTGATTTCTTAAGAGGTTAGGGTTTTGGAAGATTTTAGAGAATTGGATAATTAGGGTTTTGATGTGATGATTTATATATTGCTCTTGTTATATGTATTATTCAGGAGATTGGGAGATTTCTTGTGGTCTTTAAGAATTTGTGGATTTGGAGAGATTGTTCCTGAAATTGGAAAAGGTACGACCTTTCCTTGTTTGTTGTATTTGCTTGCAGGTTTAGTTTTCTGATTGTTGCCTGTAGGAACAGATATATAAATGACCTTAATTCTATTTGGCTTAATTTGTTTTTCTGGATGTCTTTGGCTTTGACCAGTAAAGACCTGGCAGACAGTGATACTGGTGAGGCACCCTGATGATCCTTGTGTGTCGTTGTCCCTAGTGGAGTTGCACTTGGAGATGATTCCGGTAGATATAGGTTTATTGGCAGTATGGCCGCAGGTGTTTGGGGAGTACCCATTCACCAATATATGTATATAATTATTTATTTTCGATATATGGTTGTTTTTCAGGAGTCTGAGTAACTCCAAGTTTGGGATTAGAGATCTATGATTCTGAACTGTGTTGTTTTGCAGGCTTAATGAAGATAATAATCCTGTTGTTTGCATTTAGTTAGTTGCACGTATCTATACATGTTGTTTGTGCATTTGCATATTGTTTGTGGACTGGCGTACTGGGCGTTTTCGCTCATTCCTTTCTTTTTCAGGTACAGGTGATGGAGATATTGTTTATGACTTGTCTGGTTATGACTTGTATTTTGATCATGGGGATGGCGATAGTGGACCTGACTATACTGCAGAGGAATAGGATGTTATACAGGACATATGAAAAAAAAAAAAAAGATTTCTTGAGTTATTGAAGATTTTTGAAACAATATTTTGATTAGTTATCTTTTTGAGGATTTGAAGTATTGGTTTTTATGTAATAGTTTATTAAACAGGATTATATGTTTTTAATTGGAAGATAGATCTTTTCTGGATTATTGTTGGCTTTGGTTTTGCCAACTCGGATTTAGTTTATATTACAGGAGATATTTGAAAGTTATAAATTACAGGTTTCACAGGTTTTGTTCCTTTTAGAGTGCCCTTAAATGTGGGTTCATGGAGATTTTTATATGTTTATATTTTGTGGTATTGAGATTTAGAGCCTTTGCGTGTCTCTTTCAAGAGAGGGACACGTGGCGGGTTGTAATGCCTTAGTTTAGGGCGTTACAAAGTGTTTAGAGAATTCCTAGATCCTTGATTCTTAGCCTAAACACTAATTCCTAAATCTCAGTAAAATTTGAGTTCATTTGTTTGAATAAAAATATCAGTTCTTAAACCTGAACTCAAATTAAATATCTTTGTATCCAAATTAAATTCCTAAATTAAATTCTTATTTTAATATCTTAATTTATAACCTATCGGTTCAGAAATCATCTTTTAAATACTTCTGAAACTATAGATATTGATCTGATAATTCTAAACCTATACCCTATTTCTAAAATATATGAATCTAATTTTATCCTTTCCTTTTCTTTTATTCTTTTGCTGCCATTTTGCTTTTCCCCTTTTCATTCTTTACGTTTCCCTCTTCTTCTTTCTTTCTTTCTCCAAATTCAACACATAAATCTCAAACTCAATAAGAGAAAAAGAGGAATCAAGTAAAATATGACAATAGAAGAACGAAATCAAAGCTAGAAGTACAAGAAGTTGCATGATTTAGCCAAAAAGCTAAGTTTTCTAATTCAATTCATATTTTTTTTATTTGTTGTTTTCTTGTTTAATTGATGAATTGATGTTGAAATTAGTTGGGATTATTGTTTATATATGTATTTGTTGGTTTCATGGTTGATGGAAGTTAGGTTTTGATGAGGAAGAAGATGATGAATAGTGGTTATGGAGGTTGATGAAGTTTGAGATGTTTGATGTGGTGAATGTAAAGTTTATGCATGTTTGAAGATGTTAGAATGGATGTAGGGTGTAGTATGATGGTTGTAAAGTGTTTTGGTGAAGGTTTAAAGTGTAAAAATTTTATAAAATTCGTGTTTGAAATAAGGAATTTTGTAAAACTATCAAACACCTGTCAAATGGCCCCGTTTAGAGGGGGTGTTTGGAGCAAAGGGCCTTAGAAATGGCCCCGTTTGCAAGGGTGTTGCGCTCTCGAATCAAAAATTTCATTTTCCCTGAGTTCAAACGGTCTCCAAAATGGCCCTGTTTGCAAGGGCGTTTCGCTCTCGGATTTCTTCCCTGACGCGACACTATTTTGTAAATTAGTCATAACTTTTTCATAGACCTCCAATTGAGGTGATTCAAGTTGCGTTGGAAAGATTAAAAAGAGATATATAATTTTCATGTGTTGAGTTTTTACAAATTCAAAAATTATTTATGCTTAAATTTTAGTTCTTTGCAGCTATTGTATTTTTCAAACAAAGTCAAAAACTTGTTTTTGTTTGTTAAATGTGTTTTTGCTTAGGAAATGGATCTTTTTGAGCTAAAATGAGATAGATAAGTGATATTTGATGTGTTAAGTGAATTAATTCATGTAATTAAACATGGGTTAAGTATATTTATAGATTTGACAAATAATTAGATTAAATCTGGAAGTTAGTTATAAAATGAACTTAGTTAACAAACCTAGGTTCAACTTGACTAAATGAACTTGAATGAACTAAAATGGATTAGATTGTTTAACTTTGATGAATTTGGCTAGGTTTGAGCTAACTTAGGATGAAGTGACTAGATCTTAGATATATAATGAATTAGTAATTAATCTAAGTCCAACTTGGCTTATGAACTTTACTAAGCTAAAATGAATTAGATTGTCTATGTTTAATCAACTTGACTTAGTCAATGAATCAAATGACTACTTTTAATCAATTTGGCTAATGTTGAGCTAAAATGGGTTAATAGCTATTAATTAGCTTAGATGAATGAATTAGGATGATCTTTGAATAATATGGGGAATATGTTGTTTCAAATGTGTGTTTACTTACAAAATGAATGTTTTTGGTTTATGAATTCTTTGTTAATGATTTTGTAATAAAACACTATAAATAAGGAGAAAAGAAATTCTTTGATAGACAAAGGAGAACTGTCCATATTTTGACGGGCAATCCTCGCAGCCATAGTAGGGTTCCTATTTAGTGTCTGATCAAATAGGATTCAATAAAATTAGTTTGAGATGAATGGATAAATAGCTTAAGTTCTTATATGATTTTGATGAAGTAGATTATTAGTTTAGTTTAGTTTTTTATACGAATTATTTCCTTAACAGAAGTGGATATCTGATTTATCTTCTGAATTATCTTCTAAAATTTCCTTCTGAGACTCTGTTTGGATTTCGTATATAAGGTATGCAGTAACTTGCGTGTTGAATGTTAGGAGAGGCATTCTAAACTAATTAAGACTTAAACTCGGCTTAATAATTGATGAGTGTTGATTGTGTTATTTGTCGTTGAATCCGGTCCGAGGAGCGACAACTTGTCATGATGCAATGACAGTGTTATAATAGGCGCTTAGGCCACTTGTCATGATGCAATGACATGGCTCGGCAGTAATCGAAGGGAATATAGTAACAATGTAACATTTACTTAAACTTGGAAAGAAGTATCATAGTTTAGTTCAACGTTTATAGGAGTGTGTGAACTAGATTCATGTTATGGACTGAGTCTAAGTAGAGTTGGATAACGGCTATAAGCCCTGGATGAGATTACTGTTTCTTTTCAGTGTAATGTTATCTAGGAGATATAAGTATTCGGGCTACTTATATTAACCCCCTGATCGTTGTGAGCGTTACTCAGGATCCCCAGATTCCCATTGGCTTATTCCGGAGTGTGAGTGCTCCATTATTGATTTGTTTATTTTAATGAAAAGATAATAACTTGTGGATTGATGCATTGCATTTAGTTAAGCTCGTGTGCCACTTCGTGTGTGATTGTGTTAATATGTACTGAGCTTCAGCTCATCCTTGTTGTTGTTATTCTTTCTTACAGGTATTGTTGTTGTTGATGATGATGATGAGATGATGACTTGATGATGATGTAGAGGTTGTTGATGTTGTTGTTCTTATTATTGTTGTTGATGTTGATGTTGATGAGAATGGTGATGGTGATGATGATTGATGTGATGATGCTTGTCTCGGGTTTTGGGCGATTCTGAAGATATGGGAGAATGAGTGAAGTGTGATAGAATCGAGATATTACTTGTGTTTTGTTTCTTCTTCTGATTTGTTTTGTAAGAGGACTAAATGTATTTATAAATTGTATTTTCTTTTAAGGGCTTGTTAATGCCCAATTGATTATAAATGATTATCTACCCCTAAAAGTAGATCATAAGGTGCTTTTATAAAGTTGGTTTCTTAGAAAACTGGTTTGCTCTGTAGGGAGTAGAAGTTTATAAGTTGTTTTATAAAATTTGATTTTTCGCTGCCGAATCCAGTTATTTAGAAATCTAACTAAACGATTTCGTAAATTCTAAAATTGGTTTAGCAATGTTCAACATAAACACCTTCTTTTAAGACAACCTTATGAATAATTCGTAAGAGTTATACGTGGTTGGGGGCTTGGTGTGCTTAATTTGAGAATTGAGCATGTCGGGTCTTTACAGAAACGGTGCAATAGCTGTTAATTTTCCTCTTTTTCAATTATTTTTCCTTTTTTATTTGGAATGTTTTGGGTTCTTAGATTGCACTCTTGTACAGTATTTGAAAAGGGCTTATCATGAGTCTTTAATGACCTTGAAATGAGACTTTCAATTTCGATATGGAAGTGGCTAAAAATAAATATATTTTCAGGTTTTTGATATCAAATGTTGAGTATTAGTATAGCTTTCATCATGAGTCCATGGTAATCCCATGGTGACTAATTAGTTATGTAATAAATGACACCATGAGCTAATAAAATTGCTTCATGCTTACCTTAAAAGTTAATGCCACTTTTTTGGACGATGTGATATCACATTTCCTCTTAACCAACCTTTTAGATGCAGGAATTCTTCTCAGAGTGTGTATCTTCTTGGACGCATTACTTTTAGTGTCTTTCTTTTTGTAGTTTTTCCTTTGGCTAGGCACATGTCAAATTTTTATAATAGGCGGTGATAAAACTAAGCACCAACACGTTTAACATTGTGGTATGATTGTGCAATCTCAATCGGGATAATAACAACAATCTTGATAAACTTGTTTTAGGAATTGTTCTTGAAAGAGCCATATATTCATTTATCTAATTGAAGGTATCATAAAGGACAAAAATAACACTGGTTTGATTGAAAAATTATAAATATGCAGTTAATTCACACATTCGTACTAGACCATGTAACAAAAGCTAAAACTTGTATTGTTTTTAAACCATGGATAGTTGCATATAATATGCGGCATTCCTGACATTTGGTAACATAATATGGGTAAAAAAAGAAAAAATTCTTTAACTTGACCTAGTTGACTCTTTGACTTAACTTCAAAGGTATTTATGCATTTGGATTATGTTTATTTGATGTCATGAATGAACCACTGTTTGTAACTAGAATAGCTGACAACATGATCTCTTGTGAGAAACATGAAGAGAGACATGTTACTATCATTGGCTTCTTGGTCATTTCTATTGGATCTTTATTTCATAATTTCCTTTATCATCTTCATGTAGTTCGTGTTGCATGCTTTTTCTAGATGCCCTTCTTCATACTATTGGTTTTCAATTGGGAGTATTTATTGTTTATTAAAGCAAAAATGGTTGGCATTTCCAATCTTTGAAAGTTAGAACTCACAATTCTTTGTTGAGCTATATAGTTAAGCACCTAATGAGCTTTTCATGTCTACTTAAGTTGAAAATTCACGCTTGATGAATGTTGTCAAAGGAGTTTTATATTCTACTTTCTTTTTTACATGAGGATCTGTGATGTAAAGTTTAAGGGTCAAAAGGAGGCTCTTCTTTCCTAGTATCTTCATGCCAAAATAGACTAGGAGATGCTTCAATATTTCCATATCCTTTTGGCAAAGTTGATTCCCCGCCCCCTTATTGGGCTTAATTTGACAATGACAACTTAAATTGTTAGCATGTTAAGACCATTGCAAGCACGAAACTACTAAAATCTTCAAGAGAATTAAGAGTACAAAAATGTGCAATTAAAGTCAAATGATTCCTTATTGTTCTGGGGTTTTAGGTCTTGCCTTGTCCTGATGTTTTCATGTACCTAAGTTAGGATTGCTTTAACTTTGATTTTACTCAAAATTGAATAAATTTCATGGATGTGGTCATCAACAGTTAAAAGATATATACATGTTATGTGAAGATGCCCATGTTATTTGATATGTTCATTTTGTGAACTTTTTATGCAAAAGTGATATGAGCACCAATCACATTGGACGGAGCATTCCAGCCTATTTACCACCTACTCTAACAGCCCTGTAAGTTTGAAATTCGACTTTCCTTGTAATTCTTATCTAACATTCTTCCATTAGTATTTGTATGGTATACTATTATACTACACCACTGTTTGCGAGTATATAAAATAGTTGCTACTTCCCCATTTTAACATTAAGCTAATCAACATAAAGGCGCACCTTTTTGTTGCCTTCTGTTATTTTGTCATTTCTATTTTCTTGTCCATATTCCCTTTATCAAAATAAAGATAACTGAAGAAATTGTATGGTATTTTTTTATACCACAATTTGCATGAGATGCATATGAGTGATGCCTTTGTCGCTCTCTTAGTATGGGCCATCTTATAATTTTTTAGTTGCACAAGCGATTCTTCATTTAACAAGGAGTTATTTTGCCATTAAGTCATTGGGAAATAATATTTTGAGTGCAATAATACCAGATGCCTTTGAGGAGTTCTCAACTTTAATAACTCTATATGTAATCTTTTTTCTTAATGGTCATCTCTTACCATCGTTTAGACCTACTCATGTTGCATTTCCAATATCTTCCAGGCATTTTTTGGATAATAGATTGAGTGGTCCTCTACCTCTATCACTTAGGAACTTGTCAGGTTTAAGCATCATGTGGGTAATTAAGGTTTCTTTGGTTTTTCTTATGTTTTATTGCCATCATGCATCATGCACCATCAATATTGTCATACTAAAATTTATGTTTATAGACTCTTGCAGAATAACACATTCGTTGGTACCCTTAATGTTATAGAGGATTTGTCCTTGTTGATCTGTACAGTCCTAACTTAGTTAACATTTCTATGTTGTGGCTTCATTTAAAATCACATATATTTGCCTTCTGGCTCTTTAAAGATCAGAACTTGGTTAACATTTCTTACTTACTCGATACAGGAACATCGAAAATAACTTATTCTCTAGATCTACACCTTCAAACTTGCTATCAGTTCTAATTTTCGGGTCAGTCTATACACTATTTCCTTTTTTCTTCAGTAAAGGGCATATTTTTCTCATTTGTTTATGTTCTTCATCTATAACCTGCTCTTTTTTTTAATTGGTCTACAACACTTTTGTCAAAACAAGCATCAACTCCAAATTATTTACCAAGTTCAAGTAACTGCAATATCTTCTAATCTTTTGATAACTTAAACTTTTTATTTGTTAACAGCAAAAGATTGAGTTTTTTAATCTAACATTGAGATCTAGAAAATGGTGAACTCTTATAAGGTGCTATATGTCCTAATTTGGTAGCCATGTTTCATGATCATTTTAATGGCCACAAACTTATGATTTTCCATAACACTCATCCTAATATGTTTTGTATTTATTTGTGTAGAAAAGAAGGAAATCCATCCAATACAAGTGTAGTTCTCCCATCAAAACCTGCACCTTCTCTATATTGTGCTACTGTTAATTCTTCATATCTAGCTAATACACCTTCTCCTCCTAGTCATCCTAGAAATAAACCTGTGAAGCAATATGATTCGCCTCCTTTAAAACCAAATTCATCTTCTTCTCCGTCGGGTTTTTAAAGACTGGCAGGGTCATTGTGATCGGTGTGGTGGAGATTACATTACTTATTGCAGTTGTTGGCTTATGCTTATTATTGTGTAAGAGACGGGATGCTAAAAGTAGGTCATGGTATTTAAATGCACAAGTTGAGAAAGGTGACTTTATCACGATATTTAAAAGTGGGTCATGGTATTTAAAACCAAATTCATCCACCCTGTTCTTGATTGGAAGCTTAAAAATTGCACCTTTTGAAGCTCTAAAAAAAAGAAAAGAAAAGAAAAACCCTATTCTAAAGATGGAAAAAACAATTATCATGGTCATATGAACAAAGGCTTGCAAATGATAAAGTCACCTTTCTCAACTCGTGCATTTAAATACCATGACCTACTTTTAGCATCCCCTCTCCTACACGATATTAGGCACAAGCCAACAATTGCAATAAGTAATGTAATCCCCACTACACTGATCACAACGACCTTGCTAATATTGGAAAAAACCCTAAATGGAGAAGAAGATGAATTTGGTTTAAAAGGAGGCGAATCATATTGCTTCTTTGGTTTATTTCCAAGATGACTAGGAGGAGAAGGTGTATCAGCTAGATATGGGGAAAGAGCATCAGCACAATATAGAGAAGGTGTAGGTTTCGGTGGGAGAACTACACTTGTATTAAATGGATTTTCTTCTTTTTCTACACAAATGAATACAAAACATACTAGGATGAGTATTATGGAATATTATAAGTTTGTGGCCATTAAAATGATCATGAAACATGGTTTCCAGATTAGGAGATATATCACCTTATAAGAGTTCACCATTTTCTAGATCTCAATATAAGATTAAAAAACTCAATCTTTTGCTGTTAACAAATAAAAAATTTAAGTTATCAAAAAATTAAAAGATGTTGTAGTCACTCAAACTTGGTAAATAATTCTTGATTTGATATTGGTTTTAACAAAAGTGTTGTAGACCAACAAAAAAAAAAAAAAAACTATGTTATAGATGGAGAAAATAACCAAATGAGAAAAATATGTCCTTTACTAAAGAAAAAGGAAAATGGCTTGCAGACTAACTTGAAAATTGGAACTGTCAGCAAGTTTGGAGGTATAGGTCCAAAGAATAAGTTATTCTCGATGTTCTTGTATCAAGTAAGAAAGAAATGTTAACCAAGTTTTGATCTTTAAAGGGCTAGAAGGCAAATATATGTGATTTTAAATGAAGCCACAACATTGAGGGTACCAACGATGTGTTATTCTACAAGTGTCTGCAAACAGAAGTTTTAGTATAATAATACTGATGGTGCATGATGCATGATGGCAATAAAACTTAAGAAAAACCAAAGAAACCTTAATTACCCACATGATGCTAAGAGCTGACAAGTTCCTAAGTGATGGAGGTAAAGGATCACTCAATCTTTTATATGAGAAATCCTTGGAAGATATCGGAAATGCAACATAAGTAGGTCTAAACGGTAGTAAGAGATAACCATTAAGAAATAAAGATTACATACAAAGTTATCAAAGTTATGAGCTCCTCAAAGGCATCCAATATTATTGCACTAATATTATTATTTCCCATTGACCTAAAGGCAAAATAAATCCTTGTTAAATGAAGAATTGCTTGTGCAACTAAAAAATTATAAGATGGCCAATACTAAGGGAGCGACAAAGGCATCACTCATATGCATCTAATGCAAATTATGGCATAAAAAATACCATACAGTTTCTTCAGTTATCCTTATTTTAAAAAAGGGAATATGAACAAGAAAATAGAACTGACAGAATAATAGAGGTTACCAAAAAAGTGCACCTTTATGTTGATATGAGCTTAATGTTAAAATGGGAAAGTAACAACTATTGTATATACTCGCAAACAATGGTGTAGTATAATAGTATACCATACAAAGACTAATGGAAGAACGCTAGATAAGAATTACAAGGAAAGTCGAATTTCAAACTTACAAGGTTGTTAGAATAGGTGGTAAATAGGCCGGAATGCTCCCTCCTAGGTGATTGTTGCCTAGATTGATTTTGCATAAAAAGTGAAAAAATGAACATATCAAAAACATGGGCATCTTCACATGACATGCGTATGTCTTTTAACCACTGATGACCACATCCACGAAATTTATTCAATTGTGAGTAAAATCAAAGTTAAAGCAATCCTAACTTAGGTATATGACAACATCAAGACAAGGCAAAACCTAGAGCCCCAGAATAGTAAGGAATCATTTGACTTTAACTGCACATTTTTGTACTCCTAACTCTCTTGAAGATTTTAGTAGTTTGTGCTTGCAATGGATTTAACATGCTAACAATTTAAGTTATCATTGTCAAAGAAAGCCCAATAAGGAGGTAGGGAATCAACTTTACAAAAAGATATGGAAATATTGAAGCATCTCCTAGTCTATTTTGGCATGAAGATACTAAGAAAGAAGAGCCTCAACAAAACTTTTAACCCTCAAAATTTACTTCAACAGCATCCTCGTGTAAAAAATAAAGTAAAATATAAAAGTCCTTTGACAACATTCATTAAGCATGAATTTTCAGCCTAAGTAAACATGAAAAGCTCATTAGGTGCTTAACTATATGGCTCAACAAAGAAGTGCGAGTTCTAACTTTCAAAGATTGGAAATGCCAACCATTTTTGCTTTAATAAACAATAGATAATCCCCATTGAAAACCAATAGTATGAATAAGGACATCTAGAAATAATATGCAACAAGAACTACATGAAGTTAATAAAGGAAATTATAAAACAAGGATACAACAGAAATGATCAATAAGTCAATGATGGTAACATGTCTCTCTTCATGCTTCTCATAAGAGATCATGTTGCTAGCTATTCTAGTTACAAACAGTGATCATTCACGACATCAAATAAACATGATCCAGGTCCACAAGTGCTTTTGAAGTTAAGTTAAAGAATCAACTAGGTGAGTTAAAGAACCTTTTCTTCTTTTACCCATATTATGTTACCCAATGTCAGGAATGCCACGTATTATATGCAACTATCCATGGTTTACAAAGAATACAAGTTTTAGCTTGTATTACATTATCCTTATCACATTTCGCTGATATTATTTCTTGGTGCCTCCAGATGACATATTTCTCTTATTTCACATAATGCCTCTCCTTTTAAGAGACTACATGATCAACACGAAAAAGAACTTGACCAGATGAGTTTTGTTAATTCAACTATTGCAAGAAATTAATACATTGCTTTCGTCTCCTTATAATGATAATAGGTGAGCGTGTCCTATCATTCACATGCGCATACTTGATGTGATGGAATGTTATTGATAGGAACAAGTTCAAGATAGGGTCTAGGGCAATAATATCTATTAAATGTGAATTTA
The DNA here is from genome assembly GCA_024138025.1 of Combretum micranthum. NCBI lineage: Eukaryota > Viridiplantae > Streptophyta > Magnoliopsida > Myrtales > Combretaceae > Combretum > Combretum micranthum. Next base: position 277,106 of record JAMXBD010000188.1, on the reverse strand, counting down.
TGTCTAAAGGTATATTTTTCTCCATTTGATTAACATTGTTATTGCATATGGAGGTGCAATATAAGCTACCAATACCTAAAATTGTTCAGGATCTATTGCGTGTGGCATAACATGATGCTCTTTCCAATGGAATTCTAAGGTTTATTCTTTTTTCACCCGAAATAACAAAGGGATATCCACTGTCTCCAATTTGTTATTTTACAGTGTTCATTAAAGGTAACCAAACACTTAACTAGTGCAATTGGTCAAGGAATGACAGATCATGCAATATGCTTAAGTGTTATCTATTAACCGATCGAAACATTATTAGAACAACATTACAAAGACAACAAATGCTCATGGGACCAATGTTAGGATATAGAGCATTGAATTGGTTGGGGATTCATCACAAAGTATTTATGTAAAGAAACAGGTTTGCTTATTTTAGTTTTATGTATGGTTTTGAATTAGGGTTTGAGGAATTGGGTTACATCATTTCATATTTTCACATCATTTACCGTGTTGTTTTGTGATAAATTAAATTTGATTTGTTCGTTTAGAAAATTTGTCCTAAAAATTAGAATTTATTGGAAGAAATTGTATTCTAATGTGATTTTATTCTAAGTGCTATGAAAATGTCCTCTAGTTTGGTGCTCTTATATAAAGATGAGGAGATTATTTCTTGTTTAGTCATGCTTTCAGGGAAAAAAAAATGTAAGTACAACTTAGATAAAAATAATTACTGTTATTATATTGCATGTTTAGGCTTTTTAATGTGTATACATGTGTAGTTGTTGTGTATCACGATTTCACACTGTGATGTTAGAGGTGAGCAAGTGGGTTAAACGACCAACCAGGCCTAATTCACTTTGGCCCGCAAGTTAAACAAGCTAAAATTTTTTGGCTTGTTTTTATTGAATCTAACTTGACCTTAAACGAGCCAGCCCACTTTTTGACCATCTTAACCTACGTGTATATTTTATGGATTAAATGGGCCAATTTGACCCGTTTAACTTATTTATACTAATCAAATAAGATACATATAATCGACCAAAAAAAAAAGATATATGTGATAAAAGAATGAATTTTATAGGGTTTATATGTATATTAATGACTAATTTCATTATTATTTTAATTACTTTTTATATAAAAATATTTTTTCTAAAATAATTTATTAGATATTATATTTCATTTAAAGCAATAATAACATACTTTAAAAAAATGTTATGATGCATGTGCATCGTTCTATCATTCTTTGTAATAATTAACACATAAGTTTAATATTAAATATAAAAGTCTTAAGAACAATGCTATATTAATAGATATTTTTCCTCTAATTTTTTTTTTAAAATAAAAGTGGGCTAGCAAACTAACTTACTTAACATGTGGGTCAACCCACTTTAGCCCATAAGGTTAAACGAGCTAGGTAAAATTGGCCCACTTTTAAACGAGCTGAAAAAAATTGACCATAATCCGTTTTTAAAATGGATTAAACGAGTCGACCTACGGGTCAAAGTCCATTTGCCCAGCTCCACATGATATGTATTAATACATGTATCGTATGATCAACATGTGATACACATTTGGACTATATTACTATATCGCATGTTGGACATATGATACTTATACAAATCTTGGTATTGCATATTCTATATGCGATATAGATATAGTAATTTGATAATTTTTTTATTTATATTTTTGTAATCTTTTCTTTGGAATTTGGTAGACAAGTTGTTCACTTTAAAGGTTAGTGGGTAATCTTATTAGAAGTTAGAAATCGCACTTTTATTCACAAATATAAATAATCTTAATTAGAGCACTTCACTATCAAATTGTTTAATTTATGATCTCTAATTAGTGATTAGACTTCTCTTGCAAACTTAGAAAGTGCACGAACCCTAATTTAATGTAACATGCATGTTTCATGATTCCATTCACAACTTTATTTGACGTTGCCATCTAACTAAACAATGGTGCATCACATTTAATCAAACCAGCTAGTCTTATGTAACAATGCTATTATAAATACAACTTTGTTTGACCTAAAAAACATAATTTAAGTGCATTGCATTCACACAACAAGCTAAATTAGTCATCTTAAAAACACCACTTGAATGCATGAACATTCTTACATAATAATGAAAAAGAAAACATAAAATTCTAAAATTAGGAAAAGAGATATGTGAAACAAAAATGCAAAAAAATCACAATAACCTTCATCAACTTATCTATTTAGATTGTTTAATTTTGTTATGTATCTTATTTATATTGGTATTATTGGATTTATTTGGTTTGTTAGTGATTAAAAACGCTTATTTTTCATATGTATATGTTTTTCGATAAATAGCCTACTTGAAAATGATAAAAAAAAATGCAAAACAATTAGAAATTAACAAACCAAATGAGGCTAAAACAACATCAAAATGCGAAAAAAAAAAGAAAAAGAAAAATGGCGGTCGATTGCATGCTTAGGTTGGATGATATCACGAGTTCATGACCATTTGTAGCTTAAAGCCATGATTTCATCTGAGACATTCATAATTTTTTTTTTCTTTCTAAAGTGTTGTATTTTACTCTAACTCTAAAATTTTACAAGCTTCTTTAATAATTAAAAAAAAAAGGAAAAGAAATTGGGAATGACTGTTTTTCTTGGCGTAGCGTTTGTTGGTCTCATAGTTCTTTAATCATGCACTATAATTTAAAATTAATTTTCTAATGTTCCAACGCTAATAACAAATAAAGACCTCTTCATTCTCTTCTCTTTAGGTAATAATTACTCGTTTGCCATTGAATGTTCACAAATAAAATATACAGAAAAGCAAATGTTTAAAATTATGAAAGTAAAGACTTCTAAGATTAATAATTTATTTGCCTTATAATCAAGTGACATAAAAAAAAATATATTAACTTTCCTAGCCATATATCTAGGGTTTGTTTGTTTCATCTTTTTTTTTTTTTCCTTTAGTAGTTGACATCTTATTTTTCGCTTTCATACAGATAGTTGTTAGGAAATAGATATAAATGAAAAACAAACATTCTTATTCATAAACATATCAAACAGATTAAATACAAATAAGATATATATAAATTACAAATCATATCAAATATAGATAAGATAGACAATCCAAACATACCTTAGTATGTGTCATTATTAAATATGCTAAATTTAACAAAATAATTGAAAAGAAAATATGGAGTTGAGTATGAATAAACGTTGGCTTTGGTTTAATGGTTAAGTTTCAAATCATACTTATAATAATTTAAATGAGATTTTGAATTCAAATCCACTGACAACATTTTTTGAGACTATTTATATAGTATAAACTTGGTTGATGCGGTGCATAATTTTTATAAAATGGCTTTATATGTTAGATCTAACTAAGCATAATATGATTGTACCCTGTATTAAGAAAAAAGAAAAAGGAGTTAAACATGAATACGAGGAAAGGAATATTAAAATGTTGCTGGATGATAAATGAATATTATTTAAACATTAGAAATTATTATAATTTGGTAATACTCATTATAAATGCACTGTTAACCTTTGTGTAATGGAGATTTTGAATGTTGAGTATTATGTTTTTAGGTACTTTTATTGCTTAACTCCGTAAAAGAGGTGCCTTGAAATTAAGGTTGTTATATGTTACCTATGATGGGCATCAATCAACTAACATGCATGGTTCTGTTAAAAGGTAGACAGCCCCCATCAAAGTTGATCACTGAATCATCTAAAGCAATTATTATTGCATTGCATTCTTTAACTTTAAGCTAGAAAGCCCAATGATGCCATTTCATAGTAACCCTATTGATTTCATACTTCAAGCTAGAAAGCCCAATGATGCCATATTGTCATTTCATGGTAACCCTATTGATTTCATACTATGGATGTAAATAAATTAATGAATAAATTTAAGTAAATAAATGATTTATATAATTTTTGAAAAACTATTATTTTCTATTATATGAATCAACCTACTTAAAACAATTCAATTCAGTTCCCATAGAAAATAAGCTAGATATCAGAGACTAATTGTCTATTGGCTTTGTTGTAGTATTACTTTCATTACAATCGTATTCTTAAAAAAACTGTTACAGCTTTTGATTGTTTATAAATAATTTTATAAATTAATGAATTACAATTTAATACTAAAATTCATTGTTTTTCTTTAAAAAATCTTATTATTAATAAAAAAATTCTACTATAACTTTATTTTATTTTTTAATAATAAGAATTATATTACTGCCTCAGGAAACCAATAAAGTATCAACTAATATTTTTGACAAAATTTTACCAATAATCCTTGTGTGATCCATGGATCCACGACAGAAAAGGGCAACAGAATCTGTACTTTTATGCTTGCTCAAGATGAACCTTCCTGATATCAAAATTTTATAATTTTTAATAAAACAAAATACCGAAGGTCCCCCCAAAAAACCATTGACTCCTGTTTTTTTTTTTTTTCGAAATCTGCATTTCATTAAAATAATGGTTCAAATTTTATTATAATTTATTCTGATGATGATTACTCCATTTTATCCACCAACAACGTGCCTCGGTGTAATTCAACAGAGGAAAAGAGAGAAAAAAAAAAAAGAAAAAAGGAAAATCCAAAGCCACTAAATATTATATTTTAATGCCACGTCATATGGAGGAAATTACATTGTTTTAATGGGGGCATATTTGTAATTCTATTCACCTAAAATACAAGGTCAGTTCAGTCAAATTCCAAATCATGGCCTGAATTCGCTCAAAAAATAAATCCAAAGACACAATTTTATAAATTTTCTTTTTTAAAATTTTCATAAAATGTTTAAAGTAATTAAATATTATATACCTAATTACTTTTTAGAAAAAGAACCCGTAAAAATATACAACAAATAAAAATTAATTATACCTTATAGCAATGTTGATAAACTAAAAAAGTATTAATGGATGTATGGATCATATATATATATATATATATTTATGGGATTTAGTATTTTAATATATATAATTATTAGTCGTCTCTAATGGCACTAATTAATGAAATAAACTAAGCTAAAAAAATAGATTTTTAAAAAATAAAATAAAAATAATTTTACTAATGGATTATAAATATATTGAAAAACGCCACTAATTTATGACTTGACTTCATGTGGTTGAGTTGTTGTAAACATTAGAATATACTAAAAATATATAAAAAAAATACTTGTTTTTTACTTTTGTATAGAAAGGGTAATTTTATTTGTTATAATAATAAGAGTTCCAATTACTTTAAAAATCAAATATAAATATATATATATATATATATATATATCTTAGCTCTTCCATCTTATTTTGTAAAATAAAAAAAACTATATAAAAATTATTAGTATATATTAAATCATTAGGTCCCATCAGTTAATTTGTTAGGATCGGTCCAATCAAAGTTTAGACGTTAATTTAATTAGATTTATGTAAGGATCCGCTATCACCCTTATAATTAAAATAGGCGATAACAGTTCCCCAACCACATATAACCTGTAGGATTATATGTAAGGTTGTCTAAAAGAATTGTTTGAGGAATTGTTTATCTAATTCCACCTAGTTAATATAATAAAAACCATAATTTTTCAAAACTTTTAACAAAACACACTACACCATTATCATATTTCACAAAAGAAATAAACTTAAGTCATACATAGCTAAGTACATATATATACATATATTACATCCAAAGGTTTCTTACAAGCTTTAACAAAATTACATATAAAATCCAACTAAAACTTTAAATACTATCACAAGACTAATATAACTAGTCTATTATAAAATTTGAATTCCATCAAGTCTAAGGTCATCTCCAGTCCTCCAAATCATTAAGAAAATCCTCGAAATCGGTTCTATACCCCATACTCGTGTAAAACTCGTCGGATTCATCACCTGAAATGGTTAAAATATGAGCAAAGGCCCAGTACACAAGTAACAAATACAAATACAAAGTGATTCACACATACTTAAGCTAAATGCGAAATGCAACAACTAATAATTTATTATTCAATCTTTAGTTAGTCATTCATCATAAGAGTATTCAAACTCCAAACATCAAGGATCTACTATCACGTCTACCTCCCTGAGTGGTCCCTACTGTTCATACAGACTAAACAGCCCCACCTTTTGACATAGCCCGTAATATTAGGGGATCATGAGTAACGCATCACGACGCTCAGGGGTTTATATAAGTAGCTCGGATACTTATATTTCCTAGATAGATCTATCCAATAACAAAAAATATCATGCCCATAATCTGAGCAAGGTGCCACTCTTCGAACCAGATCAACGGCGTAAAAGACAATAAACACCATCAATTATTAAAATTTCTTAATTTAGAATAACTTGAAGTAATGCTTATCCTAGCAAAGAAACAAGCAAGTTACCACGTACCCGAGATAGCTCGGGAACTAATGGGGTTGGCCGAGCAAGAATCTATCACTGTTCAAGACAATATTGAATTTTCTACTTAGTTTAAGCACTAATTAACTAGTTTCAAATATAATTAATCAAATAAATTGTTACAAAGTTATAACAGAGCATTTAAACATCATATTATATCATATAATACTTAACAATTATTCAATTAATCATGTATCAAGCTTTGGAAAATTTTGAAGACAGTTTTTGAAAATAAAAACTGTAGGGGACATGCCGGCCTTCAACGTCGGTGGGTTGAATCGGTGCATAATGCACTAAAACTTAACACTTGCTAATACTGGTAGCGTTCAAGGATACACCGGCAGCCTTTAGTCTACGCCGGCGGCCTTGAGCCGGTGCAGGCTACAACTCCAATTTTTAAAAATTTTCCCGAGAGTTCCATGGGGTTGGTCCACGCCCATTGATACCCCCAATACCAGCAGCGTGTCTATGTACGCCGACAGCTTTGGATCCTACGCCGATGGCCTTAAGCTCGACTTTAAAAATTATGATTATGTTCTCATTTCACACCGCCTCTAAGCCGGCAGCGTTGGAACCCTAATAGCCGGCGTACGTTTTAAAAAATAAACACTGGCAAACTTTCTTTGAAAGCCGGCAGCGTTTCAAGCGGCTTTAAGAAAATAGGTTCTGATCACCTTCAATACCGTCTCTATGCCGGCAGCGTGGAAGTACTAGATGCCAGCGTACGCTAAAAAACAAACCTATACGAAAATGTTTTACTTCTCTTGTTTTCTTTACAAAAACTATTCATTTCAAAAAAATTCTCCAAACTTATTATAAGCTTCCCAAAACTTGTTATATGTTCTAAACACCATCCAAACAACATAAACTCTACTTCTAATCATTAAACACCCAACTACAAACCACCAATTACACTTCAATTCCACATTTCAACTACTCACCTTAGTTCCACTACTTATCAACACTACTTATCAACAATCCTTACAACTTCCCTAACACTTAACTAAGCTCACACAATAATAAAGCACAATCTAACATATATCAATGCATAAACCAATCAACTCAATTGGCATTTACTCATCCTACCATAAGTTTTACATCCAATTACAGAAAGAAAATAAAACAAAGAGATTATGCTTGCATTTAACTTATATGAATAAGCTTTAGCTTTGGAGTGATTTGAATTCAAAGGCTTGTTGTTGATTTTGGTTTTGGCTTATGGTTTTAAGATAGAAAGAAGAGAGAAAGAAAAGAAAAGAAAGAAAATTCGTATGGAAAAATAGGGTGCCAAAAGAGACATTATTTGATTAAATTTGGGACTCAAATTTATCCTATGTTTGACCTTTGAGGCATATTTAACTTAGGCTTAATTTGGAATGCATTTGAGTTTAATTTGGGCTTAAAATTTAGGCTTAAACTTTGTAAAAATTCTGTCATAGATTCTTAAGCAATTCACAAATTATTTTAATAATTCTAAACATAACACATACATATTAATTTACAAAAGACATACACATTCATTATACTATGCACACATTTAATATACATAATGCAACAATATTAATTTCATTGCTCTACATACATACAAAATGACACATATTTAACACATGCACTAATTATAATGTTCATGCACATATATCTCATTTCAAAATCATATATCATTTCAATAACACATTAAAATATAAATTAGGAAATTCATAACTATTTCAATTTAATTATAGCATTTACTTATATTAACTTGTAACTTGCTGTACAGATTAAACACGTGCCTATTTTTTTCCTCTTTCTTTCAATCAAGATTGTTCTTTTCTTTTCTTTTTTTGAACTCTTTTTTTCTCTTTCATTGTTTTGGTTTCTTATATGTCTTTCAGTTTTTTTATTTTTTCTTTGCATCAATTTTTTTTCTTGTAACCTCACTTTCTTAGTATTAATCTCAATTTTACAACCGCTTTCTATGTATGATGTATTTGTTTATGTATATTATATATATTTTATTTTAAAGCATAAAATAACATATCATACGTGTGTGTGTGTGTGTGTGTGTTTTATATGTTATATATAATATATATTATATGTTATAGTAATATAGGATATATTACATATGTTTTTAATTTATGTGTTAAAGCAAAATATTTATAAAATGCACTTATATGTTATATAAGATGATAGTATGTGTATATATATGTATATATATATACATATTTTATAAGTTGTAGTAATATATAAAGTTTGTATATGTTCCTATATCTTACGTAAGATGTGTATATATTATATCATATTAATATGTAAAACTTTTATACCTAAAACCTGAATTGGCTATAATTTTATATGTTATATAGGATATAGTTGTATTTGCATATTATATATTTTGTTATATGACATAAAATAATATATCATATATATTTTATATGTTATAGCAATATATACAATTTGTATGTGTTCTTATATGTTATATAGGATGTATACATTTTATATGTTATAGTACTATGTTAAAATTCTATGCAAGAAATTTGCATAGAATATAATTTATTTTAAGCCTTACATGTGATATATTTGTTTATGTGTATTGTATATTTTTTTCTCAAAACATAAAATCACATATCATATGTGTTATATATGATATGTATTTTATATGTCATATAGGATATGTCTTCATATTAAATTAAGACATATATTATATCTTATAGTAATATATTAAATTAGGGAACATATTATATGTTATATTGATATAAAAAAACTTGTATGTTCTTATATATTATTTATGATATATATATAATTTATATGTTACAGTAATATGTAAAATCTTTACACATGGAATTGGTAAAGTATGTGTATATATTATATGTTATATATGATATATTTGTTTATGTGTCTTGCATATTTATTTTAAAACATAAAAAAAAATATATCATATGTTCATATATTTTACATATCAAATATGATGTATAATTTAGATGCTATGGTAATATAGCATATATCTCTATATGTGTATCATATGTTTTAACATATAAGATAAATCAACATACCATGTGTTATATTGAATATATATACATTATTTGTTATGATAGAATATTAAGTTAAGACATATATATTTTATATGTTACTGTTATATATTAAATTAGGGTAAATACAATAATATATTAAATTAGGGTATATATTAATATAAAAAATTTGTATATGATCTTATGTGTTATTTAGATATATAATTTATTTGTATAGTAATATGTAATTTCTTTATGCATGAAATTTGTAAAGTATAAATATTTAATATATACTTTACATGTTATACATAATATATTTGTTTATGTATATTGTACATGTTATTTTAAAACATGAAAAAAATATCATTTGTTTATATATCTTATATGTTATATATGATATATAATTTAGATGTTATAATAAGACAGAATATATTTGCATATATACATATATCTATTTAATATGTATGATATAAAATTTGTAAATGCTCTTATATGTTATATAAGATATATAGTATGATATATATATATATATATTTTCAAATGTTAGAATATTATATAAATTATGTATAGTTCCTATGTGTTAAATAGGATGTGTATATATATTATGTTATATCAATAATTAAAATTTTTATGCATAAAATATGATATGTAATATATATATATATGTTTTACAAATTAGAGTATTAGATAAATTTTGTATATCTTCCTTTATGTTGTATGTGATATATATTTTATATGTTGTATAGGATATAACTATATTTGTATATCATATATTCATCATATAAGATAAAAGAACATGTCATAAGTATATATATGTTATATGTTATATCGGATATATATATATTTAAAATGTTACGGTGATATATTTAATTTTAATATGTTTAAGTTATAGCTATATAAAAAATTATTAAATTTTCATATATGTCATATAGAATATGATTATATGTTATAGTAATATATTAAATTTATATATGTTTTTAGATGATGAAACCATATATAAAATTTCTAAATGTTCATATAAGTCATATGGGATATTATGTAGGATATATATTTATTTATATATCACGTATTATATTTTATAATATAAAATACACATATCATATGTGTGTGTGTGTGTGTGTATCTTGATTGTGTTAAAGTATATATACTCTATTTGTTATATTAATATAAACAATTTGTAAATCTTTCTTATGTTATATATGATGTATAAATATTTTTAAAGTTATAGTAATATATAAAATTCGTATATGCTCTTATATGTTATATATAATATATATGTATATATTATAGTAATACGTAAAATCTCTATAAATTAAACTTATAAAGTATAAATATATTTTAAATGTTATATATGATGTATTTGCTCATGTCTTATAGTAATATATAAAAGCTTTATATACAAAATTTGTGTAGGATTTTTATGTATATGCATTTGATATGTAATATGACAAATAATTTTTATTTAGGCTATAGTAACATATTAAATTTGTGTATGTTTTATATGTTATAGCTATATATAAAATTTCAATAAGTTCTTATAAGTTATATATGATATATATATAATGAATGTGTTATAGTAATACATTGAATTTAATATTTTTCTTACACAATATGGTCATTTTACCACACTAGGAGGAAAATCTCGTGTCGAAGGCTATTTTACCATAGTTGGGGGGAAATCCTCATTATAGGGGCCATTTTACCACACTAGATGGAAGAGGATGAATTTCTTATTTTAGAGGCCATTTTACCATACTAAGGGAAAATTCCTTATTCCAAGATCCATTTTACTATGCTAAGAAAAACATTTTACCACACTAAGAGGAAAATCCTCGTTTCAGAGGCCATTTTACCATAATTGGAGGAAAATCCTTGTTCCAAGGGCCATTTTATCAAACTAAGGAAAAATTTCTCATTACATGGTCGTTTTATTATATTAAGGGAAAATTTTTCGTTCTAAGAACCATTTTACCATATCAACGAGAAATTTCTTGTTTTAAGGGTCATTTTACCACATCAAGGGGAAATTCCAGGTTTTAGGGGGCAACTTACCACACCGAAGGGAATTCCTCATTTTATGAGTTGTTTTACTACAATAGAGAGAAATTGCTCGTTGCAAGGTTATTTTATCACACTATGAGGGAATTTTTCGTTTCAGGGTCATTTTACACAATCGGAGGAAAATCCTCGCTGTACCACAATTGAGGGGAAATCTTCATTCCAAAGACCATTTTATCACACTATGGGGGAATTCCTCATTTCAAAGGTCATTTTACCATACTACAGGGGAAATCTTAAATTACAATGGCTATTATACCACTATTGGGGGGAAATCCTCATCCATAGGCCATTCTATCATACTAAAGGGGAAATCCTCATTCTATAGGCCATTTTACTATACTAGGGGGAAATTCATCATTTTAAGGGCCATTTTACTACATCAGGGGGAAATTCCTCGTTTTATGGGCTATTTTACCACACAATGGGAGAATTTTTCCATCCAATAATTATTTTACTATAGGAGAATTCCTTATTCTAAGGTCCATTTTACCACACTAGGGGGGAATTCCTCGTTTCAGGTTTCATTTTACCAATTGGAGGAAAATCCCCATTGTACCGTGATTGAGGGGAAATTTCTATTCTCGGGGGCCATTTTATCACATAGGGGGAAATTCCTTGCTCCATAGGTCATTTTACCACACTAAGAGAGAACTTCTCGTTTCGAGAGCCATTTTACCACAGTTGGATGGAAATCCTTATGTTAAGGGCCATTTTACCATACTAATGGAAAATTCATCATTCCAAGGTCCATTTTAGCATACCAGAAGGGGAATTCCTCATCTCATGGGTCATTTTACTACACTAGGAGGAAATTCCTTATTTTATGGCTATTTTACCACACAAAGGGGGAATTCCTCTTTTCAAGGGTTATTTTACCACACTGGGGGGAATTTCTCGTTCTAGGGTCCATTTTACCACACTATAAGGGGATTCTTCGTTTTAGGAGTTATGTTTCCATAGTTGGAGGGAAATTCCCATTGTACCACAACTAAGGGGAAATCTTTATTCTCGACCATTTTTTCACATTAGGGGGGGAATTCCTCGTTCCATGAGCCATTTACCCATTAGGGGGGAAAATTCTAGTTCCATAGGCCATTTTACAACACTAAGGGGGAAATTCTTGTTATAGAGACCATTTTGCTACATTAGGGTAAAATTCATTATTTCAGGAGCCATTTTACCACGCTAAGAAAAATTCCTCATTTTATGAGTCATTTTACCACACAAAGGGGAAATTCCTTATTTCATGGGCCATTTAACCATACTAAGTGGGAATCCCTCCTTCCAAGGGTTATTTTACCATGCTAGAGAGGAATTCCTCGTTCTATGGTCTATTTTATCACACTATGGGGGATTCCTCATTTAAGGGGTGATTTTACTACGGTTGGAGAGAAATTCTCATCATACCACAGTTATGAGGAAATATCAGTTATTCCGGCCATTTTATCACATTAAGAAGAATTCCTTGTTCCATGAGCCATTTTACTACACTAGGAGGGAATTTCTTGTTTTGGGAGCCATTTTACCAGGATTGGAGGCGAATCCTCATTTCATGTGATATTATACTGCACTAAGGAGGAATTCCTCATTCTAGGATCTATTTTATCACATGAGGGGGAAATTCCTTATTTTAAGGGCTATTTTACTACATTAGGGGGAGAATTCCTTGTTTTGGGGGCCATTTATCATACTAGGGGGGAATTTTTTCGTTTCAAGGGCTATGTTAGTGCAGTTGGAGTTAATTCCTTATTCCATGGGTCATTTTACTACAACGAAAAGGAATTCCTCATTCAATGGGCCAGTTTACGACAATACAAGGGAATTCCTCGTTTCAAGTCCTAGGTCCAAAAAATGAGGACCTAGAATCACCTTAAGGAGGGGACGGGGTAGGACAGGTCCGACCTGTCCCCATTTAATGCATATATTGAATTTTTTAATTTTTCAAGAATAGACCCTTAAGGACTTGCTAGGTGAAAGGGTCTCCTAGAGGACCACCTTGGACCCGTAGACCCAGTAGGTCCACTTGGCAAGTTGGACCCACCCTGCCAAATTGTGTCCTTCAGAAAGATGTCTAGTTTTAGGAGTCATTTTACCATACCTGAGGGAAATTTCTCGTTTTGGGAAACATTTTACCATAGTAGGAGAGAATTTCTTGTTCAAGGGTAAGGTTACCACAGTAGAGGTGAATTCCACATTCTAGGAGTCAATTTATCACATTAGGGGGAAATTCCTCATTCTATTAGCCATTTCACGAAATTGGAGGAAATTATTTATTAAAAGGGTCGTTTTACCACAATTAGAGGCCCGAAAGGGGGAGGGGGGGGGGGGAGGAGGTAGGGATTTCTTGTTCTAAGGGCCATTTTATGATAGTAGGAGAGAATTCCTCATTTAAGGGGTCATTTTACCATATTAATAGTGAATTCCTAGTTCCATGGGGCATTGAACCTCCATGAGAGAGAATTTTTCGTTCTAGGAGTGATTTTACAACAATAGGAGGGAAATTCTTGTTTTAGGGATTATTCTATCACACTAAGGGGGGAATTCCTCGCTCTAGAGGCTATTTTACCATGGCAGGAGAGAAATCTTTGTTCCATAGACCATTTTACCACAATAGGAAGGAATTCCTTGTTCTAGGAGTCATGCTACCACAATTGGGGGGAATTCTTTCTTCTAGGGGTCATTTTACCATAGTAAGAGGAAAATTCCTCATTCCATGGGCTATTTCATGATAGTATGGGAGAATTCTTTATTCTAAGGTTCACTTCATCATATAAAAGGGAAATTCCTCATTTTAGTGGTCAATTTAGCATACTCTGTGTGTGTTGGAGGGGGAGGGGGGGGGGGGGGGGGGGGGGGGGGGGGGGGGGGGGGGGGGGGGGGGAGGATTCCTGTGTTCTAAAGTTAATTTTACTACACTAAAAGGGCAATTCTCGTTCTATTATCCATTTTACCACAGTATGAGGAAATTCCTCATTCTATGGTCGATTTACCTCATAAGAAGGGAATTCCTCATTTTAGGAAATATTTTTTCCATAATAAGGGAAAATTATTTATTCCAAGGGCCATTTTTCAATACTACGAGGAAATTTCTCATTTCGGAGCCTATTTTACCAAAGTAGAAGGGAATTCCTTGTTCCAGTCTCCATTTTATTGCAGTAAGATGGAATTTCTTATTCTAAGAGCTATTTTATTACACTAGGGAATTCTTCGTTCCAAAGGCAATTTTACTGCATTATGATGGAATTCCACATCATTATATGGGCAATTTCAACACATGATTGTTGGATTTATTGTTTTAAGTCTCCTATCATCATCAAAATAGGGCGTAATTCCTCAAATGTAAGGCTCACAAACCAATCATACTACATTTTTATCATTTTATGATATATGCTTCATTATAGGGCTCATTGCATATGACAAGCCCCTTTTCATTGGTGTAAGGGTTATTTTGCCACACAAACTCTATTTTTTGCACATTAGGGGCTCAATTTAACATTACATGGCATATTTTCCTATACTAACTATATCCGCTATGATATTACTCATTTTCTTGCCATAATATGTTTTTCATTATTATAGGGCTAAATTTCTATGCACAGAGCTCACTTCACCTCATAAGATCTATTCTCACCTTGATGTGCCTTGGTTCTATTTTGTGATGTTTAATTCACAATATATGCCAGTTCCATGTAATAAGGCTCAATTCCTTTGCCTAATGCTGATGCTACCAAACAACTCTTACCACAAAGCTTAAACTCCATATTGTAATGCTTATTTATTACATGACTCAATTACTCGTATTAAGGCAAATCTACAATGCAACCTCTTTTCACCAACATAGGTCTTAATTTCTTATCATAATGCCCATTTTACCTTTACATGGCTAAAATCCTCATTGTATGCTCATTCCACCACATGATTACCATTTTTACAATAATAGGATTGAATCCTAACTATATTTCTCAATTCACCATACATGCATCATATTCACTATAATATATCTCATTTAGCCGTTTTAAGACTTATTTCACCATACAAGCATCATCATCCATCATCATCATAAACAGACTCAATGCTTCATTTTAAGACTCATTTTACCATAGTATAGCTAAATTAATCATTACAAGGCTCATTTGACCATACTAGCAATAATATAATCATGATTGTACTAAATTCCTTGGTGTATGGCTTATATCACAAATTAGAGCTCTATCCTCAGCAAAATATGCGTTTCACAATAAGGCACGATTTTCACTATAACATGAGTTAACTGGTAGTTTGAAAGCACATTTCTAAAATTCAATTACTTAAATTTTAAATGTATTTGTAAAAAAAATTTTAAAATTATTTACACATTTTGATTAAATTTATGCACTTCTGATGAGATATGTTGGTTAAGATAAAGTGTCGTATTCATATTTGTAATAATTTATAGTTAAGTGAAATATGTTAAATATTTTATTGCTTCATGAGTTTCACAAAATTATGTAATTTAAGATAAAGTTGATAAATTATATAGTTTAATATTTTTTTTTGCGAACGATTAAATATATAATTAAAATGTATGTTAGAAAAATTATTCTTTAATGTTGAATATTATAGTGGTTGCCACAAAAAAAAAAAAAAGTTAAAGGTAGATGATGATAATGGTACACTTGATTAGTTAAAAAAAAATATTCATAAATTCAAGTGCCATTTTGATCTTTGTTTATTGATATTTGATGATAATAGTGCAGTTGAAAGACATGTGTTATTTAATTTGGTTTTTCAACAAGTTTTAAATATTTAAATAATTTAATTCTAAATTGAACACTTCAATTACATATGTTAATAATTTATTTTTTCAAATTTCTTCATAAATACATAGCACATATGATAGTTTCTCTTCAATTTTATTATATTATTAATTTTAATTAGTTTCACATCCATAAGAAAAAAAAAACTCCAAATATATTATAGCTAGTCATTAAAAAAACTTTTCATAGAGTTAATTTATTATATTAAATTTAATTGCTTTTATTTATTTTCATTATTTTGTTGTATTTCTTTTAAATTTTTTTGCTCGTACATAGTTTTGTTTTATTTTTTATTTGAACATTTTATTTTGGATTGTATTTTACTGGGAGAGTAATTTCTCATTTTCGTAACTTTGCTTTTCCATTGGAAAGTTTGTATGTTGACCCACCCGCGAGAGATGGAAAATGAACGGCGCCAACAAGATTAATTTACCGGCTACAACTGGTCATTCTATGATCAGAACAATGAGGAGATTGTGAAATTATCCTAAATGATTATAATAATATTTACTATTTCGATATTAGGGTCACATCATAAAAAAAAAGTGGGAAAAAAAAAGGTTTTGGCTTGCTTTTTTGGTTGAACTTTTCTTTTTCGTTCATCTACTCCGCTCCACTGTTCTTCAAGACATTCTCTGAATTTTCTCAAAGTAGAGAAAGAAACACCGGGGGGGAGGGGGAATCACTTCTCTGTCTGGCTTTCTCTTCGTCCTCTGAATTCGTGAAATCGATTTGTTGCTTCATTCCACATTCAGTGTAAAAATCTTAACATCACCTTTCAGTAAAAGTTACTATTCCATCCTTAAAATCCCCAAACTTCAACCACTTCACTTCAAATCCCACTCTAAGACCGTGTTTGGCTGCTAAAGAAACCAATCTCTTCCCAAGTTGTTCGCTCGAACAATGTCCAAGCGTGGATACAAGCTCCGTATCCTTTTTTTTTTTTTTTTTTTTGCTGTTCTTTTTATACTAAAGCTTCTGAATTTGAAATCTTGAGCTCTGTTTTTGTGATTTAGTTGCTTTAGGGTTTCGTTTTAGTTAGTTCGACGAAGTAGTTTTCAAGAATTAGGGTTTTGAGCTGATTTTGTTGCCGAGAAAATGAGGGAAAGTTGGAGTGTTTGGAGATTTTGAACTATCCGGAGGCTAAGTTTTGATATTGAATTTATATTGGTTAGGGCACGAAGGCTTACATTTTTAGTATTATCGTGTTAGTTAAATCAGGACAAGTGGAAGTATTTGGAACTAATCGAGTATTTGAAATGAATTTTGGAATGATTAGAAAACAATAGCTTATGTTATTGAGGGATCAGGAGGAATGATGTTGTTGCATCTAAGTGTTTTGGATCGGTAGGTTGCTGAATTACTTGAGACACGGTTTGTTTGTTGCGAGGAAGCTATAGTTGAGCATCAGTAGAGCATGTTGTTGTTTTGGAGAGCTAGCAATATTAAGCTGTTTGTTTTGCGGTCGGTGAATCATAAAAATATGAATTTGGTGAAGGAAAACCCATGCACATCTATTTGAGAATAGGTAATTGCTAGGAATGATCAAAGGGGAGAAAAGCAAAGAAGAATTCTACAATTTTTTATTTACATGGAATGGATGACTGGATTCCTTTATGTTTTTCCTAGTAGACTTTTTATAGTATTTACTAATAAGCCCCACTAATCTCTGCTTTTTCAAACAATCCAATTGATAACTTACTGATTTTGCCAATACACTTTTCGGGTCATAGCAGTGCGGATTTTTTTTTAAATTTTTTTATTTTCCTTTTGCTGTGAAAATACTTTTGTTTTGACTTCTATGATAATCATGGATGGAATAATTGGTGCCCAGGTTTTAAGTTACTGAAAGTTTGCGAAATTGAAAGTATTTTGAAGTGTTTCAAGACTTCGTGTCCCTTTATGCGTTCCTGCCTGACATTCTTTGGCAGAGCGATAGGCTTCACCTTTTTAAAATATTGTATGTACAAAAACGCTAAGTATATTGAAATGTGATCTCTCTTCTCCTTAACAGGTGCAGGCACACATTATCAAATTCTATTTGTAATAATGGGAGTTCACATTATTACTATTTCAAATTAACATTCCACTAAATTTGGGTTTAAGAGGAGAAATCATTTTATTTTTTGTACTGGATAAAATATTTTTTTTTTTTGGTTTAATTGTACTGGTTAAATTTGGTAGAATAAGCTGTATTAAATGGTTTTAGTGAGAGTTGGAAACTAGGTTCTTCTGGGATTTTGTCTTTTGGGGTTTTGTTTTCTTCCTTGACTGAGAGGATGTGCAGAGGAGTTTGTTGCTCATTCTGGTAACATTAACTGTCTCAATATTGGAAAGAAGGCATGTCGGCTTTTCCTTACTGGTGGAGATGATCACAAAGTCAGTCTGTGGGCTATAGGCAAACCCAATTCTCTAATGGTCAGTTCACTTTTTGATGAATATGGTCAGTTTACTTTAATGTGGTAAAAAAAGACGCTCTTTTCTATTTCTTTCTTGGTTTGTTTTTGTTTCTTACTTTCTGCATGATAATGTCGTTCATGACGTGGAGCAGTTACTGCTGAGAGTTACAAGAATGAAACGAAGGAATTTGAGTATCATTATCTATGATTACCGAATAGATCAAGTAAATAGGATTTGCAGATTCTTCTTCTGATGTGGGTTTTGGTTAATGTAAGCACTGGAGCCGCATACAATTCGCTGAATCAATGCATTTTTTTTTCTTTTTTGGTTTTTTGCCAGTGAGATAGAGGTTATATGAGTTAAAATGTTAACTAAGTAATGATGAACTGCTTGGCCCTATTAATAAACAAAATGTTAACTAAGTAAGAAGAATAGAAAAAAAATTCAAATCATATGATAAATTAAAAAAAAATTCATATTTATGAAAATATTAACTTAGTACTATATTTGAAAAAAGTTTTCTAATAATAACGATTAACATTTTTCAGCATTCTCATTCAATTTCCAATAATAGTAGTTTTATTACGCTTTATTTTTTATGAGTAGCTATTATGACGTTTAGTATTGGAATTAGCTTTTTATAGCTCATTTATATGAGAGAATAGCTATTCATTCCCTTCTTATTCTATATAAAGTTGTTATTATGGTGTTTTCCTATGATCACGTCAATTCGTAAAAATTTGCTATTACGCAAAATAATGAATAACAATTCACCTTCCTTACACATCAATTAGTACACAATGTTTTATCTTCAGTCTTTATCATAAATATCTTTGTCTTAAAAATAATATGTATATAAATATCTTCTTATCTTTATGATAAAAACATGGACAATATACATATTTTACTTTTACTCTAATAATTACTTGTTTATCTTTTCATAGTAAGTGAACGTTATAATAGCCATTATACATCTATTATATTCCATCGTTATTCTATAAAATGGTGCATTGGTGTCTTTAATCTTTTGTTATATTTAATGTTTATGTATTTTTATTTTAATCGACTATTATATAAGTAATCATGTAGAGCTTAAAAAAATACAGTTTTAATAATTTGATGTCTAAACATTCCTTTGCAATTGGGAAAAAATAAAAAGACAAAGACCACTTCTTTTAAAAGACGACACGTGCACTTACTAAAATGGAAAGATATCATATTTTCTATTTATTTATTTATCTGTCTATCTACTTTGCTCTCTTTTTTTTACCTGCCAGAGTCATTATTCAAAGTCATGATAGCAATTTTCTTTTAAAGAAATCAATGTGAGAGCAAGGTGGTGATGGCAATGTCCCCGGTCAATGTCTTCTTCAATTAGGCAGGCCCCCATAATCTATCTCTAACACTTAACGGCTATTTGGTAATAATGTTACTTTAAATATTTAATTTAATTTATTTTAAGAAAATAACTTTATCCCTAAAATAGATAATTAGATAGTGCCTTTTCCCTCTTAAAATTGCATTCAAAGATCTTAAAGAACACACTTTTAAAATTTGAAACATTAATTGAAAAATTGGGCCATTTGATTGAGTTAATATTATTCCAATTCTTATACATATATATACACATTCTATATTTTATAGTTTGGTATATAATTACAGCTTGAAAATAAACCTATAATTCTGTTGGACATAAAGTTTTGATTGGGTGTAAATCATTCAAGGGTAAAATTTATTCATAATTATCCTGAAATCCTGTTATTAAAAATAAACTAGCCAAAATCCTTCATGTTTATATCTTTATACTTGTAAGGCAAATAACTTGAACTCTATACCTGTTGATTCACTTTCCCTTTCAAACACTCCCACTGTCAACAGTCAAATTTACCGAATAATGCCTATTGAACCTCTCTTAAAACCATACAAAAAGTTTCCATCTTGAGCATGCCAACCATTTTAAAAATTTTAATTTTTAGTCGTTAAATTTTGAATTTTTATTCTATATTTTATAGTTGGTATTAATTACAGTGCTTGAAAATAAATCTATAATTCCATTGGACATAAAGTTTTGATTGGGTGTAAATCATTCAAGGGTAAAATTTATTCATAATTATCTTGAATCCTGTTATTAAAAACAAATTAGCCAACTTTAGAAAATCCTTCGTGTTTATGTCTTTATACTTGTAAGGCAAATAACTTGAATTCTATACCTGCTGATTCACTTTCTCTTTCAAACACTCCACTGTCAACAGTCAAATTTACCAATTAATGCCTATTGAACCTTTCTTAAAACCATACAAAAAGTTTCCATCTTGAACCATTTTAAAAATTTTTATTTTTAGTCCTTAAATGCTAAATTTTAAATTTCTAGTTTTTAATACAACTGCTCAAGCTCTCTCTTTGGGTCTCTGTGTCCGTGTTATATGTTGTGGAAGCACAAAGGAGTGCAAAAAATAATTCTGGGTTTTGATTATAAGTGTGTGGAGTGAAATGGGTTGTGTTGATTTTGAGCTGTTTTTAATAAAGTTCGTTGCTTTGTTCCTGGTGTTCCATACTCTGCCACTTTGTTCTGGTGTCACTGATTCACGTGATGGTGAGGAAATGTAGTCTTTTTTTTTCCTTTGGTAGTTTTGTTTCTTACTATATAGTACTCATAATGGTTGGATTTTTATGTGGTGATCGAAATTGGTTGCTTTAACTAGTAATACTAGTGGTGGAATTCATTGTGGTGATTGAAAATTCTTGCAAACTTGCTAACACTAGTATTAGGAGTAGTTGGCAGCAGCTGGTGGCTGTGGGGTGGTTTCTGCCCAAATTCAATTGAAAGTGTCCAGAAATAATTAAAAATGGTTCAGTCTTTTAAAGAAAACATTTTTATAAACTTAGTTAATCGAACTTTTCTGTTTCAATGAAAGTTGCTCCTAGAGAAGTTGTCTGCTCTGTTTTTTCAAGTTATGGAGAGCAGTTTTCGAGATAGAACATTCTGTATGGTGTGGTTGAACATTTTGCCTTTCCAATTGGTTTGGTTAAGAAAAAAGAAAAAAAAATCTTTGTGATTGATGAAAATATGAGAAAATTGCCTAGTCAAGAGGATGCCACGGTTTAATAGTTAATATGCTTGATGTTGTTCACTGTGGATTTTGTGTTATCGATTTGATATTGGTGTTTGGAGTATGTAATGCAAAGTGATGAAACTACTTCTTCTGTCTCGTTGAAATATAATGTTCTTTTCTGTTATTCAGTGGCTGCAATGAATACCTTATACAGAATGCTGGACACTCCACCTCTCGAAGGATGGACTCTTGTCGGGGGTGATCCATGTGGTGATAACTGGCAGGGTGTGACGTGTGTCTTCAGCAACATAACTGGCCTGTAGGTTTATTTTCTTTTCCTCCATGTTACTATTGGTATATCGATTTGGGTCATGCATTAAGCTACATGAATTGACAGAGATCTCAGCGGCACAAATATGGGAGGTGAACTTGGTGATAGTTTGGACTTTGCATCAATCTTGACAATGTAAGCATCATGGTTTTCTGTTCTGTACAAGCATTGTGCTTTATACATTTATCGTGTTTACAATTGGCAGAAGAAATGGTACAGTGGCTTTTACTTTTCCTCCTTTCAGTTATTTTTCTTTTTTATCTGGAATGTTTTGGGTTCCTAGATTGCACTCTTGTACAGCATTTGAAAAAGTATTATCATGGGTCTTTAATCTCCTTGAAATAAGATTTTCAATTTCGATATGAAAGTGGCTAAAAATAAATATATTTTCAGGTTTCTGATATCAAATGCTGAGTATTAGTATGGATTTCACAACAAGTCCATGGCATCTCATGGCCAACAAATTAGTTCTGTAATAAATGAAACAATGAGCTAAAGAATTGCTTTATGCTTACCTTAAAGTTAATGCCACTTGTTTGGACTTTGTTATATTACATTTCCACATAACGTTGTGCTATGATTGTACAATCTCAATCAGGATAAAAATTGCAATCTTGATATCTTCGATCTAGGAATTGTTGTTGAAAGAGCTATAATGTTTATTTATCTGATTGAATGTACCATAAAGGAGAAAAATTACACCAGTTCAATTGAAAATTTATAAATTTGCAAATAATTCATGACATTTGTACTAGACCAAATAACAAAGCTAAAACTTGTATTCTATGTAAACCATGGATAGTGGCATGCAATACGTGACATTCCTGACATTGGGTAAAAGAAGAAAAAATACTTTAACTTGAACTAGTTTACGTTTTGACTTTAGAGGCACTTATGCATCTGGATTATGTTTATTCGATGTAATGAATAAAATCACTATTTATAACTAGAATAGTTGGCAGCATGATCTCCTATGAGAAGCATGAAGAGAGATATGTTACCATCATTTGCTTCTTGATCATTTCTGTTGTATTGTTGTTTATAATTTCCTTTATCAAATTCATGTAGCGCTTGTTGCATAATTTTTTTAGATTTCCCTGTTCGTACTATTGGTTTTCATTGGGAAGTATCTGTTGTTTATTAAAGCAAAAATGGTTGGCATTTCCAATCTTTGAAAGTAAGAATTCACTTGTTTATTGAGCGATATGGTTAAGCACTATGAGCTTTTGATGTCTACTTAAGATGAAAACTCATGTTTGATGAATGTTGTCAAAGGTCTTTTATATTCTACTTTCTTTTTACATGAGGATGCTGTGATGAAATTTTGAGGGTTAAAATTTTTGTTGAGGCTTTTCTTTCCTATTATCTTCATGCCAAAATAGACTAGGAGATGCTTCAATATTTCCAGATCCTTTTTGGCAAAGTTGATTTCCCTCCTCTTTTATTGGGCATTCTTTGACCATGACAACTTAAATTGTTAGCATGTTAATTCCATTGCAAGCATGAAACTTTTAAAATCTTCAAGAGAATTAGGAGTGCAGAAATGTGTAGTTAAAGTCATGATTCCTTACTAATCTGGGGCTCTGGGTCTTGGCTTGTCCTGATGTTGTCATGTAACCAAGACAGGATAGTTTTAACTTTAATTTTACTCACAATTGAATAAATTTCATGGATGTGGTCATCAATAGTTAAAAGATATATTCATGTGAAGATACACACATTGTTTGATATGTTCATTTTGTGAACTTTCTTTGCAAAAGTGATCTGAGCAACAATCACATTGGAGGGAGCATTCCAGCCTGTTTACCACCTACTTTAACGGCCTTGTAAGTTTGAAATTCGACTTTCCTTATAATTCTTATTTAGCATTCTTCCTTAGTCTTTGTAGGGTATATTATTATACTACATCACTGTTTGCGACTATATACAATAGTTGCTAGTTTCCCTTTTATTCATTAAGCCGATATCAACGTAATGGTGCACCTTTTATTTCGTCTATTATTTTGTTAGTTCTATAAGGATGATGGAAGAAACTGTATGGTTTTTTTTTTTATGCCACAATTTGCATGAGATGCATATGAGTGATGTCTTACTTGCTCTCTTAATATAGGCTATCTTATAATTTTTCGGCTGCACAGGCGATTCTTCATTTAACAAGGAGTTTTTTTTGCCATTAGGTCATTGGGAAATAATAATTTGAGTGGAGTAATCCCAGATGCCTTTGCGGAGCTCACAACTTTGATAACTTTGTATGTAATTTTCTTTTCATTATGGTTATCTCTTACCATCGATTAGACCTACTTACGCTGCATCTCCAATATCTTCCAGGGATTTCTCGGATAATAGATTGAGCGGTCCTCTACCTCCATCATTCAGGAACTTGTCAGCTTTAAGCATCCTGTGGGTAATCAATGTTTCTTTGTTTTTCTTATGTTTTATTGCATCATGCATCATGGACCATCAGCATTATTACACTAAAACTTCTGTTTGCAGACACTTGCAGAATAACACATTTGTTGGGGCCATCAATGTTATAGAGGATTTGCCCCTTGTTGACCTGTACTGTTTTGACTCCTGACTTGTGTTGTGGCTTCATTTAAAATCATATATATTTGCCTTCTGGCCCTTTAAAGATTGAAACTTAGCTAACATTTCTTTCTTACTTGATACAGGAACATCGAAAATAACTTACTGTCTGGACCTATACCTCCAAACTTGCTGACAGTTCTAATTTTCAGGTTAGTCTGCAGGCTGTTTCCCTTTTCCTTCAGTGGGGGGCATATTTTGCTCATTTGGTTTTTTTCTCCATCTATAACCTACTACCTTTTTTTTTTTTCTGGAGCACTTTTGTCAAAACCAGTATCAACTCGGTACTTATCTACCAAGTTCGAGTAACTGAAGCACTTTTTAATCTTTTGATAACTTTAAATTTTTTTTTTGGTAACAACAAAAGATTGAGTTTTTTAATCTTATGTTGAGATCTAGAAAATGGTGAGCTCTTATAACTTATAAGGTGTTGTATATCCTGATCTGGAAGCCATATTTCATGATCATTTTAATCGCCACAAACTTATAGTATTCTGTAATGCTCGTTCTCTTGTGTTTTATATTCATTTGTGTAGAAAAGAAGGAAATCCATTCGATACAAGCGTAATTCTCCCACCATCACCTGCCCCTTCTCCATATTCTGCTGATGGTCCTTCTGCGAATGTAGCTGATACACCTTCTCCTCCTAGTCCTCCTGGAAATAAGCCAGGGAAGCAATATAATTCACCTCCTTTTAAACCAAATTCATCTTCTGCCCGATCTAGGGGTTTTTCCAAGACTTGCAGGGTTGTTGGGATCGGCGTGATAGGGATTTTATTACTTGTTGCAGTTGTTGGCTTGTGCCTATTATTGTGTAAGAGAGGGAATGCTAAAAGTAAATCCCGGTACTTAAATGCACGAGTTGAGAAAGGTGACTTTATCATTTGCAAGCTTTTGTTCATATGACCATGGTAATTGTTTTTCCGTCTTCAGAATGGGGTTTTTCTATTTTTTTAGGAGCTTCAGAAGATGCAGTTTTTAAGCTTCCAATAAAAAACGGGATAGCTTGTGAAATGATAGGTCCAAGTACCAAACAACTGGATGAACACAAGATAGATGTGTCAAAAATGACATCAAATTCAATGCCGAAAGACCAGAGGGTGGACACAAACAGGAGGGACTCAGGTTTTATGCCACTGCCACATCCTTCTTCGACCTTCCTCCCTGTCGTGTGTGCTAGAGCAGATGCAAGGAAGCAACCATCTGGATTTGCAAATTCCTTGAGTTCTCTTAGATGTTATAGCATTGCATCCCTTCAGCAGTATACAGATAGCTTTTCCCAAGAAAGATTCCTTGGAGAAGGAATGCTGGGCAGTGTTTACAGGGCCGAACTTCCTGATGGAAAGGTGGCATGTTGTTTGACTAGTTCAACTTAGCATATTCTTTATGTTACTTTTCTTTCTACTGTTCTTGTACCAAATTTACTAATATATCATTTCCTCAGAAGCTTCAGTAACTTTCTGTCTTTACCATCTATGTCCCTGATGTTGTGATATTTCCATTCAACTTGTCTTCTTTTTTCCTTCTTCTTCTTCTTTAGATATATTAAACATTTTGTTTGTGATTTGTGATTTTCATGACTTCAATTTCTTATATAAATGTACATATATATTTCCAGGCTGTAGCTGTGAAGAAACTAGAGGATACAGTGTCGGAGAGACTGAGCATTGCAGACTTTCATCAACTATTGGCTAGCATTTCTAAGCTTCAACACCACAATATTGTAAAGCTGATTGGTTATTGTCTTGACCATGGCCAAAGGATGCTTGTGTATCAATATTGTAAAGATGGAACACTGTATGATGCCCTTCACATGGACGAAGAAATCCATATCAAACTTTCTTGGGATACACGCATCCAGATTGCACTTAGTGCAGCAAGAGCATTAGAGTTAGTATTATTTTCAAATTTATGATCATCCTATCCTCATATTATTATCTATTGCACGGCTTGGTCAAATTTGGTGATGGTTTGATAATTGATAGTTTAGTGGTAAAATGATAAAAAGCTTATTTCCTAGATTATAGGTGCACATCGCGTATAGACTTCTGGGTTTCTAATTACCTAAGTTGGTCTTCTCATTGTGACACCTTTAGTAGAGCAGTAGATCTCCTTATCTGGATTATTATGCTTTCTTACTACTGAATCTTTTTCCCCTTTCTTTTAAAAAGGTACTTGCACGAGCAATGTAACCCCCCCGTAGCACACAGAAATTTCAAGTCTGCCAATATTCTTCTTGATAATGAGCTTGAAGTTCGGGTGTCTGATTGTGGTTTGGCTTCTCTAGTATCATCTGGCTCTACAAGTCAGGTGACACTCTTTAGTAATGTAAACATCGAAGTGCACTTTAAATCCAATATTTAGAATATGTCATTCTAGCATTTAACTCTAAAATCATAAATTTGTGCAGTTGATGCAATTACACCAAACTTGGCTGATTGTCAAATAATATGATAATTTTATTAGTTTGCCGTGTCATTGTATCTTTAACATGCATTGATTAACCGTAGTGGTCTGTCACAATTCTTATGCACTTGCTGTTTCGTGTGGATTGGGGGAATAATTTAAGGCATTTTTTAAAATGTAAAGGCAATATTGTAGAAAATGTTCCATGGAGATTTTTCTTTTAAAAAACTTGATTGCTTTTGCCTAATAAAGTGTCTCACAAGTCAACTCTATGCTGGAAGGGTAACAAGACAAGCGTACTTTGGTGTACCTATTTTAATGACATCCTCCTTTAAGGGCAAGACATAAAAAAGTAGTTCTATATGCGAGCATTGTGATAACTAAGAAAGCGTCTCATATGTGGTCCCATATCTCATTTGTCACATCCTTCATGGAGAGTGTTGCTAAAAATTGGTAGGTAAAGGGTTTACTCACATTCTACTCGTTTGGAATGATTAATTCCTTTATCCTAGGTACATTTTTTCAATTTTATGCAAGTTTTGCTTGGTATATCTGCAGTAACTACTAGTCGATCAAATCGGTGGATATTGATTAGAGTTGTGTGGTTTCATTTCTGTTGTGTCAAGATGGTATGTTCTTCTGCATCTTAATGGCAATAGGAATTGCTTAGTTTCTACTTTCTGTTTCATCACTGCAGCTGGCAGAACAATTCATCATTTTCAATGGTTATGCTGGCCCAGAAGTAGAATTAGGGACTTACACCTGCCAGAGTGATGTTTACAGCTTGGGAGTGGTTTTGTTGGAACTTCTCACTGGCCGAAAGTCTCTTGATAGGTAAATAATGGCAAGATCTTTCTCCAGCTTGTTAATGCTATCTCCAATCACCCTGCTTTTTTGTGCAGTGTGTTTACTTGTTCATTGGATTCATGCTCTCACTGACTTAATTTGAAAATATTTCTAGAACACGGCCAAGATCAGAGCAGTTTCTTGTCAGATGGGCGGTGTCTCAGCTTCATGACATCCATGCTTTAACGGAGATGGTTGATCCCAGATTAAGTGGATACACTGCCAGGTCCTTGTCGCGTTTTGCTGATATTATTTCACGGTGCCTCCAGGTGACATATTCGTCTTATTTCACATAATGCCTTGCCTGTTAAGAAATGAGTAACGGGAAAAGAATCTGACAAGATGAATCTTGTTAATTCAACTCCTGCAAATTGCTTTCGTCTACTCATAATGATGGTATTTCCTATCTTGAGCGTCTCCTTATCATTCAATTCACATGCACACCCTTGATGTGATGGAATGTTATTAATAGGGACAAGTTCGAGATGGAGTCTAGGGCAATTATATCTATCAAATGTGATTTTTCGTCTAAGGGTACATTGTTCTCCATTTGATTAATGAACGTTGTTATTGCAGACAGAGGCAAAATTCAGGCCACAGATGTCGGAAATTGTTGAGGATCTTTTGCACATGACATAGCATGACGCTGTTTCCAATGTAATTCTAAGGTTTATTCTTTTTCACCCAAAATTACAGATGGATATCTACTGTCTCCGATATGCTGTTTTATAGTGTTCATCAATGGCAACCAAACAACTAACTAGTGCAACTTGTAAAAGAATGGCAGATTATGTAATATGCTTAAGTGTTACCTCTTAACTGATGGGGACATTATTAGAAAAGCATTACGGAGACAACGAATACTCATTGGACAGATGCTAGGATATTGAACACAAAATTGATTGGAGATTTCAATCCAGGGAAGAAGAGATTGGAGATTCATCCAAAGTATTTATGTTAGGAAATAGGTCTGCTTGTTTTAGTTTTATGTATAGTTTTGGATTAGGGTTTGAGGAATTCAGTTACATCACTTTATTGTTTTGCATTATTTACTGTGTTTTGTAATAAATTAAATTTGATTGGTTCTTTTAGAATATTTGTCCTAAAAATTAGGATTTATTGAAAGAAATTATATTCAAATATGATTTAATTCTAATAGCTCGTTCACTTGAGGGATAGCTATTCATTTCATTGCTTCCTTATTCTACCAACTATCAGGGTGTTCGGTTTGGTTGATGGTTGATGAGAATGTCAATTTTTAATGAATTATTATTATACAAAATAATGAATAGTATTTATGTTCCCACACACATTAATGATTATTCAATAGTTTATTTTCAATCTTTATTATAAATACCTTATCTTGAAAAATCACCTATACAATTATCGTAGATAAGGATGTTATGGATATTTTTTTTTTACTTCAATATTTATTTGTTTTATTTTTTATGCGATATGATACTTTTAAGTTATGACAATTTATCTATTACATTTTATTGAATTAAATTTTAATTTCTTTTATTTCATATGATGAAGTGAATTGAATGAGACTTAAGTAATACGAAAATGTCCTCTAGTTAATCTTATCATGGTACTTTTATGACAAAGATAAATAATCTTAATTAGAGCAATAACTTTCCTATCAAATTGTTTAATTTATGATCTCTAATTAGTTAGATTTCTCTTACAAACCTACTGAAAATTCATCCTAATTAAACCTGATTTTCTTTTATGTGTAAATTTGAAGAAATTGCAGGAATCCTAATTTAATGTAACATGAATTTTTCATGATTCCATCACAATTTTATTGGGCATTGCCACCTAACAAAGAAACGGCACATTACATTTAATCAAATCAAGTGGTCTTATGGAACAACGCTATTATAAATACAACTTTGTTTGACCTAAAAACATAATTTTAGTACGTTGCATCTACACAACAAACAAAATAAGTCATCTTAAAAACACTTCTTAAATGCATGAAATTTCTTACATAATTAATGAAAAGAAAACATAAAATCTTGAAACTGGGTTAAAATATATGAAAAATAATAATGACAAAAAAAGAAAATACAAAAATTACCATGTAGCTTTCTCAATTTATCTGTTTGGATTGTTTGATTTTTATTTGTATCTAAATTATATTTGAAACTTATCTATATTTGATCCGTATTGGATCTGTTTATGAGTAGAAATGTTATTTTTCATTCGTACTTGTTTATTAATAAGCAGTTTGTTTGAAACAATAAAAAAGACAAAATGATCAAAAACTACTCTTTTTAAGTGTCGTAATTTACTCTTTAAGTCTAAAATTTTACGAGCTTCGTTAATAATTAAAAAAAAAAAGAAATTGTGAATGACTATTTTTCTTGGCCTAGTAATTGTTGGTCTCATAGTTCTTTAGTCATGCACCGATGATTTAAAATTATTTTCTAATGTTCCAACGCTAATAGCAAAGGAAAGACCTCTTCATTCCCTTTACTTAGGTAATTACTCAAAGACTCTTATGTTCGTTCACTTCGCTGTGATTGCAATTTATTACAGTCTTATTTTTGACGAATAGCTATTACGACGTTTAGTTCATCTAATAGTGATTCCACATAAATCTCTATTGCACAAATCATTGAATAGATATTATTTATTAAAAACCTATGAATACTAATTCAATTGTCTTTTTTTTTTTTAAATACCACTATTTAACTAAAAAAATCTATTGAAAATCTATTTTATTCTTCTGCAATAGGAATTCCAATATAATCTTATTCATTCAGCGAAGTAAACGAGCCATTAAGGTTATTACTTTTTTTCCTTATAATCAATATCAGTCTTCCAACTGGATTTACCTAAATTTGATTTCTCCCTTCTCAAAAAGTAATTATAATAGATAGTATTTGGAAAAAAATGTATTAATTTTCCTTGCCATATATTTAATGTGTGTCATTATTAGATATGCTAAATTTAATAAAATAATTAACAAAGTAAATATGGAGTTGAATAGAAATAAACTTGGCTTTGGTTTGATGGTTAAGTTTCAAATCATACTTATAATAATTTGAACGAGATCTTGAATTCAAGTCCACCACCAACACTTTTTGAGAGTATTTATTTAACGAGATCTTGAATTCAAGTCCACCGACAACACTTTTTGAGACTATTTATACAACTTAAATTATATTGATACAGGCATAAACTTTATAAAGTGATTTTATATATAGGTTAGCGGATACAAGTTGGAAGGGTATGAAGCGTTATCCCGTACCTTACACCATACCCTATAAGGTATAGGGTACAAAATTTTATACAAAATATCTATCAAGTGCTACTTTGTACCCACCATGTACAATGTAACTTATAAAACCTATAGGGTACGGGAACCTAGTAAAATTTGCACTATAGCAAAATTACTTTTAAAATGTGAAAAGAAACTTATATATTATTTAATATCAATACTATCACTAATTGCTTTTGCATATCAATTAAAGATTTTGATGTATTTTTTTTCTACTCATAATCTCATACTATCCTTATTTTGATTTATATTAATAATAAATCATTTCAGTGTACGACAGTATTAGAAAAATTTGGGTAACTTTAAAATATAAAAGTAGTGGTATGAAGAAATGTATCTATATAAGAAGGCAATTTCTTTTAAAGGAAAAAGAAAGAGGGAAAATAATAAAAATTGTAAAAGAATGAATAAATGTACTAAAAATTTATTAAAATATTTTCATTTTAATTTAATTATCCATTGATAATATATAAAATATTTTTCATGTTAAGGATAATTAAAGGATCGTGACACTATTAAAAAATAAATAGTAAAAACAACGAAGAAGTGTCACTATCTTAAATAATATTGATGTTAAAAAAAATTATTGAAAATAAATAATACTATTTTATTGCTAATAACTTAATGTTATTTTTATGCAATTCTTGTAAGATAGGTATAGGATATCCGAAAGCCTATACCTTCTATTAAATAAAGTACAAGTTCCAGGATGGGTATAGGGTATGGAAAGCTTATACCCATACCCTATCTTGTGGGAACAAGTTCGAAAATTCTATACTCGAAACCTACCTATTGACTCTTTATACTGATCCGAAACCTACCCGGTTAAGCAGGGTCTGGGTTCAGACCTAATTTTATATGTTATATATAATCGATCATAGTGTGATTGTACCCTGTATTAAGAAAAAAGAAAAAGGAGTTAAACATGAATACGAAAAGGAATATTAAAATGTTGCTGGATGATAACTGAATATTATTTAAACATTAGAAATGATTATAGTTTGGTAATACTCATTATAAATGCACTGTTGACTTTGTATAATGGAGAAGATGAATGTTGAATATTATGTTTTTAGGTACTTTTATTGCTTAACTCCGGAAAAGATGTGCCTTGAAATTAAGGTTGTTATATGTTACCTATGATGGGCATCAATCAACTAACATGCATGGTTCTGTTAAAAGGTAGACAGCCCCCATCAAAGTTGATCACTGAATCATCTAAAGCAATTATTATTGCATTGCATTCTTTAACTTTAAGCTAGAAAGCCCAATGATGCCATTTCATAGTAACCCTATTGATTTCATAGTATGGATGTAAATAAATAAATAAATAAATTTAAGTAAATAAATGATTTATATAATCTTTTAAAAACTATTATTTCTATTACATGAATCAACTTACTTAAAACAATTCAATTCGATTTTCATAGAAAATAAGCTAGATATCGAAGACTATTTTTCTATCGACTTTTTTGTAGTATTACTTTCACTATACAATGGTATTCTTAAAAAGAATTGTTATGGTGTTTGATTGTCTATAATAATAATTTTATAAATAATCTAATAAATTTATGAATTACAATTTAATACTAAACTTAATTTTTTTTTAAATCTTATTGTCAATAAAAAAATTTTTATTATAACTTTATTTTATTTTTAATAATAAGAATTACATTATAACCTCGTCTCATTGAGGAAAGTCCATCAATAAAGTATCTAGTAATATTTTTAATAAAATTTTACAAATAATCCTTGTGTAATCCGTGGATCCACGACAGAAAATGGACTACAGAATCTGTACTTTTACGCTTGCTCAAGATGAACCTTCCTGAGGACCAAAAAAAAAAAAGACAAACCTTCTTGATATCAAAAATTTTAAAATTTTTAATAAAACAAAATACCGAAGGTCCCCCACAAAAAACAATTGACTCCTGTTTGTTTTTTTAAATCTTCATTTCATTAAAATAATGTTGCAATTTTATTATAATTTATTCTGATGGTGATTACTCCTGTATTTTATCCACCAACAACGTGCCTCGGGTAATTCAACGTTGGAAAAGACAGAGAGAGAGAGAAAAGAAAGAGGAAAATCCAAAGCCACTAAATATTAGATTTTAATGCCACGTCATATGGACAAAATTACATCGTTTTAATGGGGGCATATTTGTAATTCTATTCACCCAAAATACAAGGTCAGTTCAGTCAAATTTCAAATCATGGCCTGAATTCGCTCAAAAAATAATCCAAAGACACGATTTTATAAATTTCTTTTTTAAAATTTCCATAAAATGTTTAAAGCTATTAAATATTATATACCTAATTACTTTTTAGTAAAAAAAACCCATAAAAATATACAACATATAAGAATTAATTGTATTTTATAGCACCAATGACATTATAATCTGATAACATCTCCCTGATCTCTTAAATGAGATATTTCAAGTTCGAATCCTTTCCTACTTGTAATGACAAAAAAATTATACCTTATAACAATTGATAACCTAAAGAAGTATTAATGAATGTATGGATTATATATTTTTTTATGAGATTTAGT
Source organism: Combretum micranthum (assembly GCA_024138025.1). Lineage (NCBI taxonomy): Eukaryota > Viridiplantae > Streptophyta > Magnoliopsida > Myrtales > Combretaceae > Combretum > Combretum micranthum. The sequence continues at coordinate 243,415 of JAMXBD010000188.1, read as the reverse complement.
ATTTTAATTTATATAATTATTAGTCGTATCCAATGGCACTAATTTATGAAATAGACTAAGTTAAAAAAAATAGATTTATAAAGAATAAAATAAAAATAATTTTACTAATATATTTAAATATATTGAAAAACGCCATTGATTTATGACTTGACTTTAAGTCGTTGAGTTGCTGTAAATAATAGAATATACTGAAAAATATAAAAAAATACTTATTTTCTACTTTTGTATAGAAAGGGTGATTTTATTTGTTATAATGATAAGAGTTCCAATTACTTTAAAAACCAAATATAAATATATACACACATATATAATCTTAGCTATTCCATCCTATTTTGTAAAATAAAAAAACTATATAAAAATGATTAATATATATTAAATCATTATAATAATATTTACTATTTGATATAAGTGTCACATCAAAAAAGAAGAGTGGAAAAAAAAAAAAAAGAGGCTCTGGCTTGCTTTTTTCGTTGAACTTTTCTTTTTCCTCCAGCCACTCCGCTCCACTGTTCTTTAAGACATTCTCTGAATTTTCTCAAAGTAGAGAGAGAAACACAGGGGGAAAAAAAATCACTTCTCTCTCTATCTTTCTCTTCTTCCTCTGAATTCGTGAAATCGATTTGTTGCTTCAGTCCAAATTCAGTGTAAAAAAATCTTAACATCACATTTCACTAAAAATCACTATTCCATTTCCTTAAAATCCCCAAGCTTCAACCACTTCACTTCAAATCCCACTCTAAGACCGTGTTTGGCTGCTAAAAGAACCAAACTTTCCCCAGTTGTTCTCTCGAACAATGTCCAAGCGTGGATACAAGCTCCGTATCCTTTTTTTTTTTTTTTGCTGTTCTTTTTATACTGAAGGTTCTGAATTTGAAATCTTGAGCTCAGTTTTTAGTGATTTAGTTGCTTTAGGGTTTCCTTTTTGTCAGTTTTACCCAATAGTTTCCAAGATTTATGGTTTTGAGCTGATTTTGTTGCCGAGAAAATGAGGGAAAGTTGGAGTGTTTGGAGATTTTGAACTAACCGGAGGTTAAGTTTTGATATTGAATTTATATTGGTCGGGGCACGAAAGCTTACATTTTTAGTATTATCGTGTTAGTTAAATCAGGAAAAGTGGAAGTATTTGGAGCTAATCGAGTACTTCAAATGAATTTTGGACTGAGTAGAAAACAATAGCTTATGTTTTTAAGGGATCAGGAAGAACGATGTTATTGCATCTAAGTTTTCTGGATCGGTAGGTTGCTGAGTTACTTGAGACATGGTTAATTTGCTGGGAGGAAGTTATAGTTGAGCATAAAGCAGAGCATGGTTTTGTTTTGGAATGCTTGCAATATAAGCTGTTTGTTTTGCGCTCGGTTAATTGTAAAAATATGAATTTGATGAACAAAAACCCGTGCACATCTATTTTAGGATAGGTAATTGCTAGGAATGATCAAAGGGGAGAAAAGCAAAAAAGAATTCTACAATTTTTTATTTACATGGAATGAATGATTGGATTCCTTTATGTTTTTCCTAGTAAACTTTCCATAATATTTCTAATAACCCTCACTAATCTCTACACTTTCAAACAATCCAATTGATAACTTACGGATTTGTCAATACACTTTTCGGGTCATAAGAGAGTGTGAATTTATTTTTTATTTTTTATTTTCCTTTTGCTGTGAGAATACTTTTATTTTTACTTCTATGATAATCATGGATGGAATAATTGGTGTTCAGGTTTTAAGTTACTGAAAATATGAGAAATTGAAAGTATTTTGAAGTGTTTCAAGACTTCGTGTCCCTTTATGTCTTCCTGACATCCTTTGGCAGAGCAACAGGCTTCACCTTTTGAACATATTTTATGAACAAAAATGAAGTATATTCAAATGTGATCTCTTTTCTCCTTAACAGGTGCCTGGGCACATTATCATATTCTATTTGTAATGAGGGGAGTTCACATTATTACTATTTCAAATTAACATTCCACTAAATTTGGGTTTAAGAGGAGAAATCACTTTATTTTTTGCACTGGTTAAATTTGGTAGAATAAGTTGTATTAAATTATTTTAGTGAGAGTTGAAAACTAGGTTCTTCTGTTTTTGTTTTCTTCCTTGACTGAGGATTTGCAGAGGAGTTTGTTGCTCATTCTGGTAATGTTAACTGTCTCAATATTGGAAAGAAGGCATGTCGGCTTTTCCTAACTGGCGGAGATGATCACAAAGTCAATCTGTGGGCTATAGGCAAACCCAATTCTCTTATGGTCAGTTCACTTTTTGATGAATATGGTCAGTTTACTTTAATGTGGTGAAAAAAGATGCTCTTTTCTATTTCCTTCTTCCTTTGTTTTTGTTTCTTATTTTCTGCATGATAACGTCGTTCATGATGTGGAGCAGTTACTGCTGAGAGTTATAAGAATGAAACGAAGGAATTTGATTATCCTTATCTATGATTACCGAATACATCAAGTAAATAGGATTTGGAGATTCTTCTTCTGATGTGGGTTTTGGTTAGTGTAAGTACTGGAGCAACGTGCAATTCACTGAATCAATGCATTTTTTTTTCAAAAAAAAAAAAAAAAAAAAAACAATGCAGAGCCTTTGTGGTCATACAAGTCCAGTAGATTCAGTTGCCTTTGATTCTGCAGAAGTTCTGGTGCTTGGTGGAGCTTCCTCTGGGGTCATAAAGCTGTGGGACTTGGAAGAAGCAAAGAGTAAGTTGATAGTTTCATTTAACCTGATTTGATTGGATCTTCATTCTTCTTATTCTGTGCTTATGCAAATAGAAACTTTGCATCCTAAAATTGTTGGTCTATAGACACTTAGATACCTCATCCATTGTAGGAAATCACACCATTAATGACAGATTTGATTTCTCTTTAATTTCCAATATTATATTTAGAAATATTTCCTTTTCTAGCATTGTAATTATAGCTGTAGAATATTTTTTCCAGCTGTACATATTTTGTATCCTTATTAGTTCCAAGAATTGAGTAATTAGGAGTTTTTTCTTTTTTGTTTTTAGCCTATATAAGGCTGTTTGTACCTTTACTCATATATATAAGAATTATACAATTTTGTACATGGTATTAGAGCGGTTCTAATCTTGGGAATTGTGCTCTTTCTTTTGCAAATTAAGTGACCTTTATCTTGGCCTTTATTGCCAATCAATTTTTTTTTTTCAATGTCAACTATCATAAACCAAGAAGATTTATGGTGCACATATTGTCAAAGATTGCGCCACATGGAAGAAAATTGTTTCAAGCTCCATGGAAAGGAAAATTTTCTTAACCGTATTGGTGGATTCAAGAATTTCAGAAGTGGAAGGATGAATGTGTCCACTTGGGATGTGGATGATGCACTAAAAAGGGAAGAGAATCGTGGTGCTAATGTTGCTGTCAAACAAAATAAACCACCTCCAATTAGATGCAGGGGTTGAATTGATTAAGGAGGACATTAGCTGCCTTAAAAGTTTTTTAGACTCCCTTCCAAGTCCTCTGGTACTTGTTCTCTAGCTCAAAATGGTCTGTATTACAATTCCTTGTCCTTTAATGCTATTCGAAAACTCGATTCTATTCTTGGGTTGTGGTAATTGGTGCTCAGACCACATGACTAATACTTCCACTAATTTTCTATGATTTAATCTAAACTCTCATAATCATATGATTACAGTAGCAAATGGATCCACGATTCTGTCCTAAGGTAAGGCAACATCAGCATTAATCCCTCATTCCAACTTAAGAATATGCTTCACATTCCTAGGTTAACAACCAATCTTCTATCAATCTATCGGTTAACTAAAGATCTCGATTGTTCTATAGCTTTCTTTGATACCCATTGTGTTTTTTAGGATCGGACATCGGGGAAGACAATTGGAGTTGATAAAGCTCGAAATGGACTCTATTTCTTGATGAAATAAACAACCTGACTATTGCTAAGGCTTCCCCAGGTCTAATGAATAAGAAATTTGGAGTCATCTATATTTTAACTATCTTAAAATAATATTTCCTTCATTATTTCAAGGAATTTCTATCTCTGATTTCCATTGTGATGATTGTATTCTTGCAAAACATCATAGACAATCTTTTCGACCTTCATCAATAAATCAATATCACTTTTGATTTGATCCATTCTGATGTGTGAAGACCTTCAAAAATTTCTAATGTGAATGGTGCACAATGGTTCACTGTGCTTATCAGTGATTATACTCGTATGACTGGGTTGTTTCTACTTAAAGAAAAATCTCAAGTACCATCGATTTACAAATTTTTTATAAGCCAATACAAAGTCAATTTGGAGTTTCTATTAAATGCTTTCGATCCAATCATGGACGCAACTATGTGAACCATACTTTGACCCACTTTTTTCAAAACTAATGGCATAATCCATAAGACTTCTTGTACTGACACTCTATGACAAAATGGAGTGGTAGAATGGAAAAATTGCCACTTGCTTATATTGTTCATGCCCTTCTATTCCATCATCATGTACCATCACATATTTGGGGAGAAGCTGCTTAACAACAACTTATCTTATTAACTGCATTCCATCAAGAATCCTTCATCTCAAAAGTCCAATACATTTATTGACTTATTTTTTTTTCAATCAATTGCCACAAATACTTTTGCCATTAAAATTTTTGGATGTATGGTACTGCTTATGTCCATATTCACAGGAACCATTGTATTAAGTTGGACCCTCGGTCTTTAAAGTGTATCTTTTTAGGATACTCTAATACACAAAAGGGTTACCGTTGTTACCATCCTTCAACTAAGAAATTTATTGTTTCTGTGGTTATCATTTTTCATGAAAATGAAGCTTATTACTCTAGAGTCTCAACTTTAGAGGGAGAATTTATTTGAAGAAGAGAACTTATTTTGGCTTGATGTTCAAACTGATGCAGCCCATGTCCCACATGAATTAGCAGCTGATACAGCCAATACAATAGTCCTAGATACACCCAATATAGCTGTTCCACATGATATAGTGGCTGTTCAACATGATACGCAGCCTAATACTCTAAATACAACAACCCTTGATCCAACTAATACAACAGTTCTTGATACAGCAACCTCTGGTACACTTAATGCACCTACTGCTCTTGATAAACAAATACAACACCTTTTCAACGAAGTTAGCCTTTACATTCTATTGGTTCTTCTGATTCACTGTTTTAGTAAAGGGTCTTGAGCAATATAGGTTGGTCTACACAAGAAAACAGAAGGATGTTTCAGAGCAGAATGCACTCCAAGAATCCATCCTGGATAAAGGTAATTTCTCTTCTCCTAAAATGACTGACAAGATTTTGCCTACAGATATTGATTTGCCAATTTCCCTGAGAAAGCGTACACATAAATGTACTCAACATCCCATTGACCACTTTATTTCATCTGGTTGCGTTTCCCATCAGCACAAAAATTATCTCAGAACACTTAGTTAGAATTCTAGAGGAATTTCAAGAAGCATTAAGGATAGGAATTGGATATGTGCAATGAAGGAAGAGATGAGTGCTTTAGAAAAAAAATGGAACATGGGAAATAGTTGATTGTCCTCTCAAGATGAAGGCAGTTGGATGCAAATGGGTATATACCTTAAAGTATAATGCGGATGGTACTTTAGAGCAATATAAAGCGAGATTCATGGCTAGGGATATACACAAACATATAGAGTTGACTACCAGGATACTTTCCCCAGTGGAAAAATGAATGCTGTAAGGGTCTTTCTTTCTTTTGCAGCTAATCTAAATTGAAATTTGTAGAAATTTGATGTAAAGAATGCTTTTCTACATGGTGACTTGGAAGAGGAGGTACATATGGATTTGAAGAACAGTTTGGCTAGAACAAAGTATGCAAGCTGAAAAAAAGCACTTCTATTGCTTGAAATAGTCAGCACGTGTATGGTTTGGAAGATTCACAAAAGCAATTTTACAAATGGGTTACAAGCAAAGCCAATGTGACTATACACTATATGTTAAACATTCATATAAAAGTCAACTTATTGCACTTCTTGTATATGTAGATTATAATTATCACTTGGGATGATACAAATGAACAAAGGAATCTCAAGGAGCATCTGGCTGGAGAATTTGAAATTAAAGATTTGGGAAGGTTAAGGTACTTCCTTGGGATAGAAGTAGCTTGCTTGAAGTAAGGGATCTTTATATCTCAGAGGAAGCACACATTAGATTTGCTAAAGGAAACTGGAAAGCTTGGATGTAGATCAACAAACATTCCAATTTAGCAAAATCATAAATTGAGTGGACAAGGTGATGGAGTTGAAGTAGAGTAGAGTCGATACCAAAAAATTGTGGGACGGTTAATATATTTGGCCCATACTAAGTCTGACATAGCTTATGCAGTAGGGATAGTGAGTTTTTATATACAACCCACATCAGGCACACATACAAGCAGTTGGAAAACTTAAGTTATCTAAAGTTAACTCCCGGACGTGGAATCCTATTTGAAAGAGGAAACCAAATTGTCTTAGAAGCTTTTACAGATGCAGGTTATGCAGGCTCGTTAACAACTACCACGGGGTATTGCATATTTATGGGGGAAATTTGGTTGCTTGGAGGAGTAAAAAACAACCGGTGGTTGCAAGATCTAGTGCAGAGGCAGAGTTTAGAGCCATGGGAGCTGTTGTGGCTAAAATAATTTAAGAAGAAGAATGGGGATCAAGAATGAAGAAGCCATGTGGTTATATTGTGACAATAAATATGCAATTAGCATCGCATATAATGCAGTTCAACATGATCGAATAAAGCACATAGAGTTGGATAGATACTTTATAAAAGAGAAATTGGACAATGGATTAATCACTACTCCATATGTATCCTCCAATGAACAAGTAGCAGATGTATTTACAAAGGGATTATTGCTACAGGATTCCAAGCTGGGAATTGAAGATTTCCACTCACCTGCTTGAGGGGGAGTGTAGTGAATTACACCATTAATGACATATTTGACTGAAATAACGATAGATTTGATTTCTCTTTAATTTCCAATATTATATTAAGAAATCTTTCCTTTTCTAGCATTGTAATTATCGCTGTAGAATATTTTTTCTAGCTGTACATATTTTGTATCCTAATTAGATCCTAGAATCAAGTAATTAGGAGTTTTTCCTTTTTTGTATTTTAGCCTATATTAGGCTGTTTGTACCTTTACTCAAATATACAAGAAATATACAATTCTTTACATCCATAATTACTTGATAAATTGTTACTACATTTCTTGTCCAAAAATTGCATGTGTTTTAGTCTGCTAAATTTGTATATTTGTCTGTTTGACTTCTTCTTCTTCCTTTTTTTTCCGCCTTGGGAAAGCGTCTTCTTGTTTAATACCAGACAAAAATAATTTTGAGAGAAACTATTGGACTTTTTAAGTCACAGGTGAGCATTGGGACTTTTCTGATTTATTTGCTACTCTTGAAGCGTAGTGGTTCGTGGTCTTACTGGACACAGATCCAACTGCACTGCTGTGGAATTTCATCCATTTGGTGAATTCTTTGCTTCTGGTTCCATGGATACTAACTTAAAGATCTGGGATATCAGGAAAAAAGGATGTATACACACATATAAAGGCCATACCCGGGGTATAAGTACTATAAGATTTACTCCAGATGGCCGGTGGGTGGTTTCTGGTGGATATGATAATGTCGTGAAGGTAAACTTTTTGGAGCCTAATTTTTCCAACTTCTTGATTATGCACCCAAATTGACACTTAGTACTCGTACAGGTTTGGGATCTGACAGCTGGGAAGCTTTTACATGATTTTAAGTATCACGAAAGTCATATCCGATCAATAGATTTCCATCCCCTAGAATTTCTTCTTGCCACAGGTAGATAACTAACTAAGATACCTTTAGTTCTGTGATTATTATATCCAAATTTCTGTGGATAAATTACTTTTCAGTTTCACAGCCTTTTATTTGCACTGTCTAGTTCAGTTGCTTAAATTACTTTAGGCATATTCAACTAGCTTTACAATTTTTATTATGATAATCTTCTTGTTGTGGTATGGAACAGAACCATTAATTTAATCTACAAACTCAAGGCGCTGGAATGCCTAATTGTAGTATCATATTTAGATTGCTATCAAACTTATTTTCTAGAATGTCCTAAGTTTAGATACTTTGGCCCCATTTGTTTTGAGGAAAAGAATTTGTTAATGAATAAGGTTTTTCCTTGAAAAAGTTTTCTTGAAAAGTAATATATTTTTTAAATGTTTGGCTAATTTTATAAAAATAGTTTTCTTCTGTTTGTATAATTCAAAATAACTCATGTGTCTTAAGTATAAAAAATAAAAAATACATATATTATAAGGAGAAATACTTTTACCTAAAGGAAATATATTAACAAATTAATAATAAGTATCTTTAGATAGTAGATAATTGGTAGATGAGCTCATAAATCGATAGAAAAATGACTTATACTCTTATGTTTCATAAGTTGTTTTCCCAAAAATTGGTTATAAATATTGTCTCATTTGATGCCTTATGTAATTAATTTCATATTTTGGGTTTTATAAATAGCCTAGGCAACATGTAGTTAGTAAGCTTCATATTCAAGTTGTTTAAATGAAGTAAGCTAGAAGCTGACATCTCCATTGGATGGTGACTTCATTACTACTTGATGAGATGTTCAAATAACCAAATGCGACTCCTTTCGTTTCACTTCATTCATATGCTAAGATGGGGGGAGAAGCATATCCTTAACTTTCTATTAGCTGCTAACTCTGACTATCCTTGGTCTAGATTTTGTGCTATCAAACTCAATTGACTTTGTGTGTGGCTCATAGGCTTCAACAAAGGCTTGCTCCTCTACTGATTTAGGGTCTGTTTGTTTTGGCTTTTTTTCGGCAGATATAGACACTTTTTCAAATTTTTTTAACAAATTATTTATCAAGAAATAGATATAGATAAAAAAAAGTTGACAGTTCTCATCAAAAGATCAAATAGAACAAATATAAATAAAATTTAGATGCAAATTAGATATATTTATATATATCATTTTAAAAAAGATACAGATACAGATAAAAAACAGACAATCCAAACAGACCCAGTCTTGGACACTGTCCTTTGAGCCAAGTTGCTTAGTCTATTGGCTTGGGAATTATTAATAGGACTAGTACTTGATTCCCTTCATTAAGCTTTTTGATTAGCTAATTGATAACAAATTTTACATTTGTAATGAGACATTAAGCTAAAAATTTTGTGTATCAGCCTGCTTCATTCTTTTGGGGTCTATTTGTTTCATTATATTCTAGTAATTTTGATATCATATTTTTTTCGTTTTCAAATAGATGTTTATCAAAAAAGATATTGATGAAAAACTGACAATTTTACTCATAAATTGACTTAAATAGATATGATATAGATATGTTACAGATACTAATCAGATATAGATATAATATAGATAAAAATCCAACAATCGAAACAGACCTTAAAGTTTTCATGATGACAGGCTAGAGCCTTGACTGAAATTTTTATTAGTTCTTAAAGTGAAGCTGTTCAATTGACATGTCTATTCACAAGCTATATATGCATAGTTGATAGAGTATAGGGTTTCCTTTTGGTAGATAAGGCTTGTTGAGGTACAATTTGAACCTAATATGTAATTACTACTTTCTGACAAAAAGAGATGGTATACTGTGACTTCTCCTGTAATTGCATTTGCTTCTTAAAACCACATCTACATTTTAACTTATGATCTGACATTTATGGGCTTCATCTCCAGGATCAGCGGACAGAACAGTCAAATTCTGGGATTTGGAAACATTTGAGCTAATAGGGTCTTCTAGACCTGAGGTATGCAGTTAGATTTTCCTTGGCATGACAATGGAGTTGATAATTTATGTCCATTAGAACACTGTGAAGATCTAGACTTACTTGACCTATTAAAATATGTATGTACTTATGCAACTTCCTCAATATAGTACTGTGTTGAATGCTGCACAAAATCCATAAAAATTATGTGGAATACTAATTCTGCTAGAAACCAGCGCAATAACACATTTTGGTGAGCCTATAATACGATCTGTCTCTTTTGTTTTTGAATCTCTTTGTTTGTACAATTATATAGTGTTTTTGCTTTCATCATTCTCAAAAGAAATAAATAAAAGAAAATGGTGAAGTTTGAAGTAGTTAGATCTATTTCCTTGCTTTACAAGCAATGATTTTCTTTATTTTCAGGCAACTGGTGTACGAGCAATTACCTTTCATCCAGATGGGAGAACCTTGTTTTGTGGATTGGATGATGCCTTGAAGGTTTGATGGATAATCTTGTAACAACCTAATCATGTAAAAATACAGGAGGAAGGAACTAATACTTGATCTTCCTTTGTGGTCTTGCAGGTTTATTCATGGGAGCCTGTAATTTGTCACGATGGCATTGATATGGGGTGGTCCACACTTGGTGACCTCTGCATTCATGAAGGAAAGTTTTTGGGTTGCTCGTACTATCAAAATTCTGTGGGCATATGGGTTGCTGATATATCGGTAGTGAACCTTATAGGATTGTTAAAATTAGTGCATTTAGTTTTGCTAATGTTATAATAATTCAAATGTTTTACATTGACTATTTCTCGTGCAGCTGATTGAGCCTTATGGAGCTAGTTTATCAAAGAAAGATGGTGGAAATAATGAACTCAATGTCCCTCGAAGCCATTCTTCAATGAAAGGGGGGGCTGGGATAAAATCAACCTTGTCTTCACGCTGTGTGTCACCAGATTCTGACACTAAAGAAATAAAGAACATTTACATTGACAGTAAGTCGGTGCTTCTGGGTATATCCTAACAGTCCCCTAAAGTGGTGAAAAGGATTTTTCATTGCAATAGACAATGATTAAAGCTTGACACAGATTATATCACATTGTTTGTTATATTTTGAATTTAAATTTATCTATTTATTTTTGGCAACTGAGGGGCATGGCTATATAACATATGATTGGCTATCTTCTAGCATCCGAACTATCCTACAAAATCCATGCACTGGTTCAGTATAACTTGCCCATGATGGGATTTGAACCAAAGAATTTATGCAAATTGTCATATGAGCATCTTGGGCCTTAACTAGAAGTCTATATTTAGTTCATTACTCAAAATTAGTCCATCCTTTCTTTCTTCAAACTTTTGTTCAGTGTTCACTACTAGTTCCGATACTTCCCTCCCTCAATACTATGAAGGAGGATGTTGCTATCCATATTAAATGGACCATAGTAAACTGGATGATAGCCTTGCAGATGTAATTCTTTTCCTTCTGGTGTTATGGACTATAAAACAGAAAGCTTCCCTTTCATGTATAAGACATTAGTCCATTGAGTTATTTGGTTTGGAAGTTGGATCATCTGCTTGTAGGTCTGTTTAGTTCATCTGTCTGGAACAGCCAATTCTAACCATGGTTGTGACTCAGTTTACTTAGGAGAAGGGGAGGGGGGGGGGGGAAGAAGAAGAAGAAAGACTAAACTCATATTCAACAAACTATGAGATTACTGCAACAGTTACTATACTCTCTTGTCTTACTAGTTAGAATAAACAAATGCATTTTTCTCTCTTCACCAATTTTAACTTGTTGCTCTCTTTTTTATATGCAGCTGCTGATGGAAATCCCGTTTCTCCACAGCGAGTCAATTCCTTGAACTCTCCAAAAGTTAGCATGCCATTAAATAAGTACACTACTAATGTAGCCATTCAAAGGCAAGGATCTGTAACAGAGACGCTTGAACAATCTGATGTGAAAGTAATTGACAAATCTCTACCCTCACCTAATGGTGAAAGTCAAGAAAGTGCGGATGGAAAAGACAGCTCTCATTCTTTGCGAAGAGAATCCATCACATTTTCACGAACTAAACCTGGTATGTTGCTCAGGCCTGCACATTCACGGAGGCCATCAAATACCAAATATGATATTGATCGATTGTCCAATTCTGCCGATACAAGTACTCCTAGCATTACTCTAGGTGCTGATGACAGTCCTGGTGATCTGGATTCAAAAACGAGGGTTGCAAGGAAAGATAAACCTGGAGAACCTTATGGAGCAATTCCTTCTCTTGCTAAGACGGTTCCAGAGAGATTTGATAAAGTATTGTCACTGCAGACACCCAAGCCTGATAACTGTAAGTCACTGATTGTATGCCCATGATATGTTGATAATGATACCATCTTATGTCCTGAAATTCATGTAGAATGGTTCCATATGGTGATCCTTGAAGTGTGAAAGTACCTTTTAGAACACTGCATATATTGAATTTGTGGCCACTCAGTGGTTCTCATATCTCCAAAATTTAGGTCTAATATCTGGTGTTGCACCTAACTATACATGGCATTGCAATAAATACAGATGCAACCTGACATCCTGGGTGTGCTTGCTTGCTCAGAATATGCGTGCCTCTATGATTTCCCCAGAGAAATAGTCATCATAGTCTACATCATCTTTGATCGTTGTTGCTTCCAAACTTTTCCCTTGTCATTTTTTCCCATTTTATAACGACAATGAGATCTTTTTTAAGTTTAAAGGCTTTATCCATGGTGGTTTTGGCCGATGTTTTTCCCAAGTGGAATGGAATCCCTTATCTGTTTTGTAATACCTCATGTTTACTTTGTATTTGCTATATATTATGACTTGCATAATTTTCTACCTGATCCAGAATCACGCTAACTTATTGTATCTTCTATTAGGCAGTATTCTCCGCCAATCTTAAATTCGGTTTTTTAGATGGTGACTACTATTTCTTTTCATGTATCAGGTGATGAACCCCATGTTCAAAGTGGAGGAGTTAGCTCAGTCAAAATTGTTAATGGAGGTTTGTAACCAGTTTTGAGATGATTTTTAATTACCATTTTGTCTAATTACTTCGTGGGCTATAACTTCTTGAATATGTTGTCCTGGCAGTTGCTGTTGTATCTGGCGCACACGATCCTTGGTTGAAAGGTTTGAAAGGAGGGAAGGATTGAACAGTTCAGAAGAGCAAGCAATTAGTCACCCAGCCAATGATAACTAGAGAAGAGAAAACACCTATTTTGGGGGATAAAAATGAGAGGAAAGAAAGATTAGATAACTCTAGAAATCAAACTTCCTGTATGCCTGATGTTACCCCTGACGTGGATATGATGCCTTCCTCTGTGGATGAAGGTTCGAAGATAAAAGAAAGACTGAAGGTCACTGAGGACCAGGTAAATAGTGCACCTTGCATTATCCCAGTGAAGGATAAAACACCAACCAGTTTGGTTGGCAGCTTTCAAAGAAGAGAAAGAGTAAAAAGTAGGGATAATCAATGGCTAGATCAATCACCCGTGGTTGCCCCTGAAGTGGATAAAACACCACCTGCACCAGTTGAAAGTTTTGAGGGAAGGGAAAGATTCAACATACCCAGAAACAAGTGACTGTTGCAGCTCATGTAGCCTCTGCAAAGGATAGGAAGGCCCTGGTCTGGTCGGTAGCTTCCAAAGAAGAGAGAGATTTAGAAGAACAAATGATCAAATAGCACCTGTGCTCCCTGGCACCTTACCTACAAGTGATAGCCAAGCAATCTTTCAGGCTGAGAGGTTTGAGAGAGTAGAAAAAGTAAATAGCATTGAAGATCAAGCAACTTGTATGTCCATGTCTACTGTACCTGAAACGGTAGGAGCACCCATTACACAGGTGTGGTTTGTAATGTGCTATCTTAATGGCCTACTTGGTGTACAAACATTTTGCAGTCTTGTCTTGTTTGATATAAATAATAGCCATTTGGCATTTAATCTTCCAATAAGTAGTTTCAAAACCCCCCACCACTCCCCCAAGACCCAACACACACTTTATTTATTTCTGTCTGTGACTTACAGGGCAAGGAACCTCAAATTTTGGCCGGGAATCAGAATTTTCTAATAATGTGGATGCTACTGAAATTCTAATGCAAAGTCATGAGGTTTTCCTTAGCACCCTTCGATCTCGGCTAACAAAGCTTCAGGTATGTTAATCCTTGGTTTGTATCCTCAATCATCACCATTAAATTTTTGCCTACCATGAGTGGTAGTTTTACATTAATTTGGGACAGTTTTTTCTCACTTATATCACAGAGATATTATCACATATAATTAACTTGAATTGAACTGTGATTGCATTTGGAGGTAGTTAATTTGAAGCTTACTGAAGTCAGTTTTGTTAGTTCAAATTACCAGTTCCTTATTGCTCTGTTCTGAAATATAATTAATTTCAATTGACTATTTACTCCTGAGTTATAGTAGTTCATTTGAAGCTCAGTGATGTAAAACTTCCATGATTCAGTTATTAGTTCCCTGTCTATCACTCTATTAAGAAGACTACTATAGCAGTGATGTAGCCACTATTTATTGTGCAATCACAGGTGGTGCGCCATTTCTGTGATCGAAATGATATGAAAGGAGCTATCAATGCTTTGAGGAAGCTTCCAGACCATTCTGTAAGTCGTATGAGTTTTTCTTTGTATGCACTGTCTTGCTATTAGGATTAGGGAACAGAACCTCTTTCTGTATAATCAATTCTCCTGACAGAACCTTTATCTGAACTGAGCTCAAAAAATTTCTCCTTGAACTTCTTTATGATGGTTCAGGTACAAGCTGATGTAATCAGTGTTTCATGGAGAAAATGGAGGTCCTGAATTTGGATTTGTTTTCTTGCTTGCTTCCAGTGCTTATCGGTTTATTGGATAGCAAGACAGAAAGGTAAATGATTAGGGCATTATTTTGAGGAACTTTAGATATGTGTCATTTAAATCATAAGTCTCAACTGTGTCTGATCTCCTTCATATGTAGAAGTCTTTTATGTCTTTGGCCTGTCCTTAAAGGGCTTGTAAGTTGACTTGCTTCCTCAGATCCATCCCATATCTTCTCTCATAGCATCAAGAAGTACCCCTCACATGTTAACCCTTTCATATTCCAGGAATTCTTATTGTCAGTAATTGGTGCAAAACCTATTCCACATATATCTGTACCTTTTGATATCTCATCTACTCTTAAAGGTGAATAGTTCTTATTCAATCACTCAAGAGCATCAACTAGTTTTCCTGCTTTGATGCACCTCATCTGTTTCAAAAGCATTTCAGGCATGTGCCTGCTTAAAGTTGAATGAGATCATGTGACTGTTTTAGACTCCTATTGCTCTTTCTTCCAATTATGCTCTAATATCATGAAGAACACCTACATTAAGCATCCATGTGTTGTGAAATGGTCCTTAAATACTGGAAGTCTCCTGCTACTAGTAGGTATGGCTTTGTCTTAATTATTAAATTTTGCGTTGCTGCATCCTTAAACAAAATAACTAATGCCTCAGGTCCTCTCTCCAAAATTGATATCTTAGCTACACTTTGATTCATTTACTATTGCTTTAAGTAATATATACAATAACAATTGATCTGTGTGAGTTGAGAACCTTACTAATTGCTTGGAGAGAAAATAGGAGCTGAAATAGAGCTTCACTGTGGCTTTCCGATTTTGTGGGGAACCATTTGCAATTTAATAACTCGTTTCACCAATGTATATATCTTGAGTCAATTGAATGTATGAAGTATGTAAGTTTTTCTGATCAATTAACTGAAGCTGGATCCTTGCAGGCATACAGTTCTATCCTTAGAGATGCTGCTTAAACTAGTTGCTGTTTTTGGATCAGTGGTACATGTAACTGTTTCTGCACCTCCAATTGTTGGTGTTGATCTTCATGCAGAGCAAAGGTTCATATTCATCTACTGATTTTTTATTCATATCTGTTTTTGGTGCTTGAAAATTAATAATGTTTGTAATCTTGATTGCAGGCGAGAATGCTGCAACCAATGCTTCATGCAGCTGCAAAAGATTCAGAAAATCCTTCCACTTCTTGTGAGGTGAGCATATGGAATATGGAACTTGTAAAATCTTCTACGTCTTCACCATTTGGGCACATTATTTGCTAAATAAGTCATTGAATTAGTGGTTATGCTTCCTTGATTTTTGGAAATGTGTGTTGGAATGATTTAGGAGAGAATTTGTCTGTTGATTTCTAGGCAAAAGAGAAAAATTTTTGCCAAAAAGGGAAGGGTATAAGGCTATAACCTATCAAATTTAGTTAATATTGAGCCATTTGCTTTTCATAAGTTAGATGGATATTTATGCCTGAATGCCATGTGAACTCAGAAATGAAACCCTGTCAAAATGGGATCTCTGTGGGGTTAGTTTGTGGCGTGTGCAAACAAGCAGATCCTGTTGCAGCATGTATGAATTTCAGGATTTGAATACAATGTGTACCTTATAGAGAAAAGTTGCCAGTGAATTCATGTTTTGCAAAAGTAACAAGTGTTCATCATCAATTAAAGCTGTAAATCCTTGGCAACTTCTTCAAGAATGATTTCCTGCGTTCACCCCATACAGGAAACACTTTCGTTGATTAGATTTTAGATATGCTGATGGCGCTAACATTCCTTTTAAGTGAAGACACTACATCTCAATTTGTTGATGTTTTATAGTTTTTCATTCAAGCATTGAAAAAGCCCTCCTCTCTTGTGTTATATATTTGACCATTGTCACATCATCCTGGTTCTGGTCCTTATAGTTAATACGGTTGCAGGAGAGGTGGGGTGATTGCAAAATCTGCTCAGGAATTAAATTTAGTTCTTCAACAAACATAGTGCTTTGGTTTTGGTAAATTCTGATAACATGTCGATGATGGTTTGAGTTGAGAGAGATATCTTCCCATGGATCACAATTTTGGTTTGCTACTTCTGATTCTGCTATCATTTTGGTGCACTAAGAAGGGCGGGTGCAATGCGGGTTCCATCCCCATTAAGAAGTGATTGGAGATAGAACTCTCCTTCAAAAAGGCTGTAATTCATGAGATATATTGTTGCAAAAAAGTCTTCTTATTCTTTCATTCGTAATCACATTGTATCTTCACAGATGTGTATATTACATATGGCATTGTGCCATCAAGCTGTGCTGCACATATTCACCCAGATGCAACAGTTCCTTGTATTGTATGTATTCCAAAATATAGGACCATGTAGAAGTTTCATCATGGAATGTTGTATCTAAATGCTTACTCAAAGTCTAAGAGTAAGGGCAAGCCTATGCAGTATACAATAACCACTGGCCTTGTTGGTGTCTATTCTTGTAATCCAATTTCTTGGAATCTGATTAATGGATTATTTGATAATCTGCAAAGTATAAAGAAGTGAAATGGATTGCTATATGTACAGGCGGGTGCCCATGCATTTTATGTTCGCATATGCGATTTCTGGGTTGAATTGCATGTTTGTGCATATGACAATCACATTAGCAACATGTGATTTTGCATAACTAACTGGCATGCTGTACATGCAGAGGTAGATTTGCCAAAATCATGCGTAAATTTATTAAAATTACAAGTTTTACTTGTGATTTGTTTGCAAAACAAACTCCGCATAGCGATTGGGGTTTATTTTGGTAATTGATTTGCTCTTATTTTAGTAATTATCTTTACGCGAAAGGAGTAGATTGTCATATATTATAAAACTAGCTTGATTCCTGGGTATGTATGGATTTTACTTAGATTACATATATGATATATTTAAAAATAATATATTTGGTTTTATTTCAAAAAGTTTAAATTATTTTGAAAAATTTTATACTTACATGGTTCGGGTATAGAATGTGAAAACAAATATTTATTTCCAAAGTGTTTTTCATAAGAAAGTAGAAATAATTTTCAGTTTAAGACATTTGTAAAAATTAATTTCTTATTTAAGATCAATATGAAAATAAGTATCAATATATATTGCTCTCAAATCACGATTTAAAAACATGATATAAAATAATACCATACTTATATCACGAAAGAAAGAAACGACATACGTGTTATTTTCATATGTATATCGCCATTGATAGATGTGATATATGCTATATCGCAATTCTTTAGGTGATATATGTGTATCGTTTTTCACATGCGATGAAACAATGGTAGTGAAACATTATATTGTGTGTGTATATTGCGATTTACATATTAAAAAACATATCTCGTTTATCAAAGATAATTTTGGTGCGGTATATTAGTAATTAATTTTATTAGTGTTGTATATTGTTAATATTTTTTCACTGGAACTCTAGACATATATTGAACTCTAAGAAAGTGATATGCATTTTTGAAAGGATGTTATTTCAAAAGGCAAAAGGAAAAAAATGGAATGACTAATGTCTATATATATATTTATGAGGTACTAATTCTAGAGGCATACCATTCTAAATAAAGTTTAAATTACTGATAATGCTTTCTAAGAGGTATATTACATTGAAATTGGTCAAATCGAAAAGAAGGATAGGATTTGTTTTTTTTCAAAAAGATGGAATATATATGTGTTTCTCTTATAAAATCAAATATCTAATAATTCTTATAAACTTGGACTTATCTAATCCTTTATTTATTTTTATGAAACTACAAAATAAAATTACTATTTTTTAATACTTTCAATATAACTTTAATCTTTTTTTTTTTTTTTTCTTTTTAAAATTACGTATATTTTTACTTCCTAGTTTTTAGAGTTGATTCATCACCTTATCATAATTGAATAACAAATATAGATAAGGATACATAGATATAAATTTTTAAATGATATATTTTAAATAGAAAAAAAAATCATATATAATACATAAATAAATAAGATACGAGTAAGTTATAGATAATAAATAAAGCAAATAATTTCATATAGGCAAATAGATGAGGGATTCAAACTTAAGTTGATAGACAAAAACAAAATATGCTTTACCTCAATGAATTTTCCAAAAAGATTACTAATATCATTTATATTGGGTGAAACACATGTCTAGCATTGTTAAAAAAAATATAAATACAAATTATACAAAAATAAATACCAAATTAGTGTTGCTATGTCGCATTTTGGAGTGGAGATATCATTATTTGTGCTTGTATTGCATATTTCATCGGCGATACAACAACCTAGACAAGCAAACTTTTAGGAGTCTGTATATCGCATGTGAAAATGGCGATACCTATATCACATAAGAAAGTAGCAATACAAATACTTTGAGAGGATTCTATACAAGGTGTCTTCTGTAGGGTCTGCATGAGGATTAGCAGAGACGTTAAGGGGTTTTTCCTTTTCCTAGTAAGTTCTCAAAGTGGCCTTCCTCCATTGAATACCATTTCCTTTGCTCCACAAAATTTTTTATATCGGTTTCAGATTTGACATTGTTACGTTGCCCATGGAGTTCGAAATGAAGCTTGCGGTCATTGAAGGTGTCAATAACAGTGGAGAGATGGTCCATTATCTTCTTCTAGGCCTTTGGATGGCTCTCATCTAACGACGGCGACAAAGAGAACCAAGATGCTTGCCATGCCATCTTCTACTAGGGCTTTAGATGGTTGTTATTTAAGGATGACAACATAGAGCAAGGAGATGTTCAGGCCAAGCTGTGTATCTTACCTTGTAAGTGCAATAAAAAAAAAAAACCTACATTGCATCCCTCTTATGTGATATAACAATACTATTTGTGTAATTATTTTTTATAATTTAAATTTGTGCAATTTTTGCAAAATACCATATACATGTAATATTCTCTATTTATATTATTAGAACTTGTGGTAGATCTCAATCAATGTAAATATTAATAAGGAGATTCACAAAAGAGGGAAAGAAAGGGTTTTTTTTTTTTTTTAAATTATATAAATTTTTACTAAATTTTTATAGTTGCTCCATCATTTTATCATAATTGAATAAAAAATATAGATGAGGATATAGAGATATAAATTATTAAATGATAAATTTTAAATAGATAAAAATAATATATAATATATAAATAGATAAGACACAAGTAAGTTATATATAATAAATCGAGCAAATCATTTCATATAGGCAAATATACGAGGAATTAAGACTTAAGTTGATAGACAAAAACAAAATGTTCTTTACATCAATGAATTTTCCAAAAAGATTACTAATATCATTTATATTATTATAACTTGTGGTATATCTCATTCAATGTAAATTATTAAATAAAGTTTGCCTTAATGGCTGTGTTTGTATGTGGTTAGTGTGTTTCGTGTTGCTACTTTGATGTGTATATGGTGTGTTTTTAAAAGCTTTATTTTGTGTGTTATAAATGTTTTGTTTTGTAGCTCATCGAAGGTTGTTCTTATAAGTATTAGAGAGCAGCAACTTGCAAGAGATTTTCGACCAAGAAGGACCAAAATCTCCACTGAAGTCTAACCGATTTGTACATGATTTAATTTGCATTAAATGAGCTGCATGTTTGGACAGTTTTTATTGGTTTTTCAACCAATTTTCTTGACTTTTGTTGATCACTTTGACCCTCTTTCTTTTGCAATTTCGGTTGGAGAATTTTGAGGAAGTTTTAGCCGCATATACTCACCAATTTGCACCAAATATGTATATATATTAATATAATATAATTAATTAATTAATTATCTTAGTTGAAATGGCCAAAGTTTAAATTCATACTCAATCCATGTTAAATTTGATTGTTATATGTGTGTATGTGTTAGTATGAATTGTGGTGTTTGAAATAATTGTATATGTTATGAAGTAATAACTAGATAATAATCTATGGTAAATATATTTAGGTTGATAGTTTACTCATGTTAGAAATTATTATGTTAATGCTAATTGTTATTGTAGTGAATAATATATGATGAATTAAGCTTGTTTTAAACAAAAACTTAAGTCCATAGACCTAGTAGATTTTTGGCTTCATTAAACCAAAATTAAGCCCAAAATCAAAGCCTAATTAAAGCCCAAGGCCCTTTAGAAAATCTGCCTCAAAAGTCAATGATTTTGGACAAATATCAAGCCTTATTTCTTACACTTTGGACAGCCAAAACATAATCAAGAGAAGAAAATTCGTAACTCTAGAAATGTAACATTTTCTAACTGCCAAACCAAGTATTCTTGCACCTAACACATCAAGAATCCATCCCCAACCATCATATATATATATATATATATTAAGGTAAGTTTATATGATGTTTAAGGTACTTTATTTCTCTTTTAATCCATGAATTTTCTGTCATATATAATGCATGTTGAATATATGTGTATTGTCATATTGTGATGTTGAGATAGCTTAGGACTTGTTATGGAAGTGCAATGATGGTGTTGAGTTATAGTGTGATGAGAGGTTGGCATTGTTGAGTTATATTGAAGAGTGGATTCATGCTGAAGTAGTGAATATGAAGAAAATGAAATCATAGTGTTTTGTGTGTTTCAATGATGTTAGAAGGGAGTTTATGTGTATTTAATGATATGAGGTTTTTATACCATGCATTAGGAAATTTATATTATGATTGAAAGGAGTTGGAGGAGTTAAATGTAAGAAAATTTCGTGTTTGAAAAACAGAGGAATTCTGCAACCTAAATTGCAGTGTACGCTACCTTGAACGCCGCCGGTTTTAAAAATTTGGCTACTGATCATTCAAAAGGTAACCTGAATGCCACCGGCTTAGACCCCAACACCGCTAGCATTCATGTCTACATAACCGATGCACTGCTAGCGTAAGGATCCAAAATTTTGTATAGAATTTATTTTTTTAACGACGGCTTCAATGCTACAAGCGTATAATCCCTACCCCGTCGGCGTTAAGCCTTACACTGCTGGTGTTAATTGCTAGCGTGGGCCCTGCAAATTTTAATTTTTCTAACTTTCTTCCAACATCTTCCAATACATGATATATGACTTTTTGATCAAGGATTTACCTTGTATGATGTTACGTGATATATATATATATGTGTGTGTGTGTGTGTCATGTGATGACTTTGGATTGTTTTTTTAAAATGAGATTCAATAACTTCCTAAGTTTTAAACTAGTGAGTATAAGTTTAGCTTAGGATAGTTATGTTGATATAGTTTGATTTGTGTGGAACAGAGATAGATACTCAGGTGGAGAATTCCTTTGATTCTCAATCCGATCCAGGTACACAATAATTTGATTGATTATTGCTTAGGACAGACAAATTCAAATTTGAATTTAATTAAAGACTAATGAAAAGTTTATTGAGATGATTTGTGGTTGAGTCGTGTCTAGTCCAAGAAACGGCAACCTTGTCATGATGCAATGGCACGGTAATTTAGGCACTTAGTCCAAATCTTTATCGTGATGCAATGACTAAAATCCATGATGCAATGGTTCACCATGATGCAATGATGGTTTATCTTAATGGCTAAGTGGATAGCTAATGGGGTTTACCAGTGTCGGTATATTCTCTACTTAGGTTCGAGAGGAAATAATATGTTTTAGTCCACGATTATGGGACAGTTGAACTAATTGATGTTATAGACCGGGATAAGTGGAGTGTATGAAGGAGTGTGAACCCTAGACGAAGCTATTACTAATCTTTATTGGTTAGATATAGGAGATATATGTATCTGGTCTATCTATATCAACCCTTGAGTAGCTGCTGTTACTCAGGACCCTCAGAGTTCCCAAGCTTGAATCGGAGTTTGAATACTCCAGTGTTGTTTTACTCACTCAACTAAAGATAAATAACTTATCGTGAATTGTCGCATTGTATTTAGTTAAGTGTGCTTAGCATATGTATTTGTTTGCACTATTGTGTACTGGGCCTTTGGCTCATGCTGCTACCTTATAGGTGATATTGATGATGAACTCTATGATGATATGGGCTATGAGACTAACTGAGACATCTATGGATGATTAGGAGTGCGACCTAGTAGTAGTAGTTATTTAGGACTTTTGATGTATTTTTGTGAAGTGTCTAGGCTTATTTGTTAAGTACTAAAATGTAATTTTATTTTAAGCGGTATATGTAATGTAGTTTGTTTGTATGTAAGTTTTATGTGTTTTGAGTGATCCTTGGGAGACCTTCAATTAATATATGTGATGTATGTTTTATATATATGAGATGACCTACTACTAGTATAGTGGTAGTATTTCTTAATTCAAATCATGTGAATGTTATATATGTTTTAAGTAAGCAATCCTTATAAACACTTATTTTTAGACGACCTTACGTATAATACTTGAGTATTTCCTAATACTTGGATATTTTGCGTGGTCGGGGGATTTGACATGCTTAATTTATGAGTTAAGTGAGTCGGGTCCTTATATTAGTCTTAGGATGGTTTTTTTTTTTTTTGGCCAAATAGTTTTAGGATAGTTTATTAAGATAAACAAGTATATTTATATAAGTTATTTAGGAGTTTTATTTTCAAAAATTTATTTAAAGCTTCTAAAAAATTTATAGATTATCATTGAGTTAAAATTTAAGTTTAAAAGTTTACACGGTTAATTAATTTTAGGGTTTCATCTTACGTGACTCGGGTTTTCTAAGCTTAATGGGCCAATTTTGGTTTCAATATCTAAAAGCTTCAGAATTCTTTAACTAGAGTAATAGTATAATCCAAATATTTATTTGAAGTCTAGATCGCTAGTTATGAATCTGTTTTTGTTCTTATTGTGTATTTATAATCCTAACCGTTCATTCTTAAATTATCATTTTCTAACTATAAGTTTTATTGTTGATTTACTTTCTAACACACTTGAAATATTAACTTAATTATTTTTATATTTTGAGTTTTTGATACCCATTATGAAATCTTTTGTTTGGTATCTATTACTATCTAAAAAATTATATCTTAGGGTTTGAAGTTATATATAGGTTTATTATTACTCGTTGTTTTATTCTAGGGTCTCTATTGGATTCTATATTGATCTTTTATTTTTATATTTGTATTTTTATTTATTTTTACTAGTATAAAAATTCTTGGGATTTACAACATCGATGTCGAGATATAGGGAGTTATATATATTTTACCTACCACAATTATATCTATGAGATTATCTAAAAAAATATATAGTGTTTCTTCACACAGTAGTTACCATAAAAAAAAAAAAAGTGATATGATATTATCGCTATTTTCTTTTAATTTTGTCTAATTAATATGTTATTTATATTGTGTATATAATAAAGTAATCCGCCATTTTAGCATCTTCGATTGATATATAAGCCTGCAATATAATTTTCTTAACGAATCTCCAGGTATTAAAATATAATTAACACCAAATATGAAACAGCAAGACCATACTTCCGTAAGGCATGAGCTTTAAAAAATAAAATATAAATTATATAATAAGAGATAACCATGACATTGACATATTTAGAAATATATAGAAGTTTTAATGTAAGCAGGATGATGAAATATAATGGTGCAATAAAATCCTATTTGGTTCTTTAACTGTAGAAGTGACTGGAAAATAGCTTAAAAAAATAAATAAAAGCAGTGAGTTTAAAAGTTTATTATTAAAACATTAAAATAAATATAATAAATAATAATTGATTCATATTAATTATTTTAATAATATAATGGTTGAATATGTATCATAGCCTTTATATAACGAATGAATCAATCCCATAAAAATATATGATGAGCCAGAGAATTTTGTCTAAATTTAATATATTAAAGATGTCATGTGGAGTCTAAAGAGGGATGCTTTTACTTAATATACATAGTAGAGATTGATATTTTTTTCATGCATATTGATCAGCAAAATATCTAATATAGGATGAACATCCACTTTTTAATTCACATTTTTTAACCGTCTCCTTTATCATGATTATAAAACTAACAAAATACAAGTTAAATAGTTTTGGAAATATCAGATTTTGAATAAATATATAAGATACTAAATGGATAGAGAAAAACATAGTTAATAAAGAAAGGCCACAAATTGCAATGTAATTACCAAGTCAAGTTACTTTTAGACGACATATTTTGCTTTTCAATTTTGGATGATAATTTGCTGTCCTTCAACGGATATCTTCTTTTTTTTTTTTTTTTTCTTTTTTATCTCCGTCTTTCAACTTGTTATGAAATATGAAGTGATAAAATTATTAAAATAAAACAAATAATAATTATCATTTTATTATAGGTGTAAATGTTGATTGATGGAAATATGAATGAGATAATTTCTCGAGAAAAGGAAATTAATATTACTTTTTAAAAAAAAATTACAAAAATGCCACTAAGATAAAAATAATCCTAAAAATAAGCAAGTTGAACTCGACTCTGAAAGAGACGAGGTCATTAGTGGCCGACCTCGTCTCTTCAAGAGACGAGGTCAATGCAAATACACTAACCTCGTCTCTTGAAGAGAGGAGGTTGAATCAAATTATCTTTAACCGCGTCTCTTCAAGAGACGAGGTCGGCCACTAATGAGACGAGTTTAACTTATCTATTCTTAGGATTATTTTTTCATCTCATGGATTTATGTAATTTTTTTGAAAAGATAGTTATTTTTTTTCTTAATCCCAATTTCTCAGGACTACAAATTCTCATCCTCCAATCTTCCATAGATTTAATTGAAGGTTTCTAAAAGGCTCTCCCCCAATTTTTTTTATTTATTTCTTTTTCTAATTTTTCATCAACATGCCATGTAATCAAATTTGTCAACTGCAATCTCCCTGGTTTTATTGCATACGAAGTTAGGTGGAAACTTTGTGGTTGAATAAGTTATCCAAAGTTGAACACCACAAATAATGTATTTTCCTGGCAGGTGGCAATGAGCACAGATGTGGGTCCGTCCATGAGAATATGTTTACTGAGTAGACGAAGAAGGGGTAGAACAAGTTTTGGTGGGAATATAGACAAGTTGAATCTCAATTAAATTTATAATTTTAAATTTCAAAATAACTATAAGTAACATTTAAAAACTCATATTTAACTTGATTAAACTTATACATTCATGTTCATTTAATATATATCTCAATAATATTGCTAATCAAACTTGATTCAACCTCAATTAATATTTGAGCTGATTAAAGCTTAATTAGGTCTACATCTAAATATTAGAAGACTAGAGTTTTGAATCAATAAAATATTCAGAATCTTTTGAAATCTAATTTAACTAAATTTGTTATTGAATTAAATTTGAAAATATAGTGTTGAATTAAAATAATTTTGAGTAAGTGACTTACCTAATTTTTTATATCATGGGATTTTATGCTTTATTGAAAAAAAAAAAGAAATTTAAAAGGGTAAAATCAACCAAACAAAATATATACCAAAATACCAATTTTGATATTAATTTAATTAACCATTTTGATGATCTTTCATGAAGCCTAGTAAGCTCACATTTGGTCACTAACTAGGATTTCCCTTTATAGTTAATAGAATATATATCTTAGATACACTAGAATCCTTTTCATTATGATTATGATAAATCAATCATAGTGAATAGAATCTACATCTTAAACATTCTTCTTTCCCTTTCAACATGATTGTGATGAGATTTAAAAATTTATTCAAATATAATGTAAGACATAACGTAATATAATTCTATGGATATGAGATTTTAAATAAATACCTATTATATTGTAATAAAATATTGAAATATACTCTATAAATTACCATATAATTTAAACTTTCTTACGTTCAATAAATCAATGGAACTTCTGCAGTTCTACCCTGCTCAAAATATTATCGTTAAATTAAATATAAAAGCTATTGTAAAATTTTGATCATGATTCGGATATATCTAAAACATGATCGGGACATATATGAAAGGATGTTATTTCAAAAGGCAAAAGAAAAGAAGGGGAATGGCTAATATATGTATATTTATTTATGATGTACTAATTCTAGAGGCATACCATTCTAAATAGAGTTTAAATAATTAACAATGCTTTCTAAGAGGTATATTATATTGGAATTGATCAAATCGATAAGATAGATAGGGATTTAATTTTTCCAAAAAGATGGAATATATATGTGTTTCTCTTATAAAATCAAATATCTAATAATTCTTATAAACTTGGATTTATCTAATCCTTTATTTATTTTTATGAAAGTATCAAATAAAGTTATTATTTTTTAATACTTTCAATATAACTTTAAAATTTCTTCTTCTTCTTCCTCTTCTTTTTTTTTTTCTTTTAAAAAAATTATGCAAAATTTTTACTTCCTAGTTTTTATAGTTGACTCATCACCTTATCATAATTGAATAACAAATATAGATAAAGATACAGAGATATAAATTTTTAAATGATAGATTTTAAATAGATAAAAATCATATATAATGCATAAATAAATACGATATAAGTAAGTTATAGATAATAAATAAAACAAAGCATTTCATATAGGAAAATAGATAAGGGATTCAAACTTAAGTTGATAGACAATGTTGAACACATGTTTAGGGTTGATTTTAATAAAAAATACACAAATATAAATTATATAAAAAATTACCAAAATAGTGTTTCTATATCGCATCTTGGAATGGAGATACAAGTATTTATACTTGTATCGCATCTTCGAATAGAGATATAGCAACCTAGGTAAAAAAAAGAAAAAATTATGTGCTTGAGTATCGCATGTTGGTTATGTGATACTCGTCTTACCCTATATCGCATAACCAACGAGCGATACACGTATAATATACGTGTATCGCTCATTGGTCATGCCATACACATGTAAGTGTATCGCACAACCAATATGCGATATACTTATTTTTTAAAAAATTTGTATTGCATCACCAAGATGTGATACAACAACAATACTTTTATAATTTTTTTTATGAATTTTTTTTAAAGTACATGGTATATGTAATTTCCTCTGATAGACAAAAACAAAATGTCCTTTACCTCATTGAATTTTCCAAAAAGATTACTAATATCATTTATATTGGGTGGAACACATATATTTATACAAAAATAAATGCCAAATTAATATTGCTATATCGCATCTTCAAGTGAAAATACCATTATTTGTGCTTGTATCACCTATTCCATTGGCAATACAACAATGTAGATGTGTAAACTTTTGGGAGTCTATGTATCGCATGTGAAAATGACAATACCTATACCGCATAAGAAAGTAGCAATACAAATACTTCGAGAGAATTCTATACAAGGTATCTTCTATAGGGTTTACATGAGGATTGATAGAGAGGTTAGTTTCTCTTTCTTGGTAAGTTCTCAAAGTGGCCTTCCTGCTTTGAATTCCATTTCCTTTGCTTCTTAACATTTTTTATATCGTTTTTCAGGACTGATGTTGTTACGTTGCCCACGAAGTTCGAAGTGAAGCTTGCGGTCATTAATGATGTCAATAACAGCAAAGAGATAGTTCATTATCTTGTTCTAGGGCTTTGGATGGTTGTCATCTAACGACAACAATGAAGAGAACCAATATGTTTGCCATGCCATCTTCTGTTGGGGCTTCAGATGGCGGCTATTTGACGTCGGCAATGGAGAGAAATGAGATGCTTAGGCTAGGTTATGTATCTCACTTTGTAAGTGAGATGCAAAAAAAAAAAAAAAAAAAAAATTATAGCATCTTTCTTATGCTATATAGTGATATTATTTGTGTAATTATTTTTGTACAATTTAGATTTGTGTTATTTTTTTTTAAAGTACCACATACATGTAATAATCTCCATTTATATTATTATAACTTGTGGTAGAGCTCATTCCATGTAAATATTAATAAAGAGATTCGTAGAAGTGGAAAAGAAAGGGTTTTTTATTTTTTTTTTAATTAGGTAAATTTTTACTTCCTAGTTTTTATAGTTGCTTCATCACCTTATCATAATTGAACAAATATTGATAAGGATATAGAGATATAAATTTTTAAATGATAGATATTAAATAGATAAAAATAATATATAATACATAAATAGATAAGATGTAAAGACCGGACCCATTAAATCCCGAGATTTAGAGTACCGAGTCCCTAACCACATATAATATTTTCACATTATATGTAAGGTTGTTCTAAAACTAACAGTTTATGAGAATTGTTTGATCAAATCTACTAAAATTTTATAAACAACCTTTAACAAAATAAGATTGCTAATAAAAGCAATCTATACATATATATA
This sequence comes from Combretum micranthum, assembly GCA_024138025.1. Lineage (NCBI taxonomy): Eukaryota > Viridiplantae > Streptophyta > Magnoliopsida > Myrtales > Combretaceae > Combretum > Combretum micranthum. Next base: position 214,612 of record JAMXBD010000188.1, on the reverse strand, counting down.
CATCATATGTACAAGGTTCAATTTCAATACAAGACATTACAAAAATTATAAGTTTTCTTAATGCAAAAAGTAACCCTAAGAGATCTTAAGGTCTTTACATCTTAGGCTTACCTATCTTTCCTTCTATACAAAGACTTTTGCTTTAACAAAAGCTTCTCCAAAAATCCAGGGCATTCGAGTCCTATTCGTCTCACTCATCTATGAATCTCTCAAAGTCTGAACCGTAACCCAGATCGTCATATAACTCATCTCCATTACCTGCAAAGCAGCAAAAGTGAGCCAAAGGCCTAGTACACAATAACAAAATACAAGAACAATTCATCAAACATACTTAAATCAAATGGAATGCATCAATGATTCAAGTCATTATCTTATTAAGTTTTCTTTTACAGAACAACATGGGGGTGTTCAAACCCCGGGATCACGCTCTGGGAATTTAGGGATCTTAAGTAACAGCAGCTACTCAGGGGGTTGATATAAGCAGTCTGAATATTTATATCTCCTATATTTATTCCACAAAGAAATAACTTCATTTAGGGTTCAAAAGTTGTTGCTCGACTCTACTTGAACTCAGTTCACAACATGTGCCTAGTTCACAAGTTCCCATAAACTTTGAACTAAATCATGGATTTCCCCCCTAAGTTTAAGCAAATGTTACTCAGATACTATTCCCCCCATCGGCTACCCACTTAACCAAAATGAATCGCTATTACATCATAGCGTACCATTGCATCATGATAAAGTCATTGCATCATGGTAAAATCATTACATCATGACTTAGGTTAAGTGCCTAACTAATATGTCATTACATCATGAAGGGTTTGCTGCTCCTCGGACCAGATTAAACAGCGTAATAGACATCCACTTCATCAAAGCATTAAGCCGAATTGAATTAAATCAATTTAAGAATGCCTTGTCCTAGTGCACAATAAACAAGCTATTGCATACCGAACCCGATAGTAAATTACTATATTCACTCAGAGAGTAAATAACCGAAGAACCTTTAATTGAAATAATAATATCAAAAAAATTAATAATTGAATGTAGAATTCATATATATATATATATGTATTAATCACAATTCTAGGTTAACTATACAAGGAGATTCAAATAACTTAGCATATAGTTTTACATCTAATTCATACATAAACACATGTTTATTTAGCTTATATGTACATTAGAAGATCATATATAAAGTAAAGATTGAAAATTGGAGAAGTTTGAATTTGAAATTGAAAAACCGAGGGGATAAGTGGACTTTTTACGCAGGCAAAATTTGAATAAACGTTGGTAGCATTGAAATTATACGCCGGCGGCGTTGTGCCCGGCATTAAATATTTTGATTCTGTTTGCATTCAAGTTCGCCTATACGCTAGCGGCATTGAAGTCCTAATGGCCGGCGTACACTTTGAAAAATAAACGCTAGCAAAGTTTTCTTGCAAAAACCGGCGGTATTCGAAGCTGCTTTAAAAAAATCGATTCTACTCACATTCAACATCGCTTCTATGCCGATGGCGTTGAAGTGCCACATGCCGGCGTACGGTCAAAAACAGACCTATTCGAAAAGAGTTTATTTCCCCTGTTTTGCACTTTGCAAATTCCTAACCCACAACACTTTTAATCCTTCTTCAAGTTCATATTTAGCTTTTTATACTATCTTCTATCCACACTAATCAATCCTAGCAACTTTGAACATTAAAACAACACATTAAACCACTTCAATCACATCAAATCCTCCACTCCTCTTCACTTCAACTTTAACTACTCAAATCAACATTACTCATCACCAACACTTCTTATAACTACTATAACACATAAACAAGTTCACACAATAACAAAACACAATCCAACCTATATCAATGCATGAACCATACAACTCAAAAGACATTAAACTCATTCTACCATAGATTTCACATATATACTACAAGAAATGATATAAAACAAAAGTCTATACTTATATTAACTTACATGAGTAAGCCTTAGCTTGGAGAGATTTTTAATTCAATGAGCTTGGTATTAGTCTTTGGTTTAGGGCTAGTACTTTGAAGGAAAGGAAAAGAGAAAAGGAAAGAAAGAAGAGAGAAATTCGTATGGAAATGGAGGGCTGCCAAAAGAGGCCTTAATTAAGCAAAATTTTGACTCATTATTATCTTAAGTTTGACTTTTGAGGCATATAAGACTTTGAGTTGAATTTGGTTTAATTTGGAGCTTATTTGAGTGTCATTTAGGCATGAAAAATAGGCTTAATTTTGTAAAATTTCCGTCAACAATTTCTTAGATAATTCAAAAGTTCATTTTATAAACTTAAATATAACACAAACATATTAATGCATAAAATACACAAATATTAATCATACTGTATACATATTAATATATATAAAACAATAACATTAATTTCATTACACATGCAAAATAACACATATGTAATATTCAAGATATACTAACTTAAACACATTTAGCCTATTACCAACTCATCTACTCCAATATTAATATTACCATACATGATTCTTATAAACCAACATGCCCATAAAGTTCAATAACTAAGACAAATAAAACATATACATGGAAATTAAATAGAAATTAAAGTTAGGTCATTTCATAAGATACGAGTAAGTTATAGATAATAAATAAAGCAAATAATTTCATATATGCAAATAGATGAGGGATTTAGACTTAAGTTGATAGACAAAAACAAAATGTACTTTACCTCAATGAATTTTCCAAAAAAAGATTATTAATATCATTTATATTATTATAACTTGTGGTAGATCTCATTCAATGTAAATACTAGTAAGGAGATTCATAGAAAAGGGAAAGAAAGGTTTTTCCTTTTTTTTTTTTTAATTATGTAAACTTTTACTTTCTAATTTTTATAATTGATTCATCACCTTATCATTATTAAATAACAAATATAGAAAAGGATACAAAGATATAAATTTTTAAATGATAGATTTTAAATAGATAAAAATCATATATAATACATAAATAGATAAGATACAAGTAAGTCATAGATAATGAATAAAGCAAATCATTTCATATAGGCAAATAGATGAGGGATTCAAACTTGTCTTTTACCTCTATGAATTTTCCAAAAAGAATACAGATATCATTTATATTATTATAACTTGTGATAGATCTCATTCAATGTAAATATTAATAAGGAGACTCTCAGAAGAGGGAAAGAAAGGTTTTTTTTTTTTTTTTAAATTATGTAAATTTTTACTTCCTCCTTTTTATGGTTGATTCATCACCTTATCATAATTGAATAAAAATTATATATAAGGATATAAAGATATATATTATATATATATTTTAAATGATAGATTTTAAATAGATAAAAATGACATATAATTCATTAATAGATAAGATACAACTTACAAGTAAGGTACAGATAATAAATAAAGCGAATCATTTCATATAGGCAAATAGATGAGGGGTTCAAACTTAAGTTGATAGACAAAAACAAAATATCCTTTAACGCAAGGAATTTTCCAAAAAATTACTAATATCATTTATAATATTATAACTTGTGGTAGATTTCATTCAATGTAAATATCAATAAGGCGATTTGCATAAGAGGGAAAGAAAGGTTTTTTTTTTCTCTTTCTTTTTTTAATTTTGATAAAAGACAGCAAAATGTATCAAGTTTTGTTTGTCAAAGAAACTCACATATTACATAAAGAACCAACTGTGAATATAAGTACAGTTATGTGAAATTGATAAGTATACAAGAGGGCATTTCTATATCAGAATTAAAGTTTGGGGTGTGAGGTATGCTTAATAACTCTAAGAGGGTATTTCCAATTCAAGACCAAAATTTTTATAGTTACTTTTATCTTTTAAAGTTATTTGTATTTATCATGGTGTTAGCAAAATTAGAAAGTTCATTAGCACAGTTGCATCGGTGACAAAATATAGGGACTTATATACCTACCACAATTATATCTGTGAGATTATCTAAAAAAAATATAGTTTTTCTTTACACAGTAGTCACCATAAGAAAAAAAAAGTGACATGTTATTATTGCTATTTTCTTTTAAATGTATATAATTAATATGTTATTTATATTGTGTATATTATAAAGTAACCCGTCATTTTAGCATCTTGCTTATAATATAATTTTCTTAACAAGTCTCCAAATATAGTTGTCAAAATCATGAGTCAGGGATACAATTCTACGAGTTTATTATTTTGCATTTATTTTTATTAAAATGCATGTAAAAATATTTAGATTTGAACTTTATGTTAAATTATAAACTTAGGTTTATGATTCTGTTTTATGATTTTACCGGTTTTATACGATTGCATCGATTCTATGCATTCCAGTGGATAATAAAATTATGATTTTGACAACTATATCCAAAGATATTAAAATATAATTAACACGAAATATGAAACAGCAAGAACATACTTCCACAAGGTATGTACTTAAAATATATATATATATATATACACCACACATTATATAATAAGAGATAACCATGACGTTGACATATGAAGAAATAGAAGTTTTAATGCAAGCAGGATGATGAAATTAATGGTACAATAAAATCCTAATTGGTTCTTTAACTGCAGAAGTGATTGGAAAAAATAAATAAATAAAAGCAGTATATTTAAAAGTTTATTACTCGGTCATTAAAATAAATATAATAAATAATGATTTATCTATATTAATTATTTCAACAATACAATGGTTGAATATGTATCCTAGCCTTTATATAACGGATGCCATAAAAATATATGATGGGACCATAAAATTTTTTTAAAATTTAATATATTAAAGATATTCATAGGTATGTGGAGTCTAAAGAAAGATGTTTTTACTTAATATACATAGTAGATATTGATATTTTTTCATGCATATTGATTAGCATAACATCTAATGTAGGATGAACATCAACTTTTTAATTCAAATTCTTTAACCATCTCCTTTATTATGATTATAAAAATAATAAAATACAAGTTATATACTTTTGGAAATATTATATTTTGAACAGATATGTCGATACTGATTACTAAATGGAAAGGTCATAAATTGCAATGTAATTACAAATTCAAGTTACTTTTGGACATTATATTTTGCATCTCAATCTTGGACGAAAATTTGTTGTCTTCCAACCGATGTCTCTTTCTTATCTCTTCCAATTAACACTTTCAACTTGTTATGAAATATGAAGTAACAAAATCTCTAAATTAAAACAAATAATAATTGTCATTTTATTATATGTGTAAGTATTGATTAGTGGAAATATGGATGGAACAATTTCTTAGGACAACAAATTCCCATCCTCCAATCTTCCATAGAATTAATTGAAGGTTTTAAAAGGGCTCTCCCCTATTTTTTTCATTAAGATGCCATGTAATCAAATTTGTCAACTGCAGTCTCCCTAGTTTTATTACATACGAAGTTAGGTGGAAACTTTGTGGTTGAATAAGTTATTCAAAGTTGAACACCACAAACAATGTACTTTCCTTACAGATGCTAATGAGTACAGATGTGGGTCCGGCCATAAGTAACATTTAAAAACTCATATTTAACTTAGATTAAAATTTTATATTCGTGAATCATTTAATATATATCTCAATAATATTGTTATACAACCTTGATTCAACCTCAATTAATACTTGAGCTTATTAAAGCTCAATTAGGTCCACATCCAAATATTAGAAAATTAGAGTTTTGAATCAATGAAATACTCGAGTCTTTTAAAATATGACTCAACTAAATTTGTTGTTGAATTAAATTTGAAAATATAGTGTCGAATTTAAATAACTTGTAAGTAAGTGAATTACCTAATATTTTTATATCATGGGATTTTATGTCTTATTGAAAAAAAAATAGAAATTTAAAAGGGTAATATTGATGCTACCTCGCAGGTAATATTGATGAGGAACTCTATGATGATATGGGCAATGGGACTGACTGAGTGAAATACCACAAACCTTCACCAAGATTAAAAATTGAGTTTAGATAGATTAGATGAATAAAATGAATTATAGGATATAATTAGACAAGTTGGCTTAATATAATTAGCTAATAATTAAGTTGGTTTTGAGATTTGAAATCTAAATTCTCTAAACAAGTCATTGAAATGTTTAGAGGATTCCTAAACTCTTAATTCTTAGCCTAAACACTAGTTCCCAAGTCTCAGTAAAATTTGAGTTCATTTGCTTGAATAAAAATATCAGTTCTTAAACCCGAACTCAAATTAAATATCTTTGTATCCAAAATAAATTCCTAAATTAAGTTCTTATTATAAGTTCTTAATTTCTAACCTATCGGTTCTAAAATCATCTTTTAAATACTTATGGAACTATAGATATTGATCTGATAGTTCTAAACCTATACCTTATTTCTAAAATATATATATTTTAGATTTATCCTTTCCTTTACTTTTTATTTTCCTTTTGCTGCCTCTTCTTTCCTTCTTTTTCATTCTTCGTTTTTCCTCTTTTCTTTCTTTCTTCTTTCTTTCTTCTTCTTCTTCTTCTTCTTTTCCTCTCCAAATTCAACAAAACTCAAGATCAAAGCCAACTAGAAGAATAATCAAAGCTAGGAGATGAACTAGATGGAGGAAATCGAGCTAGAGGATGAAGCTTCAACTTCTTTTCTTGACTAAAGCTAAGTTTTCTATTTCTATTTCTCTTTGTTTTACTTGTTATTTACAATTTTAATTGATGAATTGATATTGAAAATGAGTTGAAGTGCTGTTTACTTTTGTATTTGTTGGTTTAATGTTTGATGGAAGTTGGAATTGGTGAAGAAGAGAATGAATAGTGAGTTGGAGTTTGTTGAAGTGAATTGAAGTTTGATTGTTGTTTGAAGTTTTTGGAGGGAAATTGAAGTGTTAGGAGTTGTTATTAGAGTGTATTTGATGTTAGAATTGATGTAGGAGATGTATAAGTTGGTGAAAAAGTGTAAAAAAAATGGATTTTGAAAACAGAGCAAATTCGTAACATATATCAGAGGACCAATCACGGGCGAGCGAAGGGGGGGTGATTTAAGCTGATTGTATGTTTTTCACATGTCACGGGCGGCCAAAGGGGCGTGATTTGGTCTGTCACAAATTTTTCCAAAATCACGGGCGAGCAAATGGGCGTGATCCGTCCCTTGCAGCAACATGTTTTCGTAAATTAATCATAACTTTTTCATACGAACTCCGATTTGAGTGATTCAAGTTGCGTTGGAAAGATTAAAAAGAGATCTAAAACTTTCATGTTTTGAGTTTTTGCAAATTCTAAAAGTATCAGCGCTTAAATTTCACTTCTTTCCAACTGATAGATTTTCCAAGTAAAGTTAAAAACTTGTTTTTGTTTGTTTTATTTGTGTTTGCTTTAGGAAATGGATCTTTTTGAGTTAAAATGAGATATATAAGTGATTTTTGATGTGTTATGTTGATTGGTTGATATAATTAAACATGAGTTAATTAGATTTATAGATTTAACAAATAATTAGATTAAATCTAGAAGTTAGTTATAAAATGAATCTAGTTAACAAACCTAGGTTCAACTTGACTAAATGAACTTGAATGAACTAAAATGGATTAGATTGTTTAACTTTGATGAATTTGGCTAAGTTTAAGTTAATGTAATCTCGAATTGACATAGATCTTAGATATATAATGAATTAGTAATTAATCTAAGTCCAATTTGGCTTAATGAACTTCACTAAGCTAAAATGAATTAGATCGATATAGTTTAATCACCTTGGCTTAGTAAATGACTTAAATGACTAATTATAATCAATTTGGCTAAGGTTAAGTTGAAATGCGTTAATAGCTAATAATTAGCTTAGATGAATGAATTAGGATGATCTTTGATTAATATGAGGAATATGTTGTTTCAATTGTGTGTTTACTTGGAAAATGAATGTTTTTGGTTTTATGAATTCTTTGTTAATGCTTTTGTAATAAAACACTATAAATAAAGAGAAAAGAAATTCTTTGACAGACAAAGGAGAACTGTCCATATTTTGGCGGGGCGATTTATCGCAGCCATAGTGGGGTTCCACATTAGTGTCTGATCAAATAGGATTAATAAAAGTTTGATATAAAGTGGATGATTAGTTTAGTTTAGTTTCTTATACGAGCTCTTTCTTAACAGTGGTGGATATATGATTTTATCTTCTGGATTATCTTATGAAATTTCCTTCCGAAGCTCTGTTTGGATTTCATATTCAAGGTACGCAGTAACTAGCTTGTCTCTGTGTTAGGATAGGCATTTATGAAAACTATATATATTAAGAAAAACTTAATTGTGAGTGTTGATTTGTGTTTTACGTCGTTAAATCCAATCCCTGCCCAGGGTGGCATGAGTGCCTAGGGGCCCCCCTTACAGATTGGGTGAGCCTGGGGTGGAATTGGTATCCGGTTCGGGGAGCGGCACCCTGCTCAGATTGTGTTTTCTTAAAATTATCTAGGAGATATAAGTATCCGAACTGCTTATATCAACCCCCTGAGCAACGTTGTTACTCAGGATCCCCCACTATCCTTGTTGCCCAGTTTGAATACTCCCGTGTTGATTTGTTTACCTTAAAGAAAGATAATAACTTGTGATTGTTGCATTTGCATTTAGTTAAGCTCGTGTGTCACTCCGTGTGTCATTGTGTTGCTGTGAACTGGGCTTCGGCTCATTCTTATTGTTGTTATTCTTTTTACAGGTTTTATTGCTGATAAAGATGTTGATGAAGTTGATGATGATGAGTTCTTGTTGATGTTGGTAATGATGGATGATGAGATGATGATATGATGATGTTGTTGCTATTGGTGATGCTTGACTCGGGTTTTGGGCATTTGTGATGATTCGGAGAGAATTTGTGGATAAGTGAAGTGAGTAGGAGCGTGGATGTAGTTAGTTATTTTATTCTTTTGTTTTGTATTAGTGAGAGCTGGATTTACGATTTAAACTTGTTATATTCTTTAAAGGGCATAGTAGAGCTCATGTTTTGTAATTCAACTTTTGCAAAGCTTTGTTTAATCTAATAATTCTCCACTTAAGAAGAGTGGAAGTTTTGAAATGTCTTTATTTCTAAATTATTTTATAAAATTTATTTTCCGCTGCTAAATCCAGTTATCTGAAAATCTAACTAAACGATTTCACAATCTAAAATCGATAGCAATGTTCAACATAAACACCTTCTTTAAGACAACCTTACGTATAATTCGTAAGAGTTAACGTGGTTGGGGACTTGATGTGCTTAATTTGAGAATTGAGCATGTCGGGTCTTTACACTGAGAGACATCTATGGATGATTAGGAGTGCAACCTAGTAATAGTTGTTTAGGAATTTTGATGTATTTTTGTAAAGACCTGACATGCTCAATTCTCAAATTAAGCACACCAAGTCCCCAACCACGTATAACTCTTACGAATTATACGTAAGGTTGTCTTAAAAGAATGTGTTTATGTTGAACATTACTAAACCAATTTTAGAATTTATGAAATCGTTTAGTTAGATTTCTAAATAACTGGATTCGGCAGCGGAAAATCAAATTTTATTAAACAACTTATAAACTTCTACTCCCTATAGAGCAAACCAGTTTTCTAAGAAACTAACTTTATAAAAACACTTTATGATCTACTCTTAGGGGTAGATAATCATTTACAATCAATTGGGCATTAACAAGCCCTTAAAAGAAAATACAATTTATAAATATATCCAGTCCTCTTACAAAACAAAACAAAAGAAGAACAAAATACAAGAAATATCTCGATCCTATCACACCTCACTCATTCTCCCATATCTTCATAATCACTCAAAACCGGGGATAAACATCATCACATCAATCATCATCACCATCACCATCACCATTCTCATCAACAACAATAATACCTGTAAAAAGAATAACAACAACAATAATGAGCCGGAGCTCAGTACACAGTAACACAATCACACACGAAGTGGCACGCGAGCTTAACTAAATGCAATGCATCAATCCACAAGTTATTATCTTTTCATTAAAATAAACAAATCAACAATGGAGCACTCACACTCCGGAACAAGCCAATGGGAATCTGGGGGTCTTGATAACAGCAGCTGCTCAGGGGGTTGATATAGATAGACCGGATATCTATATCTCCTATATCTAACCGATAAAGAAAATAGTTTCATTTAGGTTCAAAAGTCATTGCCCGACTCTACTTAAACTCAGTCCATAACATGAGCCTAGTTCACAAGTTCCCATAAACTTTGAACTAAACCATGGTATTTCTGCCTAAGTTTAAGTAAACGTTACTCAGATACTATTCCCCTATCGGCTACCCACTTAACCAAAAAGAATCGCCATTGCATCATAGCGTACCATTGCATCATGGTAAAGTCATTGCATCATGACTTGGTTAAGCGCCTAACTAACATGTCATTGCATCATGACAAGGTTGTCGCTCCCTAGTTCCAGATTCAACGACGTAAAGCACAACCAACACTCATCAATTATTAAGCCGAGTTTAAGTTCTTAATCCATTTTAGATGCCTATCCTAACATCCAACACGCAAGTTACTGCATACCTTATATAAGATCGCCTATAAGAAAAACATGAACCCCAATGACGATGTCCACTGCTTGACAGAAACTCAAATGAGTTTATTTCCTTTTGTAAAAGATCCACCAACTCCTTACAAAACAATTAAAAAACCAATCAATTAAACTAGCTCAATCTAATCAATTACTATGTCATCTATACCAAATTTTATTAAGATCCTATTTAAGCAGACACTAATGTGGAACCCCACTATGGCTGCGATAAATCGCCCCGCCAAAGTATGGACGGTTCTCCTTTGTCTGTCAAAGTATTTCTTTTCACTTTGATTATGGTTTCTTATCCACAAAGCATCAACAAAACATTTATATTCAAAAACAGATAAATCTAAAACAATAAAACATTCGAAACAACATATTCCTCATGTTATTCAAAGATTACCCTAACACATTCATTTAACCCAATTATTTGTTACTAACCCATTTTAGCTTAACCTTAGTCTAATTGATTAGAATTAGTCATTTAAGTCATTTACCAAGTCAAACTGATTAACCTTAGCCATTTAATTCAGAAGCCAAGCCAAGTGGATTAAGCTTAAGAAATCTAGTTCATTTTAGTTTAATTGAGTTCATTAAGTCAAACTCATTAGAATTAATCCTTTAATCTAAAACTAGTTCAAGTTGATTAACTTAAGTAATCTAATTCCTTTTAGCTAATTCAAGCTCATTTAGTCAAGTTGAACTTAGATTCATTACTAATTCATTATACATGTAGGATCTATGTCAACTTGAACCCACCTTAACTTAAACTTAGCTAAATTAATTAACCTTAATAATTTAGTTCAAAAACTAAGTCAAATATGGTTAAACTAACTCAATCTAATTCATTTTAACTCATTCAAGTCTATTTAATCAAGTTGAACTTAAGTTTGTTAACTAAGTTCATTTAAGTTCAATAACTAATCATAACAACAAATAATAAACAAATCTTAAACTTAGCATGAAGGAAATTCAAATAAAATTCATATAAATACATAACTCATCATTTATATACTTACCAAGATTATTTAGTTTCACTAAGTCATCACAACATCATAAATCAAGCAATGGAAATCATATATACAACATAACTACTTTTAGTTTAATACTCATGGAAATTTAATTATTTGTTGAATTTATAAATCTATCTAAATCATGCTTAATTAATCGATCTATCAATATAACACATCAAACATCACTTATCTATCTCATTTTAACTCAAAAAGATCCATTTCCACTTAACAATAACATTTAGAAATCAAAAACAAGTTTTTATTTTGTTTAGGAAAACACAACATCCGGAAAGAATCAAAATTTAAGCATCTATACGTTTTGAATTTGTAAAAACTCAAAACATGAAAGTTGTAGATCTCTTTTTAATCTTTTTATAGCAACTTGAATCATCTCAATCGGAGGTCGTATGAAAAATTTATAGCCAAAATACAAAGAGGCTGCGAAACATGGCAATGAGTAAAACACACACTTCAAAGCCGGCGGCGTAAATTTCAAAGCCGGAAGCGTAAAGGTTCAAATCCGGCAGTGTTGGAGGCAACTTTAAGAAAATGCATTCTGTTCCCTTCAACACCGCCTCAAAGCCGGCCGCGTAGAAGCTCCAGGAGCCGGCGTTGAAGACAGAACAGGTTTGCGAAAAGAGGTTTTTTTACACTTCCTTTTATCAAAACTTCTTCAAATCATTTCCTAAGCTTCCTATATCAATTCTAACATTAAATAAACTATAATAACAACTTCTAACACTTCAATCTTCCTCCAAAAACTTCAAACAACAATCAAACCATCACAAACTACAATTCATCATATTCTTCCTCAAACTCAACTCCCCACTTCTATCAACCATTAAACCAACAAATACAAATGTAAACAGCACTTCCAACTCAATTAAACATCAATTCATCAATTAGAAATGTAAATAACAAGTAAAAGAAAGGGAAATAGAAATAGAAAACTTAGCTTTTGAGAAGAAAAGAAGTTGAAGCTTCATCCTCTAGCTCGGTTTTCTCTATCTAGTTCATCTCCTAATCTTGATTCATCCTCTAGTTGGCTTTGATCTTGAGATTCAAGCCTTGAATTTGGAGAAAGAAAGAATGAAAGAAAGAAAGAAGAAGAAGAAGAAGAAGAAGAAGAAGAAAATGTAAAAGAAAAAAAGGAAAAGCAAATGGCAGCAAAGGAAAAATAAAAGAAAAGGACAGGATAAAGTCAAATTTGGCTAAAATAGAAATAAGGTATAGGTTTAGAACTATCAGATCAATATCTATAGTTCCAGAAGTATTTAAAAGATGATTTCTGAACCAATAGACTATAAATTAAGATCTAAAATAAACTTAATAGGATTTAATTTGGATACAAAGATATTTAATTTGAGTTCGGGCTTAAGAAAGATATATTATTCAAGCAAATGAACTCAAATTTTACTAAGATTTAGGAATTAGTCTTTTTGTCTAAATTGAATGTTTAGGAATCCTCTAAACATTTTTAGAACATGTTTAGGGTTTTGAGGAATTTCAAATCTCAAAACCAACTTAATTATTAGCTAATTAAATTAAGCCAACTTGTCTAATTAGATCCTAACAGTTCATTCTTAAATTATCATTTTCTAACTATAAGTTTTATTGTTGATTTACTTTCTAACACACTTGAAATATTAACTTAATTATTTTTATATTTTGAGTTTTTGATACCCACTATGAAATCTTATCTTTGGTATCTATTACCATCTAAAAAACTATATCTTAGGGTTTGAAGTTATATATAGGTTCATCATTACTCATTGTTTTATTCTAGAGTCTATTGGATTCTATATTGATCTTTTATTTTTATATTTTCATTTTTATTTATTTTTACTAGTATAAAAATTCTTGGGATTTACAACATCAATGTTGAGATAACCATGAAATTTCCCATTTATATTTATATGTATGTTATAGAATCTATATATATGCTTTTGATATGTATTGAATGTGATTTGTGTTCATAATGAATTATGTGTTCTATTATTGTGTTAAATATTCAAATACTCTAGAATTTATTAAATATTTAGTTCATAAAATTTAAATTGCATTAACATGTAGTAATATTTGGAATGTAGTAAAATGAGTAAATAGATCCATGCACATAAGCCTCATTATAGCTTAATTCTTTTACCTTAAAGGAGCTAAATACAAGATTAATTAACTAAAGACAAATTTATTAATTAGCCATTGATAAGTCATTAATTTTCCTTAACCTCTTATGCCTCAAAAGTCAAACCTTAAGATAATATCAACTTTAAGAGAGCAAAATTCGTGCACCAATTTCAAACCTCCAAAGCAAGCCTTCAAAAGTTTCAAAACCCCATTATCTTCTTCTCTAAAGCTCTCTCATGGATCTATATAGATAAGACTTTCATTTTCTACATTTTCCACCATCAAAAGCATATTAGAGGATCATAAAACCAAGGTCTAAAGTTTTATTGGTAAGTATGTTTTTTTTTTTTTCATGTTACCAAATTATGCAAGCTCATTGTTTCTTAGTAATAGGTTTTAAGCTTAAATTGTGTTTGATGACTTATATATTTTGTTGGTTGCATGAGGAGTGTTTTGTTGTTATAGGAGTTAGTTGTATATGTAGTATAAGAGATTAGAAGTGTTGAGAAGTGCAAGTGGTTGATGACTAAATGTTGGGTGTAGTGATTTGGGTTTGGAAGTATGATTTATGTATGATGATTTGTGGTGGAGAGTTGATGTTGTGAATTGGAGTTTATGTTGTTTGAATGATGTAATGAACATATAACAAGCCTTGGGAAGTTTAGACTAAGTTTGAGAATGTTTGAAAGTGAGCAAAGTATAATAAAACAGGGGAAGTCAAAAACATTTTTTGTATAGGCTAAATTTTGGCCGTACGCCGGTATCTAGGGTTTCTATGCCGCTCGCCTAGAGGCGGTGTTGGAAGCCCCAAGAATCAAATTTCTTAAGGCTGACTGAACGCCGCCGGCTTTCGCTGGAAAAGTCAGCCGGCGTTCATCCTTTCATATTATACGCTGGCTGCTGGGAATCAAAGCCGCCGGCGTATGTGTTAAAGCTGCCAGCGTATCTGGGTAAGCGGATGGCTTGCACCTCTCTGGACGTTTTGAAAAATTTTGGGTTTTGCATTCTACACCGGCTCAAAGCCGCCAGCGTACCCTTGAGCGTTGCCAGCGTTGGCAGTGTTTTTTTTCATAGTGTCGAACACCGGCTCAAAGCCGCCGCTTTGAGTGTTGGCGTGTCCCCTGCGCTTTTGACTTTTAAAAACTTTTTTTCAAAATTTTCCGAAGTTTGATATTTACTCAATTAAGTATTTATTTAGCGATCTAAGATATAATAGGATGTTTAAGCGCTTTATCATAACTTTGTATTAATTTATTTGAATTTCTTTGATTAATTGTATTATCAACTAGATAATTAGTGCTTGAACTAAGTGTGATTTTATAATTATTTCTTTTACAGTGAATGATTCCCTTTCGGTTATTTCTACTGATTCTTGAGCTAGTACAGGTACGCAGTGACTTGCTTGTATGTTTGTTAGGGTAGGCATACTTAAATTTGATATAAATTCTAAGTGATTTAAATATTGTTTGAATTGCTTGTGTTTTCACCGTTGAATCCGGTCCGAGGAGCGGTAACATATCATGATGCAATGATATGTTAGTGTAGGCGCTTAGGCCAATAGTCATGATGCAATGACTAGGCTCGGCGGATAATCGATAGGAAATGTAGTATCTGAGCAACATTTACTTATTCTTCAAAAGAAATATAACTTAATTCAATGTTTATGGGCATGTGAATTAAATTATATTATGGATTGAGTTAAGTGAAGTTGGGCAATGGCTATATAACCTATATGAGATTTTTTTTCAGTGTAACGTTATTTAGGAGATATAGATATTCGTGCTATCTATATCAACCCCCTAAGCATCGTGAGCGTTGCTCAGGATCCCCAAAATCCCATGGCTTGTTCCGGAGTTTGAATACTTCAATGATGATTTGATCACTGATTTCTAATGAAAGATAAATAAAACATTAATGTTGCATTGCATTAGTCTAGGTATGATTGCCACTACGCTTTTTAGTGTTGTTGCTGTGTACTAGGCCTTTGGCTCACTGTTGCTATATTTCATGTGATGACGATTGTTATGATGATATGGGCTATGGGTCGGATTGGGAGAAGTTTATGGATGAGTAGGGTGAGTAAGATCGAGTGCAAGATGACAATGAGGGAAAATTTTTGATCAAGTTGTTGGTTTAAATATTGTATTTTGTATTTTGAATAGAGGCTTGTTAGTTAAGCCATGTTTGTACCTCAAAAAAAAAAAAAATTAAAGCCTATTTTTCTTGTTTTGTAAAACTCATGTAAGTTTTGTTGTGTCATGTGTTTGACGCAAGGTTGTAAATTGTTTCTTTAAAAGTTCTATATGAATAGATTACTCAAGTGAGTAATCCATTTGTAAAAAGTCTTTATATCAAGTTATAGTGGGACTAAACAAATAATTCACATAAATTGTTAGATTTAGGACAACCTTACGTATAATATCAAAATATTATATGTGGTTGGGGACTTAACTTGCTAAATGTTAAGGGTTGAAGGGTCGGGTCTTTACAGATGTCGAGATATAGGGAGTTATATATATTTTACCTATCACAATTATATCTATAAGATTAGCTAAAAATATATAGTGTTTGTTCACACAGTAGTTACCATAAAAAATAAAAAAAGTGATATGTTATTATCGCTATTAATTTTAATTTTGTCTAATTAATATGTTATTTATATTGTGTATATAATAAAGTAATCCGCCATTTTAGCATCTTTGATTGATATATAAGCCTACAATATAATTTTCTTAACGAATCTCCAAAGGTATTAAAATATAATTAACACTAAATATGAAACAGCAAGACCATACTTCCGTAAGGCATGAGCTTTAAAAAAAAAATATAAATTATATAATAAGAGATAACCATGACATTGACATATTTAGAAATAGAAGTTTTAATGTAAGCAGGACGATGAAATATAATGGTGCAATAAAATCCTATTTGGTTCTTTAACTGTAGAAGCGATTGGAAAATTGCTTAAAAAAATAAATAAAAGCAGTGAGTTTAAAAGTTTATTATTAGACCATTAAAATAAATTAATAAATAATAATTGATCTATATTAATTATTTTAATAATATAATGATTGAATATGTATCATAACCTTTATATAACGGATGGATCAATGCCATAAAAATATATGATGGGGTCATAGAATTTTGTCTAAATTTAATATATTAAAGATGTCATGTGGAGTCTAAAGAGGATGTTTTTACTTAATATACATAGTAGAGATTGATATTTTTTTCATGCATATTGATCAGCAAAATATCTAATATAGGATGAACATCCACTTTTTAATTCACATTCTTTAACCGTCTCCTTTATCATGATTATAAAACTAACAAAATACAAGTTAAATAGTTTTGGAAATATCAAATTTTTGAATAAATATATAAGATACTAAATGGATATAGAAAAACATAGTTAACAAAGAAAGGCCACAAATTGCAATGTAATTACCAAGTCAAGTTACTTTTAAACGACATATTTTGCTTTTCAATTTTGGATGAAAATTTGCTGTCCTTTAACCGCTATCTTTTTTTATCTCCGTTTTTCAACTTGTTATGAAATATGAAGTGATAAAATCTCTAAAATAAAACAAATAATAATTATTTTTTTATTATACATGTAAATATTGATTGATGGAAATATGAATGAGATAATTTCTTAGGACTATAAATTCTCATCCTCCAATCTTCCATAGATTTAATTGAAGGTTTCTAAAAGGCTCTCCCCTAATTTTTTTTATTTATTTCTTTTTCTAATTTTTCATCAACATGCCATGTAATCAAATTTGTCAACTGCAGTCTCCCTAGTTTTATTACATACGAAGTTAGGTGGAAACTTTGTGGTTGAATAAGTTATCCAAAGTTGAACGACACAAATAATGTATTTTCCTTGCAGGTGGTAATGAGTGCAGGTGTGGGTCCGGCCATAAGCAACATTTAAAAACTCATATCTAACTTAGATTAAAATTGTACATTCGTGAATCATTTAATATATATCTCAATATTATTGCTATACAAACTTTGATTCAATCTCAATTAATACTTTAGGTCTACATCTAAATATTAGAAGACTAGAGTTTTGAATCAATAAAATACTCGAGTCTTTTGAAATCTGATTCAATTAAATTTGTTATTGAATTAAATTTGAAAACATAGTGTTGAATTTAAATAATTTTGAGTAAGTGACTTACCTAATTTTTTATATCCTGGATTTTATGCTTTATTGAAAAAAAAAATTAAAAGGGTAAAATCAACCAAACAAAATATATACCAAAATACCAATTTTGATATTTAATTAATTAACCATTTTGATGATCTTTCATGAAGCCTAGTAAGCCCACATTTGGTCACTAACTAGAATTTCCCTTTATAGTTAATAGAATATATATCTTAGATACACTAGAATCCTTTTCATTATGATTATGATAAATCAATCATAGTGAATAGAATCTACATCTTAAACATTCTTCTTTCCCTTTCACCATGATTGTGATAAGATTTAAAAATTTATTCAAATATAATGTAAGACATAACGTAATATAATTATGTGAATATGAGATTTTAAATAAATACATATTATATTGTAATAAAATATTAAAGTATACTCTATCTATTACCATATAATTTAAACTAATAAACCAATGGAACTTCTGCATTTTTATCCTGCTCAAAATATTATTGTTAAATTAAATATAAAAACTATTATAAAATTTCAATCATGATTGGAATATATCTAAGATATGATCGGGACATATATGAAAGGATGTTATTTCAAAAGGCAAAAGAAAAGAAGAGGAATGACTAATATATATATTTATTTATTTATGAGGTACTAATTCTAGAGGCATACCATTCTAAATAAAGTTTAAATAATTAACAATGCTTTCTAAGAGGTATATTATATTGGGATTGATCAAATCGAAAAGATAGATAGGGATTTAATTTTTCCAAAAAGATGGAATATGATGTGTTTCTCTTATAAAATCAAAAATCTAATCATTCTTATAAACTTGGATTTATCTAATCCTTTATTTATTTTTATGAAAGTATCAAATAAAATTATTATTTTTAATACTTTCAATATAACTTTAATCTTTCTCCTTCTTCTTCCTCTTTTTTTTTTTCTTTTAAAAAATTATGCAAAATTTTACTCCCTAGTTTTTATAGTTGATTCATCACCTTATCATAATTGAATAACAAATATAGATAAGGATATGGAAATATAAATTTTTAAATGATAGATTTTAAATAGATAAAAATCATATATGATGCATAAATAGATAGGATATAAGTAAGTTGTAGATAATAAATAAAACGAATAATTTCATATAGGAAAATAGATGAGGGATTCAAACTTAAGTTGATAGACAAGGGTTGAACACATGTTTAGGATTGATTTTAATAAAAAATACACAAATATAAATTATATTAAAAAATTACCAAAATAGTGTTCATATATCGCATCTTAGAGTAGAGATACAAGTATTTATACTTGTATCGCATCTTCGGATAGAGAATAGCAACCTAGGCAAAAAAAAAAAAAAAAAAATTAGGTGTTTGAGTATCACATGTTGGTTATGCGATACTCGTCTTGCCCTATATCGCATAACCAACGAATGGTACACGTATAAATATACATGTCTTGCTTGTTGGTCATGTGATACACATGTAAGTGTATCACCCAACTAATATGCAATACACTTACAATTTTTAAAAAATTCCTATCGCATCAACAAGATACGATACAACAACACTGCTTTTATAATTTTATTTTATGGAATTTTTTTTTTTGAAAATTTATGGTACATGTAATTTCCTCTAATAGACAAAAACAAAGTGTCCTTTACCTCATTGAATTTTCCAAAAAGATTACTAATATCATTTATATTGGGTGGAACACGTGTATTTATATAAAAATAAATATCAAATAAGTATCGTTATATCGCATCTTGAAGTGGAGATACCATTATTTGTGTTTGTATCACCTATTCCATCGGCATTTCAATAATCTAGAGAAGCAAACTTTTGGGAGTCTGTGTATTGCATGTGAAAATGGCAATACCTATATCACATAAGAAAGCAGCAATACAAATACTTCGAGAGGATTCTATACAAGGTGTCCTCTAGAGGGTCTACATGAGGATTGATAGAGAGGTTAGTTTCTCTTTCCTGGTGATTTCTCAGAGTGGCCTTCCTCCTTTGAATTCCATTTCCTTTGCTCCCTAACATTTTTTATATCGTCTTTCAGATCTGATGTTGTTACGTTGCCCATGAAGTTCAAAGTGAAGCTTGCGGTCATTAATGATGTCAATAACAGCAAAAAGACGGTTCACTATCTTGTTCTAGGGCTTTGGATGGTTGTCATCTAACGACAACGATGAAGAGAACCAATATGCTTGCCATGCCATCTTCTATTGGGGCTTTAGATGGCTATTATTTGACGACGGCAATGGAGAGAAATGAGATGCTTAAGCCAGGCTATGTATCTCACTTTGTAAGTGAGATACAAAAAAAAATTATAGCATCTTTCTTATGCTATATAGTGATATTATTTGTGTAATTATTTTTGTATAATTTAGATTTGTGTTATTTTTTTTAAAGTACCATATACATGTAATAATCTCCATTTATATTATTATAACTTGTGGTAGATCTCATTCCATGTAAATATTAATAAGGAGATTCATAGAAGTGGGAAAGAAAGGTTTTTTTTTTTTTTTTTTTAATTAGGTAAATTTTTACTTCCTAGTTTTTATAGTTGCTTCATCACCTTATCATAATTGAACAAATATAGATAAGGATATAGATATATAAATTTTTAAATGATAGATATTAAATAGATAAAAATAATATATAATACATAAATAGATAAGATACAAGTAAGTTATAGATAATAAATAAAGCAAATAATTTCATATAAGCAAATAGATGAGGGATTCGGGCTTAAGTTAATAGACAAAAACAAAATGTCCTTTACCTCAATGAATTTTCCAAAAAAAGATTATTAATATCATTTATATTATTATAACTTGCAGTAGATCTCATTCAATGTAAATACTAGTAAGGAGATTCACAGAAAAGGGAAAGAAAGTTTTTCTTTTTTTTTTTGTTTAATTATGTAATTTTTTACTTTCTAATTTTTATAGTTGATTCATCACCTTATCATTATTGAATAACAAATATAGAAAAGGATACAAAGATATTAATTTTTAAATGATAGATTTTAAATAGATAAAAATCATATATAATACATAAATAGATAAGATACAAGTAAGTCATAGATATAAATAAGGCAAATCATTTCATATAGGCAAATAGATGAGGGATTTAGACTTGTCCTTTACCTCTATGAATTTTCCAAAAGAATACTAATATCATTTATATTATTATAACTTGTAGTAGATCTCATTCAATGTAAATATTAATAAGGAGACTCTCAAACGAGGGAAAGAAATTTTTTTTTTTTTTTTTTAATTATGTAAATTTTTACTTCCTAGTTTTTATGGTTGATGCATCACCTTATCATAATTGAATAACAAATATAGATAAGGATATAAAGATATATATATATATATATATATATATTTTAAATAACAGATTTTAAATAGATAAAAATGACATATAATACATTAATAGATAAGATACAACTTACAAGTAAGATACAGATAATAAATAAAGCGAATCATTTCATATAGGCAAATAGATGAGGGGTTCAAACTTAAGTTGATAGACAAAAAAAAAAAAAAAAAAAAAAATCCTTTAACTCAAGGAATTTTCCAAAAAAAATTACTAATATCAATTATATTATTATAACTTGTGGTAGATTTCATTCAATGTAAATATCAATAAGGCGATTTGCATAAGAGGGAAAGAAAGGTTTTTTTTTTTCTTTTTTAATTTTAAAAAGACAGCAAAATGTATCAAGTTTTGTATGTCAAAGAAACTCACATATTACATAAAGAACCAACTGTGAATAAAGTATAGTTATGTGAAATTGATAAGTATATGAAGATTTGGACTAAGGCAGAAAGATCATATAAAGTTCTTCTCTGAAAATTTTCTGTAGGTCTCTAAATTGTGAACACTATTCATACTCTTGAAATTGTTCTTTTTATCAAATCTCTTGCGTGATATCGAGGACTAAGCAGAAATGGAAACAGACATTTTATTTATTATGGAAATAAAATCATTATGGTGTTTATAATTTCCTAATGATCCAGTTCATTATAATTAAATTGATTGTGAGAAAAATGATAAATAACACCTTAAAAATCTCTGATTTTAGCTGGATATACACTTGGACTAAATGATCCCACTAAATTTGGATAAATTGGCAATATAATAACTTTTAGTTATTTAGCTGAAGAAACTCAGTTTTCTTAAATGTCTCTTTTATATATATATAGATATATATATAATTGCAGTGGAGGAATTGGACCTGCTACCTCTCACTTAGGCATCGAGAGAGATGTTACTACTATAAGACCATTCAATAGTGTAAAATGTACACTTTAATAAGTACAAGAGGGCATTTCTATACCAAAATTAAAGTTTGGGTGTAAGGTATGCTTAATAACTCTAAGAGGGTATTTCCAATTCAAGACCAAAATTTTTATAGTTGTTTTTCTTTTAAAGTTATTTGTATTTATCATGGTGTTAGCAAAATTAGAAAGTTCATTAGCATAGTTGCATCGGTGACAAAATATAGGAAGTTATATACCTACCACAATTATATCTGTGAGATTATCTGAAAAAAAATAGTTTTTCTTTACACAGTAGTTACCATAAGAAAAAAAAAAAAAGTGACATGTTATTATTGCTATTTTCTTTTAAATTTATATAATTAATATGTTATTTATATTGTGTATATTATAAAGTAACCCACCATTTTAGCATCTTGCTTATAATATAATTTTCTTAACAAGGTTTCAAATATAGTTGTCAAAATCATGAATCAGAGATACAATTCTACGAGTTTATTATTTTGCATTCTCTTTATTAAAATGCATGCAAAAATATTTAGATTTGAACTTTATGTTAAATTATGAACTTAGGTTTATTTTGTATATTATAAAGTAACCCACCATTTTAGCATCTTGCTTATAATATAATTTTCTTAACAAGGTTTCAAATATAGTTGTCAAAATCATGAATCAGAGATACAATTCTACGAGTTTATTATTTTGCATTCTCTTTATTAAAATGCATGCAAAAATATTTAGATTTGAACTTTATGTTAAATTATGAACTTAGGTTTACGATTCTATTTTATGATTTTACTAGTTTTGTACGATTGTACCGACTCTATGCATTCAAGTGGATAGTAAAATTACGATTTTGATAACCATATCCAAAGATATTAAAATATAATTAACACGAAATATGAAACAGCAAGAACATACTTCCACAAGGTATGCACTTAATATATATATATATATATATATATATACACATACATATACATTACATAATAAGAGAGAACCATGACATTGACATATGAAGAAATAGAAGTTTTAATGTAAGCAGGATGATGAAATTAATGGTACAATAAAATCCTAATTGGTGCTTTAACTGCGGAAGCGATTGGACAAAACATAAAATAAAAGCAGTGTATTTAAAAGTTTATTATTCGGACATTAAAATAAATATAATAAATAATAATTTATCTATATTAATTATTTCAACAATATAATGGTTGAATATGTATCCTAGCTTTATATAACGGATGGATCAATCCCATAAAAATATATGATGGGACCATAAATTTTTTTTAAATTTAATATATTAAAGATATTCATAGGTATGTGGAGTCTAAAGAAGGATGTTTTTACTTAATATTCATAGTAGATATTGATATTTTTTCATGCATATTGATTATCATAACATCTAATATAGGATGAACATCAACTTTTTAATTCAAATTCTTTAACCATCTCCTTTATTATGATTATAAAAATAATAAAATACAAGTTATATACTTTTGGAAATATTATTATTTGAACAGATATATTGATACTAATTACTAAATGGAAAGGTCATAAATTGCAATGTAATTACAAATTCAAGTTACTTTTGGACATTATACTTTGCATATGAATCTTGGGTGAAAATTTATTGTCTCCTAACCGACGTCTCTTTCTTATCCCCCAATCAACACTTTCAACTTATTATGAAATATGAAGAATAAAATCTCTAAAATAAAACAAATAATAATTATCATTTTATTATATATGTAAGTATTGATTGGTGGAAATATGGATGGGACAATTTCTTAGGACTACAAATTCCCATCCTCCAATCTTCCATAGATTTAATTGAAGGTTTCAAAAGGGCTCTCCACTTTTTTTATTTTATTTTATTTCTTTTTCTAATTTTTCATTAAGATGCCATGTAATCAAATTTGTCAACTGCAGTCTCCCTAGTTTTATTACATACGAAGTTAGGTGGAAACTTTGTGGTTGAATAAGTTATCCAAAGTTGAACACCACAAACAATGTACTTTCCTTACAGATGCTAATGAATACAGATGTGGGTCCGGCCATAAGTAACATTTAAAAACTCATATTTAACTTAGATTAAAATTTTATATACGTGAATCATTTAATATATATCTCCATAATATTGTTATACAAACTTGATTCAACCTCAATTAATACTTGAGCTCATTAAAGCTCAGTTAGATCCACATCCAAATATTAGAAGATTAGAGTTTTGAATCAATAAAATACTCGAGTCTTTTAAAATATAACTCAACTAAATTTGTTGTTGAATTAAATTTGAAAATATGGTGTCGAATTTAAATAACTTATAAGTAAGTGAATTACCTAATATTTTTATATCATGGGATTTTATGTCTTACTAAAAAAAAAAAGAAATTTAAAAGGGTAAAACCAACCAAACAAAATATATACCAAAATCCAATTTTGATATTTGATTTAATTAACCATTTTGATGATCTTTCATGAAGCACAATAAACCCACATTTGGTCACTAACTAGAATTTCCCTTTATAGTTAATACTTAATAGTATATATATCTTAGATATTCTCGAATCCTTTTTATTATGATTATGATTAATCAATCATAGTGAGTAGAATCTATATCTTAAGCATTCTTCTTCATTCCCTTTCACCATAATTGTAATAAGATGTAAAAATTTATTCAAATATAATTTAAAAGATAACATAATATAATTCTTTGAATATGAGATTTTAATAAATACTTATTATATTGTAATAAAATATTAAAAAATACTCTATCTATTACCATATAATTTAATTATTCATGCATTCAATAAACTAAAGGAACATCTGCAGTCCTATCTTGTTTCTAATATTATCATTAAATTAACTACAAAAAATTTTTGTAAAATTTTTATCATGATCGGAATATATTTGAAAGTTTCAATGATGTAATGAGTAATGAGATTGATATGCTTATAACCATTACGAGAGCATATAATTTTCAATAAAACTAAAATCAAAAATAAGAAAAAGAAAAGAAAGCAAATCCAATATGCCATATTTGATACCAGTCTATTCCAATTCCAGCAACGACAACTACTAAAAGCACTCTCGTTCCTTGTCCAATGACCCAAAACATAGAATAGAATCCGTCAAAAACCTCCTATTTTATTTCCTCCCATCCGTCACCTTTCCAAATTTAACCAACCAACCACATAACCCCAACATTAAAAATAAATAAATAAATAAATAAAATAAAAACCTTAAAACGAACAGATACCTTTTTACGCCTCAAAACATAAAAAACATCGAAAACAACGATATAATGATACAAACTCAAATAATTAAAAAAAAAAAACACAAAAGAATTTTTCTTTTTAAATCCACCCAATTTTTTCCTTGCATATAGCAACTTCACCCCCTCTCTTTCTCTCTCTAACTTTCTCTCTTAAAACCGCCTTTAATTTCATCGTACAAAAGGAAACCTTAATGCATTTCCTGTTTTAGTATCAGTATTTTTCTTTTTCCATTTTCTTTTTAAATTTTGCCAAAAAAAGGGGGCTTTTTTCATAATGTGCGCCATGTGTGCGCAGGATAACTGACAAGATTAAGAGGCACAGAAAATTTTTTATAACCGTACGTTCATTGAGGACCGTACACGTGTACGGCGATGGATACGGCGGATGTAGGTGTAGATGGTCGGTGGAGCACCTGGGAGGAGCTCTTGCTTGGAGGAGCCGTCCTCCGCCACGGAACCCTAAATTGGGATGTTATTGCGTCGGAGATCCGAACCCGGGCCGATTGCCTCTCTGAAATCACACCCCAGGTTCATAACTCGTGTTTCCAATCCCTAATTTAATAATTTTCTAATTACTCTAGTTTTTTATACATCCCCAATTATTATTATTATTATTTTGGGTTGTTTAGGTTTCAATACTTTCCTCTGGTTTCGTGTAAATCAAGGTTGTTGTAATAAGTGTGCGCGGTTCCCTTAACAGGATCATTCAGTTATTGAAATTTTATCGAAATAGTTCTTATACTCATCTCAATGGATAGACCACGGGCTTTTTATGTGTTAAAATTTTTAAATTTTTGAATGGATATTAAAAATTTTCATCGACGAATAATTTATAGTTTTCTAATTATTTTACGTGCCCTGAAATTTTGAAAATTTTCTCAGTTTTGTTTTTTTTTTTTTTTTGCGAAATCTGTGATTTTGATATGTTATAACGTACTGATTGCATCGACGGTATATTATTTACATTCTTTTTTTTTTTAAATAGAAAATGGAAATTTTGATAAAAAAAAGAAAGTATGTATGCATAAGATTTTGAATATTGCATGGAAAACATGCACAAACTGCATGCATGACCAAAAGATGAAAAATATCCTTTGGTGGCATATATTATTGAGATATTCACTAATCACGTCGATATAATTTAGAGAACTCACTAAAAATTAAATTAAATTGAGGAAATTTTAGTTTGCAGTATTTGGATGATTTATTGATCTAATTGTTTTGGAATAGATTAATTATTGATTGTTTAATTTCAACCCTGAAGTCATGTTATCTCTATGAGAATCATGATAATTTGCTTTGGGTATATTTACTAAAAAGATATGTTTTTTATACAATGCATGATTATATATTTACATAAATCATGTAAATAATGTCAATTTAAAGAAAATAGATTCCAGGTTCGAATCCCTTTCTCTGCTGTAATTGACTAAGAAAAAATAAAAAAACCGACGTCAACCACTTATATTCTATCATTTTTAATTCCTAATAGTTGGCACTTGTTCCGTGAATTGTTCTTTATGATTCTTTTCGGTTGGAGCTCATGTCTTGTTAAAAATTTTAAAAATTGTTTCTTTGTGGAATTCCTTGGAAACTTTAAGCTCATTTTTTTAATCTTGTAATGCAACTTCCTATTGTATCATTGAGTCTTGTTAAAGATTTGAAAACTGTTTCTTTGTTCAATTCCTTTTTAATTATAAGTTTCTCCTTTTAATCTTGTAATGTAACTTCCTATCGTATATGCTTTTTTTTGGGGCTCAAACGCTCGTTTACATGATTAAACTGACATATTCATAGTGCTTCAATATGGAAAAATATTCGATAGGATGATATGCAAGAGCAAGTGATAATTTAATAGATGGCAATGTTGATAAACCATGTTAATAAAGCTATAATGAGTAGTTACAAAAAAGCTGCCACGTCTCAAATTCTTCTTTGTTTGAGCTTCTCGTTCATCAATTAATATGGCATGTCAGTCCCAATGATTAGTGAAGCCTTTCTTGGTTTATGACTTAGTTGAACTTTAAGTAGTGTCAAATATTCACATACATGAGACCCTCAATTGAACTTATACCTGTGTTTGCTCACATAAGAATCAAAGATCTTTCCATATTTATTCTTCTTCTCTGTTAAACAACCATGGCAGCTGGTGGCACTTTTCTTAAATTTGTTGGATTTTATTTTCTACTGTTGGGCACATAAAGATGGCACCTCCAAAACCATGTAAGGGGTCTTGGTGCGGGTAAACATTATGTCATCAGTTCGGCATTAATTTAGATGCTCACATGTTGTGTTCGGAAAGGCTAAGTGCTTAAATGAGCAAATGTAAAATATGGACATTCTAACATATGGTTAGAATTATTGAATGCATAGGGCTATGATTAATTATTGGATAAAGTCCTTGTGTTAACTTGAGCCCGTTTAGATAAAATAAAATAAAAAAAGGTTGTACTATGTTCGATATCCTCATTTGTGGTTAATAAACTTAATAATTTTTATTGTTTTAGCACCCGTTTCATGGTTGCATCACCTTCTAGTACTATAAAAGTACATGAATATGTTTATATCTTTTGTGACTTTATTAGCATGCTTTGTATTATGCTTGAAACTTGACTTTATTAGCAAAATTTGTATTATGCTAGAAATTTGTTTGTCGATTTTAACGAACCTAAAGCTGTTCTTTCAAAATAGAGAGTCTCATTAGTAATTGTGAGCAGCACTGCTTTGATTGTACAGCTTAGCTTGGTTTAATCCAGTGATATAGTGGTGATGCATCTATAAAGGAGAATATGTTAAACTATCCTAGTTTTTTCATTAGTAAATTCTTATTATTATTAAGTTTTTAATCAAGTAAAGCTTAATCGTATAACTCAGGTTTGCAAAGCAAAATATGAGGATCTGCAACAGCAGTACTCTGGACACACGTAAGTTGAAGATTTTTCCTTTTGGTGATATGGAATATGTTTTGTCCCTAAGAAACTGCCTGTGACATTTAATTAGTGTAAGCACTTTTAGAGAGAGAGAGAGGATGCACTTTTAGTTAACATGTCAACTTCACTGGTAAAAGATACATTCTGGCTTAGCAATGAAAGCTCGGTGCTAGTCAAAACTGCTTCATTCCACAGTAATATCATGAGCCATATTTTCTTCTGGGTGGATCTTTGTTTATTTTTTTAAACCTAAGTTGGCATGTTTTTTATTTTATTCTTTCTCTGTGTCTTTTCTTCTCTTGCCAAAAAGTGTCATAATGTGTAAAGGTGCCCCTAAAGCATACCTCTGTACGCAACCGAACTGTTTAAATCATGCTGCCTATATGTATCTTATCTGCAGATGCTACTCTCATTTTCTCTGTCCTCAAGGTTGTACCAGTGGCATCTATGTGATTACTTGCCTCAAACCATGAGATGATTTATATCGTTATTACTCGTGGAAATAATATATTATCACAATAAACTTTGTCTAGATTGTGATTTTACTGGTTCTGACTCTCATTTGTCTTTTTATGTTATGATATAGAGCTTGGTTTGAAGAGCTACGAAGGCGACAGATGGAAGAGTTGAGGCAAGCCTTAGAGGAATCTGAAAATTCAATTGGGTTAGTAATTTTTCATTGTGCAGAAGCTTTATTATTATTAATAAAACTAGTCTTTATTTTCTTCCTGTAGAGAGTATACTGCACCTGCATCATTGAATTATGTGGTGGTGCGTTCTCCAATTCCAGCCTTACTGATGCCATATAAATTAGATCTTCAGAGAGTCTTGATCTAATATTAAGTTGGATTTTGTGATTTGTTGAGTGTATGTGGAGTGTGCCCATTGTATGTGCAACACAAGAAAATCAATTTAGGAACGATATGTTATGTGGAGTGCTTAGTGATGGATGAGAAGAATTGAAAGTTTGACACATGATCTACTACGTTTGGAAAAACTACCATGAATGGTTACAAAAACTCACACATGAAAATTTGATTCTGTTCATGTCTACCGTTAAGCATCCATATAGCATATCACTCATATAAAGCCTTACCTGCAGCATACATCATCCAGAGATGGTTTTATTGTGAGTTTATGCTTTGAATCACCGTGGGTAGTCCTTGACAGTTGCATGTTCCTTGATGTCATGCTTCTTGTGAAAGGCCAACAGTCTTGAAATCTATGTTACGTAT
Source organism: Combretum micranthum (assembly GCA_024138025.1). Classification (NCBI taxonomy): domain Eukaryota; kingdom Viridiplantae; phylum Streptophyta; class Magnoliopsida; order Myrtales; family Combretaceae; genus Combretum; species Combretum micranthum. The sequence goes on along the minus strand of JAMXBD010000188.1, from coordinate 185,034 downwards.
TACTGTGTATATGGTCTGTTATTTATCAATGGAATTAGAGCTTAAAGGTCCAAAGACCTGGTCTTTGTCTTTGCATGTAATTTATGTGCTATGTCATTTCCTAGTTCTCTGGAGTTGAAGCTTGAAAGCCTAAAGGCAGAGAGAGAAGATGGCTGTCCAGTGGAAAATGACTCGAGTACAACAGAGTCATTAGTACCTGCTAAAACACCAAAGCAAGAGCCAGCAGAATCTTCTCAAAGAGAGTCCTCTAAAGATGATTTTTCTTCTGGTAGCTTCACTCGGGAAACTTCAACAAATTGCTCAACCCAATGCCAGCCACCTTCAGTTTCACCTAAAGAGATGGAGACTAAAGTGGATGTTGTAGAATCAACCAAGCAAGATGAAGATCAATGGTTCGATAACCTAGCAAAGTTATGTGGACAAGGAAACTGCTTTAAAAAGAGGAGAGGAATAAGAAAAAGAAAGTTTGGTAGCATGCGTATCAAGGAAGGGAGTGTTGGAGAAAGTGACTGTGTCGGTTCTGTTGATGTTCTAACGGACTCTCAGAGCAAAGAAACTTTGACTTGTGACAATGTTCTTAAAAAATGCACAAATGCTGATAGCAACAAAGATTTAGTCAGCCTAAGCGTTGATCATTTGATGAAGATCTTCAATTCAGTTATTGAGCATGATTGTGCAAAAGTCTTCCAGCGTCGACTTGATGACCAGGTACATTTTACCATGGATGCTTTACCTTTTTTTCCTTTAAAGAATTCAAGTGTCATCAACTCAAGTACACTTGTGCCCCCTCTGTCTCCCCCTCTGTCACCCCAAAGAACATTTTTATGCCATTTGCTTTGTTTGAACATTAGCATGAGTCTCTTTGATCCATTTGAGCTTCCATTATGCTTCTATTTTTTCCTTCGATGTGAGCTTTTTGCACTACTTGTGAGTCCTTCGCCTAAGTTATGCTTAACTGAGAAGCAAGATCCAACATGGTGTTAAGCCTAGCTCTAATTGTACATTATTCTTGAGATAGTTTTCCATAGGGGGGATTGACTGCCTCTTATCCTCATCTTATTGTAATAGCTTTATAAAAAAAGCAAATAAAAGAAAAAGAAAAGTTGTCTCATCACACATTAATACATGACTAAACTTTTTTGTTCGATAATGATTCACAACAGAAGAAACGAAGATATAAGAAATTGGTGCGACAGCATATGGATTTTCACACCATGAAATCAAAAATAATGAGCCGCAGTATTACATCTGCTGTGGACTTCTTTAGAGATCTTTTACTCATTATAAATAATGCCCTGGTATTCTATGCTAAGAACACGCAAGAATACAAGTCAGCACGTCTCCTGAGGGATGTTGCTTGCAAAAAGCTACAGCAGCATTACCACAAGGCAGCCAGTGAGACTGCAAATCAGAAACCCTCTGTCAATCAACAATGTCAAAATACTCCTGCAAAACCCCCCACTGCTCGCCCTGCAAACCGTAAATTACCCGGAAAAGCAGCAAGAGCCGGGAATGTATCATCAAGAGGGTCACAGGGAACCAAAAAGGATAGAACCTCTGATTCCCCTTCCTCGGCGGGATCATCAGCCCCTGGGAAGAAAACTTCTAGTCGGTCAGCTAAAGACGGACGAGGCAAAGTTAACCAGTCTGTAAATCAATCCAGTCCCGCAAGAGAGTGAAGACTCGATGAAATGGAAGTTTTCTTTACACCACTTTTTTTTTTGTAGTGAGGAGCTTTGGATGCAAATAATTGGTGCTTCTGAAGTTCACAGTTGTATATTTTTACGACTATTTTTTCAATTTTTTCCCCCCTTCAATGATAGGATGAGCAATATCTCAAAATTTCATGCAAACTAACTTACTCCTGGAAATCACTTGTTGAAACTTGCAAGAAAGAACTCTTGTGTATGTATAAATCTGATATTTCTGCAATATTTGATATCTTTTGGCTTGAGAAATTTTTATTATCATGTGATAACTAGCTTGGGCGGATGTCTTTATCTAGAATCGAATAAACGACAAATATTATTATTTAAGAGGGAAAATTTAGTGTTGAGAGATTGAGAGCATCTTGCTTGATGAGTTGCCTTAGATTGGAGGGTTACTAGCAAATTGAAAGGCCTTCAAAACACTAATTTTATGTTCAAACACCCTTTGGATCTATGGCAAAACCTTTTGCACTTTTTTGAACATTACTTGATGAATATGGCAAGAAAAGCAGAAGATGTAAAAGTAAAACTCTTGCGATTAGAACGGACGATCTAGTCTGGTTTGTCAAATGGGGATGATGAAGTAGTGCTGCAGACGAGTTGAATAAAGTGAAAGGATAGAGCGACGCTTGTTGAATGGACTTGACTTCCTCTGCCTTTATCAATGTTTCAAAACAATCTCTATAAAGACTTAATGTCAACCAAATATGGGCTTTTCCAGCAACACAAAAATTAACTTCAGCTTAATCCTCCCGTATTCCCTTGTGGAAGGGATTGCCATCGAAAGCAGTCCTCAGTCCGGCTCCTTCTTCAGCTTGCCCAGGCTGGCCTGAACATAAAGTCAAATTGACCAGGGAATTCTCCTCCATTGCAAAAAACTGGCGTTTGATTTGGAATGGAACCAAAGAATATGAAGTGGGCTCTCGACCCAGGCCCTGAGTATTGAGTTCGGCTTGAGATTTCAAACTCAAGTTCTATGTTGTTTGGGGTTTTAAGCTCGAGTTCAGCTTGTAATTAAAATTATATAATTTGTTTGACTTGATTAAGCTTGATTTATTAAAAATATATATTATAAATTTTAATTAAAATTACATATATATTTAAATTTGATTTGAATTTGATTAACATGTATGCTTGAACTTGATTTAGCTCATAAACCAATTAAGCTAAACGTGTAAAATTTGAATTTGACTTAATGAACTATCCGAAGAGGTCGGGTTTATATTTGATTCAATTATTTTTGGATCAAATTCGAGTAAATACGGGATTAAACTTACATAACTTATTAACCGAATCGTTGATTGGCACCGAACGATAAAAGTAAATCTAGGTATGATGTGATGTGATCGTAGCGCCATTGCCTCCCTGTGCCACTGTTGGTCAACACGCACTCGACCACAGGCACGAGAATTAGCAAACTCATGATCACGACTTCCTAAGCCGGTGACAGAGGCGCAGTGAAGGACCTTCCCTTAACTTGTCCAGCATTTATTTTTGAAAATTTTTCAGAGGGCTGTGTTGTTTATACAGAGGTGGTGTAAAAAAATCAATAAAATAAAAAAATTAAATTATAATTATAAAATTAATTCAAAAAATATGATAATCAATTTGTTGATTTCGATTTAGAATAACGGTTTTTATTTTTTTAGATTTTCAATTTCAGTTTTGGTTTGTAACTATAAAAAATCGATGGTTAACAGTTAACCATTTCAATATTTATAAATAGATTATATATAATTTATATATATAATTATTTTTTAAATATATATATATACATATGATTTACATATATATATATATAAAATTTACCTACGTTAATATTCCTTGAATTTTGATTAAAATACTATTATCCTATGTTTGACGGAGTTGATGTGGTAATTGTTTTGGTTTGATTTTATTGATAATTATACATCCAAAGGTTTGTCTTTCCTCTTTTCCTTAATTTGATTTTCTTTTTTTTAAGCTTTTGTAATATAATGATAATTTAAAAAAAAACTCTATGATAAAGGTAAAAAATAAGATTTGTTGAAATTATCAATTTGATTTGTTAAAATCAATACATTAAATGATTAAAAACCAAAAACCGATTAAATTAACCGAATAAAATCGTTAATCGTTAATCGTTAAGGCGGTTAACTATTTATAATGGATCGATTAAGTATCGAAATATTAAAAAACTGATCATTACGATTATATTTAAAAAATAAAACCACGGACCGATTAACCGATCCGTGAACACCTGAACATTCTTGACAACAATTTATAATAATGTTCGATCTCATATTATCACTACTTGTGGCGTCTAATTCTCCCTGACTATTATTGTTGAGAAAAAAAACAGGGTTCGCGCCCACCCCCCCCCCCCCCCCCCCCCCCGCCGACCTAATAGATAGTAGCTCTCTTAAAGTAGAGCACGAAGCTTGGATCCTTAGATACTTTATCAATGAGAGAGAGCCACTTTGCAAATAGATAGCTAGAAGCTATTCGATCTAATTACTAGTCAAATCCTACCTATTATGTAACATAATTGAATCCGTATACCTTACTGGTTAGTTCCCATGTCATTAGCTTATAGGAATAGGGGTTACTAGCTCATCAAGAACTTCCATATCATTTCTTAGAAATATTATAACTTTTTCCGACACTTTTCGAAATTTTCTAAGAAATTTTAAGGCGTAGATTTCTATTAGGGCCACTTATGAGACAACATATACATATTAGATAGGAAGACAATCAATTAGTTACTATACAATATATCCGTGAATTTCGTAGTAGCATAATGAAGATAATAACCTGATTTTATTTGGTTCAATCTAATTCAATCAAACCTCTTTTTGAGAATGGTCCGGTTCAACTGTTGTTGAGTCTTTGTGTTATTCATTAACTCTTAATCCTCTAGTATGTCCAAGTTAAATTCTCAAATTGGTTTTGGCAATGGTCATTATATATGACCTAAGTTTTTTTTTTTTTATATTTTTAATTTAGCAAATTACATTCGTCCAAACAGATGCAATTATTTCATCACTGAATAATGAAGCATCTTAGGCCCATTTGTAATGGGCTAAGTTCATTTAATTTGTGGATTTTGGATATTTATAAATCATAACTAGTTACGTGGATATAGATCCATTTAATGCGCAGCCTAGCCCACTAAAATGGCCTAATATTGATACGATGCCAAATGGAAAATATGGATAAATCTAATGATGAGAAGTTCGATTTTTGCTTACATACTGTATTCATTATATGTATGATTCAACAATGCATATCCGAGGCATGTATTCCAAAAATAAATTCATATCATCCAATGATATCGATTTTATTTTAAAATGCAAAATTTAAATGTGAGTGGGAGCCGAAGTTTGAGAGATAGTGACAGAGAAGAGAGGTTAAGTTAATTAATCATCTAATTTTACCATGAATGTATATATATATATGTATATATATTTTTTTTCATATGATATATCTTACGATATTGTATTATTAATTTGATATAATAAATTTATCCATAATTCTATCAATTAATAATTGTAATATATCATTTTGTATTATGTGTTCAATACTAATGTGATATTCTAAGTATAAGGGAAAAGACAAAACAGTGTAATTGAGAGAAGAACTAGGTATGCTAATGACATTGTAATCCAATCGTATCACTAATTGGTCATTCATGTGAGATGTATCGGGTTTGAATCCTTTGTCTCTTGAGTCTTGTTGTAATGGTAAACAATAAAAAAAAAAAAAAAAAGGAGCAGTAGGGACTAGAAGGGAAAAAAATCAGCTGTGATGGTAAATAACGATTGCTTATAAATAATTGCTGTAGCTACCGACTTAACAACATTACTTTAGTAATTATCTATTATGAAAATTTTATGGTTATAATTTTTTTTTTTTTCCTGACAGATCAATGCTTTCATTTTTTTAATGGCTCATATCCAGGCCTAAGGTGACTGTACTATTAAATTACCAAATATCAAATACTATATTAATTTAGTAGTTAGATTAGTCAGTTTAATTATCAAGACTGTAGAAGTTGTACCTATTCAACAAGTTTTTTCTTGCTTCAATAATAGCTGGAATACTTGAAACACTTTTAATTTGTAATATTAAAAATCAGTGTAATATGCAATACTAGCACTTTTAAAAATGCCAAAGTGCTTTTTATACGTTCCAAGTAGTGATATTTTCCTTCTTTCTTTTTTTTTTTTTTTTTCCTAAACAAGTAATTGTGGTGGTTTAAATAAAGAACTAAAAAATACCACAATAGCAAAGTTATCTTGCAATGATTATTTGTCATAAATTTTAAATTATTTGCAGCGTCGGCGGAAGGTGTCCATCTTTATCTCATGGAATTAGTTGATAAAAGTCCACAAAGGAGACGCAAAACTTTCATTAATATTTGAATGGTTCTTTATATTGTGTATTATATTTCAAAAGGAATAAGTCCTACATTTCTTATATTTCATTCATCGTCCTTGTTTATAAACCTCCTTCTCTTAGTGGGCTTGTAAAGAGTTGGTGGAAACGTATGGCCTCGCGCGCACAAAGCCTAGACCAAGTTAGTGTAAATTCGTGGATCCTCCTGCGCATATAATCATATGTCTTGGCCCGGTTCAAAGGAATATTTATTATTTTTATTTAAAAATAATAATAATAATTAATTAAATCTTATCTGAATATAGGTCTTTTGAGCATTTAAAATTTTAATTACCAATCGTTGTATTTTTTCGGGTACTTTTAAACCGTTGTATCTTTTCATTTTGAAAAGACATTTTTCAACATATCCGTTACAAATACCTCTTCGTTTTATATATATTTATCCGTTTTAATATTTTATACTTTACTTTTTACTGTTTTGCTCACTTAATCCTCACTGGGTTCTTAAATAATATTGACGAAATATCTTTAAGGACAATGCCTAGCACGCCTCAAGTTTTCCCTCCTCCTTTCTAATTTTTCCAACACTTTATACCAAATTAAGGGCAAAAAGGTGCAAAAATCAAACGATATCTTAACGAGACCTCTATTATAATTCTCAAAAGTTCAACTGCGTGACCACTTCCACGGACAATTATAATTGTTAAGTTGGAAAAGTTCGCTGGCAATTCTGTGTATCTGTGTGAAGAATTCATTGGGTTTTTTCAGTCTCATAAATTTTTTTTCCAAAACCTTTGATCGATTTTTTTATTATTTTAAGTGGGTCCTTTTATTCATATCAATATGTACTGTTATAAATAGATATGCAAATGAATCAAACCGTTTCATAAATTACTCAAGTTTGACACGACGTTTACTTGAGTTTGATTCGAAAATAGTCGAATTGAGCTTGAACTTAAGGTATTCGAGTAGTTTATCGTGTTAAGCTTGAGCTTTCTATATTTAGTTAGATCAGCTCACGAGCCTAATCAAACTCTGTCGAACTTAAAATTAATATAAATTTAAATTGAGTCTAAGCGAGTTGAATTTGAGATTATATAGTTTACTTTTGCTAAACTTGAGCTTAAACTTTTAAGCTCAGTAAAATCAGGCTTGAATTTTAAAATTTCGAGTTAAACTTGAACTCAAGACTGTCATTGCATTGTCTAAACTCGTTTGCAACTCTCGGTAACCATTCAATCAATTTCCCTCCTACCCTTATGTTTTTTTTATCCTTCACTTTCAACCATACAATTATACTGTTTTAACCATGTAAAGAGGTGAGAAAATTCTATAATCCAATCACATTTTTTAATGAGATCGGCTTCATTGGTTATTTAATGACTTAGATTCATATGAAATTATGATGATATCATTAAAATACTTAGTATATTATTTAATGTATTTATTTTAATGATCAAATGATTGATCGAATGATTTTGTCCATAATATTTTAGAATTCCCTCATCAAGATAGTATGGTGTGGTAACCTAAATATAAAGAAGTTAAATCACTTTGAGCTTAAATTATGAAGCATTGGATTGAATTTTGGCATAAAATATTAAAATATACACTTAAAATATTAAGGATTCAATCGATAATAAAAGACGCATGGTGATTAAGTAATAAATACAGGAGTAAATTAAAAAAAGCACGGCTTGCTTTCATACTTTTGCAATTCATTGATTTATATGCATTTGAATCTTTGATGCATAATCTATACATATATAAATATGCATATATATTGTTAAAAAATCATCGGTCTTCAATTAAACATGGTACGTAATACACGTTCCTTTAATGGAGTCTCAAATCTCGCATTCCTCAGACAAAAGTTATCGTGAATCCTAAATCAAGATGTATCTTATTGAATAATTTTCTTGATTAACGTGTCTTAACAAAGTATATTTGATTTAGAATTTTATTAAGGGAACACGTGTATATTTACTTGCATTTTTTTTTTTTTAAACTGAGAACCAACAATCGGTTAACAAAGTAAAAAACAATTAATGCATTAAAAAAAATTGATATGTTATGACTTATGAGAGCATAAAAACACAAGTTACGACTTTTTATATTTTCATTTAAATACAATAGTGTACAAATTTTAAAATTTTATGTTATTTTACTGTCAGTGCTAACTTTTAAATACAGATATACTTATCCTAATTGTTTACTACAAGGAAAAAAGAGTGAATCTATTGAAAAATTATTTACACAAATATTAATTATATAAAAATAATCAACAAGATACCGATGCAAAATAGCATATAAAATATACAAGTTTGGCTATTCTATGAATATCATGTGTTTTATATGCAGTTTTGTGTTTTTTGCAAAAATATTAAATCTTTCTAATTATAGTAAATTATATATTAAAGATGTGGTTCTACTTTCTATTTATAATAAATCACATGTTTAACATGAGATTTTGCAATATACCAAACTTTTAAAATCACATATTTAACAAGCGATTTATTTATTAAAATCAAAATCTCATCTCTTAGATGCGATTTATGTTGATATTTTGATTATTAAAATTATACAATCTGTATTTAAGTAATTTTTTTTATAGGATTAGTAGATATGTGTTACACTCTCTTTATACATCTTTCTTTTTTCTCTACGAAACTTCAATAAACTTATTTATAAAACTAGCTATAATCTACACAACAGCTAATTTCAGAACTAACCTTAAACAGTGGAAAAAAACTGAATATATAACGGAATCGGACAACCCTTTTATAAAATATAGTAATAGTAAGTTGATTTTAAAAATAATTATTTATGTGTTAAAAATTTATTAGTCAGTATTTATACGTACCTAATTAATTAACTCATGAAGAAAAGATTCAGTAGGTATTACACACTACGTATAATACACATGTGGTGTATAATTCATAATGATATTCTAACACATGAACATGTAGGTGGTAGTTATTTTAAAAATCATCTATTACATTATTTATATATTAATATATAATTGAAACTTACACACCATATATACATTCACGTAACATAAGACTCAGCCAATATTTTTCCAATCTCCTGGGGTGCAAGAGCATCCAGCATCCTGAAAGAAATGACCAAGAGAATAAAAAAAATGCAAATTATCAAAAAGCTCTATCATTGCATGCAATTTCTTGGATATTAAATTGACTTTTGGGTCATCTGTACTTCATTTTCTTTTTTCTTTTTTAAGTTAGAGCAGAGGCAGATAATGGTCCATGGCAAATTAAAGATAACAACTTAGATCAGTACTCATTTGTGATCTGTTTGGTATAAGAGAATGGACTCCAACAAAATTTCCCATTTTAACTTCTCTTACCTTTTCCATATTTGAAATAGTTTTTAGATATTCCGATCACTTAAAATTGGGGACTTTACTTTAAAAGTGAATTGTATTCTATTTTTGAGCGAGCAAATCATAAATCATTTTTTTGCTAAAAAAAAAAATCATAAATCCTTGTATACATGCTTAAGTAACTTTAATTTCATCCAATTATACTAGTAATATTTATTGACCACTAATAAGGATATTTTTGACAAATATCAATATATACCTAAGAAAACTCAATGGTTCCATTGTATTTTTTAACGGATTGATCCTATAAATTATTTAAAAACTCATGTTTATATCCAACCATGATGCAACATATATCAATCATCTTTATTTTAAAATCATAATATTAACCGGATAGTTTGGTTGACACACCATAAAAATTCCCTAAATATATTTTTTCATTCTATTTCGAATATAATACTGCAAAACATAATATTATAATTAAATCAAAAATTTTCTAAACGTTTCTAAACATATATATATATATATATGAATATATATCACTTAATTCCTAATTCCATTCTTAGTCAATACACTTCAAACCTGCATAACAAACATTGATATTAAATAATTCACAAGAATTATTGTTGATCTGCTTCACCTGTAATATAAACCGAGATGCTCCAGGGACGATAAAATACATTATCCCTCATGGTCATCATCTGACTTTATTACCTAATATGACGACCACAATTCATCAAATATGTTGGTTCGGTCCAATTTACTGGTGTTTTAAGTCACCTAACATGAGCTCCTCACTAAAAGTTTCCTCAACTACCTCTTCTTTGTTAAGTTACAATTTTCAATATTGGTTTGTTGAGAATCATGGCGGTTCCGAAAATTTAATTTAATGCAACTCCATAAGTTTGTTCTTTTACTTCAGGCATGTTTGGTATGTCTTATCCTATTCGTTTTGGCATTTTTTTTTTTTTTTAAACAGATTATTTGTTGAAAAAAGAAAATAGATACGGATAAAATACAGATATTTTTACTCGCAAATAGATCAAATACAAATTAAATACAAATAAAATATAAATATAAATCATATACATATAAGATAAAGATAAAAATCAAATAATCCAAATAATCCTTCGTATGTATAATCAACATCCATTGCGATGCCAAAAGAGGAACCAAACATAAATGTAAGGACGTCCTGATAAGGTTAGTTGCCAAATACATATGGAATATTTACGGACACTATTTATTTTATAAAGTTATGCCCATTTTTAAAAATGAACTTACAAGGTTATACCCTTTGACTTCTAAAATGTTCTTTTCACATATACAATCAAATTCTGGCCCATATATGCGTGTATATACATATATGTATACATACCATCATATTACTCTTTTATATAAATGTAGACTTTTAACTATATTTTAGGCATACTCATCATTTGATTTACGGTTTTTGCTTCATTGGTCTACTAATTTTAGTAGTTAGTACAAGTTAAATCAGGTCATAAATTGATGTCAATAAAACAACGGATAAATTGCATAAATTACAAGCTTTTATAAATGTGTTTTCCATTTTTTTTTTAAATTTATATACATACTATATTAAATATTTCAAACTTCATGGTATACTTAAAATTTTTAACTTAAAATTTTTATTTTTAATTTTAATATTTATTATCATAAATTATAATTTATTTGTTAAGGTTTAAGTTACTAAGATCATTCATTTGCAATGAATCGTACTGAACACACATAGAATTATGTGCTTTAGTAGGTATAGATGGTCCAAATAGTCTACAATTTAAGAAAAAAAAGACAGAACAATTTCCTAGCAAACGACACCTATTGAACTACCCCAAGTCAATTAAAGAAACATATTTGGATCATCATTATGAAAAACAAAAAGGTATTCAAGCAGTGTCATGGTAAGAAGGTAGAAAAAATTGTACTAAAATGAATAAGAGTAATCAACTACAACGTTGATAGAATAGCGGCAGTCGGTTAATTATTATTATTTTTTTCAATGTGTTGAATTGGGTTTCAATTCGATAAATAGATAATTTCTTTAAAAAAATTAAAAATTTATCTTGCCATGTGAAGGAAAAAAATGGTTTGGCATTTATTTTGTCTATTTTCATGCACACATCTGGGATTAAAAGAAAAAAAAAAAAAAAAAAAGCTACATGAACAGCCAACTTACAATATAAGTGGGACTTCTATCTTCTTTAAAGAGGTAATTGTTTAGTTTTATAAAAATTAGAGATCCTTATCATTTAAAAAGTTTTAAGAAAGTGTACGTGCAATGTAATTTACCTAAAAATATTACAAATGCATATTGACAGAAAATATACCATTTTGGTGGTGAAATCTAGGAGAAAATATCAGTAATCGAAAATTTCAAGATTTACAAATGTAGCATTATAAAATTCTAACAACATTCAAATAATTTCGATGGGTTTCAAAGGATATGGATACACTATACTTTAATGTCACGTTTAGTACGTATGAATAATTTGGAATAAAATGGATTTGATTGAAATGAAATGAATTGGATTAGAATAAGTTTGGAAATGACAAATTCATTCATATATTTGGAAGATTACATAGAATTGAATGTCTAAAAAGTGTAATTGTTAAGAATGTCCTTAGTAATAAATATAAAATATGAATACATGATAGGATAAAAAAGTAATTCACTACATATAATTAATAAGGATGGAACAGAATCGTAATCCTACTTTCTCAAAGATGGAATTGAATTCCTCTTCGAAGCTGGAATCGTCGATTCCAATGAATTGTGATTCCGAATTCTAAAAACACTTCTAAGCATTATGAAAAGGCGATTCCATTCTAGACCAAGCATGCCATAATGTCATGCTTGGTATAAGGGAATGAACCTGGAATCGAATCACGATTCTGGGTTCCATTCCTATTCTCACATTTGGTTGCGTTTTTAAAAGCCGAAATTACAATTCCTAGGAGTCAACGATTTCGACTTTGAGGGAGAATCCGATTTCTCTCTTGATAAGGCAAAATCGCGATTACATTCCTTTCTCATAAATAATTAACATTAGATTTATTTTGACAAATAACATGTCAATTCAATTCCATTCTATTCTAGGATCTATCCAAATAAAGGAATGGATTTATCATTTCATTTCTCATTCCATTCCAATCCATTCCATTCTAAACTATTCATGCGAAACAAATGTGATATAAGAAACATCTAGGAATATCCAAAAATAATGTGTCTAAAAACTTGGATATATCTTAATGAACATAAATATTTAAAAAAGAATGGGATAATGTCACAAATGATACTTAAATTTTGAAAAAAAAAATGTAATTTAGTATCTAAACTTTAAAAATGATTAATTTGATATATAAACTTAGTAACTGATTAATTTAGCATCTGAAAAATTTTAAAATTGATATACTTAGTATATAAAAGAACTTGATGGAGGTAAGTACATGAAATATTCTTTTAAGTACTAAATTTATCAATTTTAAAATTTAAATATTAAATTGATAAATTTCAAACTTTAAGTATCTAGTTATATATTTTTTTTTCCAATTTAGGTACCATTTATTACATTAATAAAAAAAATAATCACTAGTTTTATATTTTCTCAACCGACACCAGCTATATTGCTATACTATTGGTAGATGCATCACTATAGTTCGAATTGATTGATTATAGCATCTTTTGTATGCTCGTGAAAAGACTCACGTTAGTTGTTTTGTTTTTGGTTTAGTTCTCATCCATTTATCAAGGAAAAATGGTTTCTTGAACACTTGTTTGCCTTTCAATACTAGCATTGCTTTCGTGAAAACTTAGAAAATGGACCTTCCTCAATTGATACAAAACTAAAAATCAAAACCACTCAATCAATTGCCATCAAGATTAGGTCAAACGTCTCAAACGACCCATCAGAAATGGACAAAATATAACAAATCAAATTAATGATAGATAATCTTGAAATATAGATCCTTTTACTTACTTAACCTTCCTATCATCAAAATCAAATTATTAGATATTAAATCTCTTTTAAAAGAAGAAAAATTTAGAATCCTGCTTAATTGGTAAATTCTATTTGAGTTTATGCAATCATTTGTTGTTGTTGTTGTTGTTGGTAAAATATGATATAAAAACACGTTTTTCAAAGAATTTGGGTCTAGAAGATTCATTTCAAAGATAAAAATGAAGAATTATATAAAGCAAATATAGGAGAGTGTTGAAGGTATTTCAATGTATCCTAGATTTTATTGCTAAGCCTACGAACATACGTTAACATGAATGATATAAACTAGGGAAAAATATTCAATGAGTAATTCAAACCATGTGTATATATATACGTAGTATGTGTTAATGAAAATAATAGTATTGAAAAGCTGTGTCGTGGAAACCACTGCCCTGAAAGCGAAATTCCGGCATGACCGTGGTGCAATCGACAACGCCGTTCGCTTCCCCAAGGTTAACACAGCCACTCCAGTCACACGTGCACTCGTGAGATGGAGCTGGAACAACAACTACAAATGCCCAGAGTCGAAAAATAAAAACGAGGAAGAAGAAGGAGGAGGAAAGAAAATTGACGACCCTCGGAACAACGCATCCTTTTGTATATATAAAACTGTTTTTGACCGTTTTTGAAACGTTACCAGAAAAATCATCCGCTGAGAAAAATCCGAGCACTACATGGAGAACGTGCCTTTCAAATTGGGAAAAATAACTGTTTGTTTGAACGATTCAAAACACGGACGAATTCAAACATGATTTTGTTAAAAATCAAATTCAAAGAAATAGCCCAGACCGGGCCGGGCCGGCGGCGCGCGCGTGTGGTCATTTTTTCAAAACCCACTCATGCACTTTTTGAAACCACATAGAAGGAAAGTTTATTATAAACATGAAAACTTAGTTTTCTAAGCAATGTGGGATAAAGCTTGAAAAGCATAGTCATTCCCAACAGTATGTAACTATTAGTTATACATTAATACATAGATAAGTAATAAAAAGTTTTCAAAGTAACCATTATTTATAGGATCATATATTAGAATATCATTAATATTTACACATCACGTATATTACACATATAATATCCGCGGAATCCTTTTAACACATCATATTTCACGAGTAGCACCTTGTAATTTTACTTGTACTATAAAACGTCTTATATTCCTTGATGCGATATTAAATTAGACTACATATAATACCTAGCGAACTCTTTCCAACACCTCATATTCCTTTTGTGATATAAATTAGACTTTCATATGAATAAGACATGTGGTTTTGTTTTCTCTTACTGATTTGACATTTTTAGAAATTATTATGATTAATTAGGTGATGAATTAGCATAATAATTATAATTGTATATTGGTACAAAAGCTTGCCGTAATATTATATTAGAGAAAAAATTTAAAATAATCATTTTTTTAATTGTACAGACAAGAGATATTTTAAATTCAGGCTCTTTCTCTAATTTTAATAGTTTAACTGGGTTTTTATTATAATTCCCACATTTAATGACTGAACTTTTTACACACAAGGGATTTTAAGTATCTAAAATTATATATAAAAATATAGGACTAATTACAAAGTCCTTACCATATCTTGGTCTATTTGTAAACAAATAATAACCTATGTTGATTATGTTTAATTTATAAATAGATGATCTGAGTTTGATTTAAAAGTATTAACAATATATCATAATTTTAAAATGATTTGTGTCAATATCTTGTTAGTCTAAGAAAATTCATTTTAGAGTTCTTTTACATTCTTTTTTCTCTTTCAATTTTTTGGCTTTCTAAAAATATTTGTAATATTTTATTTATTTTACTTAGTAATATTTTTTATTAAATTAATTTTCTTTGACTAATAAAACATAGGCATGGTTAATAGTATTTGATATATATTAATATTTTAAATGAAATTTAACTCATCCATTTGTTTAAAAAAAAAAAAAACACATATCATACATTTGTAAATATGCCAAAACACAAATAAGTTTTTGTAATTAACCAAAAAAGATAAGATACATCATATTAACACGTAAATTCTGAAAGATCAAAGGAAATTAAACGCAACTTAATATAGCTTTGAGCATAGACATGATCCCATCCAATGCTAATCTTATTTGTCAATAATTTATCCTTATAAAGAAAATCTAATTGCTATATTTATGTTTATAACATACACTTTGGACCCGCTTAAATGAAACAATTTCATCATTTTCATGGTCACCTTTCTATTTGTTTTTTACCAAAAAACCGCCTGAAGTTTCCCTGTCATGCTGCCATGGGCTTTGCGTGTCTTTTAATTTAAAAGACAAATTTGTCGTTCTTCCATATTCTTCTTCAAAAGTCCAAATGTTTGATTGGTTCTTACCTCTTCTTGTTTGCAAACAGGGAGTTTTGGCTGAATATTCTTGTGCAAAAACAAGGTAAATAATCATGATATTATTATGTTTTAATAAAATTGATCCCATAAATCATTAAATGGTTTTTACATTGATAAATATCCATAATTAGATTATTAAAATACTATTATATTAGTTATTGTAATTGTTTTAATACTTAAATGATGAATGTTCTATCGATAAGATGTTAGAAGTTTTCTATACACTTAAGATGGTTTTTATGAATGTAGTCGAGTTCATCCTATAATTGTTTGAATATTTATTAAGGTATTAATTGATAAAACACCAGCTGGTATAACTGGAGGCAAATAGTTAGGAAGATAAAGGAATTAAAATTTCAAGAAATTCAAAGCCTTTGAGCTAATTTTGTCTTATAATCATAGCTATTATATGAATAGGTGCTAACTAACATAACAACAAAATTCTTTAAGAATTTCTAAAAGTTCGTTATTTTTCTATATCTTCGTGATTCACCATACAGATTTCTAAAATTTTAGAAGAGTTCAAAACTATAGCACAGTTCATAATCCTTTTTTTTTTATTCTTAGAATTACTCCAAGTTTCATAGCTAAAACATTTATAACATGCACCTAGACATCCAATTATCATCTAAATTTTAAAATTTTTGTTACTATTAATGGAAAAGGATTTATTAATTACTAAACTATTTAATGTTAAGAAACAGCCTTAAATAGCATGTCTTTGAACAATTAACTTAATACTTTAAGTATTAATGCAGTATCTACGAACATTGAGATGATTATTTATTTCTACCTATGTATGGAATTGTAAATAAGATTTAGGCTTTATATGTTTTGAGAAAAAATATTTGTTAATGAAAAACGTTTTTCCTCAAAAATGTTTTCTTAAAAAATAACATAGTTTTAAATGTTTGACTAAATTTGTAAAAATAATTTTGTTTTGTTGTATAACTTCAGGGTAACTCATACATTTTAAGTATAAAAATAAAAAAAAAAATACATATATTATAATTAGAAATAAATCCACCTAAAAGAGAAATATATATAAAAAATGAATAATAAATATCTTTGGATAGTAATGATTGATAGATGAATTCGTAAATCAATAGAAAAATGACTTATGTTATTATATCCTGCAAGTTGTTTTTCAAAAAATAAGTTATGAATGAGTCTATATTTTCTAAAATAAGGGAAAATGTTTTTCATTAAATGTTCTATTTTTTCTTAAAAAAACATAAAAAATGAAGAGACAATTTCGTCAAAAACATTTTCATTGAAACAAATAGGGCCTTTCATATTGGTTACGAATTAATAAGATTATATAGCTAAATATGACTTATTTGGCTTCATTTTCATATTAAAATATGAATAATCATTATCGAGTAATGTGCAAATTTTTCTTTCTATCTTTTTTTTTTTTTGTTATTACAAAAACGTAACCGATGTTTTGAGTAATTTGCAAATACATGATGAGTATTATCATTTTTTATAATTAGGTGACCCGGATTTTATAAAAAAAGATGTTGATGTTATTAATTACTATTAGAGGGAATATATTAGAGTCTTATTGGTCTAAAAAAATTAATGTGATAAAAATAAATTAAATTAGATATATAAAATATTAAAAATTAATTTTTGAAAACCAGAAAATTGAAAAAATGTAAAATTAATTTTTATGAGCAATAAAATATTAACACGTATCATTCTAAAATTATTAAATAATATTGATACTTTTGAATGAAAATTAGATTTCCTAATTATCAAAAAAGATAATACATGTCATGTATTTACAAATTGGTCAAAACACAGATGATATTTTTATAATTAACCATTTTTTTCCTTCTTTCTTAACGTATATGAGTTTGAACATGCTTTAATCTGAAGTTCACATTGGGAGCAGCAGGAAGTCCTAGAAAATATGTGCTTCTTACATATACGAAAAAAAAGGAAACTAGAAAGAAGAAAGGAACCTAAAAGGAAAAAAGTAGAAGGACAAAATCATGCATAAATGCTGTATGTGAGGTGAATATATAGCCAAAGATTGTAATAGATTTATAAAATTGTAGGTTATGCCAGTAATAATTCGGGTTTATTTTATTTTATTTTATTTTGTTTCATGACAGGGTTTCAAAAATAATATTGATGATAAGGAATGGCTTGATGGTTATTAACTAACTAAGATGCCACCTCTCTCCTCTCTCCTCTTCATGGTAAATTCTCATTAGAGAAAACTCTAGGGGTTTGTTGCCATTGTTGGCCGCCCCCAAACACCCCATCATCTTCTCACTTCTTCTCTTTTTTTTTCTCATCTTCACTTTTAAAACCCAATAAAAACCCAACAACCATTTTATTATTATTTTTCTTCATCTTTATATCTTAAGCACTCTAAGATTATAAGCTTATTTTTTAGCAAATTTTGAAGCTAGTGCTAACAAGGGTGTCAAATGATTCAATATTTCGGTATCAACACTTCAAGGTCTTGAACAAAGAGAGTTCTTAAGGTGAAAAATAGTTATTTTTCTATCAAAAGTTTCCTTAATTTAGGTTTTGTATCTTTTATTTTGTTTTTTTTTTAGTGCTCTACTCCTATATGGATATTTTCTTCGGTCAAAGTGGTAAATGTTTGTCCTTATGGTAGAACCTTTTGTGTTTAAGGGTTTTGATACCCTCTGTTGGTGTAAGAGATGTGACATGGTTGGTTAGGGTTTGCTATTCCCATATCTTGTTTTTCATGTTTTGGGTTGATTTGTACTTATTTTATTCTATGAATAAATAAAGTTTATTATTTTATGAAAAGTTTCCTCAACTACCTCTTCTTTGTTAAGTTACAATTTTCAATATTGGTTTGTTGAGAATCATGGCGGTTCCAAAAATTTAATTTAATGCAACTCCATACGTTTGTTCTTTTACTTCAGGCATGTTTGGTATGTCTTATCCTATTCGTTTTGGCATTTTTTTTTTAATTTTTAAACAGATTATTGTTGAAAAAAGAAAATAGATACGGATAAAATACAAATATTGTTACTCGCAAATAGATCAAATAGATAAAATACAAATTAAATGTAAACTTTTAACTATATTTTAGGCATACTCATCATTACTCTTTTATATAAATGTAGACTTTTAACTATATTTTGTGCAAAGACCCGACATGCTCAATCCTCAAATTAAGCACACCAAGTCCCCAACCACGTATAACTCTTGCGAATTATACGTAAGGTTGTCTTAAAAGAAGGTGTTTATGTTGAACATTGCTATCCGATTTTAGATTATGAAATCATTTAGTTAGATTTCTAAATAACTGGATTTAGCAGCGGAAAAATAAACTTTAATAAAAACGTTTCTACATAAAAGCATTTCAAACTTCCACTATTGAAAGTGGAAAAACTTTCAGTTAGATAAATATTTACAAAAGCTTATTTACAAAAACACGGGCACTAACAAGCCCTTAAATGAAAATACGAATTTATAAATAAATCCAGTCCTCTTACAAAACAAAGCAAAGAAGAAAC
The DNA here is from genome assembly GCA_024138025.1 of Combretum micranthum. Classification (NCBI taxonomy): domain Eukaryota; kingdom Viridiplantae; phylum Streptophyta; class Magnoliopsida; order Myrtales; family Combretaceae; genus Combretum; species Combretum micranthum. The sequence continues at coordinate 165,699 of JAMXBD010000188.1, read as the reverse complement.
AAAATACAAATATGTCTCGGTCCTATTACATTTCACTCATCTCCCAAATCTTCAGAATCGCCCAAAACCCGGGACAACATCATCACATCAATCATCATCACCATCATCATCCTCATCAACATCAACATCAACAACAATAATAAGAACAACAACACCAGCAGCCTCCACATCATCATCAAATCATCATCTCATCATCAACATCAACAATAACAATACCTGTAAAAAGAATAACAACAACAATAATGAGCCGGAGCCCAGTACACAGCAACACAATCACACGGAGTGACACACGAGCTTAACTAAATGCAATGCACAATCAACAAGTTATTATCTTTTCTTTAAATAAACAAATCAACAATGGAGCACTCACACTCCGGAACAAGCCAATGGGAATCTGGGGGTCCTGAGTAACAGCAGCTGCTCAGGGGGTTGATATAGATAGACCGGATATCTATATCTCCTATATCTAACCGATAAAGAATATTAATAGCATCATCTAGGGTTCACACTCCTTTATACACTCCACTTATCCCGGTCTATAACATCAGTTAGTTCAACGGTCCCATACCCGTGAACTAAAACATATTATTTCCTCCCGAGCCTAAGTAAAGAATATACCGATACAGTTTACCCTATTAGCTACCCACTTAGCCCTTAAGATAAACCACCATTGCATCATGGTGAACCATTGCATCATGGATTTAAGTCATTGCATCATGACAAAAGATTGGGCTAAGTGCCTAACTACCGTGCCATTGCATCATGACAAGGTTGTCGCTCCCCGGATCCGGATTCAACGACGTAAAGCACAACCAACACTCATCAATTATTAAGCCGTCTTTAAGTTATTAATCCATTTAGGATGCCTATCCTATCAATCATCACGCAAGTTACTGCGTACCTTAAATATGAAATCCAAACAGAGTCTCAGAAGGAATTCCAGAAGATAATCCAGAAGATAAATCAGATATCCACTTCTGTTAAGGAAAGAGCTTGTATAAGAAACTAAACTAAACTAATCATCCACTTCAACAAACTCATACAAGAACTTATATCAATTATCACTAATCTCTAACTCATTTTATTAACTCCTATTTGATCAGACACTAATGTGGAACCCCACTATGGCTGCGAATATCGCCCCGCCAAAATATGGACAGTTCTCCTTTGTCTGTCAAAGAATTTCTTTTCTCTTTATTTATAGTGTTTTATTACAAAAGCATTAACAAAGAATTCAAACCAAAAACATTCATTTTCCAAGTACACACACATTTGAAACAACATATTCCCCATATTAATCAAAGATCACCTCCATTCATTCATCTAATTAATTTAGCTATTAACCCATTTTAGCTTAACATTAGCCAAATTGATTAGAATTAGTCATTTAAGTCATTTACTAAGCCAAGGTGATCAAACTATATCAATCTAATTCATTTTAGCTTAGTAAAGTTCATTAAGCCAAGTTAGACTTAGATTAATTACTAATTCATTATATATCTAAGATCTAGTCACTTAATCCCAAGTTAGCTTAAACCTATCCAAATTCATCAAAGTTAAACAATCTAATCCATTTTAGTTCATTCAAGTTCATTTAGTCAAGTTGAACCTAGGTTTGTTAACTAAGTTCATTTTATAACTAACTTCTAGATTTAATCTAATTGTTTGTAAAATCTATAAATCTACTTAACCTATGTTTAATTACATGAATTAATTCACTCAACACATCAAATATCACTTATCTATCTCATTTTAGCTCAAAAGGATCCATTTCCTAAGCAAAACACATTTAACAAACAAAAACAAGTTTTTGACTTTGTTTTGAAAAGTGTTGCAGCTGGAAAGAATCAAAATTTAAGCATCGATAACTTTCTAATTTGTAAAAACTCAAAACATGAAAGTTGTAGATCTCTTTTTAAGCTTTCCAACGCAACTTGAATCACCTCAATCGGAGGTCGTATGAAAAAGTTATAGCTAAAATACAAACTGCTGCGAAACAGGGAAAGTCTACACGACCGGGTACACGGCCGTGTACTGAGGCCGTGTTGGGTAAAAAAAATGACCCGAGAGCAACTTTTAAGAATTTCAAGGCCTACACGACCATGTACACAGGCTGTGTACCGAGGCCGTGTTGAGTAAAAAAAATGACCCGAGAGCAACTTTTAAGATTTTCAAGGCCTACACGACCATGTACACAGGCTGTGTACACTGGAGCGAAAGAATTACGAAATCCCCTGTTTTCAAAATGCATTTTACACTTCTTAAAATTCTTTAAACTCATTCCAAAGTTACTCTAAAGCTTATTACATGATCATCCCATCATTCAAACAACACCAAACATCTCCAAAACTTCATCAACTCCAAATCACTATTCATCATCTTCTTCCTCCAACCAAACCCAACTTCCATCAACCATTAAACCAACAAATACATAAATAAACAGCACTCTCAACCCAATTCAACATCAATTCATCAATTAAAAATGTAAATAACAAGTAAAAGCAAAGAGAAATAGAAAACGAAAACTTAGCTTTTAGAAAAGACACAAGTTGAAACTTCCTCCTCTAGCTCGGTTTCCTCCATCTAGTTCATCTCCTAGCTTTGATTCATCTCTAGATAGCTTTGATGTTGAGATTTGTGGAAGAATTTGGAAGAAAAGAAAAGAAAAGAAGAAGAAAGGAAGAGGGAAAGGAAGCCATCGGTTGAGAAAAGGGAAATAAAGGAAGAAAAGAAAAAGGAAGAGAGAGAGAGCAGGAGATGAAAAGGAAAAAGAGAAGTTTAAGGCTTAAAATTAGGATATTTTAAAATAAGGGTATCGAATTTAGAACTTTCAGATTAATATCTTTAGTTCTAAAAATATTTAGGAGATGATTTCAAAACCAATAGATTAGAAATTAAGAACTCAAAGTACAACTTAATTTAGAAATTTATTTTGGATAAAAGATATTTAATTTGAGTTCGGGTTTAAGAACTGATATTTTTATTCAAGCAAATGAACTCAAATTTTACTGAGATTTAGGAATTAGTATTTTTGGTCTAAATTGAATGTTTAGGAATCCTCAAACATTTTTAGAACATGTCTAAGGATTTGAGGAATTTCAAATCTCAAAACCAACTTAATTATTATCTAATTAAATTAAGCCAACTTGTCTAATTGGATCCTATAATTCATTTGATTCATTTAATCTATTTAAACCCAATTTCTAATCTAGGTGAATATTTGGGGTATTTCATTTTGGGCATACTCATCATTTGATTTACGGTTTTCGCTTCATTGGTCTACCAATTTTAGTAGTTAGTACAAGTTAAATCAGGTGATAAATCGATATCAATAAAAACAACGGATAAATTGCATATTACAAGCTTTTATAAATGTGTTTTCATTTTTTTTTTAAATTTATATACATACTATATTAAATATTCGAACTTCATGGTATACTTAAAGTTTTTAACTTAAAACTTTTATTTTTAATTTTAATATTTGTTATCATAAATTATAATTTATTGTTAGTTGTAAGTTACTAAGATCATTCATTTGCAATGAATCATACTGAACACACATAGGGTTATGTGCTTTAGTAGGTATAGATGGTCCACATAGTCTACATTTTTAAGAAAAAAAAAAAAGACAGACAATTTCCTAGCAAACAAACACCTATTGAACTACCCCAAGTCAATTAAGAAACATTTTTGGGATCATCATTATGAAAAAAACAAAAAGGTATTCAAACAGTGTCATGGTAAGAAGGTAGAAAAACTTGTACTAAAATGAATAAGAGTAATCAACTACAACGTTGATAGAAATAGTGGCAGTCGGCTAATTATTATATTTTTTTCAATGTGTTGAATTGGGTTTCAATTCGAATAAATAGATAATTTCTTTAAAAAAATGAAAAATTTATCTTGCCATGTGAAGGAAAAAATGGTGTGGCATTATTTTGTCTATTTTCATTGTACACATCTGGGATTAAAAGAAAAAAAAAAAAAAAGCCACAATGAACAGCCAACTTACAATATAAGTGGGACTTCTATCTTCTTTAAAGAGGTAATTGTTTAGTTTTATAAAAATTAGAGATCCTTCTCATTTAAAAAGTTTTAAGAAAGTGTACGTGCAATGTATTTACCTAAAAATATTACAATGCATATTGACAGAAAATATACCATTTTGGTGGTGAAATTAGGAGAATATCAGTAATCGATAATTTCAAGATTTACAAATGTAGCATTTAAAATTCTAACAACATCCATATAATTTCGATGGGTTTCAAAGGTATGGATACACTATACTTTAATGTCACGTTAGTACGTATGAATAATTTGGAATAAAATGGATATTGATTGAAATGGAATGAATTGGATTAGAATAAGTTTGGAAATGACAAATTCATTCATATATTTGGAAGATTACATAGAATTGAATGTCTAAAAAGTGTAATTGTCAAGAATGTCCTTAGTAATAAATGTAAAATATGAATACATGATAGGATAAAAAAGTAATTCACTATATATAATTAATAAGGATGGAACAGAATCGTAATCCTACTTTTCCAAAGATGGAATTGAATTCCTCTTCAAAGCTGGAATCGTCGATTCCAATGAATCGTGATTCCGAATTCTAAAAACACTTCTAAGCATTGTGAAGGGCGATTCCATTCTAGACCAGGCATACCATAATGTCATGCTTGGTATAAGGGAATGAACCTGGAATCGAATCACGATTCTAGGTTCCATTCCTATTCTCACATTTGGTTGCGTTTTAAAAGCCGAAATTACGATTCCTAGGAGTCAACGATTTCAACTTTGAGGGAGAATCCGATTTCTCTCTTGATAAGGCAAAATCGCGATTACATTCCTTTCTCATAATAATTAACATTAGATTTATTTTTGACAAATAACATGTCAATTCAATTCCATTCCATTCTAGGATGTATCCAAATAAAGGAATGGATTTATCATTTCATTTCTCATTCCATTCCAATCCATTCCATTCTAAACTATTCATGCGAAACAAATGTGAGATAAGAAACATCTAGGAATATCCAAAAATAATGTGTCTAAAACTTGGATATATCTTAATGAACATAAATATTTAAAAAAGAATGGGATAATGTCGCAAATGATACTTAAATTTTGAAAAAAAAATGTAATTTAGTATCTAAACTTTAAAAATGATTAATTTGATATATAAACTTAATAACTGATTAATTTAGTATCTGAAAAATTTTAAAATTGATATACTTAGTATATAAAGAACTTGATGGAGGTACGTACATGAAAAGTTCTTTTAAGTACTAAATTTATCAATTTAAAATTTAAATATTAAATTGATAAATTTCAAACTTTAAGTATCTAGTTATATATTTTTTTTTCCAACTTAGGTACCATTTATTACATTAATAAAAAAATAATCACTAGTTTTATATTTCTCAACCGACACTGCTATATTGCTATACTATTGGTAGATGCATCACTATAGTTCGAATTGATTGATTATTGCATCTTTTGTATGCTCGTGAAAAGATCACGTTAGTTGTTTTGTTTTTGGTTTAGTTCTTATCCATTTATCAAGAAAAAATGGTTTCTTGAATCCTTGTTTGCCTTTCAATACTAGCATTGCTTTCGTCAAAACTTAGAAAATGGACCTTCCTCAATTGATACAAAACTAAAAATCAAAACCACTCAATCAACTGCCATCAGATTAGGTCAAACGTCTCAAACGACCCATCAGAAATGGACAAATATAACAAATCAAATTAATGATAGATAATCTTGAAATATAGATCCTTTTACTTGCTTAACCTTCCTATCATCAAAATCAAATTATTAGATATTAAATCTCTTTTAAAAGAAGAAAAATTTAGAATCCTACTTAATTGTTAAATTCTATTTGATTTCTTGCAATCATTATTTTTGTTGTTGTTGTTGGTAAAATATGATATAAAAACACGTTTTTCAAGAATTTGGGTCTAGAAGATTCATTTCAAAGATAAAAATGAAGAATATATATAAAGCAAATATAGGAGAGTGTTAAGGGTATTTGAATTTATCCTAGATTTTATTGCTAAGGCTACGAACTTACGTTAACTTGAATGCAAGAAACAAATCATAGATACACTCAAAACCTTGTTGGTGTCATTGGTCAATGATTAATTAAATATATATATATATATATATATATGAATATATATGGTATAAACTAAGGAAAAATATGCAATGAGTAATTCAAACCATGTGTATATATATATACGTAGTATGTAACTATTAGTTATACATTAATTCATAGATAAGTAATAGTAAGTTTTCAAAGTAACCGCTATTTATAAGATCATATATTAGAATATCATTAATATTTACACATCACGTATATATTACACATATAATATCCACGGAATCCTTTTAACACATCATATTTCAAGAGTAGCACCAGCCCCTTATAATTTTACATATACTATAAAACATCTTATAACAATATTGCTTCCATTTGGAAATTCATTGAAGACTGCCAAAATATTCAAACTAAATGTTATTTGACAAACTAGCAAATTATTGATGAGAATTGATCTTAACCTATGTTTAAAGCATCTAATTTAAACATTCAAATGCCAACAACTATGGTTGGGGTTCACAATTCCACCAACATTAGAAGTTAACAACCTTTTATGGTTAAAATAGAAGTTTTGTTGTTTTGGAGTTACTGCAAATTAATTATCATACTCCTAGCTTGCTTTTACATAAATGATAACCTACAATCATTCACTAAAATATTTTATGTTGTTTAAATGCCTTGATTAATGTCAACAGTTCATCAACCTTTACAATTGTAAAGCCTATTAAATACTCTTATTTTCTTAAATTAAGGTATTTCCTCTAATGTTAATTATAGTATTTTATCATGGTATCAATAAATATATTTTTATTCAAACTACATTAAATATACAAATACAAAAAATGTGGTAAATATAGATAGCATTAATAAATAATGGAGTTTAAAAAGATAAAATAGGGGTACTTAGTTCAAAGAGATGCCAAATTGACTATGCATGACCTAAATCCTTATAATCTTTTTATTCCAAGCTCCACCAATTTAAATGGGGTGTCAACACAAAGATCAAAACTATTTAAGTTTCTTTAAATGGATGTCTGCATTAAAAGTGGGAGAAGGGGACTCCGGGACTAACATTAGAGCTAAGATTTAGCAAGATTTTTATCTAGTGCTTTTTAAGTTTGCTTACACCTAAATCCCATATTCCATGAACCATATCCATATTGTAACGTAATTCTTCAATGCCATACTTTATTATCTAATAGGTCAACCACAAACCTTCAATGCTTAATCTACTTCAACTACTGGCTCTTAAAGATTGTTAAAAACCTAGAATCTAAATCTGCCACTACTACATTATAGATAATTCATTGCCTTCACTTTAGCCTCTAACCACTGTACCTCTAATCTTGCTATGCAAGTCATGACTTTTTCAACATTGGCTTTGATGTAAGCTTGTTGCAATTTGAACTACTTTATAATTACTTTTGTTGATGGATAAATTTAGACATAGGACTCTTTAAGTCTAGCCAATTTAATAAGAACATGGATAGATCCCAATGGTCGACGAATTGACTTCAAAATAAGCTCAGAACACAACATCCAGATGGAGCAAGCTAAACAAATCAATTAGTCTGCTCAGTTATAGTCAACTTGCTTAAAATCCAGTCACTCGGCTTAGTCAGACTTAGACTTGTCATCCAAGTCCCAGCAATTTTAGGAAATGGTTAGTGGCTTCACATCTACGGCCTCAAAAATAGCCATGCATATTGACAAAATATACCATTTTGGTGGTGAAATCTAGGAGAAAATATCAGTATCGAAAATTTCAAGAATTACAAATGTAGCATTATATTTCGATGGGTTTCGAAGGATGGATACACTATACTTAATGTCACATTTAGTAATATGAATAATTTGGAATAGAAATAGAATGGATTTGATTTGATTGAAATGGAATGGATTGGATTGGATTAGAATAAGTTTGGAAATGACAAATTTATTATATATTTGGAAGATTACATAGAATGGAACGCTAAAAAGTATAATTGTCAAGAATGTCCTTAGTGATAAATGTAAAATATGAATACATGATAGGATAAAAAAGTAATTCACTACATATAATTAATAAGGGTGGAACGGAAACGTAATTCTACTTTCTCAAAGGTGGAATTCGAATTCCTCTTCAAAGCTAGAATCGTCGATTCCAATGAATCGTGATTCCGATTTCTAAAAACACTTCCAAACATTATGAAAGGAAATAGAAGCCGGAATCGCAATTCCATTCTAGACCAAGCATGCATAATTCATGCTTGGTATAAGGGAATGAACCGGGAATCGAATCACGATTCCGGGTTCATTCCTATTCTCAATTTGGTTGCGTTTTTAAAAACCGAAATATACGATTCCTAGGAGTCGACGATTTCGACTTTGAGGGAGAATCCGATTCCTCTTGATAAGGCAAAATCGCGATTACATTCCTTTCTCATAAATAATTAACATTAGATTTATTTTTGACAAATAACATGTCAAGCCATTCCATTCCAAGATGTATCCAAAATAAAGGAATGGATTTATCATTTCATTTCTCATTCCATTCCAATCAATTCCATTCTAAACTATTCATGCGAAACAAATGTGATATAAGAAACATCTAGGAATATACAAAAATAATGTGTCTAAAAACTTGGATATATCTTAATGAGCATAAATTTTAAAAAAGAAGGGATAATGTGCAAATGATACTTAAATTTTGAAAAAAAAAATGTAATTTAGTATCTAAACTTTAAAAATGATTAATTTGATATATAAACTTAGTAACTGATTAATTTGCATCTGAAAAATTTTAAAATTGATACTTAGTATATAAAAGAACTTGATGGAGGTACGTACATGAAAAGTTCTTTTAAGTACTAAATTTATCAATTTAAATTTAAATATTAAATTGATAAATTTCAAACTTTAAGTATCTAGTTATATTTTTTTTCCAACTTAGGTACCATTTATACATTAATAAAAAAAAATAATCACTAGTTTTATATTTTCTCAACCGGACCTGCAGCTATTGCTATACTATTGGTAGATGCATCACTATAGTTCGAATTGATTGATTATAGCATCTTTGTATGCTCGTGAAAAGACTCACGTTAGTTGTTTTGTTTTGGTTTAGTTCTTATCCATTTATCAAGAAAAAATGGTTTCTGAAATCCTTGTTTGCCTTTCAATACTAGCATTGCTTTCGTCAAAACTTAGAAAAGGACCTTCCTCAATTGATACAAAACTAAAAATCAAAACCACTCAATCAACTGCCATCAAGATTAGGTCAAACGTCTCAAAGACCCATCAGAAATGGACAAAATATAACAAATCAAATTAATGATAGAATCTTGAAATATAGACCTTTTACTTGCTTAACCTTCCTATCATCAAATCAAATTATTAGATATTAAATCTCTTTTAAAAGAAGAAAAATTTAGAATCCTACTTAATTGTTAAATTCTATTTGATTTCTTGCAATCATTTTTTTTGTTGTTGTTGTTGGTAAAATATGATATAAAAACACGTTTTTCAAAGAATTTGGGTCTAGAAGATTCATTTCAAAGATAAAAATGAAGAATATATATAAAGCAATATAGGAGAGTGTTAAGGGTATTTGAATTTATCCTAGATTTTATTGCTAAGGCTACGAACTTACGTTAACTTGAATGCAAGAAACAAATCATAGATACACAAAACCTTGTTGGTGTCATTGGTCAATGATTAATTAAATATAATATATATATATTAAATATATATGATATAAACTAGGGAAAAATATTCAATGAGTAATTCAAACCATTGTATATATATATACGTAGTATGTAACTATTAGTTATACATTAATTCATAGATAAGTAATAGTAAGTTTTCAAAGTAACCTATTTATAGATCATATATTAGAATATCATTAATATTTACACATCACGTATATATTACACATATAATATCCACGGAATCCTTTTAACACATCATATTTCAAGAGTAGCACCTTATAATTTATATATGTATAAAACGTCTTATATTCCTTGATGTGATATTAAATTAGACTACACATATAATACCTAAGAATCCTTTCCAACACCTCATATTCCTTTTGTGATATTAAATTAGACTTTCATATAAATAACAAATGTGGTTTTGTTTTCTCTTACTGATTTGACATTTTTAGAAATTATTATGATTAGTTAGGTGATGAATTAGCATAATAATTCTAATTGTATATTGGTACAAAAGATTGCCGTAATATTATATTAGAGAAAAAATTTAAAATAATCATTTTTTTAATTGTACAGACAAGGGATATTTTAAATTCAGGCTCTTTCTCTAATTTTAATAGTTTAACTGGGTTTTTATTATAATTCCCACATTTAATGACTGAACTTTTTACACACAAGGGATTTTAAGTATCTAAAAAAGTATATAAAAAAAATAGGACTAATTACAAAGTCCTTACCATATCTTGGTCTATTTGTAAACAAATAACCTATATTGATTATGTTTAATTATAAATGGAGATGATCTGAGTTTGATTTAAAAGTATTAACATTATATGATAATTTTAAAATGATTTGTGTCAATATCTTGTTAGTTAAGAAAATTAATTTTAGAGTTCTTTTACATTCTTTTTTCTCTTTCAATTTTTTGGCTTTCTAAAAATATTTGTAATATTTTATTTATTTTACTTAGTAATATTTTTTATTAAATTAATTTTCTTTGACTAATAAAACATAGGCATGTGTTAATAGTATTTGATATTATTAATACTTTTAAATGAAATTTAACTCATCCATTTGTTTAAAAAAAAAAAAACACATATCATACATTTGTAAATATGCCAAAACACAAATAAGTTTTTGTAATTAACCAAAAAGATAAGATACATCATATTAACACGTAAATTCTAAAAGATCAAAGGAAATTAAACGCAACTTAATATAGCTTTGAGCATAGACATGATCCCATCCAATGCTAATCTTGTTTGTCAATAATTTATCCTTATAAAGAAAATCTAATTGCTATATTTATGTTTATAACATACACTTTGAACCCGCTTAAATGAAACAATTTCATCATTTTCATGGTCACCGTTCTATTTGTTTTTTACCAAATTGCCGCCTGAAGTTTCCCTGTCATGCTGCCATGGGCTTTGCGTGTCTTTTAATTTAAAAGACAAATTTGTCGTTCTTCCATTTTCTTCTTCAAAAGTCCAAATGTTTGATTGGTTCTTACCTCTTCTTGTTTGCAAATAGGGAGTTTTGGTTGAATATTCTTGTGCAAAAACAAGGTAAATAATCATGATATTATTATGTTTTAATAAAATTGATCCCATAAATCATTAAATGGTTTTTGTATTGATAAATATCCATAATTAGATTATTAAAATACTATTATATTAGTTATTATAATCGTTTTAATACTTAGATGATGAATTAAACGGTTCTATCGATAAGATGTTAGAAGTTTTCTATACACTCAAGATGGTTTTTATGAATGTAGTCGAGTTCATCCTATAATTGTTTGAATATTTATTAAGGTATTAATTGATAAAACACCAGCTGGTATAACTGGAGGCAAATAGTTAGGAAGATAAAGGAATTAAAATTTCAAGAAATTCAAAGCCTTTGAGCTAATTTTGTCTTATAATCATAGCTATTATATGAATAGGTGCTAACTAACATAACAACAAAATTCTTTAAGAATTTCTAAAAGTTCGTTATTTTTCTATATCTTCGTGATTCACCATACAGATTTCTAAAATTTTAGAAGAGTTCAAAACTATAGCACAGTTCATAATCCTTTTTTTTTATTCTTAGAAGTACTCCAAGTTTCATAGCTAAAACATTTATAACATGCACCTAGACATCCAATTATCATCTAAATTTTAAAATTTTTGTTACTATTAATGGAAAAGGATTTATTAATTACTAAACTATTTAATGTTAAGAAACAGCCTTAAATAGCATGTCTTTGAACAATTAACTTAATACTTTAAGTATTAATGCGGTATCTACGAACATTGAGATGATTATTTATTTCTACCTATGTATGGAATTGTAAATAAGATTTAGGCTTTATATGTTTTGAGAAAAAATATTTGTTAATGAAAAAACGTTTTTCCTCAAAATTGTTTTCTTAAAAAATAACATATTTTTAAATGTTTGACTAAATTTATAAAAATAATTTTTCTTTTGTTGTATAACTTCAGGGTAACTCATACATTTTAAGTATAAAAATAAAAAAAAAATACATATATTATAATTAGAAATAAATCCACCTAAAAGAGAAATATATATAAAAAATGAATAATAAATATCTTTGGATAGTAATGATTGATAGATGAATTCGTAAATCAATAGAAAAAGACTTATGTTATTATATCCTGCAAGTTGTTTTCAAAAAATAAGTTATAAATAGTCTATATTTTCTAAAATAAGGGAAAATGTTTTTCATTAAATGTTCTATTTTTTCTTAAAAAAACATAAAAAATGAAGAGACAATTTCGTCAAAAACATTTTCATTGAAACAAATAGGGCCTTTCATATTGGTTACGAATTAATAAGATTATATAGCTAAATATGACTTATTTGGCTTCATTTTCATATTACAAAATATGAATAATCATTATCGAGTAATGTGCAAATTTTTCTTTCTATCTTTTTTTTTTTTTGTTATTACAAAAACGTAACCGATGTTTTGAGTAATTTGCAAATACATGATGAGTATTATCATTTTTTATAATTAGGTGACCCGGATTTTATAAAAAAAGATATTGATGTTATTAATTACTATTAGGGAATATATTAGAGTCTTATTGGTCTAAAAAATTAATGTGATAAAAATAATAAAATTAAATATATAAAATATTAAAAATTAATTTTTGAAAACCAGAAAATTGAAAAAATGTAAAATTAATTTTTATGAGCAATAAAATATTAACACGTATCATTCTAAAATTATTAAATAATATGATACTTTTGAATGAAAATTGGATTTCCTAATTATCAAAAAAGATAATACATGTCATGTATTTACAAATTGGTCAAAACACAGATGATTTTTATAATTAACCATTTTTTTCCTTCTTTCTTAACGTATATGAGTTTGAACATGCTTTAATCTGAAGTTCACATTGGGAGCAGCAGGAAGTCCTAGAAAATATGTGCTTCTTACATATACGAAAAAAAGGAAACTAGAAGAAGAAGGAACCTGAAAGGAAAAAAGTAGAAGGACAAAATCATGCATAAATGCTGTATGTGAGGTGAATATATAGCCAAAGATTGTAATAGATTTATAAAATTGTAGGTTATGCCAGTAATATTCGGGTTTATTTTATTTTATTTTATTTTGTTTCATGACAGGGTTTCAAAAATAATATCGATGATAAGGAATGCTTGATGGTTATTAACTAACTAAGATGTCACCTCTCTCCTCTCTCCTCTTCATGGTAAATTCTCTCATTAGAGAAAACTCTAGGGGTTTGTTGCCATTGTTGGCCGCCCCCAAACACCCCATCATCTTCTCACTTCTTCTTTTTTTTTTTTTTCTCATCTTCACTTTTAAAACCCAATAAAAACCCAACAACCATTTTATTATTTTTTTTCTTCATCTTTATATCTTAAGCACTCTTAAGATTATAAGCTTATTTTTTAGCAAATTTTGAAGCTAGTGCTAACAAGGGTGTCAAATGATTCAATATTTCGGTATCAACACTTCAAGGTCTTGAACAAAGAGAGTTCTTAAGGTGAAAAATAGTTATTTTTCTATCAAAGTTTCCTTAATTTAGGTTTTGTATCTTTTATTTTGTTTTTTTTTTAGTGCTCTACTCCTATATGGATATTTTCTTCGGTCAAAGTGGTAAATGTTTGTCCTTATGGTAGAACCTTTGTGTTTAAGGGTTTTGATACCCTCTGTTGGTGTAAGAGATGTGACATGGTTGGTTAGGGTTTGCTATTTCCATATCTTGTTTTTCATGTTTTGGGTTGATTTGTACTTATTTTATTCTATGAATAAATAAAGTTTATTATTTTATGAAAAGTTTCCTCAACTACCTCTTCTTTGTTAAGTTACAATTTTCAATATTGGTTTGTTGAGAATCATGGCGGTTCCAAAAATTTAATTTAATGCAACTCCATACGTTTGTTCTTTTACTTCAAGCATGTTTGGTATGTCTTATCCTATTCGTTTTGGCATTTTTTTTTTAATTTTTAAACAGATTATTTGTTGAAAAAAGAAAATAGATACGGATAAAATACAAATATTGTTACTCGCAAATAGATCAAATAGACAAAATACAAATTAAATGTAAACTTTTAACTATATTTTAGGCATACTCATCATTACTCTTTTATATAAATGTAGACTTTTAACTATATTTTGGGCATACTCATCATTTGATTTACGGTTTTCGCTTCATTGGTCTACCAATTTTAGTAGTTAGTACAAGTTAAATCAAGTGATAAATCGATATCAATAAAACAACGGATAAATTGCATAAATTACAAGCTTTTATAAATGTGTTTTCCATTTTTTTTTAAATTTATATACATACTATATTAAATATTCCGAACTTCATGGTATACTTAAAGTTTTTAACTTAAAACTTTTATTTTTAATTTTAATATTTGTTATCATAAATTATAATTTATTTGTTAAGGTGTAAGTTACTAAGATCATCATTTGCAATGAATCATACTGAACACACATAGGGTTATGTGCTTTAGTAGGTATAGATGGTCCACATAGTCTACATTTTAAGAAAAAAAAAGACAGAACAATTTCCTAGCAAACAACACCTATTGAACTACCCCAAGTCAATTAAAGAAACATTTTTGGATCATCATTATGAAAAAAACAAAAAGGTATTCAAACAGTGTCATGGTAAGAAGGTAGAAAAACTTGTACTAAAATGAATAAGAGTAATCAACTACAACGTTGATAGAATAGTGGCAGTCGGCTAATTATTATTATTTTTTTCAATGTGTTGAATTGGGTTTCAATTCGATAAATAGATAATTTCTTTAAAAAAATGAAAAATTTATCTTGCCATGTGAAGAAAAAAAATGGTGTGGCATTTATTTTGTCTATTTTCATGTACACATCTGGGATTAAAAGAAAAAAAAAAAAGCCACATGAACAGCCAACTTACAATATAAGTGGGACTTCTATCTTCTTTAAAGAGGTAATTGTTTAGTTTTATAAAAATTAGAGATCCTTATCATTTAAAAAGTTTTAAGAAAGTGTACGTGCAATGTAATTTACCTAAAAATATTACAAATGCATATTGACAGAAAATATACCATTTTGGTGGTGAAATCTAGGAGAAAATATCAGTAATCGATAATTTCAAGATTTACAAATGTAGCATTATAAAATTCTAACAACATCCATATAATTTCGATGGGTTTCAAAGGATATGGATACACTATACTTTAATGTCACGTTTAGTACGTATGAATAATTTGGAATAAAATGGATTTGATTGAAATGGAATGAATTGGATTAGAATAAGTTTGGAAATGACAAATTCATTCATATATTTGGAAGATTACATAGAATTGAATGTCTAAAAAGTGTAATTGTCAAGAATGTCCTTAGTAATAAATGTAAAATATGAATACATGATAGGATAAAAAAGTAATTCACTATATATAATTAATAAGGATGGAACAGAATCGTAATCCTACTTTCTCAAAGATGGAATTGAATTCCTCTTCAAAGCTGGAATCGTCGATTCCAATGAATCGTGATTCCGAATTCTAAAAACACTTCTAAGCATTGTGAAAGGGCGATTCCATTCTAGACCAGGCATACCATAATGTCATGCTTGGTATAAGGGAATGAACCTGGAATCGAATCACGATTCTAGGTTCCATTCCTATTCTCACATTTGGTTGCGTTTTTAAAAGCCGAAATTACGATTCCTAGGAGTCAACGATTTCAACTTTGAGGGAGAATCCGATTTCTCTCTTGATAAGGCAAAATCGCGATTACATTCCTTTCTCATAAATAATTAACATTAGATTTATTTTTGACAAATAACATGTCAATTCAATTCCATTCCATTCTAGGATGTATCCAAATAAAGGAATGGATTTATCATTTCATTTCTCATTCCATTCCAATCCATTCCATTCTAAACTATTCATGCGAAACAAATGTGATATAAGAAACATCTAGGAATATCCAAAAATAATGTGTCTAAAAACTTGGATATATCTTAATGAACATAAATATTTAAAAAAGAATGGGATAATGTCGCAAATGATACTTAAATTTTGAAAA
Source organism: Combretum micranthum (assembly GCA_024138025.1). NCBI lineage: Eukaryota > Viridiplantae > Streptophyta > Magnoliopsida > Myrtales > Combretaceae > Combretum > Combretum micranthum. The sequence continues at coordinate 149,336 of JAMXBD010000188.1, read as the reverse complement.
AAAAATGTAATTTAGTATCTAAACTTTAAAAATGATTAATTTGATATATAAACTTAGTAACTGATTAATTTAGCATCTGAAAAATTTTAAAATTGATATACTTAGTATATAAAAGAACTTGATGGAGGTACGTACATGAAAAGTTTTTTTAAGTACTAAATTTATCAATTTTAAAATTTAAATATTAAATTGATAAATTTCAAACTTTAAGTATCTAGTTATATATATTTTTTTCCAATTTAGGTACCATTTATTACATTAATAAAAAAATAATCACTAGTTTTATATTTTCTCAACCGACACCTGCTATAGTGCTATACTATTGGTAGATGCATCACTATAGTTCGAATTGATTGATTATAGCATCTTTTGTATGCTCGTGAAAAGACTCACGTTAGTTATTTTGTTTTTGGTTTAGTTCTTATCCATTTATCAAGAAAAAATGGTTTCTTGAACACTTGTTTGCCTTTCAATACTAGCATTGCTTTCGTCAAAACTTAGAAAATGGACCTTCCTCAATTGATACAAAACTAAAAATCAAAACCACTCAATCAACTGCCATCAAGATTAGGTCAAACGTCTCAAACGACCCATCAGAAATGGACAAAATATAACAAATCAAATTAATGATAGATAATCTTGAAATATAGATCCTTTTACTTGCTTAACCTTCCTATCATCAAAATCAAATTATTAGATATTAAATCTCTTTTAAAAGAAGAAAAATTTAGAATCCTGCTTAATTGGTAAATTCTATTTGAGTTTATGCAATCATTATTGTTGTTGTTGTTGTTGGTAAAATATGATATAAAAACACGTTTTTCAAAGAATTTGGGTCTAGAAGATTCATTTCAAAGATAAAAATGAAGAATATATATAAAGCAAATATAGGAGAGTTGAAGGTATTTGAATTTATCCTAGATTTTATTGCTAAGCTACGAACTTACGTTAACTTGAATGCAAGAAACAAATCATAGATACAGTCAAAACCTTGTTGGTGTCATTGGTCAATGATTAATTAAATATATATATATATATTAAATATATATGATATAAACTAGGGAAAAATATTCAATGAGTAATTCAAACCATGTGTATATATATACGTAGTATGTAACTATTAGTTATACATTAATACATAGATAAGTAATAAAAAGTTTTCAAAGTAACCACTATTTATAGATCATATATTAAAATATCATTAATATTTACACATCACGTATATATTACACATATAATATCCGCGGAATCCTTTTAACACATCATATTTCACGAGTAGCACCTTATAATTTTACTTGTACTATAAAACGTCTTATATTCCTTGATGTGATATTAAATTAGACTACACATATAATACCTAGCGAATCTTTCCAACACCTCATATTCCTTTTGTGATATTAAATTAGACTTTCATATGAATAAGACATGTGGTTTTGTTTTCTCTTACTGATTTGACATTTTTAGAAATTATTATGATTATTAGGTGATGAATTAGCATAATAATTCTAATTGTATATTGGTAAAAGATTGCCGTAATATTATATTAGAGAAAAAATTTAAAATAATCATTTTTTTAATTGTACAGACAAGGATATTTTAAATTCAGGCTCTTTCTCTAATTTTAATAGTTTAACTGGTTTTTTATTATAATTCCCACATTTAATGACTGAACTTTTTACACACAAGGGATTTTAAGTATCTAAAAGTATATATAAAAAATATAGGACTAATTACAAAGTCCTTACCATATCTTGGTCTATTTGTAAACAAATAACCTATATTGATAATGTTTAATTTATAAATAGATGATCTGAGTTTGATTTAAAAGTTTTAACATTATATATAATTTTAAAATGATTTGTGTCAATATCTTGTTAGTCTAAGAAAATTAATTTTAGAGTTCTTTTACATTCTTTTTTCTCTTTCAATTTTTTGGCTTTCTAAAAATATTTGTAATATTTTATTTATTTTACTTAGTAATATTTTTTATTAAATTAATTTTCTTTGACTAATAAAACATAGCATGTGTTAATAGTATTTAATATTATTAATACTTTTAAATGAAATTTAACTCATCTATTTGTTTAAAAAAAAAAACACATATCATACATTTGTAAATATGCCAAAACAAAATAATTTTTGTAATTAACCACAAAAGATAAGATACATCATATTAACACGTAAATTCTAAAAGATCAAAGGAAATTAAACGCAACTTAATATAGCTTTGAGCATAGACATGATCCCATCCAATGCTAATCTTGTTTGTCAATAATTTATCCTTATAAAGAAAATCTAATTGCTATATTTATGTTTATAACATACACTTTGAACCCGCTTAAATGAAACAATTTCATCATTTTCATGGTCACCATTCTATTTGTTTTTTACCAAATTGCCGCCTGAAGTTTCCCTGTCATGCTGCCGTGGGCTTTGCGTGTCTTTTAATTTAAAAGACAAATTGTCGTTCTTCCATTTTCTTCTTCAAAAGTCCAAATGTGTTTGATTGGTTCTTACCTCTTCTTGTTTGCAAATAAGGAGTTTTCGATTTTGGTTGAATATTCTTGTACAAAAACGAGGAAATAATCATGATATTATTATGTTTTAATAAAATTGATCCCATAAATCATTAAATGGTTTTATATTGATAAATATCCATAATTAGATTATTAAAATACTATTATATTAGTTATTGTAATCGTTTTAATACTTAGATGATGAATTAAACGGTTCTATCGATAAGATGTTAGAAGTTTTCTATACACTTAAGATGGTTTTTATGAATGTAGTCGAGTTCAGCCTATATTTGTTTGAATATTTATTAAGGTATTAATTGATAAAACACCAGCTGGTATAACTGGAGGCAAATATTTAGCAAGATAAAGAATTAAAATTTCAAGAAATTCAAAGCCTTTGAGCTAATTTTGTCTTATAATCATAGCTATTATATGAATAGGTGCTAACTAACATAACGACAAAATTCTTTGAGAATTTCTAAAAGTTCGTTATTTTTCTATGTCTTCATAATTCACCATATAGATTTCTAAAATTTTAGAAGAGTTCAAAATTATAGCACAGCTCATAATCTTTTTTTTTTTGTTTTTATTCTTAGAAGTACTCCAAGTTTCATAGCTAAAACATTATAACATGCACCTAGACATCCAATTATCATCTAAACTTTAAAATTTTTGTTACTATTAATGGAAAAGGATTATATTTACTAAACTATTTAATGCTGAGAAAAAGCCTCAAATAGCATGTCTTTGAAAAATTAACTTAATACTTTAGTATTAATGAGGTACCTACGAACATTGAGATGATTATTTATTTCTATCTATGTGAATATATGGAATTGCAAATCAGATTTAGGCTTTGTATGTTTTGAGAAAAAATATTTGTTAATGAAAAAAGTTTTTTTTCAAAAATATTTTCTTAAAAATAACTATTTTTAGATGTTTGACTAAATTTGTAAAAATAATTTTGTTTTGTTCTATAACTTCAAGGTAACTCATACACTTTAAGTATAAAATAAAAAACAAATAGGTATATTATAATAGGAAATAAATCTACCTAAAAGGGAATATATAAAAAATGAATAATAAATATCTTTGGATAGCAATGATTGATAGATGAGTTCGTAAATCAATAGAAAAATGACTTATGCTATTATATCCTGCAAGTTGTTTTTTCGAAAAATAAGCTATGAATGAGTCTATATTTTCCAAAATAAGGGAAAATGTTTTTCATTAAATGTTCTATTTTTTTCTTAAATAAACATGAAAAAATGAAGAGACAATTTCGTCAAAAACATTTTCATTGAAACAAATAGGGCCTTTCATATTGCTTACGAATTAATAAGATTATATAGCTAAATATGACTTATTTGGTTTTATTTTCATATTACAAAATATGAATAATCATTATCGGGTAATGTGCAAATTTTTTCTTTCTTTCTATCTTTTTCTTTTTGGTTATTACAAAAGCATAACCATGTTTTGAGTAATTTGCAATAACATGATGTGTATTATCATTTTTATAATTATGTGACCCGAGTTTTATAAAAAAGAATCGATGTTATTAATTACTATTGGAGGGAATATATTAGAGTCTTATTGGTCCAAAAAAAATTAATGTAATAAAAATAAATATATAAAATATTAAAAATTAATTTTTGAAAATCAGAAAACTAAAAAAATATAAAATTAATTTTTTTGAGCAATAAATATTAACACGTATCATTCTAAAATTATTAAATAATATTGACACTTTTGAATGAAACTTGGATTACTTAATTATCAAAAAAGATAACACAGGTTATATATTTACAAATTGGTCAAAACACAAATGATATTTTTATAATTAACCTTTTTTTTTTCCTTCTTTCTTAACGTATATGAGTTTGAACATGCTTTAATTTGAAGTTCACATTGGGAGCAGCAGGAAGTCCTAGAAAATATGTGCTTATTACATATACGAAAAAAAAGGAAACTAGAAAGAAGAAAGGAACCTGAAAGGAAAAAAGTAGAAGGACAAAATCATGCATAAATGCTGTATGTGAGGTGAATATATAGCCAAAGATTGTAATAGATTTATAAAATTGTAGGTTATGCCAGTAATAATTCGGGTTTATTTTATTTTATTTTTGTTTCATGACAGGGTTTCAAAAATAATATCTATGATAAGGAATGGCTTGATGATTATTAACTAACTAAGATGCTACCTCCCTCCTCTCTCCCCTTCATGGTAAATCCTAGTTAGAGAAAACTCTAGGGGGTTTGTTGTCATTGTTGGCCGTCCCCAAACACCCAATCATCTTCTCACCTTTTTTTTTTTTTTTCTCATCTTCACTTTTAAAACTCAATAAAAACCCAACAATCATTTTATTATTTTTTTCTTCATCTTTATCTTTTAAGCACTCTAAGATTATAAGATTATTTTTTAGCAAATTTTGAAGCTAGTGCTAACAAGGGTGTCAAAGGATTCGATATTTCGGTATCAACACTTCAAGGTCTTGAGCAAAGAGAGTTCTTAAGGTGAAAAATAGTTATTTTCCTATCAAAAGTTTCCTTAATTTAGGTCTTTGTATATTTTATTTTGTTCTTTTTAGTGTTCTACTCCTATATGGGTATTTTCTTTGGTCAGAGTGCTAAATCTTTGTCCTTATGGTAGAACCTTTTGTGTTTAAGGATTTTGATACCTTCTTTTGGTGTAAGAGATGTGACATGATTGGTTAGGGTTTGCTACTCCCATATCTTTTTTCATGTTTTGGATTGATTTGTACTTATTTTATTCTATCAATAATAAAGTTTAACATTTTATGAAAAAAAAAAAAAGATAAGATAAGATGAGGAATGGCTTAAAGAGATTTGATATGATAGGTTTTATAATAAAAAATCATTGGATTGATCAGTCCTATATTATTTTTCAATAGACTTGAATATTCAAAGAAATTCTTTATAAACTTAAATTTAAGAAAAACTCATAATGGATCTACTATGAGGATCGAATAATATTTGAAATGCAACTACACTAAACTCAAGGAGGGTGAAGGGGGAGGGGTGAATTAAGTTCATCAACTAATTGAAGTCATTTTTGATAAATTAAATACAAAATTACAATTTGAAAAATGAAAACAAAAAAAATAACAATAAATTGCTAAAAAGTAAAGAGATAGAGTTAGAGAAACTTGCTCTTGAATGTAACATGGAGTTTTGACTGCCCCTTACTCTTCACAGATTCAACTATCCTCAAATGAGGACTTCATACGTTTATCAATCACACAATGTTTTGCTCACTTAGAGCTATATATAAATTTTACAACATTCTCAAATCACGCTCACAGTAGTAGTACTCTTTTACAATTTTGCAAACAATGCCCATAAGGGTACCACTTAATTTTCTCTCTTTAGAATTTGTAAAGTGAGACAAGAAATTTGATTTACAAAGTTACAAGTATGTTTAATAGAAACAAGGAAGCTCAATTAACTTCTTAGATTCTCTTAAACAATCAATAGTAATAGCTAAGGAGGAGAATGTACCCAACAGCTAGTTTCCTAGAGCTAGTGTCCAAACGGCGTCACTTAGTTTCTGGATGCTGTATGGAGATCTTGTCATCCATACTTCTTAACTCTGATGTCCAAACATTCCTGAAAGAAAAGAAAAAAAAAGCAAGATCTGAGAAAGGCATGGCGTATTGATATTATATCTTAGTGTTCATATGCTACTATGTATTCATCAAGATGGAAAGCTTTTGATCATGTGTAAACATCAATGGTGTTTTGACGCTACATTTGGTTTTTCGTTACACTATTTTGCACATGATCAAAACATTCTAATCAAGTTTAAAACCACCTACCATCCAAACATCATCTGGAGAACATGATTAGAATATCTGATCATGGCTAGTGTCTGGGCTATGCCTTGTTTCAAGGCTAACATTCTAAGACTAGCTGTATTTCTAGCAAACCCATGATAATTTCAACAAAGCTTTAATATGTTAACTAAAGATGATAGGCACTAGTTTCGTTCTTATAAAAAAACTACTTGAACATATATGATTCAATAATTTTGGTTATTAACATTTGCAATTCTACAAATATATGTTCAAACTCTTAAATACTTAACAACTCTTCTAAATATAAGATAATTCAAAATTTGAAAAACAACATTGTGTTGTCAAGTAGTTTTTTCTAAGATCAAGATGAGGCTCAAATGCAAAACAAACTCTTTAACTAAAGAATAGTAAGATTGGCACTCAAAAAGTTATTCATCTATCATTTGTGTGCTCAAGTAATTTAGATTTTATGCTTCTCATTCCTAACTTTCTCTCTTACTTGCCCCTCCATATGTTGTCTCCATACATTTCTTTAAAAATATGTGAAAAGTAAAACCCATGGATCATCTAAACTCTTACATCTACAAATATTATAGAAATTTGTATGAGACTCAAAGTGACCAATGTGTCAAATTGGCTTTCTTTTTTTCCTTTTGTTTTTTATTTTTCAAATTCCAATGTTTTAAAAGCCAAACTCACTTTTTAGTTTATAAACCAACTAGTTTTAAGCTCCCTTTTTTAATGAAATGTTGAAAAGACATACGAAGCTATACTAAAATTAAATTGTGATATTAGTGATGTAAAACAAATTATGTGTGTATGTGTATATATATCAAAAGTCAGCCCTTGGAAAGCTCTCTTTTGAGTTTTGATGAAAGTTTATATTAGCATATTGGTGAATGAAAAAACATCTTTCTTAATTTGCATTAAAATAATTTAAGTTTCCAATGTAATTCAATTTTAAACGTTGCTCTTTTTTATAATTTTGTGTGGTTGACTCGGAAGAATTTGACACGAGTCCATGACCCTTCGAGCATGACTTGTTCATTACTCATAGGCTCAGCAGGTTTCTTACAGTCCACATTCGGGTCTACGACCCGACAAGATGGGTTCGTTCACCAGATGATATTATTTTTAGTGCAAACTTGGACTTCATTGAGAATATCTGAAACATTTTGCAACGTCATTTAGTGTTATTTAATTAACAAAACTAATGAACTTGAGAAAAAAAAATTGGAAAGTTGACGGATTACGTCCACGGCAAACAACTGACTCCACATTTAGAAGGTTTAGTAAATATCGTGATAAATTATTCATTTTGTTGGAATGAATGACGACTTCACGTGCTTAGGAAAGTCAAGGAAAGAGTATCCCGACAAGGATGCCAATCTGCGAATTGTCATAAACAATTGTATGAATTCTTTATATATATATGTTAGATATAATATGATTATTGGAAGAAGAAGAAGAAAGCCATTTGCAGCTTTTGTACACACACATCTATCTACGTAAATCTGAGTGATTGACAATTCTAGATATTCTTGAACATTTTCCGTTAATTTTCGCGGAGCCAAATTCCCTTGGATTGTCACATTACCAAGAATAATTATAATTTGTTATCATTTTCCATAAAATTTAGTAAAAATGTGAAGATAGGAAATGAAAATGAGCTTCTAAGTCACTTAATTCATAGAAAGTGGACCAGATCATGAGATTAGATGGTATCCTTATTCTTACAACCTTACAAATTTGATATTTTAAATAAAGCAAATTAGATTCCATAAGGTTGACCATTAATTTAAGGTTTAGAGCAGTTATTACAAATTCTCCTCTTAGTTGGTATCAATTCCCAAATTTGACAATGATATGTTAGGTGGTTGATGCTTTTTATTAACAATCTTTAGAAATTAAAATCTTATATCATTAGTTTGTCAAATTACTAATACATAAGATATAATGATAAAGTTATTGAGTTCATGTTTGAATTTAATAAAAACTTGTCTTTTGAAACTATAAGGGAAAAAAAAAGGAAAATAAGGAGTAGACCCTAAGCTCAAGACACAAGTAGCTTTTGGTCAAACACCACAAGACATAAGAAGTTGATGGCCGAGTGCCAAGAACTAATGATGGAACACTAATGGATTATGGTTGACCACATGTAAGTTGTGGCTAACCACCACATATCATCTTGTGAGTAATAATTTCCTAATTTATATTTTTGGTAGTTATTTCTCATATTGAGTTAGCTGGATTTGTGGAGTTTCTTTTTTTTTTTTTTTTTTTGTGATTTTACTAGTATGATATTATAACTATGTTGGCTAGAGTATATCTATAGAAGAGAGTCATATAAATCAAGTTTCAGTCTTGACCATAGTTTTTCAACTTGATTTTTGGTGGATTTTCCATTATAAATCTTGTGTGTCATGTTATCATTTCTTTCTTTCATTTTTCCTTTTTTCTTTTGGCATGTTTACTCCTTATTTGCATTACATGATATAGATTGATAAATTTAGATCTCCTAACAAAGTTGTCGCCTTAATTATGTCGTTAAAGTGGATTGGATCCGAGCCTATTTGTAATTGGGCATGTGAAATAAGAGTAAGGACTAGTGGACACTAAGGGTTATCTAATGTAGTTAATCTAATGGTCAATTTTGTAGTGTACAAGAGGTAATGAGTAAATAAAAGAGTAGAATTTTGACTAAGTATTTCCAAATGATCCATGAGTGAAATCTCAAGAGATGTTTATGGAAGAGTAATGGTAAGTAATTACTAGAATTGGAGATACATCATGGAGATCATGGTGGTGCATAACTATTTTTGAAGACGTAGATGTAAAGCCACTAAACCATTTCCTAAAATTGCTGGGAGTTGGATTGACAAGTCTAAGTCCGACTATGCCGAGTGATTGGATTTTAAGCAAGTTGACTATAATTGAGCAGACTAACTGATTTGTTTAGCTTCCTTCATCTAGATGTTGTGTTCTAAGCTTATTTTGAAGTCAATTCGTCAACCATTGGATCTGTCCATGTTCTTATTAAATTGGGCTAGACTTGAAGAGTCCTATGTCTAAATTTATTTATCATCAAAAGTAATTATAAAGTAGTACAAATTGCAACAAGCTCACATCAAAGCCAATGTTGAAAAAGTCAAGATTTGCATAGCAAGATTAGAGGTACAGTGGTTAGAGGCTAAAGTGAAGGCAATGAATTATCTATAATATAGTAGTGGCACATTTAGATTCTAGGTTTTTAACAATCTTTAAGAGCCAGTGGTTGAAGTAGATTAAGCATTGAAGGTTTGTGGTTGACCTATTGGATAATAAAGTATGGCGTTAAAGAATTACATTACAATATGGATATGGTTCATGGAAAGTGGGATTTAGGTGTAATCTAACTTAAAAAGCACTAGATAAAAATCTTGCTAAATCTTAGCTCTAATGTTATTCCCGGAGTCCCCTTCTCCCACTTTTAATGCAGACTTCCATTTAAAGAAACTTAAATAGTTTTGATCTTTGTGTTGACACCTCATTTAAATTGGTGGAGCCTGGAATAAAAAGATTATAAGGATTTAGGTAATGCATAGTCAATTTAGCATCTCTTTGAACTAAGTAACTCTATTTTATCTTTTTAAACTCCATTATTTATGAATGCTACCTATATTTACCACATTTTTTGTATTTATTTATTTAATATAGTTTGAATAAAAATATATCTATTGATACCATGATAAAACACTATAATTAACAGTAGAGGAAACACCTTAATTTTAAGAAAGCAAGAGTACTTAATAGGATTTACAATTGTAAAGATTGATGAACTGTTGACATTAATCAAGGCATTTAAACAACATAAAATATTTTAGTGAATGATAGTAGGTTATCATTTATGTAAAAGCAAGCTAGGAGTATGACAATTAATTTGCAGTAACTCCAAAACAACAAAACTTCTATTTTAACCATAAAAGGTTGTTAACTTCTAATGTTGGTGGAATTGTGAACCCTAACCATAGTTGTTGGCATTTGAATGTTTAAATTAGATGCTTTAAACATAGGTTAAGATCAATTCTCATCAATAATTTGCTAGTTTGTCAAATAACATTTAGTTTGAATATTTTGGTAGTCTTCAATGAATTTCCAAATGGAAGCAATATTGTTATGGTTTGTCAATGAGACTAATTTTATTACTTGCAATGACCAATTTGGTACTTTTGAGACATCATCTTAGTAAAGAATGATGCACAAGAGGCTTGTGTTTGGGAGCAGTATGGAACAATGCATTAGATAACATAAAGGTAAGCCAATCCTCGAATGTAAGCGTTTGTGCCAAGTTAAGGAAATTCAAATTAAGGTAGAGATTTAGTTTGTAGTTGAAGTTACACGAGATTGGGAATTTTGAGTGATAGACAAAGGACTGAAGCTAAAATGCAAAGTGAAGGCAACTAGTAGTTAACCATCACTAGGCAATGGTTGATTAATTGTAGGCAATGGATAGGGTTATAACCAACCATTAAATGTCATATAGTGCATGGTGTTTTTTTTATCATCCAAGTTATTTCTTTATCGAATTAAAGTTTTATCTTCTAATGACTCTTAGTATATATCCACATAATGTTAATCAAATAGATTGAGTCCTTAAGAGACAACCACTTAAGTCCTATGGAACTTCATTATGGGAACATTGGTCCAAAAAGATTTTTGGAACTGTTGTTATATTAGGAAATATGCCACTTATTTCCGGCACCATTGATTGCTACCGATGGTATAGGATTAAGTTCTAATTGTTTTAGTTATCGGTTTGGTAGAAGAGATTTATTAGGTATTAGCATGTGCAAGCGCAACAAGCCATAGGTAGTTTTCTAGAAACTTGCTATTACTATTAAATATCATCATGTGCAAGAATATTATCTAATAAATATTCTTCCATCGGGAAGGGGTTGAGGTTTGCTATATCAGTTATCTTGTCGGTTTGGCAAAAAAAAAAAAAAAAAGTAATCTTGTCCGATAACTTTCCAATCATTTGTGATTAAATTTTAGATAATAACAATACTCTTTATGAGTTTTTAACAATTTGACAAAATAATATTTAGTTGTTTAATTTGTTTAGATATATTCTTATGAAGGTTAGAGTTGCCTTTGACGTTGGGAAGCTCGAGAATTGTGTTTGAATGGTCTGTTTTTCATCTGTATCTGTATCTGTATTTGTATTAAAATAATATATGTAAGTATATCTAATTTGCGTCTATATTTCATCTTTTTATGAGAACTGTCAATTTTTTTCATTTATGGCTATTTCTAAATATATAATTTGTTAGAAAAAAATTAAAAAAAAAATTATCTGTATCTACCCAAAAAAACTAGTCAAACAGACCCGTAATATATCCACCAAATTCTTAATCATTTATACACTAGTCATTATACTTTTGTCTGCTGTATTCAGTAAATCATTTTTGCGAAAATGTATGCTCGCTCTTTTATTTTATCGATACAACGCTTATAAGACGCTGTAAAAAATAAAACCTATTTCATGAATCCAGCTTATGCACATAATTTCATATATATATATATATATATTTTACTTTTAGATTTATGTATCGTCTATAAAATCAAAAGATAATAGATACTGAAAATTAAAGTATAAATACGTATAAGAGCATTTCAATTATCTTTCTAGCACCGCTTTTAAACTGTATTTTTTTTCAATCAAAATAAGATATTGAAAATCAAAAGCATATGTGTATATATGCTCTGACAAAATTAAATTGCTAATAGATTTTATATCAAATTGGATTTATTTACTATATATTTATTTACATTTGCTCAAATAGAAAAAAAAATTAAATTTTCCCACTGAATATAACGTATTTTTAAGTTTTCTCTTAAAATTAGTAAGTAAATTTTTACCTCCCCTTTTCTCATTTAAAGATAATTTACCTCCACACACACACACTCCTATATTTATATATCAGGTTTTAAATAGAAACAGACGAGATAGATATTTTTTTTTCAAAGAGATACAAATGGGTAAACACCACATGTGTAGGGATGTAAACGGGTCGGGTTCGGGTCGGGTCATCCTGTCCCAAACCCGACCCGATTAAAAATTGAGTGTCCCAGAACCCGACCCGACCTGAACCCGACCCGTTTAATCTATTACATAATTAAATGCATCATTTTATTATTTGATTAAATTATTATCGTAGTGAGGCATGTTTAAGAGGGCAAAAATTTCAATGGAGTTGATAAAGATCCTAATTTTTATTTAAAAAAAAATTAAAAAACGTTAAAGACAAGTAAAAAATTATTAAACGTGAAAACTGAATATATAAGGTAAAGTCAGTAACTCAAGACATGTCATTGCCTAAAATTATTAGAAGACTTACATATATGTATATATATAATACATTCAACTCAAAATAATAATAATAATAATAAAATGATGATACTACACAACGATCTATATATTCTTGATTTATTTGTCATTACATATACATATAATATTTATTTTTTTTGAGAAAATTAATTTTTATACTTTGTTGTGTTGCATGGGAAAGAAATGAATTTGAAAAAGTGGGGAAGGTTGCACATGGAAATCGATTTTCTCTGGATAATTGGTCAGTAATTATTAATTGTAAATATAATTTATATCCTATCATGTGACTCAATACATGAATAACAAAATGATTATATGAAAAGCATCATTCAACTAATGAATAAGTAAATTCCTTAAACTAAAATTTTTAATTTTTTTTAATTAAATCGGGTCGGGTTTTCCCAACGGGTTATGAGTACAACCCAAAACCCGACCCTAAACCCTATAGGATCTGACCCTATAGGGTTTTTAGCGGGGCAGGCGGGCGGGTACCCTATAACGACCCGCCCCGGTTGCATCCCTACACATGTGGCATGTATTACATAAACATTACCCATTTCTAAAACTAACTAATTGAAATCTAAAAGTACGAATTTTTAACTTACATTTTGTATATTATTAATAATTTTTTAACTAACTCCTTGAAATAATGACTAAATTTGCGCAATAATTGTAAAACTATATAAAACTGAAATTGAATATACTCTTAGATTTTTAGGTCACTAATTGTAACAATGGATAAAATTCATGATTGATATATGAAATTTAACCTACACAAATCAAAATTAAATTGTAGTAAGATCAAAAGAAAAAAAAATTCAAAAGTGCAAGTATTAATATAAACGTGTAAAATTCATTATTAATATAAAAGAAATATACTTAGACTTTGGCATTAGTCAGGCAAGACCCATGAACTAACTCAACTAGGCACCAATGGGTCAGACCTATACGATCGAGTGACGCGCCTGAAGACCTAGCAGGTTATCGAGTCTTGTCCGATTGAAATCTCCAATCTATGTAACCTGGGTTGACTAGGTCATCTTGATATTTAAAGAGAGAGAGAGAGAGAGAGAAAGGAAAAAAAAAGGAAGAAAAAGTGAAAAAATAAATAAATATAGGATAAGAATGTAAACTATTTTACATGTGAATAGTACATATTTAATATTATTTACAACATTAAATGTATTGTTATTGTTATTAACAACATAGATAATAATAATACGAGTTGTTTTTAACAATGTGGGACTTCTTTTTGTTTTGATAAGAGTTGTTTATATGTTGAGTGTTTCCTACATCAGTAATTTCACAGCTATAAAGAGACATGTTTGTGTAGAAATAGATGCATATGTCAAACAATTCTTTTAATAAATGGGCTAACGAATATTTTTCTTGAGTCCAAATGTAAATTTAGTTAAAAATTGTTTTATTTAATATTTTTTAAATTTTTTTTTTTCATTTTTTCATTTTTTTTCTTTTATCTTTAAGAGTTGTTTTTAAAATAAAAAAAAAAAAAAAAAGAAAGGGTAAAAATGGGCTAGTTCAAGGGGTTGTGAATCAGTGGTTCGCCATATGTTGAGGGCTGTGGCAATAATGGTGATGGAAAAGGAACATGGCACACTCTACAAAAGGTCTAGAGTCCTATACAACGAGATAAGGGGAAGGATATTTTTTAATGGAAAAAAATTATAAAAATGAAATTAAATTCATCTTTTCAAAAACCGAATGATAAGTTTAATACTATCTAATTCATCTCTAATACTATTTAAATTCATCTCTTTAAGGGATAAATTTAATTTCACCCCGTGGCATTATCACAATTTTTTTCTATGAAAGTAGAATTTTTTTTTTTTCGTTTTCCTGAACAAACTTGCATGGATAGCAATTCAACAAACCCTAGTTTTCCGTTTCACTATACTTTAACCGTTGCCTTCTTCTTTCTTTATTTAAATTGCTGTCTCTTGCACTTCCTAAGCTACATCGATTGAAAAGTTTGTATGTCAAGCCCTTTATATAGACAAGAACTCATTTCTCTTTCAAACAAGTTTGAAGGAATATATTGGGTTAAGAAAAAAAATTATATTTTCATAAAAAATTATGAAAATACCACAAGATTAAAAATAATATCAAATTAAAATAAACAAGTTAAACCCATTTGTTGAAGAGACGGATTTGGATTGTCTCTTGAAGAAACAAGATCATTAAAATTGTCTTGAACTCGTCTTCGATGTGGATGTGTATATATTATGTTATTAGAGGTATGAAAACACAATTTCCTGCGTAAATGATAAAACAATCAATTAAAAATGTTAAATATTTTATTTTTTCTATTGAATAAAATATAATTAGATTTTCTTGTTCAATTTTTAAGTTAAGAAGATTCAAACTATACTTTACGTATCTTCATAAATCATTGATTTATTTTGTTTAACCAAAGAAGGGTTATTAGATGATCATTAAGCTATAGCAAAATTGCCCTTAAATAAAAGCCAAATGATGATTACAAAGTTTATCCGTACATAATTAAAGGGGCAATGAGGCATAGGAAAGGTAGGACCTTGCTAAAGTCTGAAGTTATGGTAAGAAACAGCTAAACTAATAGTATATTAATTATATAGAGTGGCGATCGGACTTAGAATTTCGTCCTAGATATGTACGGGTGCCCAGTCGGCCGGGATTTGATCTATGGATGAACCTAAGACTGGATTATATATATATATAGAAGCTTGTCAAGTTACATAACTCTTATCGATCGAGACTGGAGGTCATCAAATAAAACTGGTTTTCAAACTATTCAAACTTTCGTTCACTCCTACTTAAAAATAATTCAATTTTTACTTAAATATAATTTGAAAATAGTTGAATCAAGTTTGGATTCAAACTATTCAAGTAGTTTACTAAGTAAAACTTTGGCTTCGCAATATTTACTTCTATCAATTTATAAACCTAATTAAGTTAAGTATAAAAAAAATAAAAATTAATCGTGTTTGAGTTGTATTTGGATATTAATATTACTTTAATTAAAATAAAAATATTTTTTAAATAAATTGAATCTAAACGAGTTTAAACAAATTGAGTTTGAGCTTGTTTAATACTAGTTCAACTCTAGTGTGAACTTAAAATTTTAAAATCTAACTTTAGAATTTCTAATAGAAGTCGAGTTGAGTTGAATACTATAATGTCTCGATTTGGCTTATTTGCAAATCTAAGCTAAACAAATGCTCTAGCAAGTCAAGGCCAAGGCCAAGGCCAAGGAATGAATATGACAAGTTAATTCTAGAATAGATGATGTGGACAAAGTGGGCATCAATTTATAATTTGTTTAAATTGTCGAAAGAATTTCGAAATAGTTTGATTATTAGTGCTATAAATTGGTTAAGATCGATGGACTATAACTTTTTGTTTAAGCATATAAGAGCATTTTTATCTTGGTTATTTAGTAAAAACTTGAAGAATATGAGTAATGTGACAGTCATTTTTATAATAAAGTGGGTTGTTTGTTAGGTTGCTTAACAGGCAGAGTTGCTATGATAAGAAACTCAATTAAATGACAAGCAACTCTTTTAGATTCTTACTCCATCTCACGTTAATCCTTTCAAATTTATTTAATTTTTACAAAAAAAAAAAAAACTCATACTCATTCTCTTATGAGTCTTTTCACACTTGTTTAATCTTTATAAGAAAAATTTCAACATCGTTTTAAAATTAAAAAAATTTAAAAAAATATAATAAGTAACTCTCTTAAAATAATAAAAAAAATAAAAAATTACTTAATAGAAAGAATTACTTCAAATGGTGGCATGACACTTTATGCAATTCTTTAAACAACTCAAACATAAAGATATTTTAACAATTTGTGATAATATATAAATTAACAATAATTTGAGTCTATTGTCCATACCCCAATGTTGTGTGGCACGTTTTCTACTGTTAAATTTGGATCCTTCTCTTAGTGCAATGAGCTAGTATTCTTTTCTTATCAAAGTTTTTTACCATTTAAAAGAAAATAATATTCCAATAACCTTTCCTATATGGTTCAGTTTTTAATAGATTATTGCACACATAAAACTAATGCAACTGCTTATCGGAGTCAAAAAAATAATTATTACTAGTATTGTTATCTTCTTGCGTATATTTTGTGTTGTTTACTATTTGTTGCGTGGATGGACTCGCGTCAAAAGGGATAATATTTTAAATTAAAGCAACTTTGATTTTTCTTCGGGCGCCAAATTCAACCTTCCACGATACAGCAATAGAATAATTAATCCAAGAAGAATATCCCCAGTAAAACCTTTAGAGAGAAATATAATAAACAAGAACGTGGCAATTAATGAAGCAAATATCAAGAGCCAACATTATTAAGATAATGTTGAAATATTTTCCGATAGGACACCATTATGTATATAATATAATGCAAAACAGTGACCAACCTAATCTTCGTTTTTTACTACGATAATGCAAAACGGTGACTAACCTAATCTCCTGCTTTTACTGTGATGGGTTGATGACAACAATAAAATAAAATAAAAAACGATAATGGGTAGGGGTATTTATTATCTCGAAATTTCCATTTTGAGTGTATTTCAATTAATTCTATGAGATAAATTATATTAAAAGATATAAACTTTTAGTATTATGTTCATTTACATTGTATGTATTTGATATGGGAAATTGAGAGAAAATGATTAAGAGGGGCAAGAAAATGAGAGACATTAATTCACATCCTCTTATTTGTTTTAAAAAGGAAAGATATGAGAAAATAAAATGGATATAATATTTTTCTGGGTCCCACCATTGTTTCCTCTAAAATAGAGAGAATTAGGAAATGAAACACATGTTTATTGTCATTATAAAAAAAATTACATAAATACAAATTGTATAAAAAAATTACTAAATTACCAAATTATCATCTGTATATCGCATGTTAGATAAGAGATACAAAATTTTATATATGTATCGCATGTTGGAGGCTAGATACAATGATGATACTGTGTGAAACTTTTAAAAATTGGTATATCACACAGAAGGTATGTGATACAATTTCCGAACTTTATGGCATGTTCAATAAACAATACACATATAATTATATGTGTATGGCTTGTTAGATGTGCGATATAGGTCCAAAGTATATCACACGTCCAATATGCGATACACATATAAACTCGTATATCTCATACCCTATATGCGATATAGTAATGGTATTTGTGTTTTCTTTTGTATAATTTGAATTTGTGTAATTTAAAAAAAAAAGATTAAAATGTAATAATCTCAAAACTAGGAGGAAAGGAGAAAAACTTCTTAAAATTACTCTTATACTATTCTTTTTTAAACTATATATTACTTATTATCTTTTAATTGCTTATATCATTATATTTTATTTTATTTTTCATAATATTTAATATTCTATCAATTTTTCCCTTCATTTTCCAAAAATATAGAAGGATGCCGACTCTCCAATAATCTCTCTCCTCCATTTTCTTCCTTTCATAATTTTTCCTTCTTGCCAAACAAAGAGTTATAGCATGTTTGATATATTGGAATAGAGTAAAATGACTGTTCTAATTCCATTCTCTTTTCTATGTTTAATCTTCTTAAAAGTTAGATTATCAATTCTTTAGAATAAATAATTTTGGTTTTAGAAAAAATTTGATTTTATCTTTTTGGAATTTCTATCTCATTTTACCAAACATTAATGAACTGTATTTCAACTACCTTATCATCTTACAAAAATTTATTTCTTATATTTTTTAATGGGTATTTTTAGAATCCCATTAGATACCCGTTCCATTCCATTTTTTTATCTAAACATAAAAATTGATTTTTCAATTCCTTATTAATTTCATTCAAATTTAATCTAGACATTTTTTGTATATAAAATATTACTTTAAAGTATCGATCTAATGTTTGTAGTGGTGGGAAAAGGATCGGGGGATGCCCACGTGTTTCGGTACGAGGATATCAAGGGACACGTTTGGCCCTGACTTGCTTGGTGGTGGCTGAGGTGAGAAGATGCATGACGAAGACCAATTATTTTAAGGGAAAGTGAGCACCTAGCACTAGCAGCGGTGGGATGGGATTGGGTTATCGTTGTCAATTCCAGGGTTCCAAGATTCCCATTCGCTGCAAATTGCTGGATGCTGCTGTTAGTTTAAAAAAGCTTATCCAAGATGGAATGAGACGCGGGACTTGGGAGTAGTGGGAATCAATCAATGAAGATTTAAAGTTGATTAATGAGGAAATTATTATGATTTGTTGATAGAACCATCTAATTGTGATCATTAAAATAAATATATTTAGATTTTTTTATTTACATCTATATGTATAATTATTGTATATCTAATTTGCATCTGCTTAAAATCTGATTTTTGTGTGGTAAAACAAAAAATCTGATTTTTGAAAAATCGTCAACTTTCTATTTGATATATTTTAATTTCAAATATCCTGTTTTGTATCGTATCATAATTATATTTGTTGCAGATGGTAATCTACCGGTACATAAAATGCTAGACCACGATGAACATATGAGAAACTCGGTTAGTAGCACATTGGAGGATTATTTAGCACGACCACTCTAATACTTGAGTTGAGTTAGTAGTAGGCTCGAGAGAATAACGTATCATGAGAGTAAAGTAAACTCAAATAGCATACGCTAATAGGTGAGTAGATAACCCTATCGTATAGGATATCCATCCGGATCCTGCTCGACTGGATAGGGTCCGGATGGGTATTAAAGGTTACAAGATAGGGTCCAGATACAGATTTTACAGAACTTACTTTCACAGGATAGGGTGTATGTATGAGGGTACATGTATGAGGTTACCCACCCT
This sequence comes from Combretum micranthum, assembly GCA_024138025.1. Lineage (NCBI taxonomy): Eukaryota > Viridiplantae > Streptophyta > Magnoliopsida > Myrtales > Combretaceae > Combretum > Combretum micranthum. Next base: position 129,808 of record JAMXBD010000188.1, on the reverse strand, counting down.
GAAACCTATACAGTACATATTTTAGGGTATATTATATTTATCATATTAAATATTATAAAGCTATGTTAGTATACACAAAATAAATAACAATGCTCTATTTTTTATTTGACAACCACTTTTTATTTAAGATTATTATTTTGCAAATTATCTTCAAAAAAATTTTACTACAAAAGAATTTTTACTATTTTATTTTGGAAACACTTGTTATTTTTATTTTAGAATGCTTGTAATTATATATATATATATATACACAGCTGAGCTCCCAAATTATATATATATATTTATGCTATTTATCTTCTAAGACTAGTTAATATGAAAATTGCTCTAAAGTTTTTAATTTTAGAATTTGCTGCAATTTCTATAATTTTGTTTAATATCATATAAACATGTTTGATAGATTTTTGTTATAAGTTTCAACTTCCCACATAAATAGATTCTACACATTGCAAAATTTGTGATGTTAACAAATTACTTTTAAAATTCCTTTCCACATTCTATTTATAGTGAATGTATGAAATTAAGGTAGTTATACATATTACATGATATCAAATACTATAAACCTGAAATTTATGAAAATAAGGACAAAAACAGTTATTTCATAAGTAAATCAACAGGTTTCAAAGGGTATCTTGTATGTTTTATAAGGTACAAGGCACATGATGGGTAAAAGATACCATAGGGTAGGTTTCGGGTACCAAATCTAATAATTAGAACATACAGGATAGGGTATGGATAGCACTTTATATTTTACCCATCTTGTACTCTCTCAACCCTAACATATGCATATCTTTTGGGGTAAGAATCTATTTATAGTTTATGACCATGCCTCAACTAGGGGTCATGAGACCTTGCTTTATAAGCAGGTGGCCTTAGACCTAAATTGGTTCTTTTGTAAGGTGGAGGTGACAAAGCTTGAAGTTGTTTCCCCAAGGAAATCGAACAAGGTCCTTGAGGGACTTTGATGTGGAACCGAGGTCCTCATGTCACGAAAACCTCATGGGTTGGGGGACCTTATGGAGTTTTTCAGCCTAAGTGCTTGTGGAGCTCTTTGTAGGTCTATTAACCTATAAGGAGAATGTTGGACCCATTAGGCCATGGTCAGATGCTCTCTAACAACATTGAAGAAGTATTAGTGTGATCAAGATACTGATTATAGCACTGCATGCAATAACTCCCCATTCTAAAGCTCCTTTTTCCATGCTAATAGGATATGTATGTTGGTTAAAATCAAGAGTGAAATAATTTTATGAAGGCATATGACATCAAGAGGTTTTTTTACTCTAAAAGAATAGATAATAAGTAATATGCATAGTCTATTTGTATTTTTTTTTATTTATATCTTATATGTATTTATTCTATATTTCATGTTTGAAAATTATCTTATAAAAATATAAAATATATGTAATGGAAAAAAAATTTAAATATATATTTCATAATTATGATGGAGATGGTGGGGTTATGAGATTTCTTTTTTCTTTTTTTTTGCTAGAGCATGTGTTATGAGCATGAATAATGAAAATTTGTATACTTTTATAAAAGATGGTTTAACAATTTATTTTATATTGAAAAAAAATAATAAATTGGTATTTTTATAAAAGTAAATAGAGTGAGGGCAAATAAGTCAACTTCACAGGAATTTTTATATAATTAGTTTTATTATAAAAGTGTATATGTACTTATATATCTATCTTTCTGCCTCTTTTTTTTTTCTTTGGCCAAATACAATGTTTGAGTGGATATGAATTGGAAAAACATGAACAAACAGACCCTCATAACAAATATTTAACATTTTATAATTGTGCATACAACACGAGTACGTGACAACTAGGATTATAACTAATAATTAAAAGCCGGTTCGTACTGTTTAAGAAAGAAAATATCGAAAGACTATCATCACATGAATTTTGTGACCATCGCACTGAACTTGGTGGTAATCCAATTTGGCTTTAATGGTGCGATCATATACATTTATCATTATTCAACACTTAAATCACGGGTAAGATGGAAATTTTCTGGACTTATAGTTGGCGATTGGCATGCCTGTAGCTGCCGATCACAAAACTTTAGCCAACCTCAATATCATAATTTTTTTTGACTGAGAAATACTTCGGTGGGTAATAAATGTCACGTATAATATATATATATATATATAAATATATATGGTGTTTAATTATCAATCATTATTTGATATGTAATCGTATTTATAACTCATTAATGATAGTTATCAATCATCTTTTTCATATATTAAAATATGATTGATAATTATGGGATATTAGCTATTAATTGTTTTTTCGCTTGAAAGCAGCGTAACCCTAAGGAAAATTTTCCATTTTTAATAAAAAAAAAGGGAAAAATGATCTGATTTTGTATAAATAAGTACTTTTTTCAATCACTATATACCTAGTTTTATTGCTCAAATGGCGAAATTTTGTAAATCTAATTCATGATTGTAGAGAGTACTCAGTAGAAGAGAGTTCGATGATCATTGGAAGTCGTCAAACACTCATGGTAAGAAAACAACTTTAGGTTTTTTATAAAACAAAATCAGATATTATATGTAAGAATAAACAAAATGAGAAAATATACTAAAAAATTAAATAGTATGAAAAGCGTACCTAAATCTCTAAAGAGTAAGATTGAACAGCTTCCTGATTTTCCAAATCTTACGTTTTCACTAACAATTTAAATATATATATATATATATATGTATATGTATATTGTGTGTGTCTTAATTCCTAAGAGAGGGTTTTCTTCTTTGATGTTATGCATGGGAAATAAATTTGGAGACTTTCATTTGGGCTATTGTGAATGGCCCAGCAATGATGCTGTGTTATGCTTTAAAAAAAAAATAAATAAATAAAATAAAACCTAATGTAATTAGTTTTTAGAATTTAGATTGTAAAGAATTTAGAAAAATAGAAAATAAAAATATCTTGTGAAATTGCGATGGAAAGGATGGCTCTCCTCTCTTGGAGTGCCGTGTGGCACTCATAGTAAGAAAACAACTTTAGATTTTTATAAAACAAGATCAGATATTATATGTAAGAATAAACAAAATGAGAAAATATACCAAAAAATTAAATCGTATGAAAAGCGTACCTAAATCTCTAAAGAGTAAGATTAAAATTTTTGCAGGTTCTTGATTTTCCAAATCTTACATTGTCACTCACAATTTATATATGTATGTATGTATGTATGTATGTATTTATATATTTTTTAATTCCTGAGAGAGGGTTTTTCTTCTTTGATGTTATGCATGGGAAATAAATTTGGAAATTTTCATTTGGGCTATATGCCTTTTTAAAATAAACAAATAAAATAAAACCCAATGTAATTAAATTTTATAATTTACGTTGTGTAAGAAAAGAAAATTAGAAAAATAGAAAATAAAAATATCTAGTAAAATTGCCATGGAAAGGATGGCTCTCCCCTCTTGGAGTGCCGTGTGGCACCCAGCCATTCCCTACATTATCATTTACTTGTATTTTAGATGGCAAACCAACTCTCTTCTTTCCTATCTACCCAATCTAATCCAAGTCCATCATTCTCATAAGGAGCATCATCTTAGCGCTACTACAGTCCTTCACATGTTTATTTGGAAGATTCAACTATTCCAACTAGTTTTGGTTTATTATGACCTCATCAAGAAAGCGGCATCAACTTTCAATCGGTTTGCTCATTGAAGGCCAAATCTATCTTCAGATTAAACCCATTGCCCGAATGAACTACCTTACTAATGTCACTCGCAACATTCCATGCCTAGGTTGAATACTCCTGTTTAGCTCTCAATACGCAAATCTTGACATTCTCTATCACCTAAATTCATGACGCTCTTATCATAAGACAAATCTATTGCCATTACCCATGCCCTTAAGATCACCAACCCCTTTTCTGCCTGTTGTAAACTCCATCCAAGATCATCTTGTTAGGATTTTAGGCTTCTATTAGCATCCTCTCGCCCTTAACTATTTCTCAATCTTCTGAGATCGCCTTTTGTTGAGTTATCCTATGGAAGGGTTTGTCCACTAAAAGGCATTTGCATATATTTGGGTAGATTCTTGTTTTAAACCTTGACATGCAACATAGTCGTTCCTCTAGCAAAGATGTCCTTCTTTGGTTGCCATTGCCATCTTGAGTTTCATCCACACTATTTAACTTGTCAACAAGACTACCACACGATAAGAACACGAGGTAGCATTTAGGTGGACTACCAAAATTAGAACTTCAACTCTAATACCACTTGTCATGGGACGAAGGCTCTCCTCTCTTGGAGTGTCCATGCAATTCTCATCCATCTTGCACATTATCATTGACTTGTATTCTAGATAGTAAGCCAACCTTCTTCCTTTATGTTTATCCAAGTTTGTTTCGAGTGTATCCTTCTCATAAGGAGCATCATCTAGTATTGCCACATTCCTTCACATGTTTAGGAGACTCAGCTATTTCAACTAGTTTCAATCTATCATGACCTCATCAAGAGCATGGCATCAACTCCCGGCCAGTTTGCTTAAGGAGACTAAATCCGCTTTTTGTGTAAAGCCACTTCTCGAGCAAACTACCCTACTAATGCCACTCACAGTGTTCCATACCTAAGTTGAGCACTCTCACCTGGTCCTTAACACTCTAATCATGACATTACTACATGTGCTAGATGTACTAGAAATTGCTAAAATTTTTAGGCCTCAAAGAGTCTATTGTATTTATATACATTTATATTACACCACTCATCAATTAAGAAAGACCAAAACATATTGCCCAAAATGTGTTGTTAATTTTTCTCCTCTAGAATTCCACACTTGGCTACATCTGACTGGTGTGTTTTGTAACATTTGGCACATTACTTCTACATTCATAGCATATTTGTTCCTTTATTAATTTCCATTGTTCTCAATATTTCCATTATGTTAGCTTCATCATGTTCATTTTATTACTAGAAGAAACATCATCTTTGCAATTTAAAATAAAAAATTTCCAATACTTATACTATAGTGCAATCAAATAAGAAATTGAGGTATAATGCACCAATAGTAAATCTTAAATTCCACACTTTAAGTGGTGTCACAATATCAACATCGGTCTTAAAATTAAAGAGGCTAAAACAAGTTTTTTGTTGAGTCTTAGAAGAAAAGGGAAAAGCAACACTAAAAGGTTACAACCAAAGATGAAGCCAAGACCATGAAGAAACAAGAAAAAGGAAATAATGAAGAGAAGAACTTATTGAGATATTGTTAGTAAATGCTCCTAAATCATAAAGACATTGTTGAAAAGGAAGACGTTATTATTGCTGTGGTTATGGAAACCAATTTAGTGGAAAACATAAATGGACTGGGTGATTAACACTAGAGCTTCATGACACTTGTGCATCGATAAGGAGTTGTTCCACCACTTTGAAAAGCCTATAGATGGAGAATGTATCTATATGAGGAACTTTTCCATTGTAGGAGTGCTTAGTAAAGGATAGATTTTTATTAAATTACCTTCTTCAAAAAATTTAGCTTTAAACATTGTCTTATATATGCCCTTCCTGCATAAGAATTTGGTTTCTAATAGGTTACTTAATAAGGATGGTTAGGAAATTGTTTTTGAGGCTGATAAAATCAATATCACTAAAAAAAGGGATTTTGTGGGGAAAGGGTACTTAGCCGATAAATTGTTTGTTTTGAACATTACTGTTGATGTTAATGCTAGTTCTTCGACTTTTACTTATATTGTTAAATTCATTGGTTAATGGCATGGCAGGTTAGGGCATGTGAATTTTGCCTCAATTGAAAGACTGAAAAATATGCACAAAAAAAACTTTGGATTGTGATAATTACTCTAAATTCTCTATTTGTGTGTAAGAGAAATATATTAAAACAACCTTATATATCCATCCTAACTATAAGCACGAAATTGCTTGAGTTAACATACTTAGATTTGCAGATTTTAAGAATATTATTATTAAAGGTGGTAAAGTAATAAAGTAAAAGTAGAAAATTAATTAGATAGGAAAATTAAAAAAGTTGTGGTTTGATAGGGGGTGAAGAATGTGGAACACATTTCCTTAAAGAATTTTGTGAAATAAATGGCAGAAGACATGAATCTACTGCCCTATATAAGCCGAACAAAATGGCATATTTGAAAGGAAAAATAGAACCCTTAAAGAAATGACGAATGCCATGTTATTGAATTATATTATGTTTGATAATGGGTAGGGAAGCTATTCTATCCGCATGCTATATTCTTAAGGTAAGTTTCATCGACGGTACTTGAATTTTTTGGGTTGTAAAAGTTTGGTACCTAAAAAAAAAAAAAATTATACCAAGATGGTACCTGAACTTTTTAAAGGTTTCATCAAAGGTATCTATGGATGGAAATCATCCATTTTCTATCAAGTTTCTGATGTGGCAGACGGATGTGATTAAAATATTAGTTTATCGTCTTACTTGGTATTTATGTCATTTTTAATGTTTTTTTTTTTTTTACTTTTCTCTTTCTCTTTCTTGCTCCTCTCTCTCTCTCCCCTCCTTCTTCCTTTCTTAAGCTCCTATAACGGCCATTAATGGCCACCTTAAACCTTAACATTAAGATCAGCTAAAAGGACATATCAGTTTGAAGTTTCTTTGAAAACCCCATCTTGAGATAAGATAAATACAAGAAAAAAAATGTAAAAATAAAGCAAGATTCAAATTAAAGATTGAATTTTTAACAAATTATTTATATGGTTTAATTATCCCATTATTAAAACCTAAAAACCCAGTTAAAGGAAAGAATAAGAAGAACAAAAAAATCAAGTAATCTAAAGAACATGTGATAGGTAAACGTTCATCAATCATCAAATATCAAAATCAAAATTGCAATTAAAAAAAAAACAAAACAAAAGACAAACACAATCCCTCTCTAACTTTCTCTCTTTGAGAACTCTTTTTCTCTCTCTTAACTCCGCGCCACACATCTAACCACCAAGACCAGAACCGAATTATTGCCACAAGAAAAGAAGCTTCATCAATATCGTGAACAAAAATCCAGCAAGGACCCATAGATACCCCCACTCCACCATCCATCGTGAATGCTACTCCTTCATCATCTCCAACACTCCAAGACCTTCAATCCAAAGCTATACCCACTTTCATCTCCAAATTGCTATATCGAGCTATGAAGCAAGCCAATACCACATCCATGTGAACTGTGAGGCAAGCTAAACTCGTAGTTTCTATTGTCACTCTTCATCAAGCCTCTCGACTCAACAAGCATAGCGAATCAGACTGTGACTACAACATCAACAATAACAATGTTCATATTTTTTTTTTCTAAATTTTGGTCCAAATTTTAACAACACCAAATTTTTGAAAAGTTAAAAAATAAATAAATAAAACAAGCACCCACATCCATTGCTCTGGTAACCATGAAGACATCGCCTTTAAGTCTTAACTGCAGATTCGCCAAACCAAAGGCCCATGTCCACCAAGTCTAGAGAGAGAGAGAGAGTTTGGATTTCTTTTTTTTTTTTAATTTAGAACAGAAAAAAGAGAACCCAGATGGTTTTAAATTTTTTTAAGAAAATTGAAGTATATCAAATATATATATATTTTTTCTATTATGAGTTTTTTTCTTTATTTTTTATTTGAGTGAAGAAGAAGAAAGAAGAAGAACAAGATGCATATGAAGGAACATAGGAGATGTGAGAAAGAAGGAAAAGAAAAAATTAAAATTAACAAATGCCAGCTACATGGAAAAAATAATTTTTAATTATTTTTTGTGTCCACATCAGAAACTTGTCGAAAAAATGGACGGTTTTCATCCAGACGTTCATTTGGTGAAACTTTTAAAAAGTTATGGTATCATCTTAGTACAAATTTTTTTTAGGTACTTAACTATCATAACCCAAAAAGTTTGGGTACTATAGATGAAACTTACCCAATATTCTTAATAGGGTTACACGAAAAAAAAAAAAAAAAGATAAAACCTCTTATGAAATGTGTAAAGGTTCACCTACTTTATATTATTTGAGAGAGTGGGTATATTCAGCAAAAGTTGGCTTACCAAACTTTAAAAAAACTAATATTGGCCCTAAGACCTTTGATTATATGTTTATTGGTTATACTTAAAATAATGTTGCGTATAGCTTTATGTCTTTGAATGATTATACTATTTGTGAATCTAAAAATGTCAAATTCTTTGAATCAATCTTTTCATTGAAGAAAAGTGATGTTAACGACGTTACTGGTCCATCTAATACTGCTTTATTGCGTGCATCTATGTTTGTTGATTTTGTTTCAACCTAGTTTATGAATGAACTTAGAAGGAGTAAAAGAAAAAAATAGAAAATAATTTTCGGACCAAATTTAAAAACTGCTTTCTTAATTTAGAATAATGATTTTATTCAACAAATCAAGACATAGTATCTGCATTTTTTATCAAGGAAGGCTTTAAAACATATGAAGAAGCATTGGCTTTTATAGATGTTAGTTTTTGGGAAGAACCATTGAAAGTGAGCTCGATTATATGTTAATAAATTGTACATGAGACTTAGTTAACTTACCTGTCTGAAGTGAGCCAATTAGGTGTAAATGGATTTTTAGAAAGAGGATGAGGCTAGATATATCCATAAAAAAATTTAAGGTCATATTGGTAGTTGTAGGTTATACTCCAAATAAAGAGAGTGACTATTTTGAGATTTACTCTCTTGTGACCAAACAACGACCATTAGAACTTTAATCGTTCTCGTTGCCATTCATAACCTAATGATATATTAAAGGATGTGAAAATGACATCTTTAAGAGGGTGTTGAAAAAATATAATTGCTTTTGACGTAGTGCCTATTAGATCACTTTTTAAATCTAGTATATTTCTTAAGAAAAATAAAGACCTTAGTGTTTTACAAGCCAAGTATGCTAAGATTATAGGAATTGTTATACCTCTTATGAACAATACTAGACTTAGCAAAGCTTGTACCATTAGTAAATTAAGTCATTACTCTCATAATCCAAACAATGAGCATTAAAATGCCTTTCATCATTCGCTCAAGTACCTTAAGGGTATTATAAAATGGGGACTACATTTTAGCAAATTTCATGTTGTATTGGAAGGATTTTTTCATGCAAATTGGGCTAATAGCAATGATGAAATTAGCTTTACAAGTGACTATGTTGTTACTTTAGAAGATATCATATCATGGAAATTTGCTAAACAAACACGTATAACCCATTCCACTATGGGAAGATTTCGGTTCTTATTTTAAGAATAATCTTCATTCTTCTAGGAAATTGTACCTTTTCTACGCAAGTGCATGTATTAGAAGTTGGCTATGTTAACCTTAAGGAGTAGATGATGTTTGTCGATTTGCTCTTTAGTTGTGCTAGAATTCACTTTCAGGGCGGTAACTCATTGGGCTGTAAATGAGTCCAGCAAAACTTTTGAAGGCTTGGGCTCTTTTAAAATTTATCAAGCCTAAAATTTAGATTTAAGTATGGCTCATTAACAAGCGAGCTCAAGCCAAGTCAAGCTGAGTTTTTAATCAATCCTACTGAATTATCACTGAACATGAACTTTAAGCTTGGACTTAACTCGTTTAAGTTGTTGATTTTTCCATTTCTTTTAACCTTAAAATGCCACACACACACACACACACAAATACTAACTAAAAATTAGTTATTATTATTTTAACTACACACACACACACACACACACATAACATTCCATAGATACTAAACTCACAAATTTGTTAACAAGCCTGTTCAGGAGCCTACTTGCAAGCCTATTCACGAGCTTACTCCTTATGCTAATTCAATCTAAGTTTGTAGCCTTAGTGGCTCATCCACGACACAGTCAATCTAAGTTTTCTATTTGTTTTTTTTTTCCCTTTATTCTTACTAGGACACATAGGTTTACCTTATCCTCAAAAAAAAAAAAAAAAAGACTTTTAAGTTTTGGTTTCGTGTGATCGTCAAAAGGTTGTACATGATAGGATTTTCGAATATGGAAGTTATTTATTTGTATGTAAATTAAGTTTGTTGGCTAACCATGTATGTAGTATTCAAATTATATAAGTTGTATGTGGTGTTGAATTTGTTTGATATATTAGTTCTCTAGTTGACATGCTACCTACTCTTTTAGGATATCATTGAGAATTGTGACGACGAATCTTGAGTTATGACTTAGAGTGACCATATTTAATTCCATCATTTTAACAATTAGTTGAAGAACATAAGTGGTCATAAGCTTTTGTGTTTACAATTGATTTACCTTAGTTAATAGAATCTTTATTACTTTCATGAGTAGACATGTACATCTATTTATTACTAATATATTCGAGTAATTATTATAAGTGTTGGTTATGATCCTTGTATATTTCTATTGGAAAATGAAAATATGTGGTGGAGTTGTTGCAATTTTATTTTTGAGCATGACAAAAACTATTGTTAATATAAAATGATGAAGGAAGCATATAATGAATCATCATAATTATTTGTAGATTTGGGGATTTGGTTAATATTGTTGTTTGCATGTGTATTAACCTTGTTCTTATGTGACCTTAAATGAGTGATGTTGAGATAACATCTTGAGGAATGATTTTTATAGAAATAATAAAGAGGAGGAACAAGTTGTCTCACTAGCTTGAATACACAAGTGATGGGTAAAAGAATTTTGAGCACTAGTTTCACATATTTTTGCAGAATTGACTTTTTCTTAACATTATTTAATCTTATAGCCTTATATTGTTTTTCTAATTTTTGAAAATGTTTGAAATAAAGATGTATTGCTAGACCTTTGTAGATTCTTAGGTTCAATGACATGCATCAAAATACTTTAATCAACAGATGAAATAAAGTACTCAGTCTACTATTAAATCTGTTGATAAGCTACTTATGGATATAAGGGCTTTAATCTTCCTTATGGAGTGCATGAGCAAATCTAATGGTCTGTTTCTAATCTTATTTTGATTGTTTTGACATCTTATTTTTATCATTTTTAAATAGATATTTATCAAAAAAACAAATATAAATTAAAAAAATAGATGTTTTTACTCATAAACAGATTAAACAAATTAAATATAAATAAGATACAAATGAAAATCAGACAATCAAACCAAACCCTAAAAGAGGTTATGGTAGAGGCTAAGGTAGCATTTTATTACACAAATTTCATAGTATATAATTGAATAAAGATTGCTGTATCATATTTGATTTATCAAAATGTATTTGAGATTAGACGAAACTCTCTACATGGTATTGACTATTGTACAAAATCCAACACTTTTGTCCCTATCTAAAAATATTGGAATCAAACAAAAATAAAATCTCTTAACAAAAATTAAACTAATATGATCACTATTATCTTGTTTTTGTCACTCCAATGTTACTACCACTAACATTGCTGCCACTACCATTAGCACCACTGCCTGCACCGTCATTGCTATTGCTGTCCTTCACCACCACCATTGTTGTCATAGCTGGCACTACCACTACTGCCATCATCTTCACCAATATAATACTAGCAGCAAGTTTTCACCATTATCATTACACAACTACCACTAAATCATCGCCACAATCTCTAATTATAATATTTGTGCATGATGGTAGAATGTTATAATTGTCAAAATATAAGATTTTATACCGTACTTGAATAAACCAAACAATGGACAACACGAGACTCCCATCAAAAACTGAATATGATACGAAAGATTTGTACTATACAATATTCTTTATACTATATTATTCGGTTCTTATCTTATTCAATTTTTGCAAATAGACATTAATAAATGGATTTGTCACCATTTTGTTTTGAGCCCTCTAAATCAAAGTTTCCTAAACAATTTCAAAATGTATGTCGAACTTCATGGGCTACGTCATCTCACCTAAAGAATCCAATGCAAACGCTTTAATGTATTCAGTTTAGCCCTTCAAGGTTATTAATTTTCCAATATTCGAAAAAGAAAAAATAATAATAAAATTATCAATTCAAGAGAATAAAAATAACCAGACAAGCAAGAATATTCGGATACACACAATACATATATATATACACCCAAAGAAATAAATAAAGTAAAAGGAAATAAATACAGATAATTTTACATGCAAAACCTCCAATTCTCAATCAATGTTGATACATCCCCAGCAAAGAACGAGATGTAATTTACTATAATCATAAAAGACAATTTAATAAGCAAAGTGTGTCTTACTACTTATATGGCTATCACTCATTTTTTAAACTATATTTAGTATCTTATTATTCTTGTATATGATAATCTTTGTAATCTAGAGACAATTTCTATATATGACAAGATTGGTTTATTTCTTAAATCATTTTTAATAACTTATCAACGTGGTAAAATAATTAATCAAACTTGTATGGATAATTATCAATGCTTAGGTACTTCTAGAAGGTGCTTCCATTTTCAATCTTTCTTTATATTTAACAAAATTTGCATATTTACCATATATTTTAGTGAGAATTATAAAATATGACATATCTTTAGCACTGTGGCAAACAATCCATTCGACATTTTGTCAAATTATTTCTGGTGTGATGATAATTTACTTCTCTATCTATAAGGAGAAGATTGGAGTTCTTAGATATCCTTCATAATTGTGAGATAAAATCACAGGTATTGCCACAGGTATAAGAATATTTTCCAACACTATGAACCTACTTAAATTTTAATATTATATTAATAATTCAAAAAACTCTTTTTCCTTTAAAAAAAGGGGAAATCTATCCAATTTTTCTAGGTTTATTTATATTACTTATAGGATTCACAATACATATGAAAAAAAAATAAAATAAAATAAAAAAAGAAAAAAAAAGGTTTTATATTTTGAGTCCTTGTGCAAGGACTCAACTTTTTCTTTCAATTCATAAAAAATCCATATTGAAGAACACTAAGAAGTAAGCAATGGAGATGCTATCTTTCATTATATCTGTATAATATTATTTTGTCGATTTTATAAGGATTAAATTAAATAGTTATTGCCCCAATAAAATTATAAAACTATTGTTTTGATTGGTTGATGAAATAGATATTTTATAAAGTTATAATCAGTTAATTACTACTAAATAACTAATTGATAAAATTCCTTTATGCTTAAGTGGATTGGGTTTCAACTTTTTTCCTTCTTGCCTTTAGTATTTTTATCTTCTATAATATATATTATTTAGCTAAATTTATTTATATATTAATCGTTGTGATCAATCATAAAAATATATACCACTCAACTAATATCAATATATACTGATAAAATATATTTGTTAAAAAGATATATAAATTAACTAATATTTTTACCATTTTCCCTTGGTTTGATTTTGATACATCCCAAACGCGCTTAAGCTCTCGCATCATTTTCCATTTGAGAAAAAGACAAGGTCACGATCATTCCATTAAAAAAATGTAATAAAAAAAAAATATGCCCATTTGTAAGATACGCCATATGAAAAGCAGAAGGCCTAACCCAAGTAAATACTCCACAATGAGAATTGAGAAGAAAACAAAGGAGAAGAGAAAGCTACATTTTTATTTATTTATTTATTTTTGGCCAATGAGAAAGCTACATCTCCCTACAAGTCATAGCAATTACGGCTAATGGAAAATTATAAAAATTAAGATAACATTGATGTCTCTCTCTCTCTCTCCCCCCATTACCGGGGAATAGTGGATCCTGCTGCCTGGCCTCCGGCTATTGGCATACTAAAAACATCCATTACGAGACGCAAAATAGCTTCGACAAGAGCAAATTAGCATAGAACGAAAATGGATATACCCTAAATATACGTTCTATGTCATGGTCAAATTTTTAATAGATTTCCCAAAATTCTAGGTTAGCAACCCCAGCTTTTTATTATTTTAGACCTGTATTTATAACAATGTTTAACATAAATTAAAAAAAAAAAGAAGAAAGGAAGGCAAGTATATTTATATAATATTTAGAGAATTTTTTCAATGTTTATGTTACTTTACAAATTCTGCAATAATAATAAGAAATAGCGAAAATTTTGATTTAAAGATAGGTGTATATTTAAAGAAAAAAATGCGTACACAGCTATAGTAATTAAAAGATAATTGCACATATTTTCTACAATAGAAATTTTTATAGTTTCGTTATTAATTTTGATAGGACCGGTTCCATTACTTTTCAATGGCTCATACTATATTCAATTGCGATCAAACTATTAAAATAATTAATATTTCATTATTATGTTTATTTTAACAGTTAGATAATTGACTTCTCTAACATATGTTATAAGGTTCAATAAAAGTAAATTTTAGATCAAAATATTTTCATAATCCATGTTATAAACATTTGTATCACAAAATAACAGATGAAATCGGATTCTTTTCTTCTGGGAAAAAAAAAAAAAAAGAAATCGGATCCTTTCCTTCAGTTTATAATAATGGATGTAATCAATTCTTTCCTTTAGTAATTGTAATAATAAATAAAAAATAGAACATTTTAGAAATTTAGCATATTTTTTCTAAGTTGTATTGGTAATCTCTTAAAAAAAGATTGACAACTACAAATACATATGTGATACATACAAAGGAAAGAGGAAAAAAAAAAAAAAAGATAACAATATGAAAAGCATAAACTTAAGTATAAAATGGCAATAAGACATACCAATTAACAACTTATTATTTATACTATAATACGTATATTCATAGCACACCAAAACCTCTTCTTCTTCATAACACTTAGCTTTTGCGTTACCGATTCTTACGTTTGTTTCCAATTTTCTGTCTCTCTCTCTTTCTCTCTATAAAGAATTATTCTTCTTACATATCTTTCTCTCTCTGTGGAGCTCTTCCTTCTGTCTGGAGCTCTTCTCAAGTAAAGGAAAAAATCTGAATCTTTGGTTTCGATTGTATTCTTTTTAGGGGGGGTTTGGTTTTTAATCATCAAAACCTCATATTAGCTCATACCCATCTCCTCCTTTTGTTTTCTTAAGGTAGATACTGTAACAAGTTCTTGTCTTTTCATCCTTTTGAGCATTACATTAAATATTCTTTTGTTTTTTTTTTTTTTATCTAATTTTCCTTTTGGAAAATTTAGGGAAAAAAATGCTAAAAGGTGATTGCTTTGGTTTTTGGTTCTGCATGTGGAATAATCTTTTGTTTCTTGATTTTCGATGAAATTTATACAGTAAATTTGAATTTTGGAGAGTGTCAAGGTCAAGGATCTCTTGTAATCGATCTTGTCTTTTGTTTTTATTTGTTTTTAGTTATGTTTAGGACAAGAAGATATTTTTTAAAGATGTTTCCTTTATTAGATTTTAGTACCCAAGATTTTGCATGTGATAAATATGTGTTGGGTGTTGAGGGATTTTCATTGCTGAAAGAAATAATCTAACACATAGGTGATAGAGATTTTTTTTTTTTTCTTGGGAAATTCCACGGTGTGTTGAGATGATTATAGGAGTTAATGCAGCTGGAAATCAATAAAATAGCCTACAAATTTCTTTGTTTCGATAGAATTTAGGTCAAACCAATGATGCAGTTTTTGATATTGATTTGTAAAGTTTGATCAAGCTCATTTCTTAAACATGATTTTTAGTAATTTGGATAAAGAAATACTTAATTGTTTTTTTTTGTGTGTGTGTGTGTGTGTGTGTGTGTGTTTATATATATATATGTTTGTTGAAAGTAGTGTCTTGGCTTGCTTTGTGTTGTAAGTATTTTGTCTTTTTGGGTATGTTCTGACATTTGCCTGTGGCTGTTCAGCTTGTTATGAATAGAAGTAGAAATCCTATTGGTTGTCTATGAAGCCATTTAAATCATGGAGGCTTCTCTTGAGGAAGAAGGGTTCTGTATCAGTACATGAAGGGGTATGTATGTTGCTTTTTATACGAACACAGTTCGATTCGATTCGATACGATTCAAGAGAATTTGGGATTTTTCTATGGCTTTTGCTATTTTTTCTGTATTGTAGATGTGTTTTTCTAATTACTTCACACAATTTAAGTTCTTGTTTTAATTGCAGTCAAAATGTGGATTCAAGATGAAACAGCTACCTTTTATGGTGATTGTATGCGTAGCAATGTTGTTTATTGTGTATAGAACAACAAAGTATCAGTATCGCGAAACACTGGTGAGTTTAAGTCACTGGTTGTGTGACATTTTTTTTTTTTTCCGCAAAACTTTAAGCTTAATTGGGCTACATGTCTAGATTTTATTGTATAGTTAGATTATCGAAAATGACGCACAAACCTTAAATGATGTGGGACATCTCATAGCCTTGGAGATGGACAGTCTCCATCTCTTCAATGATTGCAGTAAAAAGCAGGAAGATGTATTCAGACAGTTTATTAGAAGATGGAGAGTTTTTATAATAATATTGAACTAAATTTGATACAATTTTGATGTAGTCAATAGAAGAAATTATTTCTGGTTACTTGTTATAAATTACTTTATTTAGTTTTGAGTTACATGTATGTTGTTTCGTCCTATTGCTTGATGCATGCTTTTTAAGTCTTTACCACAAGATGTTTCCCCTTTCATCTATGCCTTAATGATCTCTTCAATTCATTTCTATTATTTTCTTTTTTCAGAGAGAAGAAAAATTACATCCATTTGACACCTTAAAGGTAAGAACAGATGTTCATTTTATTTTTGCTAGCTGGACCCCATAGCATGGATTGGTACAAATTGACAAAATTTGTATCCAACTTTTGTAATTCATAAGTATCCGATTGGTCTGGATGTTAGTAGTGTTTAATCCTTGGTCTTTTTCTACCCTCAATGCATATCCAGCATGAGGATTATGTATCTCCATGGAGATTAAGCAGCTTGCCTCGTGGTATCATACAAGCAAGATCGGATTTGGAGTTAAAGCCTTTATGGTCAAGCACTGTAAGATCAAAGGTAGAATTTCTCTTATATTTCATAGTTTATTCAGTAGGAGGATTGTTGCATAAAGCCCCATGATTCTGGTTAGAATATATGTTGGATAATGTAAAGTTTTCTTATTATGTTTGTCCTAATATTGTTCTTCTCTGATTATTTATCAGACTGATGCTTTGAGAAATAAGGTAGACATTCCAAGCAATCGTCACTTACTTGCAATGGCTGTTGGTGCCAAACAAAAGGATAATGTAGATGCTATCATACGAAAGGTAACCATCTGTACTACTCTTTGTGATGAATGTGTGAGAAGTTGAGACTCACTAAATAGTTTTAATATCTTTTTCTTCCAGCAAACTTTACTATTTATCCTAATATCATATCTTTCAGTTTCTTCCAGCAAACTTTACTGTCGTTCTATTCCATTATGATGGTAAAGTGGATATCTGGCATGATTTTGAGTGGAGTGAACAGGCTATTCACGTTATTGCCAAGAACCAAACAAAGTGGTGAGTCCAATCATCATGCATTCTTATATAACTCATTGGAGTTTCTCTAGAAAGCAAATGGTGCTAGTTTTCTCATGTTTCAGTATGAATATGACCAAAGCAATTGAGATCAATTGGATTTGAATAGAATATAACTGCAGCAATATGGATTCTGGAATTTTGGGCTGTTGTGAGGTGTTTGAGTAATCATATCCATTTTTGTCCTTATGAATGCAGTTCATTCCTTTCATAAGACTTACTATATAATTGTTTTCTGTGTAATATCTTTACAAAATTCATTGTATTGTTATAACATTTTGTGGCTCTTTATGACCAGGTGGTTTGCAAAGCGATTTCTACATCCTAGTGTTGTTTCCAAGTATGACTACATATTTCTCTGGGATGAAGATTTAGGAGTTAAACATTTTGACCCAGAAAGGTAGTTTTAAAGTACTGTCTAACAGATTGTTATGTTTCAACGGTTGGTTTATATTTATAGACCTATTTTTTTTTCCCTTCCTGTCAAATTTAACTCCTGGATTTTGTAACGTAGAGAATCTTTTTCATGTGAATGACTTGTGATTTTTTTGTGTATATTTTCTTAATGTTACTCAGAAACTTAACCTTCTTATTATTTGTTCCCCAGATACCTTGACATAGTGAAATCAGCAGGATTGGAGATATCTCAGCCTGCTTTAGATCCTAATTCATCAGAAATTCATCACAGGATCACAATTCGTTCAAGAACAAAGAAGTTTCATAGGTGAAAACTGAGCTCTTTAATAAAAATGCCGCTGAAAGCCTGAAATTCTCCTGTGGTAGTTGGCTTTTGGAATTCTTATATAAGATGCATTTGCAGGAGAGTATATGAGTCCAGGCAGCACTAAATGTTCAAATACAAGCTGGGGTCCACCATGCACTGGGTAAATATCATGAAAGTTGTCCCTATGGGGGGGAAGTAACGGATGTCTCTTTGCTATTTCAAATTCCATCTATCTGTAGGGTAGTCTAAAATTTATACCCTTTATTGAAAACTGAGGTTTTTGGTATGGACAAATTAATGTATTTGTATTGATTCATTCTTTTTAATCCTCTGTAGATTTGTGGAAGGTATGGCTCCAGTGTTTTCAAGATCTGCTTGGTTTTGTACATGGCATCTTTTACAGGTACTATACTTTCAATCCATTGTGCCCATTTATGATGGAGGAACAATTGCATGTGTTCTTTGGACTAAAGTAATTTTTAACCTAATCATAGCTGTTTGTGATTTTTAAGACATTTCAATGCTCATTTTTTATCAAAAGAAATCTGAGCAGATGAGCTATGGTAGTATGTTGTCTATTGATAATATATGGATCCACAATCGTCTGATCTGAAATTATAACATTATAAACAAACTTATTTAAAATAAGGGCTTCATTGTTCACGATGGAGAAACATTATCCTATTAGAAGGAACTGTCTACACCAATCAGTCTGCAGTGTGGTTGATCCAAAAATCATTTTTTGTGAACTCTGTTACAGGATAATTCTTAGCAATTTAAACAGAAGAAAAGAAAGAGAATAGACTGTTTAAACTGTTTACTTCTTTTGGCTGTCTGACAGTATGTTCACGGGAAAAATAACTCCCTAATATTATTGGTAATTACTAGTCTTAGTAATGTTAGTACCAGTGTTGCATTTCTAATCGTGAACTTGTACCTTTTATATGTTTGTCCTAAGTTGCTTAATTCTTGGGTGGGTTTTCCTCTCTTGTGAACATCTGGATCACATGTTTTCTGCCAAGTGTCTGTGTTTAAGGAAGTATAAAGTGCTATATCCCTTCTACGCTGCCTGCTCTTCACTAGTTTTCAGTAGGAGCAAGTGTCTGTTTAATCAGCTAGACTAACCATGCACCTGTATTTTCTTCTGCAGAATGATCTGGTCCATGGATGGGGGTTGGATATTAAACTTGGGTATTGTGCGCAGGTAATGCTTTCATTGTTTGTGCCATTAGTCAAAGCCTGGGATTCACTGAAGTTTTTGTCCTATTAGAGATGTGTCCTTCATAGTTCCCTCTACTTTTAAATCATTAACCGAATCTTCTCGACCCACAGTGTCACATTCTCATAAAAGTGGATTAGGTGTCCCTGCAACTGTCTGGTCTCAATTGTGTATACTGTAATTACATGAGATGCAATTTTGTTATTCTTGTGCCTTTCCTTTTGCATCTGAAGGATTTGCTGAAGTTCAGTGTTTCCTTTTATTGGCCAAGAAGAAGACTGGGAACATTTGACAAAAATACATGTTTGTTAGTCTTCTTTTGCCTAGAAGCATTCATTGTCCTGAAGATTATTATATTACTATATGGTTGATTTCATTGTTGTCTCTACATAAGACGTGGCGTCCTCCACCAGATGGAGGATTGGGGCTGCATGTACATTAGGCATTCAAACTTGAAGATGTTTCATTTTTAGTGCATTATTTACTAGGATGACTTGGGTTTGTCTCTATCTTGTAATTCATCCTTGTAATAATTAGTGCTGTAAAATTAATATTTGAATTTTTCCCCGTTTGTATAAGTTGAACCAGTCTTCTGTTTTATGCATTTTTGTTGCTGTTTTGTTCTTTGTAAAGGTAGCTATTTGAATAACACTTCCAATTGGTGATATTTATGCAACAGGGTGATCGTGCTAAAAATGTTGGGGTTGTTGACAGCGAGTACATTGTTCACCAAGGAATACAAACTTTAGGTGGTGGTGGTGGTGGTCCTCCAAGAAAAAAGGTCGTTTGGATTGATCTCTTCTGTTCAAACTTTCATTAACCTTGTTCTGAAATTTGCATGATTTTCGTGGCAAGTGCAGAAGGAAGTTCCCTAGTATTGCAATGAAAACTGTCAAGAATGATATATTCTTCGTAATGAAAATTCTAGATGTAACCTATTAAAAGTACAAGAATTTGGATGTTTTTAAGTGATGATATACTTACTACTTACCCAATATGATTTTGTAATCTCTTTCAGGCAACAAGCACCTCGGAGTTAACCAAGGTATAAAGCTGTTTCTTTTGTATTTTTGAGATTGTTCTAAATTATCTATGATTCCTCTGCATGGTCAATCTCACTTGTGATTGTTTCTATATGTTGATATAACCTCCAGAGGCATAGTCCAGCTGGTGATCCACGACTCGAGGTGAGTGAAACAATAATCATCCATTTTTTCCTTCCACTTTTAACAATTTAACATGTCCCTACTAGCTTTGGCATAATGAGATCTTCCGTGTTATGAACAATGGGCTGCAATTTTCTATGAATTTTGAGCAGATTAGGCGGCACTCGACTTGGGAGCTTCAAGTATTTAAAGAGAGGTGGAATAGAGCTGTAGCAGAAGACAAAAAATTTATTGATCCATTCCCAAAAGATAAATACATAAATGATATTGGTAGGCGGAGAACAAGAAGGCGGCATTCGCGCCGGGAATAGCCTAACAACCAGTTGCATAAAAATATCTAGTATGGTCACAGCTCAACTACATGATCATCCAATAGATCTCAACTATACTTGTAATTTAGCCCTCTAGAATGCGTTTATTTCCTAATAATTGATTCATTTAATTTTGATGTAAGTTATATCATCAATTGCAATTTTGGTGTATTGCCTCTTCAATCATCATCATGAGCTTTTGTATTGTTTTTATACAAAAATCAAGGAAGAGAGGAGTAAAAAAAAAGAAAAAAGGTTGGGGAGCTTCTTTGTTTTCTTTTTTACCCCCCTCCTTTTCAAGTTATTGTTGTACTTGGTCTTGTAATTTAGTAGCATTAGGAGGTTCAAAGCACATTAAAATGATTTATTGTAAGCAGGGATGTCTCTCCCCCCCTCCACTTTTTAATTATAGGAAGTCACTTTCCCATGTCTTGTGATCTTTGATTCTCCCATATTATATTGTAGCTTTCTTAAACTACAAGCAATTATGTGAATATGCTAAACTTAAATATTGGAGAAAGTAGGGTCACTAGAGAAGTTTTTGCACGTTTGGTATGCGATAATGAACTCTGGTGCAGTTTTATCTATGGGGAACCTGATTCCACAGGATGCAGTTCCAGCTTTAAGGAAGCTTGATTCCATCTGGAGGCATTATTTTGATTCCGTTTTGGCCTTTTTAATGTAATTTACCTGACTATAGAGCTTGAACTTTGTTATATTAAAATGTTGGATTAAGCCTACTGTTTATTTAAACTTAACATTCTAAAGTCTTAGGGTTTAGGATTATATACCACGTGCTCGAACTGGTTAGATTGTCTTGATGGACTTGGAAGATTGGTTCGGTAGACTTTGATATGATTGCTAGATATTATTTCTTTTGGTAAATTTATGTATTCATTTAAAAGGATATTAGCCTCGGGTTTGGATAACTCGAAATGAGTATTAACCTGTCTTTGCATCACTAAGGTGATTTAATGGATGCCATTAGGTTTAAGAATTTATACATGTTCAATCGTACTGATGGCTAGTCATTGTGTAATCTCTACTCTTAAATATCGAATTAGTATCGAACTAATGAATGATTTCAATTACTTAATTATGAGGTTGATGAATTAACTGTTTGTTCACATAATTGTTATTGTAATTTCATTACAGTTTAATTTCTAATGAATGATTATTATAATGTTTATTTATTGTAACAGCGATTTCATAAAAAATTTTATTATAAAAAAATATGAAATAGGCATTTATTTCTCAAATCTTTGAATGGTAATTTAATGCTGGAATTATCTTTTTTTTTTTCTCTAAAATATCCTAATTTAAAAAATTAATGAAGGAAAATTCTATTACAACTTTATTACATTCTACAATAATGGATATTCCACTACAATCTTATTTATTCAATGAAATGAACGGGTTATAAGGTTTTTTATTTGTCACATGTATGTTGGATATTTCAATATGCCTATTCTTTCATCTTGTCTTATTAGTATCTTTTCTATGTTACTTCTTTGAAAAAATGTGCAACATAAATAACAACACATGACAATTTCAGTTGGAGTTTTACATCTTTAATGTGACAATAGATAATACAATTAACTAAATAGAAGTATACTTACTATATTCATATATTGCATTAAATACCTTAATAATATATAATTCATAGATTAATGCATTATGTCACAATATAATAGAAAATATCAATAGTATATAATAGGAAAAAGGCATTGATTGCGTCTCTTCTTTATAATTTAGGTAAATTAATGTTTGAACTTTCAACTTTTTCATTTTTAGTATTTCTAGTTTTACTTTATTTCTCATATTAGCATTTCTAAAGACACCAAAATACATAGTTTGAAAGTTCAAATACTAATTTATCGAAACTGCAAAGTAGAGACACTTTTAATGCCATTTTCTCATATATAATATGTATGTGTATTGTTATATAACACATAGGAATTTCTGTGGTCCCATCATGGGACTGTACCACTAGTATTATTAAACTAAAAAGAAATTAGTATAAAAAATTTAAATAATTCGATCATGATTGGAAAAGATCTGGACGTTTATTGATGTGACAGGAATGACCATATTGTGATCGTCTCAAGACTATAATATTTTCCATAGTACATAATTTGACAACACATATGCAGATAGATGTGCATTTATATATATAGTGTGTGTATATAGTAATTCTATTGTATATTGATAATTAGTTGTATTATGACTTGCATTACGATATATTTTATTATTGTGTGTAGTGTTATATACTACACAATTTGATAAACACATATATGGATACATATGCATGTATGTATGTGTATATATACATACAATAATAACAATATAATATATTGTCATGCAAGTCATATGAATAGAGATTTTGTTATACAGAGACATAAATATATTATACATACATATGCATATGTATTGATCAACTATTTAAATTTGTAAATATTGCTACATATATTATATGTGATACATATGCACTAAACTACATATATCCTGCTAATAATATTATATATATAATTGTATTTTATTTATTTTAAATATTCCTGTAACCCTTAAATTTAATTAAGGCATTACCGTCACATATAATACTTTATGTATTACATGTTTAGGCTTCCTAGAATGATATGTTTATGTTGAATATTGCTAGCCCATTTTATTATCGAAATCGTTTACTTAGATTTTTAATCTAACTGGCTTTAGCAACAGTGTACTAAACTTTATAAAAACATAATAAAAATCTCTACTCTCACCAGAGCAGACCAACTTTTAAGAAATAAAATTTTATAAAATCATTTTATAATCAACCCTTAAAGGTAGATCTAAATTTCAAAACATTCCCCTTAAAGAATATTACATATTTCAAAATGTAAATCTAACTCTTAAAACACAAATAAAAACAAATACAAATGATATCCACGGCCCTAACCTGCATCACTCATTAAACATCGCCCAAAAACCCGAGCCAAGCATCATCACATTAATCATCATCAACATCTTCATCATTCTCAACACATAACCTGGAAAAAGAATAACAACAACAATAATGAGTTGAAACTCAATACACAGTAATACAACCACATATGAGTGATACACGAGCTTAACTAAATGTAATGCATCAACCAATAAGTTATTATTTTTCCATTAAAATAAACAAATCAACACTAGAGTACTCATACAACGGAACAAGCTATGAGGAATCTGGAGGTCCCAAGTAACTACACAACGCTCAAGGAGTTGATATAGGTAGTCTGAATACCTATATCTCATAGATGATATAACTGATAAAGAAAAGAAGTCTCATCTAGGGTTCACAGTCGTTACACACATTTTACTCATCTCGATCCATAATATAATAAGGTTCAAACGGTCCCATAAACATGAACCCCAATATATTACTTCTCATCGATCAAGATAGATGTTACATCGATACCGTTTGCCTCATTGGCTACTCGCCGAGCCACCTATAAATGTCATTGCACCATGATAGGGGTGGTATAAGCGCCTAAACTATTGTATTAGCTCGGATAAGATTGCGGCTCCCCCGACCAAATTCAACGACACACGCAAATATCATATTTGAGCCTAAGCTCAAGTTAAATATCAATTTGATAAAAATCAATCTCCTAAATCAATTCCTTATCTTAAGTTCTTTATTTCTAACCTATTGATCATCAGATTATTTCTTAAATATTTCCACAACTAAAGATATTGATCTAAAAGTTTTAAACCCAATACCTTTACTTTAAAATATCTCTTAATTTTTCCCCTATATATATATATATATATTCCTTTCTTTTTCCCATTTGGCTACCTTTTCTCTCTTTTCCTTCTTCCTTTCCATCGTTTCTTTTTCTCTCTCTTTCCCTTTCTCCCATTTCTCAAATTCAAGCCACGAATCTAAATTTTAACAAGTTTATAAAGGAAATCAAAGATAAAAAACAAGATAGAGGATGGAGATCATGTTAGATATAACTCTAAAAGCTTAGGAGAAGTGTTGGTAGAAAGAATCAAGAAGTTGGGTTTTTGCCCAAAAGATAAATGTCGTTAATTTCTTTGCTTTAATTCTTGTTATTGCATGTAAATGATGTATTAGGACTAAATATATATAATTCTTATGAACCAAAGATGTATGAACATATTTGTTAAAAACCTAAAAATGAGTATGTTATGTAGACCAAGTGTTTGATGAAATGTTTTAGAGAAATATGATATAGATATGTGTATAGAAGTATGTAGGAGACAAGTTTATGCATGTCTATTTTTAACAAGTTGTTGTTGATGTATGTTGGATTAAGTAGTTAAAAGTTATGTAAAAAGACAAGTAAAATGCGTAGCAGAGATTCCCTGCTCATCACGACCGTAACATGACCCGTGATCTCCTTGGGACAAATTATTTTTGGAAGGCAACAGCTTGATCATGGCTGTAACGAGGAATGCGATCTCCTCTGATCACATTTTTCCTCTTGGTCACTGGCGTGACGAGACCCGTATCGACCATCACGGCCCTCAAAACAGGTGTGATGAAACAAATGATGGAGATCGCATGCTTAATAATGGGCATGATGAAGATGGCGACGACGATCACTATCTCCATCACGGACGTGATCTATCCCGTAGTACTATTCATAAAGAAGAAAAGAAAAAGAAAGCAATGGAAAGAGATAAAGAAATAAAAATAAAATGAAATAGATAATGATAGATGATATGTTATGTTAGTTAATTTGTATAATTAAGAATGAGTTAAGATAATTTATGGATTAATAAGTCATTAGAGTGTACACAGTTCTTGAGTATACAGTGAGCCTAGTTAGTCAAATTAAGTTCAACTTGATCTAAATGAACTTAAATAGTTAAAATGAATCATATTGCTTAAGTTTAATCACTTTGACTTAGTAATTGAATTAAATGGTTAATTCTAATCAATTGGCTAAGTTAAGGTAATATAGACTCAATAAATGATGATTAGCTTTAATTAATGAATTAGGATAATCTTAGTTTAACATAGTGAATATGTTGTTTCAAATTGGTTGTTTGCTTAGGAAATGTATGTTTTTAAAATGTGAATGATGTGATAATGCTTTTGTGATAAATAACTATAATCAATGTGAAAAGAAATATTTTGACAAACAAAAGAGAACTATCCGTATTTTGGCAGGGCGATATTCGTAGCCATAGCGGGATTTCAAATTAGTGTTTGATCAAATAGGGTTTAAAAATAGGTTTGATGTAATTGGAAAGTTAGTTTAAATGCTTATATGAGTTTAATTATTGAACATATATTTTCTTCTAACCTGATTCTCTGATTTATCCTTGAAAGGGACTCCGGTGAACCTACTGATTCTGATTGGTTTCAAATAGATAAGGTACGCAATAATTGCGTGTTGGATGCTAGGATAGACATATTAAAATGAATTAAAATTTAAAGATGACCTAAGATTGAGTGTTGCTTTGTGCGTGTATGCCATTGAATCCGGTCTGGGAAGTGACAACCTTGTCCGAGCGAACACGGTAATTTTGGCACTTATGCCACCCTTATCATGGTGCAATGACATTTATAGGTGGCTCAGCGAATAGCCGATAGGACAAACGATATAGATGTAACATCTATCTTGATTGATGATAAGTAATATATTAGGATCCATGTTTATAGGACCAGTTGAACCCTTTTATATTATGGAATGAGATGGGTAGAGTGCGTGTAACGACTGTGAACTCTAGATGAGGCTTCTTTTCTTTATCGGTTATATAATCTAGGAGATATAGATATTTGGGCTGCCCATATCAATCCCCTAAACGCCTGTCATTACTCAGGACCCCGGATTCCCAATGGCTTGTTCCGAAGTGTGAGTACTTTAGTGTTGATTTGTTTATTTTAATGGAAAAATAATAACTTATTAGTTGATGCATTGCGTTTAGTTAAGCTCGTGTCACTCCATATATAATTATGTTACTGTGTACTAAGTTTCAGCTCATTATTGTTGTTGTTATTCTTTTTCCAGGTTACAACTTGTTAAAAATATAAACATGCATAAACTTGTCTCCTACACACTTCTATACACATATCTATATCATATTCCTCTAAAACATTTCGTCAAACACTTGGTCTACACAACATACTCATTTTTAGGTTTTTAATAAATATGTTCATACATCTTTGGTTTATCATTATCATCATTAGAATTACATATATTTAGTACTAATACATCATTTACATGCAATAACAATAATTAAAGCAAAGAAAATAACAATACTTATCTTTTGAGCAAAAACCCAACTTCTTGATTTTTTATACCAACACTTCTCCTTAGCTTTTGGAGTTATATCTAGCATGATCTTCATCCTGTATCTTGTTTTCTAGCTTTGATTTCCTTTATAAACTTGTTAAAATTTAGATTTATGGCTTGAATTTTGAGAAATGAGAGAAAGGGAAAGAGAGAGAAAAAGAAACGATGGAAATGAAGAAGGAAGAGAGAGAAAAGGCAGCCAAATGGGAAAAAGAAAAGGAATAATATATATATATATAAGAAAATTAAGAGATATTTTAAAGTAAAGGTATTGGGTTTAGAACTTTCAGATCAATATCTTTAGTCCTAGAAACATTTAAAAAATTAATTTAAGTATCAATAGGTTAGAAATAAAGAACTTAAGATAGAGAATTGATTTAGGAGATTGGTTTTTATCAAATTCATATTTGACTGGAGCTTAGGCTCAAATATAATATTTTTGAAAAAGCAAGTGACTCCAAAATTTGCAGAGATTTAAATATGAAATGTTGGGTTAAAATTTAGGGATTTAGAGATCCACTAAACATTTCCAACAACCTATTTGAGGTTTAAGAATTTCAAATCTCAAATTTAAACTTAATTCTAGAATTAATTTCTTGTTTTCTTGTTTAGACACTAATTGAAATTAATTCCTTAAATAAGGTCAAAATGAAAATAATTACCAAGTTACTATACCAAAATCGCGTTTTTATCACATGATATACGAGTGAACAATAAATGCACGTATATCGTGTCTTTAAAATGCAATATACATGTACATATCGTGATTATAAAACGAGATATATATTTGATTTACGAAGCAATATCGCAATTATTAATCGGGATATCCATACAAAATACTTATATCGCGATATTATAACCGTAGTCAAACATTAAATCACGATTCTTTCACATGATTTTTTTATAAAATTACATATTCTCTTTTTTTAAATACGTTTTACAATTAAAAATTAATAATTAATTTCATCCAAATGGTATATCAATAATTAATTTATATAGGAACCTTAGACATGTATTAAACTCCTTAATTCTATTTACTAAATTAATTTTATTAGCTTTTATAATCATAATTCATCGTCTATCTCACTTGCATCATTATAATCTATCTAAATCCAATTTCTAACTTAGGTGAAAAGTTAGGATATTTCAATTCCAATCCTAATTAGTTTAATCAAGATATATATTATAATTAAATACCTTTAATAATATATCTCTCACACACACATGGGCACGCGCACACGCGCACATATATTAAACATATTTCAGCAACTTAGGTTTTCACTACAATTTTTTTCAGTTGGTTTCAATTTCTTAATCACAATTCACAATAGTCAGCAGTCATTATTTAATTTAATTGAGTTGAAGTTAAACACAAATGAATTAAAAAGCTAGATTACTTGCCAAACCTTTTGGAGAACTTAAATTAATTCCTTCTAATTTCCTTAATCTATTTCAATTAGATTAATCAGATCAATAATAAAAATAATGGTTATTATTAGTGCTGAAACCACATCAAAATTTAGCCTGTAAGAGTTCAAACTCACAATATACGAATGTGCGCTATTGAGATATGAGGAGATGGCAGAGGAGAGACCATACACCAAAAACTTCATCCAGAACTCAACAAAATCCACATAAAAATGCAAAAGCACATGCATATTTGATACTCAAAGTAAAGTTTTTACAGACTTAAAAAGTGTGTCTAAAAAATTAACATTGCAATCAGCCTTCACAGCTTCCTCATACAGAGAAACAGCTTCTGATCAAGGTCGAACTTGTGGAGATTGGAGGGATCGCCTCTCAGCATCATCAAAAGGCCACCATAAGATACATAGATTTCCCTGAAATCAAGAAACACTTTAAATCCAGCTGCTTGAAACCACTCACTGGATGCATTCAAACAAGTAGAGGATTTTTCTTCATATTAGCTGGTTTTGTATAAAACTTATACATTACATTATCGAAAAGGGTGCAACTTCTCCCAGTTAATATTCTTTTATAGGGAATTAATGCCTCTTGAATACATGAATGCGTGATTCCAGTTTTTGCCAATATATGTACAAAAGTGGTTTACATATAGGTAAAAGAGATCCATTCAGTGTCTTTGTGCATCAGCACAATGTAATCTCATATCAGAGGATGATGCCCTGGATGCAGCTTTAAATACAAAAGCAATCATGGATGTAATATTTCCTCGACAACTTACAAGAGCACTTCAAAATTATACCACTAATAAGGCAAAGCAGAGAAGCTAGGGAATATGAAATTTAAAAAAAAAAATAGGAATGAAAATAAATTGGTTGAGTACTTTTCCCAAGAATCTAAAAATAAAGAAAAGAAACACAGATCAGAGCTCCAATAAAGTGATAGGACATACGCTTTAATTCCTTTGGACGAGCCCTTTGAAGACTTATCTTCTTCCGATATCTTATACAGCTTGCCATGCATGATGTACTCATACTTGTCTGCTATAGACTTCTTATTTCCCTGAAGTTGGTCAAAGATATCTTTTAGGATAACAGTAACAGGCAGAAAAACTATAGGCATCGGCAATATTATAAGGATAAGATGTACTACAAAAACCCAAGAAAATGGGCAAGCTACCAGAAAGTCTACAACTAATAAAATAAGGTGAAAAAAGATAAAAGGTATTGAAAATGCCTTGCTATATGCTCCATAGTTTGAAAGCAATACATGAAGAACTCAAAGCTCAATCTTAAGTTTTCTAATGGAGGCCACTAAAACCAAGCAAGTAATCCTCTCTAAACACTGTGCTCCTTCAACCCTCCCTTTCAAGCCAAATATAAGTTTAGCAGAACTTCCCTTCAAGATGCCATAACCAATCCATGAATAAAACTTCTAACAGTACTAAATTTAATGGAAACTTAAAATGGGCAGCAGCCCGCCCCAACACTTTCTTGGCAAAGACATTGAGAGAACAAATCCTTGCAGCTTTCATTGTTCTAGTCTTGGAGTGTGAAGTATCTTTTGTGTAGTAAGCCAAAGAATAAAGGCATGACTTGAAATATGATCTTTATACCAAAAATATTTCTGCCACAGCCCTTTGTGAAAACATGGACTCGCTGGACTGGATGCAGATTTGATGGAACATGCATAGTCTGCTGCAGCTAGCCTGCCTTGCTGGTTGTACTCTCCCTTGATCAAATCATCTAGTGCATCTTTCACTACAACCAACGCGATCCTCAGGCCATTCCCAGACCAGAATGCCAATAAT
Organism: Combretum micranthum; assembly: GCA_024138025.1. Lineage (NCBI taxonomy): Eukaryota > Viridiplantae > Streptophyta > Magnoliopsida > Myrtales > Combretaceae > Combretum > Combretum micranthum. Next base: position 99,520 of record JAMXBD010000188.1, on the reverse strand, counting down.
GATTTTTTTAAGGTGGAATCTTTTGGATCAGATTACCAATGGTTTCCGCTCAAATTAGAAGAATTTACCACATGATATAACACTGTTCTTTCCAACTAATGTACCAGGAAAGTCCTCTTTACCCATCATTTCAGTCTTTCTGCATCTTTAAGAAGATCCTTTTGTGGGTGGTTTTGGTGTTGTTTGGGGAGGGGGTAGGGGGATAAGAAGAAAAACTTCACTATCTTTTCTATTTTCTCTTTATTTTTATTTTGTCAATTAGGTAACCATATTTCTCTATTGCTTCATATGCACACAGTCGTTCTGACAAAGAAGATACAGTACACAGCTTAGGTAGTTACACTAAAGGGACAAACTACATGCTGCAGATGCGTCATTTATGAAATCTTCAAAGTGGGAAAATTCCTGAGCAAAGATGCTAACTAGGAAAAGTGAAGTCAAGTGTGTTCAGAAAAAGAGATAAGTAGCTAGAAGATTACCGGAGTGTAATACCCAGAGTCAGGCGTGCCATCCAAGTTCAGCGTAGTAGCTAATGCCATGGTGAATTTCTGTCCAACACGAATTGGATATATCTCTGTATTCACATCTAGATGCATAAACATGTCGAATCGTTCACTTCGTGCTTCAATTCGAGTCACTAGAACAACACAAAACATAGCCATCATGAATGGGAATTCGGATGCACCACTGCAGGCATATGTTCGCATTTTTTGTGAAATAAACCTAGGCTCAAAAATTCAATCAAAAGTCTTAGGTACAGGATTCTGCGTCCATTTTTATCAAGACAGGCTCAACGAAATCATAATCCCGTGGAATCATATGAGCTGAGTAGCGATTCTCACAATCATAGAAATAAGTCGGAAACTATTTCAAGTGTGCCTCCTGTCATATTTAAGCTCATAATTTGGTAAAAAGTCGACACCTACACGATTTTGCATCCATTTTCACTAGAACCTTATAGAATCGTATGAATCGACTACTTGTTTCGAAAATCATGGAAATGGATATTTCCTTTTCCTTTTTTTTCTTTCCTTTTTATTCTGGAAACTATTTCAAGCATTTGTCCTTCCATACTTTGCTTGCCCTAACTTCAGTACTACTCGAAATCGATACACGTATAAGCTAGTAATTCGTAAAAATTCGACTTTGGAGATTACAAAACTAATCTGTTCATCAAGGGATAAATAAGGAAAGAGAATGTAACAAAAAACCTAGGCAAGGAGAAAGAACAAAGAAGGAAGAAAGGGAAGTGATTACCTTTGTCAAACTTTTTACCGTCAGGATCGAGCCTCTCGACTCTGAAAACGTCCTCAAGAAGAATCATGGCGTCCTCTCCTTTTCACTCTTCAATACAGAATGATTGAAGATACAGAATGATGTGTAAGTACCGACTTCTACTACTAGTGAGAGAGAGAGAGAGACGTTACCTAGGGTTTTTGGATTTGCCTCTGAAATAAGCAAAGCTAGTCCAAGAGACAAGAAATGATAAAAATAAAGGGCAAAGGGAAAAACTAATTATGTTTTAAAAAAAATTACAAAAATACCATCATGATCAAAATAATCTCGATTTTAGGCAAGTTGATCTTGTCTTTTCAAGAGACGAGATCATTAGTGCCTGACCTCCTTTCTTGAAGAGACGAGGTTGGACCGCCGGGTACCTCGTCTCTTCTGTGAGACTAAATTCTCGTCAGACCTCTTCTTCCCCATTTCTCCTTCTTTTTCCTATTTGCAAACCCTAAGCCCCAAATTGAAACCCTAACCCCAATTCGCAATTTGCGTCTGATTGAGTGCAATTGGATCGCTGAACTTGTGATTTTAGATCAGCCAGTGTTGGCGGAGAAGCAATTTGTTGGAGAGGAGTGTTGTAGGCGGCGGAGCGTGGAGAACAACGAATGACGGCGACGTTGGTGAGGATTGGAAGGTATGAATCCACATATTTTTGCAATTTTTGTTACATTATTGATGCTGCACATGGATTGTTTTGCCCACGTAGCATAGTGGTACCGGTGGGACAATCAGCTTAGGGTGTATGGTCGTTCGTTCATTCATTCCTGCAGCCGATAAGGCCAATTGGACTCGTTTGGATATAGCGAAATGGCACCCAATACCAGCACTTATTAGGAAAAGAGGTAGACTTAAGGAAAAACGATTCCAAAATGAGATGGATATTCGGGATGACCCATAAGGTTACTCATGCGATTCATGTGGGCAGCCAGGGCATAGCATTCGAAGTTGTCCAAGTAAGGGGTGTCGGGTAGAACGGTAACGGGCCAGTGTAGTCATAGTGGTAATTCTTTTGTTATCATATACTTTATTGTACAGTAGTAATGAGACATGCTTTTACCTTATGTTTCATCTGCTTGTTTCAATCTACTTATGCCTCTATTGACAATAGCCATTTATTTATCATATACAGATGGATCCAGGATCGACAAATAGCTCATTGCTTACAGAGCAGCCTGTTCATAGGTCCATATTAGCTTGGGAGGAGCAAGTAAGTTTATTTTTTTGCAAGCCACACTTTATAACAAGTAATTCATGTTTCTTAAAACTTTGCCAACTTCTCTGCAGGAACGTATGGTTTTGCACTGTTGCTGTAGAGAGGCAAAGTTGAGGCGACAGCATGACGTCCCTGCACAGTTAGACGACTGCTTAGTGCCATTCCTGTCACAGGCGGGTTTCATTAACAGGGGGGTGGGGGTGGTGCATATGCCATTTTTTCAGCTGGACTGGCACCTCATCACTGCCTTAGTAGAGAGATGGCGGTTGGAGACACATGCCTTCCATATGACCACGGGAGAGTCGTCAGTTACATTGGAAGATGTTGTTGTTCTTACAGGCCTACCGGTAGATGGCGATGCTATTACAGGCACGGCCCAGATAGATTGGCCTGCATTATGTGAGGAGCTGTTAGGAGTCCGATCTGTGCCTGAGATGGATATGGATGGTAGTCGTCTGAAGATGTCGTGGTTAGATAACCACTTTAGAGTGCTACCAGAGTATGCGGATGATGTCATGATCAGATGTTACTCTAGGGCGTATATCTTGTTGCTATTAGGTGGAGTCATATTTGCGGACAAGTCGTCGAATTTTTCCAGGACTTAGAGAGGGCGGGGCAATATGCGTGGGAAGCAGCCTGTTTGGCATGGTTGTATAGGCAGCTATGCTAGGCTTCCCATGTAGACACAGAGGATATTGCAGGACCCTTGATTGTCTTGCAGATATAGGCGTGGAAGCACTTCCCCCACATTGCCCTGATTCGTCGTCAAGTTACAGCAGTTATAGCAGGCCGCCTACTGATCAGCCATTGGGGTGCGACTTTTGATGTCACTAGTGTATCCACCCACTTGTTGATTGAGTATTGAGCATCATTCGATTGACAGACCGAGCACCATGTATGATTTTCTTTGCCTTCTCTCCTTCAATTTGATTTCTAATGTGTTGTTTCCCTTCAAATTGCTACATTTTGATATTTTTGTTAACTGGTTGTCCAATTTTTCCCCGTAAACAGGTTATGTGGGACTCTTATAGTTCCATTTTTTACTCTCTTCCTCCATACTGCCAGGCGGACAGCAACATTTGGCGATCTAGGGTCCCGCTGGTGTGCTTTCACATAGTTGAGCACTACTATCTAGACAGAGTGCTCCGACAGTTTGGTGGATTCCAGGGGATCCCATAGTCACCCACAGATATGAGAGCCCTATACTAGATTGACATGCGGTGACATTCCGAGTGGAACTGGCAGTCGAAGCATTCTAGGTGGATAGCTGAGTGGGATGGTTGGCACGATCGTATTGTCGATATGCCAGATTTTCCTACCGGTACATCTGATGATTACTTCTAGTGGTACCATGCTATCACCCGATGCTGGATCAGTCGCACAGGGGCTATCATACGCTATATGGTACGGTCACTGACTCGATAACTTATGTGAATAGATGTATTTTGTTTTTATGACTCACTTACTCATAACTCTACATTTTCTATTTTGATTTCAGGCAGATTTCATTTATAGAGTCCCAGACATGCATCCAGATATTACTTCTTCCACTACACGAGATGTCTATTGTAAAGTTGAAGAGTTCATGAGGCTCAATTTAAACGATCCACCGCCACCAGCCCCAGTAGCAGGACCACCACCATCTGATGACCCCACATCCACAGCCTAGTTAGAGGCGACGTTCACATAGGGAGAGGCGTGGCGAGGACGGGGTCAGAAGTGAGGCCGTGGCAGAGGTATACATATTATGGACGAGCTTGAGCCGCCCCACGTACCATCATTTGATCAGCCTAGCTCTTCCCAGTATCTTCATGACGAGGCTGGCCTATCGTCATCAGCACACACACATCTGCTTGACACCCCCATGCCAAACGAGTCATATATTGAGTTTCAGACCCCCACCCACCCCCTCAGCTCTACAGAACAAGCGATCATAGCCATCGCATGATATGGGTGAGGGACTGACATAGGTGAAGCCAGACCCACTTCCGTTTCATCCATTCAGTAGTGCTGGTGGAGATGAGGATATCACAGTTACACAGATTGATCCATCCACACAGCATCCTTATCAGCGCGCACCATTCGTCTATACCTTTTTTAGACAGGGATGAGGGAGGCAGGGCAGAGACCAGCAGTAATAGATAAGAGACTTTCTCAAATTTTTTTGTGGTTGGATACAGATCCTTAGTTTTTTTATGCTTACTGTATTCGTTCTATTGTGTACATTTGATGAAAACAAAAATCCAGTCATTGATTTCGTATTTAATTTTCTTTCAGTTCTATCTTATCTTTGTGATGAAAAATATGACAATATATTTGTGGTTTAATGATTTGGGATGGGAACTAAGTTTGGTTAGATTGAGTTTCGGAATAATACTGAAGTTTGGAAGTTATTTAGCCCTGGGGGAGGATGGCTAATTGCTCACATAGCTGTTTTTATCTAATTTTTTTACAGGTTTTATTCCAAATGTAAAAATTAATCTGTTTTTCAAGGAACAAAAGGGTGGGGGGGAAGTAATTTGGCTTAACCTCGTCTCTTGAAGAGAAGAGGTATCATGCGGCCCAACCTCTTCTTTTCAAGAGACGAGATCAACTTGCCTAAAATCAAGATTATTTTGATTCCGATGGCATTTTTGTAATTTTTTAAAAATCATAATTATTTTTTTCCTTTTCCCAAAAATAAATGTATCTTCTATGTAGAAAATTTAAAATATAAAATAATTATCATATATACAAATATTATTAGGGAAAAAAATTTGTCACTGACTGATTTTATTCATTTTTCATCCATATCTTTTTTATATTAGTATATAATCTGTTTGACTAGTTTAGAAATAAAATTATCTATTTTTAATTATACTATATTTTTGACAAATAGTTTGTTTGAAAACAACAAAAAGATGAAGTCAAAATAATAAAAAAAATGACGAAAGAAACAGGCCATAAAACATTTCATAAATTAGTTTAAGTTTATATTAAATACCGATAAAGGTAACTTGTGTGCTATAAAATATTTTTTAGATAAATATTGAAAATTTTGCTTTTGGACTTTGCCGTTAGGTAAAATAACAGAAAAAAGAAAATACTAATATTTGAAAAATGTATTAAACAGTTTATTGTTAAATAATTTACATATATTTGTAGACAATAGACAATAATATTTTACTTTAGCATAAGTAAAAACAAATCATGAAAGAAATCGTAGAATACATAATATGAATTTGCACTCTTCGTTTTACGTGCAATTTCATATTTAAAATTAAAATGTATTTTCATTAAAACAAAACTTGCATAAGGTTTATATATGTTAATTTTATATTTCAACTAATAGTTAAATTTTAATTTATATATTTTCCATAAAGAAAAGATAGATAAATAGTTTTTTAACCTCTTCTAAAGTGCATTGCATGCTCTCAATCATTTTTTAAAATAATTTATTTTTCATACTAAGAATACTTTTATGCAACCACTAACAATTTATTTTAAAAATGCATAAAATATCATATAATTGCAATAACAAGTAAATTTTTTTTCTATAGATCTATTTAATATTAACTACATTAAGATATCTCCAACCCTAAGTTACATGATCTTGCACAGTCTTGTTCCAAATTCACATTTTTTCAAGATTAAACTTATATCATGTTTGGTATATGTAGGGGTGTGTAAAAAAATTGAATGTTTAGAATAATCGAACCAAAACCGAGAAACTAATCCCAAAAAAAGGTTAACCAATCCATCGGTTTCTGTTTAGGATTAGCATTTTTAATTTTTTCGATTTTCGATTTCTGTTTTTAGATTCTAGAAACCGATGGATTCGATTAACCGATCCGTAATTATAATTATATATAATTTATAATATACCCATATAATTATTTTTTTTAGTGTTATCAATATGAATTATGTTAAAATGAATGATTCAGATAAAAAGAAACAAATGCATATATGTTTGAAAATTAGAATAGTGGTATTTGATTGAGATTTTGTATTGAGCTTAATTGATCAAGGTTAATAAGAACACATGAGAAAAAGGCTATTATGATGATTATCTTGATGACACCGATATATATTAACAACTATTTTACGTGTCTTACATTCTTAATTTATAGTTTTTACTATAATTATACAAAAAAATACTCTAATTTTTTTACGGACATATTGTAAAGTATGGTTAATTGTAAAATTTGTATAACTATTATGTCAAACGGTTAAAAACTGAAAATAAAAAAAATTCATAATGGATTGGTTTAGGATCAAGATATTAAAATCCGATTATTATGGTTAGGATAAAAAAATAGAGCCACGGACCGGTTAATCGAACCGTGAACACCCCTAGGTATGTGAGAATAAACCTGAAATGGAATCACTATTCCGGATTTCATTCTCATTCTTATATTTGGTTGCATTTTTTAAAAAGTAAGAATCATCATTCATAGGAAGTGATGATTCCGATTTTGAGGAATAATTGTACTCCACCCTTAAGAAGGTCGAATAGTGATTCCATTACTTCCTTATAAATGATTTCTATTAAATTACATTTTTATCCTTCTACATATTTGTTATTTATATTGATTATTGGGCATATTTTTTTAAATAACATGTTAATTTTATTCCATTTCATGATGTATTCAAACAAATAAATAAATTTATCATTCCATCTCTCATTCCGATCTATTCCATTTCGAATGATTCCTGCATACCAAATGTGGTTATAGTGTTTAGTTCAAAAATGTTCAAAATACCTAATCAGACAAAAGTCGCAAGTGTTGTATTTGCAATTTATACATATTATCCATACTTTATTACATTTCTATAATATTAACTTTTTAGGTTAAGTTGTCTAATAAATTATTAATTTTTACATAGATTTGTAATAACTTAATTTTATAACTCGTGATCTCCAATGATTTAATCACATATTTTTCAATCACATTAGATATACTTATTTGGCACTTCAAAACCATTTTTAGAGATATTTTATCACACCAAACATATCTTATCGATATTTATGTATAATTTATATATTTAAAACTGTTATTTTAAAAGTTGTTTCATTTTTAATAAAAAACCGATGATGATGGTTTTGTAAAATATCCGTTGACTTAGGTCATTTATCTTAATGCAACATACTCGATTTATTTAATATTCAAACTTTAAGAGGTAAAATGTAATTTAATTTGCTCTTTCTAGCTTATTTTTAATTTAAAATTTCTATTAAGGGTAAAATAGTGATCAGTATTATGATTTCGTAATTTATCCAAATTATGATGTCTATTAATACTAACAATTAAAATTATCAATGCAAGGGAAAAGACAGAGTTAACAGGTACAATAATCTAGCATGCACTCTTTTAGAGTTAACATTTCTCCCATCGGACATGAAATTCATTGTAAGAGAACAAGATACACCAATGATTAAATAAATCCTATAAAAGGATAGTATAATCCCATATAATAAATATAAAAAATAAGAAAATTAAAAATTAAAAAAATTACAAATTAAAAATAATCACTTATTCTAAATTAATAAAACAATATCTGCTTAATCTCCACAGCCTTTTAAGCAAACCAGGTATGTAAATGTAGACTTGTAGTATTGGAATTATACATGTAGTACAAATGGATTGGTAATGGTGAATGCCTGATACAGGATTAGCAATAATAGATTTATAAATATTGCGACAAAAAATGGGATGGATTTACGATTTTTAGGAGATGAAGGATGTAAAGAAGTTTAAAAGGAAAGGGTAAGAGATAGTTAGACTCGAATATGTAGCTTAAACTGATTAATCTACCTTTACTCAACTTGAGCAAAAATTTTAGAGCTAGCAGCTAAGGGTAATGGTTAAAATTTGTACAATGAAAATAGCTTTATAGAATACATTCTTCTATCTATCTTGATAACAAAAACTAGCAGAATTCTTGCACATCATCTAACTTGGAATTTCATTTAATTATCTTCATTTATAAAATGAGAGCACAGTATAGATATGACAATTGAGAAATATATATAATTTTAGGAGTGTCTGTGATACTGTTTGCCTTCTTAACCAAACCAAACCGTAATAATAGGTTTTTTTCTTTTTTTAATTTGAACCTAATCATGCAGTTCAATTCATAAATTTGTTTAATAAAAAAAAAAAGTTACGGTAGGATTCAATTTGTGGTTTGAATTGTTAATGCTAAATTTTTGTTCCAATGCAAAATAAAAAGAAATTTGATGATAGACAATTAGACATGACCAAAGAAAAAAAAAAGAATATTTAGATCCCTCTAGTCTCCCATAATGTCATATCAATTAATGACACTCATCTTTCTACCCTTAACAACGTGTAGCATTGAGCAAATCAACAAGGATAAGCATGGACTTTGCTGATTATAAATAAAAAAAAAAAAAAAAGGACACACAAGTCATGACTAGAGATTTTATCACAAAAAGGATTAAAACATCTTATTGAGATTTGAAAATAGATAAAAGATATCATTATATCCAACCAAACACTACAGTGAAAGTATATGAATTTGGGCGAGTCATAAACTTCGTGATTGAACCAGTGATGATATTTGGACAAGGAAAACTTGGTATAATGGTCATTGAAACACTCAATTACTAATCATCCAAAAAAACATACTCTAATTGGCAACAACACCAAGATGACAAATCTAATCCTAAAGATTGAATTGCATGTCTTCGTCACTCTCTTCCTTTGGTTCTTCTTATGAAAACATCCATGATAGTGTAAATCAATAGTAATATAGTGATAGGAAGCAAGAAACAAAAAAACACCAAACATATGATATGGAAGGCATTAACATAATCATCTCAGTCATACTATTAGATATATGCACGGTTCGGTTTTGAATAGAGAACTAGACCATAACAGTTATCGGCAGTTCCAAAATCGCAATTGAACCTCTAGAACCAGCTGTGGACTTGGCGGTTCCACCTAGTTCCAACAAAAAAAAAAAAAAAAAAAGAAGCAACACGCCTGCTGCATCCAAAGCAAAATTCATGGAGAGAAGAGGGAAAAAAAATTTAAAAATGAGGATACTTTGTTGTATTTACGGCCAAATTAACAATTAAAAAAAAAAAGCTAGCTGCATTTTTGGACCAACAAGGTCTTTTGCATTAAATAATGGCATTGCCCATAATTTTGATAGAGAGGGAGTTTTTTCGGAGGAAAGGGGGGTAGCTTAGGGGTAGGGTGATGGGAGTGAGGGAGAGAAGGGGAGAGAGAAAGAGGGAGGGGGATGGAGAGAGAGAGAGAGATTAAAGATAAAAGGTTACAAATATTAGATGTGCCAAATGGAGTACAGGATACTGGACAAATGGATTGACATTTCAATGTTGTGATGTCCTTGTTGTAAATTAAGGCTGCAAAAGCAACAATGATGAAGGGATAGAAGCATTGAAGTTTTGAAATTTAAACGTTACACCACCAACGAAATTAGTTTATAAATCTAGCAAATTGTGGACATTTATCTCCTCATTCTTACTTTCTTGCTCCCAAACTTTTCTTTTTATATAAATTTGCTTATTGTTTTTAACGTGTGCAAGCTGTGAAATAATACGAAATTTACTAACAAATATTTATAATCATTTAATTTAGAAGATATATTCATCTATTTTTTTCCTGTTTACATTACAATCTCCCACTAAAAAATACAAAATGCCATTGTTCTTTTGTGGAGCATCAAGTAAATAAAAGAAATTAAATAACTACACAGGTAAGGGAAAAAAGGTAAGGAAGCCATGGGTGAGTAGTACATAGACGACCAATATGATTACTATGACTTTAATGAGTTATGAGCCGGTGACTTGCTTCTGAAGGAAGTCTTTCTCGCTCTACTAGGTTTCAACCATGTAACACTTATGTATGATACAAATGCATAAATAGACTCATAAGACTTGGAAGTGTAGGAAATTCAACACCCAAAATGGAAGAGGAAGGTCAGAGCAATGATAGTCCTCGATGCGATGGTGGAAATGATCAATGTAAGCCTCAACGACCCTTAAAATAAGATATTTTTCTAATCATTTTCGAAAAGGCATAGGGCTAGATAGGAAGGGATGAGCATATTGCCATTGCTATAGCAGAATTTATGCTTGGAAGATTGGAGATGGGTATGAGACTTTGACGAAGCATATGCAATTACACCATCTAACTGAATACAGTGTCGATCTGTCATAGTAACAAATTGCTTGGTAATCACCTAGCGATCATACTACCCTATTCAACTTTGCAAATGAGAAGTATAAAAAAGGCCTAGCGACATACTACACAAAATATCTATACAACTATAAGTACTATCTTAAGGGAATATAAGTTGACTAAAAAGATATCTTCAATTGGATTCGATAATGCATCAGCAAATACAGCAAGCATACCTGAACTACAGGAATTATGTCAACTCACCCTAAGCAGAACATTTTTCCACATTAGATGTGCATGTCATATCTTAAATTTGCATGTGAAAGATGGAATGGGCACCTTAGATCTTAAATACTCACCAACCAAACAAGTAATAGACTACATGATAGATCACCCCTAGGTACATAAAGCTTAGCGTAATTTCTATAGAGAAAATGGAATAAGACATAGGAAATTTAAAAAAGGTATCCAACATAGGTGGAATTCCACATACAAACTTCTAAATGACACACTTGACTATAAAGATGAATTGTGTAATTTTACCATGATACATATACCAAATATATCATTGCACCTTAACGATTGGAATGTATGTAGTAGGTTGGTGCAGGTCCTCTAATTTTTTTATGATTGCAAGAAAGTTTTCTTGTAGGTGTACCATCCGAGTGTGCATTTATTTTTGGCTAAGGCAATTAACATCGTTGTTACTTTGCATGAAGTTAAGCATGATTTGTTCTTACAGGCTTATGTAAGTGACATGTGCAAAAAGTGGTTAGATAACTATAGTGAAATTCCAAAGCTTTATCTTATTGCTATGCTACTTGATCCTCATTGTAAGAGCGATGGACTTTCTGGTTATTTAAATTTGTATTATGAATATGCGATAAACTATCAGACACTCAAAATGCATATAATGTCAATCCATCTCAAGTAATCCATTCAAGGTTTTCATTTATTTATGGGGGCTAAGTCCCTGTGAATCCATCCTTACATTGACATTGGAATCATCGTCGATAGGCAATCTGCCTCCTAGCCGTACATTCATGAACAAATTTATGAAAAAGCATAAAGGAGTTGGTGGGATCAATACTGGTACAAAAATTGACAAGTATTTAGCAACCGCCTTTGAGTTTGGTTTCTACATAGAAGCATGAGAATTCGAATATTAGAATGGTGGAAGGGGCATTCAAAGACATACTCTATACTTTCCAAAATCTCAAGATAGGTTTTAGCAGTGCCAGCTTCAACTATTGTGGTATAACAAGCTTTTAGCACTTATGGCCTCATATTGGGCGAGCCTAGGTCATGATTAACTCCAATTGTCGTAGAAGCCCTCGCTTGCAATGATAATTTGAACATAGTAGAAAGACGGTTGCAAGATCTGGTATACACAACTAGTGAAGAAGATGAATACTTTAGTAACTACAACACATCCGACAGAAGCATGGCTGCCTCTATACAAGAGTAGACTTGAGGTAAGTATCCTTCACTTTTAGGTAGTGAAAAAAATTACATTTTGTCACATAGAAAAAAAACTGTTTTCATAATTACATGGAAAAAAATAAACAGCTTTTTTCCCATAAAAAACATGACACTTTAGATTTTTTTTTCAATATTCCTGGTTAAATTAGATTCTTCAAGTATTTTGAAAAATTAAATAATTGGTCTATTACTTAAACATGACTCTAATTTCTTAATTAAAATTAACCCACATGCTAAAGTTTTTACAAAGAAAAAAGGAACTATGGAAGTTTGATTTCAACTAGGAATACGTTGACAACCTTAGGGCGACCTTAAAAATTTGTAAAAAATATTTTCTCCTTGCATCACTTTGCAGTTTCATTCCTAAAAAAACTAGTTCAAATATTTACAGTGTCACTTAGTTATTTCTCGTACATTTCATGTTTACCATTTTTATAATAAGTTAATATTAATTTCATTTTTGTTATTTTATCTGTAATTGCTAACAAATTAGTAATATTTGCTGTTATTAAATAATAGAGCAAACTTGTGTATGGTGGCATTTTTTGCTTCTCTACCATTGTAATTTTTAGAAAAAAATAAATTAAAAAATATTCCCAATTATCCGGTTTCGAAACCAGACTGAGAACTAGTAGCTCTCTAGGAATTGGACCAAAACTAGCCTATCCAGTTCCAATTTGGAACCGTTTCACATACTTACATACTATGGTATGCTATGCTATTGATCTCAGGCAACGTTCATGACTGTGCAATGTATGATCTATGACAAGTTTCTCTTGTGTCAATGTTTTTGCACTGTGCTCTTAGACATAATGTGGTATTTGTGTTTTCAATTAACATAAGAAAACATTTTCTAATCTTTCGACAAGTACTCTTAAGATGTAATTTTTTAAGATCAAAAGCATTTGAATTTTCCTAGTGTAAGGCAACAACTTATAATTTGTTTAGGATAACTACTTGTGAACCTCTTTCTTAGGAGTGTCAATTAACCATACAATGAAAGTTTGCAAAGTGTTTTCACAATCAAAACTGGGTGAAGAGAATGAGTTACAGTTTAAAACTTGAATTCACTAAAGCTTATATTTTCCCATCAACTTTAACTAGAAGATAAATTTTCTGTTCTTAAATTTGAATTTCACTCTAAGATAGAGATGATACTTCAGCAAATGAAACAAATGCAACATTGCAAAAGTAAAAAAGGCACATTATGCATAGATGGTTTTTCATTTGTCCTTAATGTAGACAAAATAGATAATAGTCCTGCAATGATTTATTAAAATAACAACAAAAATATAAAAAGTCTAATGTAACAGTAAGTAAATTCAAAAGTTACATACTGATGCAGATTCCATGTTTTTCTCTACCATGGGCATTCTTCTTTCTCCTAGATCTCAATGTCAATATAGCCGCATCACATATAATGAATTACATCATTTGCACAAAAATTAATAAGACTCTTAATAAACATTTTAGTACATCCACAAAGTAGCACAATTTTAAAAATTTCTAATATATCAAAAGCCCAAAGAAAACTATTCATCCCAGCACTTCCTAAGTTAATCATCCGTACTTAAATCTTTAATTGTTCACTCTAATTATAACCAAATTTCTAAAATTGAATAGAAGCCAACCTTTAGTACATTGCAACAAAAAAAAAAAAAACTTATTTATCACTAATAAACAAATAAACTGCTGCTATAAGAGATATTTCAACAATGATCAAAATAATGATAGATTAGTTTCTAATTCAACTATGCCAAGCTTAACAAAATTTTCTTCTGTCAAATCACAAAAGAAAAAAAAAGTTCCAAGAGTTAGTCCCATGATAACTGCAATATCTCATGATGTGTTTTTTTCCCCTCTCTCTTTTTTTGTGGCCAAATTTGATGCTCATCTTTGAACACAAAATCATTTGTCATAAAACCAAAAGGCAATAGTAAATATATGTTAGATGTGCTCAAAAGGAAAAGCAATGAGATGATTTTGTTGATGTGTTAGATATTGCTAGCTATGATGGCACCAAGGCTTTGGCAACTATATTGGTAGCTGAAAATAGTTAGACATGGTAGCTATTGTCCATAATTTGTATGACTTGGGTAGTAAGAGCTATAAGCAATTCCTACATATCCAAAGGCACAAATTTTCTATCAAAAGGGCAACCCAATCAACTAAATCTACTAATAGACTGACCTTACTTCAATCAAAAGTGGTGATATCTATAGTAATTAAGTCCTTAAATCTATAAATTTTGGCATCTTAAGAGATGTAAAAGACAAAACACATTGTTAGCACATAATGTACAAAAAAGAATAAAATAATGAGGTTAAGAGAACACTAACAATTTTACATATAAAACAAGAAATACAAACTTAAGTGAAAATCTTCAATGCGTTGAGATCATGTGATATATTACTATGACCATCTCGAAAAAAAAACTTAGACCAGAATACATCAAAACTAATTGATCTTTATAAGATCGTTACTATTGTACACATTTATAATAACTACTAGCAATATAATAATCTCAAATCTTTTCTATCCATTTAAAGTCATTGATATTTGAGATTTTTTTTTAAGAAACAAGTCCTAAGACCTTCAAAGAAGTTTTGACTCAAAAAGCCAAAAATAGATACATCTAATAAATGAGAATAATCAGCCTTGACGACCAATATGCTAATCATAAACAAACTACTATTTATTGATTATTTTCAGTAATTTAAGGATCTATATTTCAATAGATTTTCATTAAATATTTAATGCATAAAACAATAATAGTCCACAAACACATAAGAATCAAACTAATATTTGCATCCATATGCATGCAAACCACAAAAACAAAACAATAATTATAATAACACATCATAAAAATGAATAAATAGATAAAATGATACCGGTATTGCAAGATGTAAGCGGATCCTTCTGTTAATCCTTGAGTCCCTTCAAGATCGTCTTTGCCCCAACCACTAAAACCTAACAAAAAACAACATGATTAAATCAGTGGACATCCTTCGATTAGGATATCTAAGACCAAACCATTCAACCCCATCATGAATAAATTGTTGTAAATCAACTTTTGTGAGCACTATACTTCTCATTATTCAATCAACATATAACTCATTATGAAAAAGGAACTACATAGAGTATTAATGAGTATGTGATAATTGGAGTTATATCAAAGTCAATGTTCTAAACTCTATAAATCTACTTTATTGCAAGATGCTTACGATATGATAATGGACAATCCAATCAAAGTGTGACTCAAACTTATAAAGACATCTCAAACAACAACAACCAACCCAATAACACGTGCTCTGCCCTATAGAACTTCATAAATCTACTTATTCTATTCCCACGTCCTCGAAAAATGTGTAAGATGTCTTCTTTTATGCCATGTTTCACTCCTATGTTACTTTATTTGCTTAATCCAAAATTTAAAAAAAATTGATCTAAGCACACACACACACACACATATATATGGAGAGAGAGAGAGAGAGAGAGAGAGAGAGCCTAAACGTAAGCGAATGGTAGAGAGCGTTAGGTGTGGAGAGTGCAACAACAACAAAAAGTAAGAGCCAAGAGGTAAGCAATCAAGAAAAACACTTATCAAGTGATAAATACACTAATCTGTTACTGATTCTACTCATCTACAGAGAGAGAGAGAGAGAGAGAGAGAGAGAGAGCAAGAGAGAGAGAGTTAGTAACATAGTACCTTAGTTCCACAAGTCAAACTTCCTTCTTCTTTTTGCACTGCAGATATGGAAGAGTGGAAGAAGATAAAGGACTAGCTTCGGTCAAAGGAGAGAGTGGGAGGGTATAGGTTAGAGACTCGAAAGTGAGAGCGAGAAGGTGTTGGATGGAGGAGACATTGAGAAGGGCAGAAAACATAATACAATGTAACTAAGTGAGTAGGTGTTGTGGCAAGTAGAGTCTCCATGCAATTTTAAGGTTGGGAACTAAGTTTAATTTCTAGATGTGTTTTTTTTTTTTTTTCAAGTCATGGATGGTACAGTTTGGTTGCCATGAACCAAATGACCATATATGAACCGTGCCATAAATCGAATCGTATGAAAAAACATAACCAAATTTTCGATTCGATAAGATTTGATTTATGGTCCGATCGGTTATTTTGTACAACCCTAATTTTACTTTTCATTCACATAATGATAAATCAAATCACAAAATATACGAGTTCTATATAAAAACAACATCTCTTATAGGATGATATATGAATTCAATCTTATTTAGTTGAACAAATCTTATCGTATGATTTTATAAATATTAATCTAGTTTAAAAACGCGTATGCTAACAAAATCATAGTTTTTGCATCAAACAAATTAAACAATCATCAAGAATAATTTTTAAACTCCTAATATAGCACTGATTAGATTTGACCAATACATACATTTTGAATTGCTTCGAATATTTGAAGACAGTTTGATTCAGTTTTAATTGTATTCCACAAAATAACTACTCAAACAAAAAGCACAACCCTTTACTCAACCAAGATGCCACATTTATTGCCTTAAATTGGATCGAGGTTGTATACATATTTCTTATAAGGATTAAGCAGTCATCATTGGTCTTGCATGGTGATTTTCCTTTCCAGCAGGAGGGCAAATGCATGTTCCAAATGGACAGATAGCATGGTACAGGTCACATGAAACATCTCTACAATCTTCGGCATTCTTACAGTGTTTGACGTTGTCAACCTCAACGGCATAAGAAAATGTATACGCTGAAATTTCAAAAAAAAAAAAAAAAAAAAGGAAAAAGCAAAGAAAAATGAACATTAGTATTCGATTATTATTTTTCACAAATTTAAAAATAAATATATATACATGAAAAATAAATATACATACAAGAAATCAGGAGCAATAGTATGATCAGATGTGACTGGTTCATCATTTGTCCACTTTTGCTTGTAAGAACACTGAAGAGGGGGGAAAAAAAAAGGGTTATTTTGAAAGTAAACTTGAAGTAGAATTGTGGATTTTTTCATACCCTGATGGTGGTATTTATAATGGAAGTTTTATGTGATAAGTAAATGCAATTTTTAACATTAAAATACGTTGATACAATTCTTGTTTTGATTAGTTTCTATAATTATGCATCCATTCATAATGACGTTAAAAAGTTGGTTTGTCATTTATGTTTATAAATCAAAATCTTAATTACTTCTTTGGATTTTCATAAAAATTATCCTTTTAAAATATATCTATAGTAAGTGGTTGAAATTATAAGGAAAATATAAGGTCATAATGATATCACAAAACAACAAAATTCCATGGTCAAGACAAATCAATTATTTACCACGTTATGTACTATTTTATATAGCCCAATCAATTATTTTAAGTAAATAAAAAAAAAGAATAATAACGTATACCACAACTATTGATGAATTATCATTCAAAACGAATGATACTAGATGGGGATTGATCTCGTTATCAAAATGAAAAAGTGAGTTGGGTTGTAGAATGATATAAATAAGGATGAAATTATGATTTTAGGGAATATAATAGAGAAATAATAGTCATTATTATTTTTTGATGACATAAAATGACATTAAAACAAATTAGAAATATATATATATATAAATTCAGAAATTATTAGGAATATATTTAAAGATTTTGACCTATAATATACTTTATCCTAATTCATAACTTGATTTTTTACCCCTTTTAATGGGGTCTCACTAAATATGTAAATACTATAAAAGAAAAATCAGACAATAGCTAATCTTTTTAGCCCAGTGAATTGCAATTTTTCACCAAGGTTCTTATAATCAAATAGTATAAATATCAGTTTTCTCACGGATCCACTGATTTGATTCTCTCCTCTACAAAAGTAGGTTAGTAAATGGAAAAAAAAGAAAAAAGGAAAGAAAACCGGTTTTCAATTTTTTATTTCACAAAAATAATAATACTATGAAAAATTTATTTTGTCAACTAAGCATATAAGATAGAAACCAACTACCACCTATGATTCGTATATCTTTGTACGTTAAAATTTTATTATTATTTCATCATATGTATATAATACATACTTAACTTGATATGAATAGTTATTCATTTCTTCCTCATTCGACGTAAAACTGATATTACGGTGTTCACTTGAAAGGAATGATAATTCATAATGAATTACTATGTAAAATGATGAATAGCAATTCATGTCTCTAACCTATGAATTATCATTCAATGGTTTATTTTCAATTTTATCATAAATACCATAATGAAAATAACACCTATATAATTATCCTCTTTTTGTAATAAATACAATGAACATTATAGATATTTTACTTTTACTTTAATAATTACTTGTTTTACTTGTTACACAAGTGAACATTGTAATAGCTATTACAACTCTATTATACTATTACAATCTCTTTAAATTGGAATTCCATTCCCTTTTATTCCATTCAGCGAAGTAAACGAGCTATAGTGTATAATACCAAATATATTGATCCCCATAGAAATATATATAAGGAATATAAATAACTATTTTATTTCATCTTGTAAAAACAATCTAATTTAAATCACAAGTTTGAACATAGTGATAGGGAAAGAAAAAAACGTTCTAGCAGCTCACATGCCTAATCCTATGAAACTTGAACACAAATCAGCGTCAAATAGCCGGTGGTCAACATCCAACAACACTTTCAATTTTCAATTTTTGAAGCTTCCATGGAAGGGTCAAAGCAGCCATTATTTCACATCGTATTTATTAGTCTTCCAAATTTGATTATTTTTCTTCTTTTTAAAATTTCCTTTGTTTTGAATTCATTAAAAAAAAAAAAGAAAAATTCTCTTTTCTACACTGAACCAAGATAATGATTGACCTCATTAATTCCGACAAATCAGGCTTAAATATGCTTCATATTGCGGTTTAGTTGTCCTGGTTGTATTAGGTAGATTTTATATGCTATTCGAAGTCGTGACTCGTGAGTCGTTTTTTCCGCCATCTTTATCACAATGTTTTTTTCCCCCAAACATACTATTTATCAACTGCTACTAGCAAGTTAAATCCAACGAGATCCATACTCACCAAAGGCAATTGCCAATTTGCCATTCCATAAAGATTGAGCCTACTGCACTAACATTTTTTGCCAATATCTTTATCATTAAAACAAACCTTTATTAGATATGCATGCGACGTTAAAAATACTACCTGAATTATTTTTTCTTTTTTTTTTTTCGAAATTTATACCTAGAATTTAAAGTCAATATTAGAGGGTTAAATATGGATTATAGATTTTAAAGCACAACAATAATTAGGATCGGACTTTCAGGATGAGTAGTAGACCATTGGATCAATAATTCATATGTTTTGAACCTTTCTCATAGAGCTCATCTATTTAAATGAGGCCTTCTATGAGCCAAAAAAAAAAAAAAAAACCATGAAAAAATCTATCAATAGAAAAATTTGCCTTGCCTATTGATATCAGTATGATCTAGCGAACATCTTCAAGAGCCAAAATCTATAAATATCTAAAACTCCTCCTCATTCTGTGGATTTAGAAATTGAATTAGAAGTTATTGTGTTGCCGAAATACTCACACGAAAAATCAAGCAGAGCTTAGAGCAATAAATATACTAACTCTCATTTAGAATAATAAGTTGATGTTATATAGCTCATTTTCTTGTCACTAGTACGTTCAAGTTCCTTAAAATTATTTGCTCATTCTTTCTATCTTCTTACTTTTAATCATTTTTTGCATATGCTTTCACATCACTTCTTCGAGGATACATATAGTGCGAGGTGCATGTTGCACACACTTCATCTTTGCAATCAAAACAAGCCAACCACACATATCGTACTTAATTGACTTTTTATATCTAAAGTTTAAATTAATATAATCTCAATTAAACTTCACTTAGTATTTGCTGTAAATCCCGAGAATTTTCACACTAGTAGAAATGAATAGAAATACAAATATAGAAAAATAGAAGGTTAACATAGGACTCAACAAAGATCTTAGATTAAAACCACAAGTAGTTATGAGCTTATATATATCTTTAAACCTTAAAACAAATTCCTATAGATGGTAACATATATTTAATACAAGATTTCGTAGTTGGTATCGAAAACTCAAAATATAGAAATAATTAAAATGAGATTTCAAGTGTTTAGAAAGTAAATAATCAATAAAGTTTATAGTTAGAAAACGATAGCTTAAGGATGAACTGCTAAGGTTATAAATACACAATAAGAACAAAAACAAATTCATAACTAATAATCTAAACTCCAAATAAATATTTGGATCACACCATTGTTGTAGTTAGTGAATTCTAAAGATTTTAGAGACTGGAACCAAAATTGGCCTATTAAGCTAAGAAAACCCTAATTACGTGAAATAAAACCCTAAAAATAAATAATCGCATAAACTTTAAACTCAAGTTTAAACTCAATGATAATCTAGAAAATTTGAAGAAGCTTTAAATAAATTTTCGGACACAGAATTCCTAATTAACTGATCTAAATATACCATTTAGCTTAATAAACTATTCTAAAATTAAGATAATTACTTAATTACGTAAATAAGCATTCTAATTGTAATAATTTTGGTGAAGAATACATGCATTTGCGGCTGGGAGCTCCTTAGTTTTTGCACAGTTGAAGCTATCAACAAGTTGTCAAATTATTCACATAAAAATCAACAAATTCAACATACGACAACAAATCAAAATGAACCAAATCAACAACTCAATAACTACAAAGAAACTCATACAAAACAACTTGATTTTCGGTGGAGAAGTTTCTTCATTTTGGTCAGAAAATGCAGCTCCTACATTGCTATACACACACACACACACACACACCCAAACACACGCACACACACACGCACACATTAATTAGGCAACAAACAAAACAATTATAACATTCCAAAACATGCACCAAGAATAGTAGCACGAGTCACCTGAAGCAGCAATAAAAACACACAAACACACCCAAACTCATCTGCATAAGCAAGCTTTATCAAACACAAATACAAATTTAAGGAGATAAGGATTAAGCAAGGTAAGTAGAAATTCGTTTTAAGTTAGTTTAAGTGTTAAACAATAACTTAAATAATGTTTCTATCAACTTAGATTCGTATCAAGCTTTGGAGGAGGGTTTAACACTTCAATATCAGCCTATACAAGGTAATATCCAACCTTAAAACTCTATTTATGTATTATGATATATGTAGAAGCTATGAAATCATATAATATGAGAAATATGAGATGTTATATGTGTTATGTCATGAAAATACTTGTCAAGTATGTAAAAACACTTCGAGGTAGTTTAAACACAAGTATAATATATATTATATAAGAAAAATAAGATACGAATTGAAGAAAAATGAGGAAGAAGATGAATAATGCATACACCAGCCCTACACCGACGGTGTAGGTACCTAAAGCTAGCGCATATGAGGATAGGTTGGCGGTTTTCGAGGTGGTGTGCATTGGAGCAGAAGCTATATAATTCTATTTTATTTTTTACGTAAAATCAATGAAAGCCAACGGCGTATGTCTTCTACGCCGGCAGTGTCCGTTGTAATGCTGGCGGCCTTGAATCAGCGTACACTAAATGAAAAATTATATGAAATTTTAAACAAACACCGGTATACTGGAGTTCAACACCTGCTACATTGGATGTCGATGTACGTGCAAAATTGTCCTAAACGAAGGTTGTTTCGTCCGTAACAATTATATATATACTTATATATATAATAAAAGAAGAAGAAGAAGAATAAGAGGAACAAAAGATAAAATGTTATAAATAAATATAAATATTTTAGGATTAATAAGCTTAGATATTTGTTAAATGTTAGACTTTAATAACCATTTACAAATAAGAGACACTTTAGCTAAATTAAACAATATAATTAGATTATAATAATTGTCCGATAATTATTTTATATAGGTAAGTATATAAGAATGAAAAATTTGAATAAGCTAAAATTTTGAATAATATGATTCCTAAAAATAACAAAATAATAATATGAAGTAAGATCAAGAGAAACACAATGAAAATAAATAATAAAAATAAATATTAGTTACTATAATGGAACAAACTAAGGAACGAAATAAAAAGTAGTAATAATAATAACTATAAAACACTAATTTAATAAATATAGACTCTATAACTACCCGATAAAAATATAAATATCAAATAAGATCAAGACAAGTAACATGAAAATAAATATTAAATCAAATATCAAAATAGGATACTTAGGCCACTAATATGATTTATTTATATAGATATATATATATATATCTAATTAGTAATTATTTATTCATTCAATAAGTGATACTGATCAACTAGTGGATTTCCCTAAAGACTATTATGATTGGCCATCATGAGCAGATGAGTAACTTAGATCTATTACATTATTTGTGTTTATAACTAGTTGTATATGTAATGCAAGGATAATAATATTTGTTGTGGAAAGCTATTGAGTATATATTGTGAGCTATTTATTTGGTTGATAAATCAAGACAATAATAATGATAATGCAGATTGTCTAATGATTTGAGAAAAACATGTTATGTGTTGTGTGTGTAATATATGATCACCATAAGCCTGACTAAAAATTATTGACTTTATAATTAAAACGGTCAGGTCTTACATGAACTGCATCATTGCATATTTTAAAAGAGTGACAACCTGCTACGTATAAATATTTCAGTTCTCTATTAATGCTTGGTTTTTCTAAAATATTAGTTTTTTCAAGGTTTTCTTTGTTCCGTCAGTTCTACGAGAACAATGAAGAATGTGGTCCGTGATATCGCTTTGAAATTACTAATACTTAGGGATTTTCTAAGGGTTGATGTAGGAAATGGTCAGTTAATATGCCTTTAAATTAAAGTGGTAATCCTAAAACAAGGAATCATTGATTTTTCTATGAACTTAGACTCTCCTGAGCAAGAGGGTCATAAAGTAAATGCTCTTCAACCTTAAGAAGAGGGCGTAAATTTTTTTCCTATTTGGATTCTAGATCATCCAAGCTTGTATCTATGCATGTATTTGATTGTTGCATTACATATAATATGTTAACAAACTTGCTTGATATGTAATATATCTAGTTATTCACTGAGCCCGTAGTTTTGCTTACACCCCTAAAGACCTTTCAGGGTGACAATATGATTCTGGCTTGTTATTTCCAAGAGTATGACTTCGGTAAGGTTTAGAAGCTGGGAGATTATGAGATATTCGGGATAAGTTATTTTACTTTTATTTTCTAGTTGTTATTTAGTTAGTAATTGGAATATTAGTTTATGTATTTTAGAGACATAGAATAGGAATATATACTACTATTAGGGTATTATCGGGTATGCCAGCTAAAATGATTGTGATAAATATTTATTAAGAGCATAAGTGTGAACATGATTAGAGTGAAATGGCGAACTCGTGAAGTTAAAACGAATATAAAACTAAGAAATTCAACTTTAGTTAACTAGCAAAAAGACCAAAAAAAAAAAAAAAATTGAATACTTTAGAAAAGGGCAATTATAAAAAAACTCACATACGACGAAAAGGAGGTAGGAGCCACGCTTAATATCATAGAGATGTCCGGTGTGACATTTGTCCGAACCTCATAATATTCGCTTTTTTTTTTTTTTTTTGCCCGAATAAACCTCATAATAATATTCAATGTGCTATTTTTATTTTATTCAATAAATAGAAGAAATCAATATTTGAATTTAGTCTTCCTAACTTGGTTATCAGTGTGATATTTCTCAAACTTCTAAATATTATAAATGATCTATAAGTTTAGATTTTGGAATAGTTTTTAAAATTTTACTATGCTAAAATTATTAATTTATAAAAATTTAAAATTTATTGGAAACTTTTAA
Organism: Combretum micranthum; assembly: GCA_024138025.1. NCBI lineage: Eukaryota > Viridiplantae > Streptophyta > Magnoliopsida > Myrtales > Combretaceae > Combretum > Combretum micranthum. The sequence continues at coordinate 75,544 of JAMXBD010000188.1, read as the reverse complement.
AGATTAAACAAATATATTTACACCGATATCAATATTTAAAAACTACTTTCAATTTTTCCTAAAATTAGTAAGTTTAGCATTTTCTTGGACAGTCAAATGCATTAAACATGAAAAGAAAAGAGTTCTTCCACCAACAAAGAAGACAAAGCAAGATAAACAAAAAAAAAAAAAAAGGAGAAAAAAAAAGAGAAATTATCATTCCATTATTAATTTTAATGAAACTAGCTTTGTCACTATATCTAATGATTCACACTATACCTAATCGTAATCGAATAATTAAAATAATTAATGACTAGATAATTGACTGAACGATCTTATTATCGACGGATAAAAAAAAAAAAAAAGGATGAACCAAGCATCGATTGACTTCAGCGCCAGGAAGTACTGAAGTGAAACAATGCTAGTTCAGAACCGAACTTCTGCTAAGGATGTTCCGGTGTTGTCCATTCATAAGTTCCTAAACTCCTCGTTTGTCTCCCCTTCTCAAGGTTGTTTCCCCACCACATAGAAGCAGCAGCTCTAGTAAGAGAAATCCAATCGTTCGCCTTCCCTTTGAATATTCTATTGCTATGCTCCCTCCATATGCCCCACAACATAAAACCAAAGAGGTAGGGCCAAGGACAAGCAACGGAATCCCTGTCCTTTCTGCTCATTTTCGAATTCCTCTTTATCCAATTGTAAAGGTCTAGTTGGAACAAATTCTGAAATCAAGCAAAAAAAAATTTATACCACCCCACCATTCTCTCGTTAAGTTATGATCTTTTAAGATATGGATGACACTTTCTGGTGCCTCACCACAAAGGGGACAAAGATTATCCACATGAACGCCTCTCGTGATTAGGTTATCTTTTGTTGGAGACCCATTCTTCGAGACCCTTTAATCAAAGGATTTTATCTTTGGAATGACCTTTAGCTTCTAGATCCGATCCCATGACCCTTCAGCAGGCTTATCCTCTTTCATTTCCATGACTAGTTCATAAATGTCCTTTTGAAAACAGTCTCTCCACTCTTCATTCCTCCATTCCACCCTCCGAACACTATCCCCATTAAAATCCCAGCACAAATTACCAAGTATGTTCTTTATATTTTCATCTAGAGGATAAATTAATCGGTATAAAATGGGTATAAACACATCTATCTATAGTTGTAAAGTTAGTAACATGGAACTATAAACTTATACTTAAAAACAAGTTTAACAAATATTTCTTAAGGTAAAAAATGTCCCATGTCGTAAAGATTTTATGAAGTCTATATAAATTCAATAGGCCTTAACTTTTTTATTTATTAATATAAAAGTAGTTTAAACATTTATTATTTACTTTCATTTATTCAAATCGTTCGTCCTTTAATCTTATCATGAGGAATAATTTTTAGAGATCAAATATTATTTGCTCGTAATGGGACAACAGTGAAATGAAATAAAATACTAAGGAAGAAGTACTGTTACTAAGATAGATATACTATGAATGTTATATTTGAAATTTTATCAATTTATATACTTAATTATCTAATTGTTAAAGTATTAAGTTACTATTTAAACTTTATCGATTTTTATAATAATTTTGTTAAATTTTACAATTAGTTCGCTAAACTTCATTTATATTTGCAATTAGCTACCACATCTATATAGTATTAATAAACTCAAAAAATTTAAAGATAGTAAATTATACTTTTAAATTTTAGATAGTTAGATACATAAAATAAAATTTAGATATCAAATACGGTATTTACCTTATATTTTTAATTTGTAGCAAAAGTTATCCCTTTAAGGTGCTTTGGCATTCATTTTATAATTATTATTTCGTGTGGTTTAGATGGTTAGTACAAAAATATAAATGAAAAAATAACTTACAAAAATATTTTTTTTTCCAAATGCTGTACAATTTTAAGTTTCTTTTTTTTTTTGTAAGTTCTTGTTCATTTCCCTTTATTTATTTTTTCTAATTTTTTTTTCTTGTAAAATTTTAAGGCCACACAGTATAATGAAAATGCATAACAGATGGAGAAATTTTAACAATTTATTATTAACTTTTTATTTTGACAAAAATAAAAATGAAAATAATGAAACTTTATAAAATGTAAATAAAAAAAGCAATAACATTCTCTATTATTGATAATATCACAATTAATACATGAACTTTAAAAATAAATGTAATTAAATTCTCAGACTTTGAAATTGATTAATTTAGTATTTGAAATAACTTTTCATACATATCAACAATGCTTGTTAAATTCACATAACCAATTACATATTTTACCAAAATTTAGTTCCTATTTATCCTATTATCCCATTTTAAATATATAACTAAAACAACATTTTCTTTCTTTCTTTCTTTCATTTCCATTTCATCTATTTTCACCTTGAAATTACAAAATCAAGGTTAAAAATTCTTTTAACTCTAGCCGGTTAGATTCCCCAGCCGGCAAGACACAAAGCTAACATCAAACACCATAAGAAATTATGGATTCTTAAACCTAATATTATTAATATATAATTCTCCCTCCACCTCTTTCTCTCTCTCTCTCTCTCAGAAAACACCCTGCCTCCCTCTCTGTTTCTAGTCTTCAATTCAAAGCTTCTTGTATGTACAAGCTGTACAAGCTGACCAAATACAAATACTTGTCCCTCTTTCTCTCTCTAGAAAATTGGAATTATCACTTAACCTTCAACTTCGAGGAAAACACCACTCACCAATAAAAACTTTATATTTCTTAATTCCTTCCTCTTTAATTCTCTCTCTCTCTCTCTCTCTCTCTCTCTGTGCTCATCAATCAAGCAAGCTTTCTTTCTCATGGCGGGTCGGTACGATACTAACCCCTTCGATGAAGAAGAAGTTAATCCCTTCTCCGTAAGTTCAAATTTCACTTAATTTTTCAGTTTACTTCAATAAAAGTTTCAATTTTGATGATTGCTATTGTGTCAAATTAAGTGCTTTTTAATGTTAAGTGTGTTATACTTCATTTATATTCTTGGGTAATTATTATTATTTATTTATTTTATTTGTTTAGTGCAACTTAAATTTTGATTCCAAGCAAATTCATTGCTAAAATTGATATGAAATGAAACCCTAACACAACCTGAGAATTATTTGAGTCAGTTTAGTCATTAACTTTGATGATTTACTGCGGTTTTTTATAGTTCTGTAGTAGACCATCTGATCTGACAGTTAAAATATCTTATTGTATTAACTCCTATAATCATGATGGGTTGGACGGACCCGCGGTGTTATGCAAATTAAGAAGCTTATTGGGGTAGTTAAGTTGTTATTGCCTGGATGGTGACTTAATTCACTTGGTTATAGAGTTGACTTTTTAGTTGAGTTGCCTGATCAACTAGATCTGTCTGTTATTTGCGTGATTTACCCCTTAATCTGGTTTTGCATAGGACTTTGTTGTGATTCTTTTGTTGGTTAATTGTTTGGTTCCAGGAACCAGCAGGTAAGAACAAATCTTCCTCTAATTTCAGCGGCGGCGCCTTTTATACAACGGTGAGTGGTAATTCTCTCAAATTTCTTCTGGATGGGTTAATGGTTTCAAAAGATTGGCTTTCTAAACTTGTTCATCTTTGTAGCTTGGGAACGTATCTGAAACTTTGTTGAGTCTAAGCTATTTCTAGCAGTTGGTTCTGCATGCCTTGGTGGTTCTCAAAGACAATTTGTCTTTGTGGGTCGAATTTGTGTTTTATTTTGTCAATGTCATTTACAAAAATACATTAAGTCAATTAAACATGACTAATTAATTATTTATTTTATGATTATGTGAGTATCAAATTTCGGATTATACAAATGTTAAGTAGTGTTATTTCGTCTCAATATCTTGTTTTTTTCTTAGTGATGGAGTTTCTAACAAGTTTATTTTCATTTAGTATCATGGGTTACCACCATTCTTCTCATGAGTTTTTTTTTTAAGTTGACATAATTGTTGTATTACTAACGGTCAATTTAATCAAACATGAAACTTTTGGGTGCTTTAAAATATCTCCCTCCTTTTTGATGCTTTATGTATCTTATGATTTTACAACTTTTAATGCTTTCTTAATTAACTTCATTTTACTTTCCCAGAGTGCTGGTAGTGTACCTCCAGCATCGAACTCTAGACTTTCGCCACTTCCTCCTGAACCTGCAGACTTCTACAATCCAACTGCTACGGTTGATATTCCTCTCGACAACTCTGGATCAAAGTATCAGGTTGAACATAAATTTGATACTAGATATCCTATTGAATATTTTTCGAGTTATTCCCAATAGCTTTTGTGTTTGTGTGAGATAGGATTTGAAAAGGAAGGAGAAGGAGCTTCAGGCTAAGGAGGCTGAATTGAAAAGGAGGGAACAGGTAAACTCCAGTTAGATTATAAAATCATTTGGCAACCTTTTTGCAAGGGTAATTATGTATGATTTTTACATTAGAACAAGAAAAGCAAGTGTGTTATCTTGTTGAGTATTATGTTTCTATTTAATCAGCAGAGTGATCCAAAGTGGAAAATGGGACATTGCTTTTAAGGTTGGGAAGTCTGAGCAGGAGAACATAGTATAGTGGTTTATCTGTTTGGAATTCATATCCATACTTTGTGGAGTGCTGAAGTGGTTGCAGCTTATGTGTCACGTGGTTGTGTCATGGACAATGGATAATTTGTTCCTAAATTATTTTTTGCCAACTTTTATGGCCAAGCTAGATGTGTAGGATAAGGAACCTATGAAGGATACACCCACATCTTTGTGTGTGAGTGCATGTGTCTGTGTGCACCGCTTTGCTTTGGCCTACTCTGTTTATCTTGGTCTTGGAAATGAGACTTGGCTCTTGATATTTGTGTAAGCATTCAAGAGCTGATCTGATTTTTCTTGCAAGGAGAGTTGATCTTGGAGCCGGTAGCTTGTTTGGATTCTGTAATTAGTGTGTGCATATTATGACATGGCTAAACTACACCTGACTGCAAGTACATGTAGCTTCCCAGATGCGTAATATTTTAGACAACTGAGATCTTGTTTATTTGCACTTCCATTTATTGAGTGAGGATTTTCGTGTTGATTCCTCCTTTCATTGCTTGCCTTTTGTCTAATCAAACGCATGTGATTCAAATGCGTCAACGAGGGTTATGTTGGAGTATTTATTTTATAACCTTAGCTGTTGCATATGAGCTTGGATTCACATGTGTATTTCAAGAACCATGATCTTAACTTTATGCTTTAACATATGTTGCTTGCAGGACGTAAGGAGAAAAGAAGAAGCTGCTGCTCGAGGTAGATGTTTGTACCTGCTATTGAATTTCATTTTATTAATATCTTCTAATTTCTTTCAAGGCTTGGACATGGATATATTAGTTCTAACTCTTTTCTGATGATCCCATTGGTTTGTGTTGGTTCTAATCTTAAGTAACCTTTTCCAGTCGACAATCTCCTTTGAATTTGTCAGTCGTAATTGAATATTTTCTATTGGAAGTTAGAAAAGGCGTAATTTTGTTGTTATCAGTCTTTGATTTTCATAGATGAAATTATGTGCATGCTAACTAGATTTTGATTAACTTATATTTTGCAGCTGGAATTGTTCTTGAAGAGAAAAATTGGCCACCTTTTTTCCCTATTATTCATCATGATATTGCAAATGAAATACCTATCCATCTGCAGAGATTGCAGTATGTTGCTTTCACAACATATTTAGGTATGCTGATTTCTTGCTTGATTATGTTGTCTGCTAAAGTTTCCTTGATGCTTGACTAACGAATAGGATTTTCCCATGTATAACCCTAGTGTCTTTCCCTTCCATGGAAAGGAAGTAAATAATGAGGCTGGTTCAGATTATTATGCTGTGGAAAATACAAATATAATACCTCTTTTCGATTTCTTTTGGAGTGGAAACATTGATATGTCTAGGGTTCGAGAGTTCTTATCAAATGTCTTAATGTACTCTTTGTTAAGTAATGAATATACAAGTCATTCTTGATCATTAAGTATATGGCTTTATATTAGTTGGCTGTGACTCTTTGACATGGTATCAGAATTGGGTCATTAAGAATCTGGATTCCTATGCAATTTCTTTATTTCCATTTAATTTAGCCATTCATTTTCTGTCCTTTAATAAAATTTCTGCTGTGAATTAAGAGGTAGTTTTATGTAATACATATAATATTCACATTAGGCCTGCAAGCATTAGTTTTAAGATTAGTTGGTTCTCTCTCAAAAATTAATACATTTGAAGCAACTTCACTAGCTATATATCTTTCTGCTTCAGTTTTTGCATATGTTGTATTCATGCTAGTTTGCTAGCATCCTGCCCTATGAACATCTGTTAGGTAATTAATCACATGCTTTGTTGAGTGAAAAATTACTACCTTGTGATGTATGTGATGAATGGCACCATATTTGATGTTGGGGTTATGTTGATCATGACCTTCGTGAATGTGGTCTTCCAAGCTAGTCAATGTGACTAATCTGTAATCATGTGGAATGTGTGCAGGGTTGGTTCTCTGTCTGTTTTGGAACGTAATAGCAGTTACCACTGCATGGATTAAGGGAGAAGGTATGAATGCAAAAAACAGTTCATCTGCTTCATATTTATGCTCAATCAATATCTTTATACATGGTTTTTGCTTATCTATTGGTTCTTCCCTCTTAGGTGTTAAAATATGGTTCCTTGCAATTATCTACTTCATTGCGGGAGTTCCAGGAGCTTACTTCTTATGGTATCGTCCACTATATCGTGCATTTAGGTATGTCACCTCCCTGTTGAGCCATTAGAACTTTTGAATTACAGTGGCTATACAGCATGCCACATAAGATGTGTTGAGAATAAATGTTACATTGATGTGCCATCTTCAACCATGCTAACTGTTTGTCAGTATCTTTGTTACTTGAAGATCTCATTTTTCACCCATAGCTTGCCTGCTGCAACTAAACTTCAGATACTTTCTGCTTCATTGTGCAAATTAACTTTATGCGTGTCATTTTATATGAGACTTGTTTGAAATAAAGTTAATTGATATATATGAAAATAACATAGTTCATTTGAACATTCTGTTGACTCTTATTCTCTATTTTCAGGACTGACAGTGCTATAAAATTTGGGTGGTTTTTCCTGTTCTACTTGGTATGCGCTGTTTCCACATACATTAAAGTGGGTATGTTTGTTACGACTTTCCATCTTCTAAATTTTCGCTTTATTTGCAGCTTCATCTTGGCTTTTGCATTCTTGCTGCCGTTGCCCCGCCTATTGTCTTCAAAGGAAAATCTCTAACGTAAGTTGCTCTGCCTAATTAGTAATATATGCTCCTGGTATTTCTGTCCAGACTAGTTGTAGTTAACTTGAACTTCCCTCAACCAACTTAACTTTTGTGGCTTTGTAGTCCTGTGCAGTATTCATGTATTCTGTTTGCTAGTGGTGTTTGAGAATTTCTCCTTGTTAGAATTATCAACTGATTTATTCCATACTTCCACTTAAACCCAATAGTATGTTTTAGCTTTTGGGCATAAGATTGTGCTGGCAAGCTCTTGATCTTTCTTCTGATGTGTTAAAATGACATGACTTTTGGTGCAGAGGCATATTAGCTGCGGTGGATGTCGTTGGCGACCATGCTTTGGTCGGGGTAAGTCTTGCTTCACCTTCTTGTCAGCATTCTTTAATTATCCACTGAATCTTCCATCAATAAATCTTTGGTTTCTGATTAGCACAAAACTCCTCTTTTCAGATCTTCTACTTCGTTGGCTTTGGATGTTTCTGCGTTGAAATAGTCATCAGCATATGGGTCATTCAGGTTTAATCTACTTCCTTCAAATAAGCCAATTACAATGGTTTTCTTCACTGCATCTTGATAAGTTTTCGCACTATTTTTACGGTTATAAGGGGCTGCTTTGAAGGTTTCTGCTCATAGGTTTGATTTTGGTTGCAGCAAGTATACATGTACTTCCGTGGAAGCGGTAAAGCTGCAGAGATGAAGCGAGATGCTGCAAGAGGTGCTGCTAGGGCAGCATTTTAATGCGATACATGCACAAGAACACCGGAAGGTTACTTCAGAGCAGTGATAGGCTGTATATGTTTTGGACCGAATCGCAGATATCATTAAGCTTGGATAGAAGTACTTTTTCTTTTTTTGATAGAGGAGTTTGCACTATGTATCCATTCATCCTTGTTTATGCTTGTTGTCTGTTGTTAATATTGTTTCATTAAATGTTTGATGGAAGGGTTTGACGGCAGTTTGATGAATTCTGTCACGACGATTTTGTACTCCTACATTGCGCTATGTAAATCTTCAGTTCTTTCTGTCCTATGGATCTAGATTTCCCTTATGCTCTAAGAAATCCTCATTATTACTGTAATTTACCACTTTTGAAAAATCATGCGTAGTATCATAAGAATTGAAGTAATAGGCACCACAAGCAAGATTATTACATTAGAAGAAAATTAATTCTAATATATCGGAAAAGAAATAATATAAATAAATTGTGCGTTAGATGTGCCTTATACGATTTCAAACGCAGCTTATTAATACTGTTGCTAGTTTTGTTAAGTGGAAAAATTCAATTTGTACATGCTTATACTGATATACACGGTGTTGACTATTGTTTAATACTTAATACATCTTCTTCTTCTTTTTTTTTTTTTTTTATTTTAATAATTTTAAAGGTATCATTAATTTTGTAAAATTGTTCTGTGCTTGAGTCTCCTTAAAAAAGCAGTGACGTGGTATAAAGTTGCTTTTGCCACCGTTACCTTTCGTTTTTGCTAGAGTTGCAGTGCTTTCCCTTGTTGAACCATCACCTAAGAATAAGCATAGGTAGACGTCGGCATTGGGTCAAACCTGGAGCAACTTGGCTCTGAGTTTTGGGATTATATTGCTTTGGAAACCAGCCCGGCTTGACACGGACTGTACTGGGCTGGGACAATTCGGTGGGTTATGGTCTTTCGACTTGTGAAATTCTCATTTTTTTTTAAAAATCCGAGTCAATTTTTTGTTTTTTTGTCTTTTTTTTTTTTTTTTGTTTTTCGTTATAGTTTTGATCCGTTTGACTTGGTGGGTTGATACGTCTATGACTTGACTATCTGTTGGGTCGATCGACGGGTCATGACCCATATTGCAGGGTAGGGCTGATGGGTTCGAGTCATCGAGAATAGTTTAGGGTAGATCATAGGTCAGATCCGGCTTGCGCTTATGTTGAAGCACACGTTTTTACGTCTCTTTCATTCACTAGAATAGAAAAATTATTATTTTATGATTATGAGTATTTTTAGAAAACTTTTTTTCTCATGTTATAAAGAAGAGAGATTTCTTATGGTAAGATTTTTTACAAATAAAACGAGAAGATAGTTATTCCACAGTATGAAAGATATGATATCAATTTCCATTCTTGTCAACTAGATACAACATGTACTATACCCAAATTACCGAAGGAGTTGTGACTAATTTTCTTTTGAGTATACTAATATTTATTCTAAATATAAGGAGATGAAAAAAAAGCCCCCCAAAATCAAACAATGTGCTTTGATTGAAATTTTTCTGTTAATTATGAGATGGATCATCACTACTATCGATCGGGTGATCCTTGTGCTTATGGTAAAGTATAAATGAGAGCATCCATGACCGCACAATAATCATAAATTATTCAAAGGAAATTGGTACATTGGAACAATAGGAAGACAAAGCCATTTTGCTGGAACCGAAGAGCAGCTCACTGTCCTTATCCCATTAAGCAAATAAGTAAATTCAAAATCCAATAGGCAGGAGTCAATATTTACTAAGACAAATTTGGTTTTTGGATATTTCAAAAGAAGAAGGGGGGGGGGGGGGGGGGGGGGGGGGGGGGGGGGGGGGGGGGGGGGGGGGGGGGGGGGGGGGGGGGGGGAGGAGAAAAAAAGAGTCAAAAGGATGCATTAGCTATTTTTCATCCTTGCCAAATATTACAACGAAAGAGGCTAATAAATGTTTGATTTGGTAAGATTAAATTGCAAATCTTAAGGAAAGGAGCAGAATTGTCGGGAATTAATCAAATCTAAGTTTCTAAAATGAAATCAATGAGATTAACATATGTGAAAATTTGAGTACAGGATAAAGTGAAAGTGATCCTTGTTACATTGGATCGTAGCAATTTCTAATAGGGGTAGATGATCTTCTAGAGAATGTAGAGAATAACGAAGGGTTTTTGGAGGCTTTCACAAGTATGTATGTTTATATAGTACACGTACAGTGAGAGACCATAACGCTAACAATAAAATATATCGACCAAGCTACTAAAAGAGCCCATAGTAGCCTAAAGACTCTGCACATATAATATAATATATATATATATATATATATATAACCTTACACTAATATAAGAAGACAAAAATCCTATCATAATATTATTAATTAATCACTGATATAAGAGTCACCTAATTTAGTTCATTTGATAAACATACAATAACTTTTTATGTAATTGCATATGCATCCATATATCAAACTCATGAGTATATATGATAGTCTATTTTTCATCTGCATCTCTATTTGTACTAAAATGATACGTGTAAATATATTGGATTTACATTTATATTTTATCTTTTCATGAGAACTGTCAACTGTTATTTATCTGTATTTATTTTTTGATAAATAATTTGTGAGAAAAAATTTAACAGAAGTGTAGCAAAAGCCAAACAGATTAGCTATCATAGATCAGAAAAAGTAGCAGACTAATTTGATGTAACATCATAAATATAAGATAGTCACGTAGCAACGGGGTGGAAGTACGTATCCCAGCAAAGGTCTTTTTCTTTTCTTATGCCTTTCTTTTCTCCGTACTAAAATTAGTATTCTTATTGTGACTAATCTGTAATCTGCAAAATGACTCAGAAGTTGGGGTCAAAATTTAGTTGATTCCTATGTACGAGCCTTGTCTAAAGCTCTTGTTACTATTCTCTCTCATTTCCTTGCTAAGAATGGGAATGATCACTATTTATTTGAGGACATACCACATGTACAACAAAGTTCTTGATTAAAATTGTCTTAGTTTTTTCATTTGTAATAACAACACGCACACACAAATACTCTTCGTGGTCTATTAAAGTTTTCTATCATGGCAGCAGTCATGGCAATAACCCTTTCAAAGAAACAGATGAAAATCCCTTCTATGTAAGTACATTTTAATTTTTTATACTAATGTTAATGTCGCAAATGATACTTGACCTTTGACAATATATGTATTTAGTATCTAAACTTTAACATTGATCGATTTAATAATTGAAAGAACTCTTTATGCACGCTAATGGTATCTCGGTCAATTCTACATGGTGTTTTTAACTAATATGACAAGGATACTGATGATATACATAAAAAGTTCTTTTAGGTACTAAATTATCAATTTTAAAATTTAAATAACTAATTGCATATTTTGCAAAAATTCATGCCCTATTACAAGCCCTTAAAAAGACTTCACAAGTGTTACATAGCAGTCTAGCTTGAGCCAAGTTTAATTAGTGGTATTATTTTATTATGAAAGTATGAGCTTGAATGAGTTTAATTCAGTCGAGCTGCTGCTGATATAGCTGATGAGTATTCCCACTAATTTAGTTCATCCTATTCCTTGCTGAATTTATTTTCCATTGTCAGGGTTCTAGCCATATACCTCCATCGTCAGACCCAAGGCTTTCTCCTCTTGATCCTGAGCCTGCTGACTTCTATAACACTACAACCGATGCTGCTCTTGGTAATTCCGGATCAAAACATGAGGTTGGTCCTAAATTTGGTATTATGTATCATGTTGTCAATCTATTGTGTGGTTACTCTTTAGAATGTTTTCGGTTTTCTTGATGTAGGATTTGAAAAGATGGGAGAAGGAGCTTAAGGCAAAGGAGATTGAGCTACAAAAGAGGGAAAAGGTGAGTCCTGCTACTAGTTTTGAATTCCAAATTCCCGTTTCTATGCAATCCAAGTTTTGAAATAAAGGAAAAAAAAATTTCGATTAAACCTTTCAAACAAACTATCATGTATCAGAATATCGTATAAAATGATTTTCATGGTATCCTACAGGACATAAAGAGAAGAGAGGAACCATTAGCTCGAGGTTAATAATAATGTCTGCCTTTTATTCTTATTTCTAATCCATTTTATATTCATTTCCAAACCCGCAAATTGGATGTATAAATTCTAATTTTTCCTTGATGTGCCACTTGTTTTGTGCAAATCCTCCTCCTAGCTATTTTTTTTTTTTAATTGATAATTTCATCTTATTGTAATTTCAGCTGAAATTGCTCTTGAAGTGAGAAGTTGGCCATCGTTTTGCCCTGTCATCCATCATGATATAAAAAACGACATCCCAGTCCGTCTTCATAGGATACAGTACCTTGCTTTCACGACATTGCTAGGTATAATCCACTTGAGTTGTCAGACATATCATATGCTCCTAGTAACTTTCTTAATTCCCTTGTATAACTCGGGGCTTTTTATTCTGATACCATGATAACTAGTAAATTTTGACCTCAAGACGAATGGATTCAATACCTTAGCTGTGTTAGATCTAGTGGATGATATCCATTACTCAAGGGTTATCATTGTAATTGCAACTGCCAAAGTATGGTTAATGTTAAGGTTAATGTTAAGGTTAGTACTACAATTATCTGATCTAAAAGTTTAAGTTTACAAAAATGGTATAAGCTATTACATTTATGTAATAACACTCCCCTTTACTTGTGCACCGAGATTTTGATTTTGACAAAAGCTCATCAAGTGGACAACTTAATTTTAATAGGGTTATTTTAATGGGTTTGTAATGAGTAAGGAGGGATTCGAACTCTTGACCTCCTACTCTGATACCATGTTAAGGTTAACACCACAACTATATGATCTAAAAGCTTAAGCTTATAGATAGGACGTTGGCTTAATATTTATCTTATAACAGTTAACACTTGACAGTTATTCAACCAATCTGTTGCTATGCTAATGTAGGGATTGTTCTCTGCCTAACTTGGAATGTAGTAGCAGTCATGACTGCATGGATCAAGTTAGAAGGTTTGTTCTAAAATACTAGTCCATCAATTCATTCCTTTGTTCAATAGACATCTGCATGAGTTGTTTCTGCTGATCTAATGTTAGACCTCTTCAGGTGTTAAAATTTGGTTCCTTGCAATCATCTACTTCATATCTGGAGTTCCAGGGGCTTATATCTTATGGTATCGTCCGCTATACCGTGCATTTAGGTTTATAATCTCCTAAACTTAACCTCTAGTTCCTTGATTAAGAGCTAATCTGCCATATTCCCTCAAGTGAGCAATAGCAGGATTACAGATGATATGTCGGTTCACAAGTGAGGGGAACAGGATTAAACTTTAAACAAATGAAGCACGATTCTTTCTCTAATTATATTAATCCGTGTTTATTGTTTTCAGGACTAATGGTGCTCTGAACTATGGGCGGTTTTTCCTGTTCTATTTGGTATGTCTATTTCAGGCGCCGTACAGGGAATTTATGGTCTTCTAACTTTATACCATCCCTATCTGCAGCTTCATACTGGGTTTTGCATCTTTGCTGCTGTGGCCCCTCCTATAATCTTCAAAGGAAAATCTTTAGCATACGTAAATTTGACAAATTCTAGGATAACTGGCTGGCGTTGTTGTTATTTGTCTTTCACTTCCCCTGTCATCTTGAACTCCTATGTTGTTTGAAGCTTTCTGATATGGTCCTAAAAACATACCAACATCTTTATTTCTAGGCATATGATTTTGCTTGTGAGATTTTGTTTTTGCTGCTTATGACTCTATTTTACATGTAATTTTATATTTATTACTTAACACTCCCAACTCCTTTGTGCAGAGGAATTTTAGCTGGAGTAGACATTATTGACAAGAGTACTTTGGTTGCGGTAAGATGAACTTTGTCCTCTAGTCACTTGTCGTGCTCCCTATTCAAGGTTTTATATCCACATTACCCTATTTATAAGCAACACCAAATTATTTATTTTTAAATTATGATTTGCCTTTACTTTCAGATCTTTTACTTTGTTGGCTTTAGCTGCTTCTGCCTCGAAGCAATCCTCAGCATTTGGGTTATCCAGGTTTAATCTACTTACGATACGCTCTCGTGTTATATTTAATACATAGAAATGCTTTTAAAATGGAATAAATTGAAATACAAAAATGGAATTGTGAACAAAATAACAAATCTATTATATTTGGTATTGTTTATGGACCTATTGATTCCATAAGCCGTAATGTTTAAAAATACGTTAAATCATGATGATACAACTATGTAATGTACATTTATGGCAATTTTTGTAGATTTATAATAAGGAGAGTGAAGTGGATTCAATTCCATTTCTCAAAACGGAATTAGATTTCAACGTAAAAGTTAGAATTATAGGCTTCAAGTAATTGTATATCCGAATTCTTAAATGCCTTCATATAAAGGAACTCTGAGTTTATTTCCACGTGCCAAACTTATATTGATAAAGAGCATTGATGTCATGATGGCTACCTTCTAATTTTGAAAATTTTTGAAAGTCCCCATTAAAGATTTGAAACAAAAGTTTTAAAAATCGTATGTTAATTTAATTTTAATTTTCTATTTATTTACTGGTGAGTCTCCTCCCTTAAGTTAAAGTGGCTCACCCTCGAGTTAAATCCTAGGTCCACTATTGGACAAGAACATGCCTTTTTACATTATAAGTTACTTGTTAATTTCAATTCCTTTGTGTTCTTTATTTTTGGTTACAGCAAGTGTACATGTACTTCCGGGGAATGCAAAGCTGCAAGGCGAAGCGTGTGTTGCAGGGGGAGCTATATTGGCAGCATTTTGATATGATGGTTGATCTACATGATGAAGATTGGATGTGTTCAAAGCCAAATTACAAAAGAGAATTAGCTTGAATAAAACTTTTTTTTTTTAATATTTTTATTCTTCCTTCTTCAAATGAAGGAGTTATGCATTGTATCCATTCATCAGTTTGCCTTGTATTCTAAGTTTCTAAGCAAAATATTGATTATAAAAGTGAATATCCGTGTCTCTTCAAACAAAATATTCTTTCACAATACCTTCCAACCTCGACTATTTCTTAAGGTATGATTAAGCGATTGTCTAAGTTGACGAGAATAATCAACTAGACTTATAAGTGGTCAATAGAGCAACGAAAAAAGATGGTAGACTGAAACCTACAAGTGGTCGATTAGAACACTTATTTGGTGAATTTTAAAATTTTTTAATCTATATTTTAGGATTGTTATGCATCATATTTATATAAGAACCACTTAATCAACTCTTTGGTTGTGAGTTCAATTGATTATAGAATCAACCATACCCCTCATAGAATCAACCATTGCCCTTAGCTGATGAGTAAGTTCAAATTTTAGATTTGATCATCTATTTACAGGGCAGTTGTTCATATAAATACTAAAACCCTAAAATATTCAATTGCAATTTATCATCTATTTTGGCTTAATTGATCCTTTGTTTGAATCATATCAAGTCTTGTATATTTTATATAAATTATTTGAATAATTTTTATTTATACTAAAATAAATTTAAATCCTTTATGTTTTAAGTGTGATTTTTGTTGGGGTAAATATTTGTGCTAGTGAAAGAGATACTGGAATGTATAAAAGAATACAAATAGCTTCCACAAAACATGATGCTTGATTAATTAAAAAAAAAAAAAAACTTAGAGATTTAAATGATTCGATCTAAATTTATAGTATTTGATTGACTTTTGATACAAACATGAATGACTTCTATAGAAGGCCATGAGTAGCGTGAGAAGTATGTCGCATGCATGTGATCAATGTAATCAAATCCACCCTACTACCACTTCTAATGTATTTTTTTTTTAAATAAAACTAGTAGATGATGCATACATATCAAAATATAACTATTTTTTATTTGATTTTTCTTATGAGAAAAGTTATATTTTATGTGCCTAGATAAATGTGACTACATTCCCATGAATGAACGTTAGCTTAGTAGATAGAAAGAGAGAATATTATGATATAATAACTCTCTTGAAAATGTTTATAACAGTTGGATGGAAAACCTTAGTGCTTTTTGTTCCTCTCCAGCCAAGGATTGCTTCAGTGATTTATTCAAACGTAGAAAGAGGCATATTTTGAGTGAAGATGCACAAGATTTTTCTCAAATGAAATGGTCTTTCAAACCTTAAGACTGGCGACGAACCTTTACCCTCTAGATCTTGGTACCGGAACAAGGCTTTGTTCCAAATCTTAGGGGCTTATAAATCTGCTTTCTTTAATGACTCAAACCAAAAAAACAAGGAGGATGATGATAATTTCATGATGGATTCTGAGAATGATTATAATGATATTACTAATTAAGGAATCATAATACATAGAATATCCGTCCAAAAGGAGGAAAAAGGATTTGATTAAGGAAAAACAAAAACACACACTCATTACAAAATTGATACGACCAAATCCTGAATATTAGATCCACGCAACGTGATTAAAGTTGATCTAGAAAAATGTCAAAATTTCAATATGATTGGTGTTAGTAAGGGTTATTATTTTCAGTCTTTTATTTCGGAAGAGGATTTGCGGTTCATTATTAGAGAAGAACTATGGTTCGTTAATGGTTACTTCTCAGCAACATGTAGATAGATCCCATAGTTCTTCTCTAATAATGAACCGCAAATCCTATGCTTTAATAAAAGAATTACATTGGGTATTATTTTAGAAAGGTATCGAAAAAGATTGGATGTGCCTTAGGTACAATCTTATGCTTTAATACCTTTATGATACTGTGTGAAAGGGGAAAATATGCTAGACTATACAATAAACTTTAATGCTCCTTTGGTGCATGCACTTGTAATTGAGGGTTGAAAGTACATAATCAAATATGAAGCCTCCCTTCATTTTGCACCACATGTGGTTGTGTGGGGTACTCCATAGCTAGCAGTTGTTCATGTTTGATAGGAGAGACTATAACCAATAATGCGTCTGAGACAAATGAGGGATCATCGAAGGAATCAACTAATAAAATAAGGGTAATCCATCATATCAAAATGAATCTTCAAAAGAGGTTGATGGCAAGGAACCTTATCGAGACTGGATTAAGATAGAAAGGTTAAAAAAAATGAGCTAAAACTAATCCACATGGGCCAAACCCATAGATGGCAAAAATAACCCAGATGTATAATCATTAGCATTTGATGCATTTAGAACTAAGAAGATCGACTTAAGTATGGGAAATCATGTCCTGAGTCCACTCTAAAATGGCATCTCCCCCAGCATAGGGCAAGTTCCCAAGGAATCAACTGTTAGAATGGTTGATGAGACGCTGATAGATTTAGAGATCCAAAACGTCACCAAAGAGAAAATGAACACTGATGATATTGAAAATGTAAACCCTAACACAACTTTGAGTTTCACTTCACAAAAACTAAATTCTATGGAGACTAAACAAAAAACTCTAAAGTGTTTACTTGCCATGAAGAATCAAGCTCAAAGACATGGTGCACAATGCCCACATTCTAATGATGGTGAGAATACTTCACCCTCTATTAATAATTATGGTGAAAACTCTTAAATAAGTGAATTGACAAATAAACTCTGAGGGACACTCTCATAATATCCTGGTAGAGGTCCTCCAAGCAACACCTCTTTTGAATGCAATACTCGAAATTCATCAAGTCTTGAACTTCCATTACTGGGACACTTTCAAGATGGGAAGGGAGGTCGCTTAATTCTACAAAGTGAATATAAGAACACTATGGGAAGGTTCCCTCAGAGTAATCCAGGTGGTTACGCCAGCCATCTTCCATTTAGCAACAACACTTAAGAAATGGAGACAAACTTGCCTGTAGCTGGCTCAAGCCTTATTATTGGAGGGTAATTTACCAATACAATGCACACTAATTCTAGCGATGTGTCATGTCCTACCACCCTAGGCACACTATAGTGTGGAGGCACCTTTAGGCCTTCAGACCACCCTTGGCAGGGATCATGATGCTAGATACACTGACTCCCCAACGCACCTACAGGCATGATCAGAGCATATAGGGTATTATTACACATAGGTAAGATTTTCCCTAGCTGCAACTTTTAGGGATCGAAGGCCCTACCTATGTCTTTTGTTCGCACCAAAGGCAACACCTCTTATCAATTGACCTGCAACTCAATTGGTGAGAGGCGTGACCATGCGTGCCAACAAAACGCTTATGTCCTGGGATCAAGCTAGTGGGGCTGCAGTGACCTCAACTCGATGCTTGGGGTAAGGGACGATACTGATTTGTGCCTTAAAGGACTTGCCTAAAGGGGCTCTGAATTGGGGCTAGTGTCCCTTGTTAGGGAAAAAGATCCAATCTTTTTTCTCTTACCAAAAGGCAAAAACATGCAATAATCAAAATTGCATAAAGTAAATAACAAACACTAGGATATAACGTGGAAAACTCAAAGCGGAAAAAACCACGGACCAGCACCACACGGATTTATCTACTATAAACAATATAATGGGATTATAGATTGTTGTTCATCACTAGATCTCTCTAGTGGATTACCGATTCATCACCTTTAGTTGGTGGAATTACAAACAGAAACAAGATCTATTCATCTAGAGTTTCTCTCTCTAGATTCTCTCTCTTTCTCTCTCTAGATCTATCCTATCTAGGCTTGAGAAGAGACACTCATCTTTTTCTCCTGTTTCTCCTTAGCATCACCATGGTGGATAATTGCTTCATCACTGCTGACTAGTGGAACTCCTTTCATCACCATTGATCGGTGGATCTCCTTTTCATCACTGCTTTAGGTGGAACACCTTTCATCACCGTTAATCGGTGGTACACCGGAATAAGGATCAACATCTTGTCCCTCCACACACCCCATGGTGTGTCTCTACACCTCCCCAGTGTATACAATCCACATGCCTCATGGCGTGTCTCTACATCTCCCCGATGTATATAATCCATACGCCTTACGATGTGTCTCTACACCTCCCCAGTATATATCTACATTGAAAGACAAAATAAAGAGAATTCATAAGAAAAACAAGGAAGGCTTACATTTAATGCTAGCCACATTTATTTCATTTGACTAGCATTAATTTCTTGTGTTTATCTCTTCCATGTCTTCTCATTTTCCCATATATATCCATCTAAATATATCACATATATTTAGGATTTCCATTTTCAGTATCTTCTAAATATATGCAATATATATTTAGGATTTGTTGGTTATAGACCCATATGAGTTGGATCTATAACCCCAACAATCTCCCCTCCAACTCATATGGGGTTTCTATCGCACCTGCTGCCTTAAGTCTCATGCAAGGATCTTTTGTCTTCTTACATGGCTTCTCCCTCCCCCTTTAAAAAAAAAATGGAGCTCTGATACCAATTGTTAGAGTCTGGAGTACGCCTTCAATGGGGAGAAATCCAATGGGCTTGGTGAAGGATAACACAAATGGGTTTTTGATGCCATCTATAACCCAAAACCTTAAGGCAATGTGTTAATAGGCCTTTCTTCTTATAAACTCTTCACACAAGTCCCATATTTTCCATGTGGGATTCTCACACTTGAACCCTAATAATCTCCCCTTCAAGTGTGGGTCTCCACAATGGGTAGGCCATACTCCCCCTCAATAAGAGCTTGTCAAACTGACTCTATTAAACCCGATTTATGAGTGGTCCCACCTACTCATCATGGGTTTTACAAACGAGTCATATCATAAAGCTCTTCTTTCCACATTGTTGGCCAACCATGGGAGATTCCCAGCCGAACCATTAGCTCTGATACTACTTGTTAGGGAAAAAGATCAAATCTTTTTCCTCTTGTCAAAAGGCGAAAACATGCAATAAACAAAATTACATAAAGTAAATAACAAATACCAGGATATAGCGTGGAAAACCCAAAGTGGTTTTAGCATCACATCGCCACTGTGGTGGGGTGTAACAATGATAATAAGGAGAGAAGAATAATGATAATAGGGACAGAAGAAGAATGATAATATGAGAGAAGAAGCTAGAGCGAATGTGGGAACATGAGAATGATAGTGAAAGATGAGAAATTGGGATGAAAACTATAAAAGAAAATAAAGTTGAGTTAAAAAGATATCCTTAAAATTATAAACTTTTACTTTAAATCCATTATGTGATTAATAGTTTTTTATTTTATTTTGAGGGCAATTGATGGAAAAAAATAAAAGACACCACCAGTAGTAGAGTTATGGCTTAAAGATTATAGATAACAATAAAAGTTAAATCAAAATTAAAAAAAAAAAACAAACCCTCCAAAATTTGGGGAAATTACTTTTAGATTTTATGGGAATAAAAATCGATGGTTTATGAAAGGTGTTTGGTTTATAATAATTGACCATATTAAGAGACTACACATACAGCCATTATTGTAATGTATTGTTACATTGTTTAGTTAATAAAATAAAACGATAGAATAGAATATAAAAATCATAAAAACGACTAAAATATTGATGATTATATAAGGAAACTAAAACAATAGTAACTACCCTTTATCTTCATTTGGACTCAAAATGAAATAAGACTTAACATTAGGATGTAATCTTGTAAAAGAGGGAGACATTAGTGTTTTATATCATGATTACAACAAAACCCGACTGGACACCCATAACTCTTAAGAGTTGCAATAAAAGAAAAGCCAAGGTCATTCAATGAAGTGGTGAGTTTAAACAAATGTTAGAATCTTTTATAAGGCTCTTCCTCTTCCTATCACATGTATGTTGGAATCATTTATAGGGCTCTTCCTCTTCTTATAATAGGTTAAAAACTATTTTTAAATGAAGGACGACCACCTATACAAGTGTAATTTACCTAAACATGATAGGTGCTTTTGGTATTTGAAAGTTCATGATTATTGCTTCATTGGTTCTAGGAGTATTGTCTTTTTCTCTAAATGCCAAAAAACCTTTTCCCAGTGGCAATTTAACTGTGTTCAACTCATGGATAGATAGGGAAAGGGTTCATAATATTACCTGTTTTTTTCCTTCCACTCTATCAAACTTTCAATTTAGGGTATGCGTGAGTGTGTGTTCCATAGGGATTCTTTGGTTTTTTTTTTATTAATCTTCATTTTTTTAAATGTGATTATGACTGAAAAAAAGAAAAAAAAAAAAAAAGGATTGATACGCAACTCGAATTAGATCAAACTGAATCAAAATTCCTATTTTTCCTTTTCTCCAAAATGGTTTGGTAGAGAGTAATCGGTTTGAGATTCAATTTGGAAGAAGACTTAAACATTAAGATGTAATCTTGATAAAACAGGGAGACATCACTGTTTTATATCATGATTACAACAAAAACCCAACTGGACACCTCTTTTTGCTTCTCGCTCAGTCCTCCATCATCCAAGCCTTCATTTTTCTTCTCTCTCTCCCCCATTATCAAATAATAGTACTACTACCAACGTTGTTCCTTTTTTTTTCCTTGACACTATTGCTTCCCTCCCGGGCGCGCACACACACAATTAAATCCATTGAATTTTTGTTTGTAAATCAAGAACAAAAAGCTTTAACCTCAATGGTATCATTGTCTATCTTAAAATCAGTGATTCCCTCAGGAATCATATTTATATAATTTCTTTTCTAGTAATTGTAATATCATTTTTATAAGTTATTTCTTTCTCTTTGTTATCTAGATCATGATAAAATCTTTCTTTTAAACTAACCCTAAAATTGAATAGATTAACTTCCTTGAATTTTTGTTTGTTTTCTGACAAAAGGAGTTGTAAGTTTGTAAAATGTTTTTATATTTATAATAGTGATTTTGCTACAAGTGTTTTCTTTTCTTTTTAAAGTTACTTGATCGTACAAATAACATTTAGATATGTTCGATGATTCTATTCTTGAAACTTTGCAAACAAATACCTTTATGTTCTTTTATTCTAACCAATTTCATGTCATTTGCTTTTCGTTCAACATTAGAGAAATTTAAAAATAACATTATTGTACTAAAAAAAGGCAAAGAAAAAATTATGTAAAGAAAATTAAAATTAACATTATTGTACTAAAAAAAGACAAAGAAAAATTATGTAAAGTTCCAAAAACAAACTAATTTAATTACAGTTTTTTACATTTAACTATCTCTTTCGATTTTCCATTGGGACAACTTTTTAAATTTATCATAATAAAATTATGAAAATAGCAAGAATAGATTTGCACAAGTCATTTTAATTTCTAACCACAATTTCTCCATTAAGGCAACTTTGTGAAGATATAGATTAAAGTTTATTTATTTGCACAAATAAATGTAAATTAAAGTATAATATTGACTAGTCTAAAATAGTGTGTTATAAAAAACAAATAAATGCAAATAAATGTATAATATTGACTAGTCTTAAATAGGGATTTCTTTCCTTTTTTAGTCCATTGAAGCATGTATATATATATCAATCTCTACATATTAGTAAAATAAGAAATTCATTTTTCTTCGCATGGTATGAGAGCTCATAAGCTTGAGATAATTCATTTTGTTTTTTCTTCTTCAACAGATCTTGTGTTTTGATTTCTGAAATTTGTTTTCTCATTTTGAGAATGGAATTACCAATTGATAATAGTCGATAAATCAAAATGATTCAATTTTTCATTTTTCTCTATCTTGTTTTGATGTTCTAAATAATAATGATGGTTCTTGGATAGTTGACTCAGGTGCTAGTGACCACATTACACATTTAAATCACTTCTTGTTAATCCTAAAACTTTGCCTGTCCCCATATACGTTCGTCTTCTAGATGGCATGTTGAAATCTGTCCATCTCATTGGTTGAATTCCTCTTACTGACAAACTGATGTTATCAAAATTTTTTTTATATCCCATAATTTACTCATAATCTTTTATCCATTCATAAGGCTATTTTTGGGAATCCTTATGTTATTCTCATTGATTCCTCTTCTCTTGTTTTTCGGGACTAGAAAACTGAAGAAATTATTGTCAAGGTTGAATCAAGTAATGGACTATATATATATATCATTAAGTCTTCTGTCAATAGGAGATTTATGTTTTTACATGATTACGCACATCATTAATCTTTGTCTTCTGTCAATTTGACTTGTAATAAAATGGATTTCTTGTGCTTGTTTCATGCAAGACTAGGTCATACTTCATGTTCTAAGCTTCAACACGTTGATTCTTGTAAGTCCTTTGTTATCAAAGACTTTGTAGTGAAGCTAAGGCTCATTGTCTTCTTTTTGAACGAAGTGATAGCACTTCTTCAACTAGATTTCATTTATTGCACTCGGATATTTGGGATCCTTATCATATATATTCTATTTCTGGTGCCAAATATTTTCTTTTGATTATTGATGATTATATTAGAAGTATTTGGACTTATTTGCTTCATAATAAGTCTCAAGCACTAGCTATTATATCCAAGTTTTTGCACTATGTTTCTAATCATTTTTCTACTATACCAAAGGTTATTCGAACTAATAATGGAGCTGAGTTTCTTTCTTATGCATGTCAAAGCCTTTATGATAACGTGGGAATTACACATCAGCACACTATAGCTTATATACCTTAACAAAATGGAAGGATTGAGTGTAAACATTATCATTTACTTGACACGGCTAGAGCTCTAGGTTTAAATGCCAATCTTCCAAAAGAGTTTTAGGGAGAGTGCGTTCTTATTGCAACTTACCTTATAAACCATATGCCTATTTCCTCTCTTAATTAGAAAACACCTTATGAGCTTATGTTTGGTAAGCTACCCTCTTATGATTATTTACGTGTAATGGGTTGTGTATGTTTTGCTACTAAACCTTCACACATGAGAGATAAATTGAATAATTGCAAGGAAGCTTAACCTTACATGTGGTAAGGGTTATAAGCTTTAATTAACATTTTTGACATAAATATCAATCTCAATGATGATGTTACGTTTTTTAGGGCGTTTGAAGATATCTTACATGCAATGATTTGCAAAATGCTAAGGATGACATGAGAAGGCACTTCCCACAATGGTTCCAAGACAGTTAATTTCACGAACTTTATCAAAGTAGTTACTTTACAAATGTGTAGTTAAACATAGTCTATTTTTATATTTTGTAGATCGTTTGAAATAAAAGTGTTAGTTCCAAGAGAGTGTCTGATGACTTGGATGCCTTTTCATGGGGGCCACAAAGAAATGTAAAATCATTTCAAGCTTGTATCATAAATGGTGTGAGATTTTTTATGGAGGAATGGGACAAAAAACACAAGTCATAAAATAGTGGTATTAGGGTGGCAAGCTTACATAAGGGACATCATACTATATTTTATCATATTTTGACAGACATCATCCAATTAAACTATGTTCATGATGGTTGTGTGTTTCTCTTCAAGTGTAAGTGGTATGATTTGGAGCTAAGCAAATTGTAATTTATTGGTAATGACGTGATAGGCATTAACACAAGGGGAACTTGGTACAATTATGATCCATTCATACTAGCCCATCAAGAAGCACAAGTGATTTACATGAAAGATCCTAAAAGGCATTTCAGAGAGTGGAAAGTGGTCCAAAAGATCCACCGTCATATATTCCATTGCAAATTATTCAATTCTACAATTCCTATTAGTGAACAATATGATGAAGATGCTCTGGAAGAAGCGTTACAACAAGAAACATGTTCTGGCATGCTACCTATCGAAGACATTTTTGTAGATCTTGGTCCACTAAAGTGGCTAGGGAAACAAAGAGAAACCTCAACTAATGTAGCCTTAACAAGTCATGTAGTTGGGATAGATGTGAATAGTGATGATGGGAACTTCGACAAAGATGAATATGACCAAAGTGAGAATTTATTATTTTTTAGTCAATTTTATGATTCTTTATTAGTTTTATTTTTAGGTTTAATAAAAAATAAACATAATGAAAACTTGAATAGAATTTTCTGTTCGTCATTATTGTTTGTCATTTTCCTTTCTAAAATAAAGAAGTTAAAATTGATTAAATTATTTTATTTGGAATGTTTTTATTGATCAATTGCTTGTTTGTATAAATGTTTTGCTTATTTTGGGATAGCAAATGTCTTTTTTAAACCCTTTGCAATATGATTCATGATCAACACGGAACCTTCATGTAAATTCTTTTTGTGCGCCATCATCATCTTTAAATTAACAAATGGGTAATATGACCAATTGTTTTTAGTGATAACTTAAGTTATTAATATATATTTTCTAATGACTATTTTTTTTTAACTCCTTATACATGATGTTGGTCCTATATATTGGATTGATGATGATCCAATTCATGCATTGGCTTCTTATCATTACTCTAATGGATCTTATCAACATGCTATCAATCCCTCTAACTTTGATTATGATGGGATAAATAGATAGGTTGAGGAGCATTATTTAGATGGAGATGGAGATGAAGATAATCAAATCAACAATATGAGAATGATCATTATGGAGATTGTTCAAATGATTATGAGAATGAGAGTGGTAATGAGAATGGGAATGAGGAAGGGAATGGGAATGAAAATGAGAATGGGTATGATAATGGTGTTGGACAACTGAAAAAGAAACATAGAGGTCCTCATCATGGTAAGGTAGTAGAGGATATAATTAGGATGACTAATAGGGGACCAGATTTACCACTCCCACTAGATGCAAACCATCCCATAGGACCGAATTCAAGATTGCTCTTAGAAGAATTCACAACGATGCATCGTTGGAAGATACCCTTGTTTATAGAAATGGTAAGGCTTGGAGTGGGGTACCACTTGATTTGAGAGAGTCCATCATGGCGAATGTAGTAGTAAGTAAATTCTACCTCAAATCTTCGTTTTTCCTTTTTTCTTTCAGAGCATATTACATAGTTTATCATATTTGTTTCTCTCTTTTTTTTTTTTTTCATTTGTCTCTATTGTTTAGTGCTGCCATGGGTTATTTTGTTGGAGAGTAAGTTGATGAAAATTGAAATATTCTATGCTTCATAGTTTTCATAGTTGTGAGTGCATGTAATATGTGTGTTTGTGCCCTAGTTGTGTAAAAGAGCTTGATATACCAGCATTAACTTAAAAACATTATTAGAATCTTGGAGACTGTCAATTGATTTTCCTGATGATCACTTGAAGAGGCAAGACTAATAAGCATGTCTCTGATTTTGTAGGAATTGAAAAATAAAATAAAGTAATAATTCATACGGTAATATATTTAGGTCAAATGGCTTATGATTGAACTAGACAATTGAAGAAGACTAGTCTTAGTTAAAACTTCTATTGCATGGGGAATTTCCACCAGCTTCTTCCATAGACCATGAGACTAAAGTTAGCATGCTTTGAGGTCTAATGTAAGTGCATGGAAAAAAAAAAAGAATATATACATATTTAAAATTTCAGTTCAAATATCTAATGCTCTGAATAAGCGGAAAAAACTCAAGTCTCCATTTCAGTAATGGGCTAAATGTTAAATAACGTAGAATTGTCAATTTGACTACTTACATTGATGCAAGGTTTCATACTAGAGGCCAATAGATGCTAAAAATCAACAGAGTTTGAAAGCTTCCTTGATATAGTCTTACAATAGAGAAGAACGGAAAGAAGATCATACATAATGACTGTTAATGTACCTCATAAAAGAGCTCAAATATATTTAATCTAGTTAAAGTATCATCTGAGTTGTGAAATTCCTCCTCCAATAAAGTAATCAAACTTGAGTTGTAAATTGTTGATGCCATAGAGTTGGGAACAGAGAACAACTTCATTGTCAAGACTAAAACCCGAACATTGATGCTTTAATTAATTTGAAAATGTTGTTATAAAAAATTACGGCGTTTTATAATTGTTAAATTAGTGATTTATCATTTTTAATTATAAGAGAAATTTGAGGCTGATTGGAATGATCTACGGTAGAAGGTTATACTACATGAAGTGGCAACTAAATCCTATAGTGAGCTACGCCACAATCTTTGTCTCCATTATGAATTATATGGAAAGGGAAGGCCCGTCATTCAAAGGGATTAGAGCACCGACCACATGATTAGGTTAGTCTATGTGACTTCTTTGATTCCAAGTATAGTAAGGTAATAGTAGTCTTATCTATTTAATTTTTAATTGTCATGAAAATTACTGCTTGATTATATGATTATTTGCTTTCATAAAATAAGAAGGTGCTATAATATGACTTGATAGGCTATTGAGGTCCTTCTTTTCCTTACTATTTCAGAAAAAGAGTGAGATCAATCGCAAAAACCACAAGGCTCTTCCATACAATCATATAATGGGACCTAAGTCTTATGTCAGCTTGAAACATGAAAAGGTATTTACTTATTTAATTGAAATTTAATTTCTTTTATTTACAACTAACGGTGATATTTTATTTAGAAATTAGGAGAGACTGAGACATTTCGAGCTAGACATGAGACAAATGGAAGGTGGTACAATGAGATCATGCAATAAAAATATGTAAGTATGGTATTAAATAAACTATTTTTCAGATAGTCTTTGTTTTTTTTTTCTCTCTTTTTTTATTTTTGCTTTTTTTTTTAATTGGATGTAGAAGCTGTTTATAGCAGTTAGAAGGGTCTTATATTGGATATGATTAGACTGCATTATGTACCTAGTACGACTTATTTTGCATCACTTTGGATATAACGATCTTAGTATAATTTACTATTGTATGCTTATAAAATTTGGGAAACAAAAAAAAAAAAAAAATTGTGTTGATTACTTTTGTTTTTGTGTTGAATTCATTTATTTTCTTCCCTCTTTTGAGTTTCATTAATATCCTTTTTTCTTTAGAGATGTCTTATTGAGATGATTTATGGTGAAAATGCAGTGTGATTAGTGGATGCAAATATGTCATAATTATTAGAATGTTTATATTGTGGAAAAAAAAGGAATCACATACATCTACATTTCTTTGTTTTTTCTTAGGTTTTTGTGGATCAAGTTTGGTGCATTGGTAGTATTGATCTTTAGTTTCATATTTATTGTAGTATCCTATTTTGTGCTTAGTACAGTGTAATTTTGTGCAGGTTGTTAGTGAAAGTCAAGTGCGGTAGTTTGCACTTTCTTTTTCTTAATGATAGTTTATTGAGGAGATAGATGTTTAAGTATACTAGAAATTTTCAATTTGTGCACCTTGGAAGATTATTGTTGAGACCTTGGTTTGTACCACTATATAGAAGTTGTTATGCTTTCAATGTTTATTGAAGTTCATTTGTTGTGGGATACATTTCTTTGCTGTTATGTAGATGGTGATTTTGGTAGATATGGCACTGATCTAGCTTAATTAAAATGTGCCGAGGCTTGGAGTTGATAAGAGGAACTTTTAATGTCTTCTATTTCAATGGAATACTACTATGCATATGTTTGCTTATTAATTCACGAATGAAATTGTCTGATTTTCCTTCTCTTATATCTATTATATTATGAAATTTTTATTTTTTAATTAAAGAGTACTTTTTTATTGTATTTCTCATGTCTCCTTTTATAGAAAGGATGATGACATAAAATGGTAGAGATATTGAAGTGACAAGCTTAATTTATATATTTATAATTTTCTCATGCAAGATGAAATGGTGAACAAACATAAGCACTTATTGCAAATTGCTAAACAAAATGGTTCTCCTCCACCAACAGAAGTACATGTTATGACTAAAGTATTGGGGTGCAAATCTGGTTATAGTCGTGGGTTAGGATATGGTGAACTTGAACCATCACCAATACATCCACCTCATTATCGGGCATCCTTTCTTTCTGGACCAACTGTACCACATCATGATTTTCAGAAATTGCAATAGTACTTTATTGGGTTGAAGGACTCGGTCACATAGTTTATACAATTACTAGGGGTGGATCAATTAGTGCATACATCTCCATGAATGCATCACCTTCAAGCACGTGAATCCTCACCATAAATTTCATCACCACAGTCATCAACACCTTTACTACAAGGAATTAGATTAAGTGAGTCAATCCAACCTTTGCAACAATCTTTTCAATCTCTTATGCGACATGTATCAACACCTCTACCACACAGGAGCTCGAGGACTTAGTAGGTCTTCTAGGGGTATGTTACAATCTGATCATTTTCCTATGCAAATTGCATCAATGCCTTCATTAGTGAGATCTCAAAGACTTAGTGGGTAATTTAAGCTTACATATCAATCTTCTCAACCACCGTTGCATTGTACATGAGATCTATTTAAGACTAATATGAATACACAGCAACCTTCTAGGATTGATATAAATATACACAGTGTACTACCATGCACACCTAAGAAGAGCCAGTTGTGCGACAAACCAAGAGCAACCATTTATACTGCAAAGTAAAACAGCATCAGCCAACAAATCGAGTCAGAAGAAGATAGTCCATACAATAGTTTAGTTAATGCATGATCCTTCCTTTCTTATAAATTTAACCAATAACTCCACTTTTCCTTCTCCTCTTATTCTTCATTCATGTGCAAACTTTCCCCATCCGAATCCCAAACAAGCAAACCCAATACGTCATTTATTTTCTTTTTTACTTTCTGTCTCTTGAAGCACCCACAACAAATACACCAACAACAAACATAAACACACCCTCCTCTCAAAGTCACCAAGATCACATTCCACTCCTCTTTCTCGTGGAAACTAGCCCCATCCGAACATCACCCCAGCACACAAAGCCAACACATTCCACCATCTTTAGCTGGACAAGGACTCAACCACTCCCAAAGCAAAAAGCAAAGTTTTCTACTCAATGTCTCGAATCAAAGTGTGAAACCTCAAACTGCTAATAGTAGAATAATGGAAAGTAGAAGAGCAAACTTATGTATATGAGCCCTTCTTTATTCGCAACTTAGGAAATAAAGGAATCATGCATATCTTATTTCTAAACATGAACTAAAGTTGTGATGGCCTTGTTCTATTCTCATCTTAGTAAATAGATCATGCAGTTTAAGGAAGTGGGGCAACAATGTTATGGTGAATACCATACATGAAAATGTTTGGGCATGGTATGCTTTGGTATTAGTAGAGTATATATGTATAACTGTTAGGATCGGATATGACAAACAATGGCAAAAAAAAAAAAAATGAATAAGCAACACAAGATTTTAGTGGAAACCCAATCAGGAAAAAACACGGGAAGAGGAGAGGGAATTCACTATTGTCGATAATGGTGTACAAAAGAGTGTACAAAAGAGAGAGAGTAACAAAATACAATATAAAATCTCTCATTTTCTTTACTCTCATACAAACCCTACAGAAACATATTATATGTGTTTACAGCTAGCCAACAATAAATGCCAAAATTATGTCTCTTAAATGTATAATATGAATAATAATAATAGTAAATATTCATTCTTTATACAATAAACCAAAATATGACTTTAATGTATAATGAATGAATAATAAATGTATAGTCAAATATTCATTCATTATACATTTGCTAAAAAACGGCTACTGAAAACGGGTCACAAACTCCAATATATATTCCATAAATTTGCCCCGTGGAGAGAATAACTAATATATATATATAATACATATTTTAGTTTCTTTGGCAATTGCTTGAAGTACTTAATTAATATAACTTTAGAAAATGTTAACATGGAAGACGTTATTCGATAATGTTATTGTTCTCTAAGTGCTCTTGAATTTATTTGTTAGGAGGAGGGAAACAAAGGCGTACGACCGCATGAAATGGCAACTCATAATAAAGAATCCTCAATAATGGATTAAATTGATAAGCCTATGTTTATCTACCACATCCTTCTTAATAGTATTAAATGGAGGAGTGACAAAGCAACTTATTGGTTTAAGAGGCTTAAAATAGCATGGCCCAATATCACCATATTTATTGATTATAGCCATAGATGATTTCAACAATTGCATATAATAAACTAACTAAAGGGGAAGAAGTTGATGTCCTTATCCCTCATTTATTCTTTACTAATGACCTTCTTTTGTTTGGAGAGGTAATTGAGGAAGATGAAAGCTTTGTACCGGATTTCATAGACTAATTCGAAGATATGTCTAGACAAAAAGTAAATAAATAATAAGACAAGTATTATCTTTGAAGAATGTACATTTTCTAATAAGAGAACAAACATGTGATATCATAGCTGTTGAAGGTTAATTTTATAATATGGGCTCACAAAGGCTAATTTAACTCAATTAAAGCTTGGATAGGCTTGCTCAGCCCAAGGTGAGTACTACCTGACTATCCATAAAGTAGGAGGCTGGGAATAATCCCTTAATTTGGTAAGTTTACTCATTGAGCCAACCACTCGACATAAGTTGCCTAGGTCACTTGAAATCACTCCCATGATCACCATGATTTTACTAAGTGCAAGGATCTCTTTCTCTATAAATACCCTCTCTGGGTATCTTAGTAAAGAGGATACACTCATTACTAGGCCAAATTGGTAACTCTCCTCTTCTATTTCCTTTCACCTCCCACCTTGAGTAAATACTAACTAGAGTACTAAAGTGGTTCCACCAAACAACTCCAGTTGCCCTCTAACTATAATATGTTTACAAGTCCTATTTTATAGGCCCACAATGAAGTCCAACTACTAAAAGTTCTCTTACCGAATTTGAACTAACAATAACAACCTTTAAAGAAAGTGATGAAATTAACATGTACCTTGATTTCCTTGCAAGGTGGCATTAAAATTTAATTCTTGAGAAACTAAGGAAGCTCTCAAGTTGGAAAGTAGGGTTATTGAGTACAACTAGACAAAACTTCCTCATTTAATCAGTCCTTAAAGGAATTCTTGTGTATTATGTGTATGTATTATGGCTACCTAAAGGGATTTTGAATCAAGCTGAAAGAATCATTTGTGATTTCTTCTGCCACTCTATTGATAAGGCAAAATTTCATAAGATGCATTGGAGAGTTATAGTAAGATCTAGAAATTTTTGAAGAGTAAGGATATGGGATTTATAATTAGAAAAGAGGGCTTACATTGTGAAATTGACATAGAAGTTAAAAACTCAATCCTGACACAAATAAAATACAAATAATAGGGATTAAAACTTAGGAAAGAATTTCTGAACACGTATACTAGGGTGGCAAAAGTAATCCTAAGTGGATAGAGATTGAAAGGACTGCAACGAATGAGATTTGAGTGACTTAATGGATTTTCGAAAGAAACCAACATAGACTAATGTTTATTAGTCTCAACTTTCTTCCTCTCTCTCTCTCTCTCTCTCTCTCTCTCATTCATCTCCTCATCATTCAATTCCTCATCCTGCATTTCTACATCTGTATCATCATTAAATCCATTAAGATCCTCTATGAACATCTCCATCCACAACTACCTTCTTCTCCTCCCCTTTATTCCCTTCCTTAACCCTAAAAAGGTTCGAAACTTGTTCTAGGCTCTTATCGAGACGTTATACTTCCTGATTCACGATCGACAATGGAGGCTAAGATTAGAGGTAAATTTGTTACCAGATTTGCTCAGCATTGAAGCTGTCTATGAGGAGTTGATCGAAGGGAGTTTTAAGATAGTGAAGAATTAGAGAAGAGAAAAGCTGAACTAAAGCTTTACAGGTGTCATTAAAGAGAGTAGGGTTTCGTGTGAGCCATAAAGGAAGGTTTTTCGATTTCAGGTAACAGAGTATGGTGAATCTGCCTTCACCTTGGTTTGCCATGGGAGTGTTTCAAATGCGTAGGGGGTGTATATATGTAAATTAGGGTTTGTAGTTGGATTTTCAATTAGGGTTTTCTGGGGTTTTAGGGTTTTAAGGAGGAGATGAAGTATAGAAGACAACTCAGTAAATGCATTAAACAAAATGATGACAATTTGATACTTTTATTCAAAGTATTATCTAAGGACATCAAAAAAGTCAAACAAATAATATTTTAATGGGAAAAAGACCCTTTTGGTACATGAACTTTAACGAAGTAGACAATTAGATACTTAAACTTTTAAAAAGTCCAATTTCATATCTAATTAAACTTTCCATGCCCTCTTTCACTATCTCCACTCTTTTCTTATTTCTTGAAGTAGTTGATACGTGTTAGGCAATGATTGAATGGGTAATATTTATGGGCACAAAAAGTTTAATTAGGTATGAAATTGGATATTTTAAAAGTTCAAGTACCTAATTGTCCATTTCGCCGAGGTTTAGGTACTAAAAGAGACATTTTTCCTATTTTAATATGTTACGACACATAATATAGTAATTAATAATATTATACATATTATATAAAAAATAAATATTGTGTAATATATATGACAATAGAGGTCTAAACATATTAAAATATTCTATATTATGTTACAAATGCATAAAATAGTAAATAATTAAGTAAAATAATTACTTATGATTGTTTAGAAAAACATTTTTTTTAATAAAATTTAGGTGTGATATTTTATATAATAATTTTAGATAATTTTTCATTACTCTTTTTCAATTACAAATATATAGTATTAAAACTTATAAATACTTTAATTAATAAATACTAGACGTATATTATGTTGCTATACATTTGTTTATAATCAAATGAGATGCCTCGAAATCAAAAGAAAATTTGATTATACTTGTCCTTTCTTTAGAGAATTATCTAGATATATGTCTTGAATTAATTTCTTGTTTAGGGTCTTATTGATTATAATTGATTAAATAAAGTCAAACTAAAAGTAATTACCAATAAACATTATTGAAATCACAATTTAAACACTATATATGGAAATTATTTATGCCATATATATGTCGTGTCTATAAGGCGTGACTAAAAAGTTATATGCAATATAAGTGTATGCCCAAACTGTATGCAATTCAAGTTACATTTCCCCCTATCAAGTTTTCAAGAGGAGGTGTTGGTCTACTTCAATTGGAGCCCAATCCGATGGATGCCTAATTTAGGGCAGTTGTTGGTTGCCTTTGAGGCTCTATGTATCGAGTTGTGCTAGACACCTTCTACTTAGCTAATTTAATAATTCTTCACTATTAAGTGCACCAAGGATGAGTGAGTTTAACTGTAGCAAAGAAAAGAATTGACTTTGTTTACCAAGTTAGACTTGTCGATAAAAAATTGTAAGTAGAGGTTCATTGAGGTGAAACTTGAACACGATGCTCCTTTTAGACTTATTGAATGAAATGATCACCCTTGGAGGGTCAACCAATGTTGTTCCTAAATGATCGAGTGACCATAGATGAATTAAAGGCATTCATAAAGTGGTGTTGTTCGGTAAGGGCCGGCCTTTTGGATGCAAAGAAGGTCATCTGGTTCCATTTGGTGTGGGGTTCTTATTTTATACCCCAAGCCTTTTTCAAAGAGAGGGAAATGCGTGCTCAAGGTACATTGTAGTCAATTTGTTCTAGGCATGTGGGGTTGAGGATCTGCCAATTAGGGGTGGCTACTTGGAATGCACGTGTTATGGGTTTGGCCATTTTGACTCATTGGTGTTTTTCACTTATTTTTCTTATTCACGTGTCTTGCAAGAGGTGCTAGTGATAGAGAGGGTAAAGTATTTCAAGGCTCTTTATGCCTAAGCCGAGCAAGACCAAACTGCTGAGAGGATTATCAGAGGAGGTTGGGTGTGCAAGTTAGTCATCTCATCCCGAGGAGCTTGAGGTTCAAAAAGAGTAGGCTCCAAGGGGGCTTATGCTGCGAGGACACGAGGGCTATAAAGGAGAACTACCAAGCGAGATCCCCACCCTATTAATAGGGTCATCAAGGGGAGAGTGTGGCTTTAAGTGCTCCTCCATTGCGTTGTCAATCTTCTTTGATTGGTGAGAATGGTCAGAGGGGATACCTTGTGCATTGAGGTGATTAGCTACTTGGGGGTTGGATAAGCAGGTAGATGACCCTATTGAGGCGGATTTGGGAGGCCATGGTGATGAGGATATACTGATCCCCTTTATTATTAAGGAGTTGGCAAAGCAAGTAGTTGTTCTTCCAGCTATTCCTAAAGCTCAAAGACTAACTTCCTGCGTAGAGTTGTTGCAAGACAGGAGGTGCTTGTTTCCCTTGGGGGACGCCTATTGAGACATTTGATTGGTTGGGTCACTTTGTGCAAGTAAGGCTCATTTTTTTGTCCAATATGTTTTTCTTTTGTATACTTTTTGTTGAATCTCCTCTTTCTTGCAAGAATCGTGGAGGATATAGCTTAAGTAGTGTGATAAGTGTCAAGAGACTTTTATTCTTTGTGCTTATCTAGACATATTTGCTATGTAATCTTTGTTATTTGATGAAGAAAATGATACTTATTATGTGAAATATTCATTTCAGGGTTTAAGAAGCACATTTGAAAGTTTTCATGATGATTCAAGAGAAATCAAGGCAAATTAAACAAGTTTAGATCAGTTTTGTACAAGAAGAAAAGTTTATGTTTTCAGCACTACCTTTAGCATAGAGCTATGTGGCAGAAGTTTGAAAAAGGATTACTCGAACCTTAAGCTTAAGTACTCTGACTATGACAAGCTCTTTGCGGAGGTAAGTCCAACTCTTACCATTAATTGGTTCTTCATTAACAAAAGCGAAGGTTACTACGAGCTATATGCTAGGCTAAAGGCTGATATTACAATTTTTGAGTAGAGACTTTGTACAAAGGCTATATTAGTTGCTTGCCATAAGGATGAGAAGTTGGCCGCTGAGAGCGGGGTTGAGGAGTTGCAAGCACAGTTAAGAGATTATGAAGTTGCTACCCAAGCCAAAATCTGTCGTTTGGATGATAAGAGTCACGAGATTTGTAGGTGAAGCAAAAGCTTTAAGTAGAAGTTTGTCGGCTGAAACAATTTCTAGATGATAGTCAGCAGGAGTTACAGATTGTGAGAAGTTATTGTTGCAGACACATGAGGTGCAAGTCGAGATGGACCAGGCCAAGTTGGATGTCAGCGAGGCTTTTTGACATGGAGAGAGTAAAAAGGAAATGGGTGATCATATCGATTATACGAAGGCCATGGAGGCAAAAATTGCCTTGTTGAGGATTGGAGATTAGGTCCATCTTATATGACTATTTTAGAAGCAAGGCCTAAGCGAATGAGAAATTAAATATTGAATAAGGTGCGATTGTCAAGTTGGTTCGTTATGTCCATACAAAGTGTGTTTGTGGTAGTGTTGATTCGAAGAATTTTCACTATTATCTTCATGGTCTAGGTGATGGTGAGGAGGAAGAGGAAGGGGATGGGGAAGGAGAAGACCAGGTTGTTGAGGATAGCGAACTAGTTGGCTTAAGGGTAGGTGATGAGTGTGGGTCGGCCTATTGTGGTCGAGATGTTGAGTTGGATGCAGGGGGACCTAGTGGCAGCTTAGGAGATCAACTAGTGGAGGCTAAGGTGGAAGCCCATTAGAGTGAGCCTTTGGGTAATTAGGCTGCTATTGCCATGGAGATGATCAGAAAGGGAATGCCCAAAGTAACAACTAGGGCAGCTGGCCCCTTTGAAGGGGTATTTATTAGAGGCCCGCCCATTACTTCAGTCCTTTTTCGAAGTGAGTTGATTGGAGGTTGACTAGATGGTTGAGGAGTTGCGTGAGCCTTTATGGAATGTTTGAGTGGCAATGGCTTTGTTCTTTTGATTCTCTTTCTTAATTTTCTTTCCATCTCCTTTCTTGTAATCTCTTGATCAAGGATGCTAACCATTCAATGTAAAATTCTTGAGACTTAATGGAAAATATATTTTGGCTTTGTTTGTTCTTTGTAGTTTTGTCTTATTCTTTGTTTTAATCTTTACACTATTGCGTTTGTGCCATTGATAATTATTATCTAACTAGTAGTTCGGGGAAAGTTTTAGTAGTTAGTTTATGGGGTCCACCTTTCATGAGTAGTAGCTAACGTGGCTAAGCCTAAGCAGGTGTGATTGATTTGTGTGAAAAGACACAATATTTGTTCCATCCCTAAGGGAACTTGTGCTCATCGTATTACCGAGATTTGTGCTGCGCAATTATGATGGATGCAGGATTTGTGCCATATCAATTTTTTTTTCCAATGCTAAGTCGTTTGTTAACCATTGGATTGTGACCGTTTTTATTTGATGGCTGGGAAGCTGGCCTCAAATAATGTTCTTGAGATTTGGTAGGATTTGCTACTTCCTTATCTTCATGTTACTTCATTTATAAATAAAACTTTACTATGTCTTGGTCGCAGCATAGAAGCTTCCTTCCATTATCTTCTTGCTCTCGATCACAATTCTCATTAAGTATTATGGAGCTCTATCCTTATCTTTTGTTGGAAATATCTAGTCTGTGGAGGCTCTTAGTGCCCTATAACCCTTAGGCAACTTAGAGTTTTCTCAAAAGACTTGTGTCTAAAGTGACTTCCATCTACACCATGTTGTGAGAGTTTCTTTCTTGCACTATGGCATGTAATGGAGTTCATTGGCTTAGTTATTTTTTATTATATGGAGATGGCGAGATAGGAAGAACTTTCTAGCATGTGACTTATCCTAGGAAGCAACTTGCTTCCTTGTTGATTTTAACGTCCTCTCCCTTATTTTGGAGAGTGGTTGTAGTCTTATAACCTCTCTTTTCTCCTTGGTTTATAGCTAAGCCAGGCACTTTCAAGGATAGTGGGTGAGCACCTTTATTAGAGTACAGATCCATATATCCATTTTTGTCATTCAATTCACATGTCAGTGCAAACTGAACTTCCCTTTTTAATGGTGCTTAATGTAGCTCGAACCTTATCGTTGTGTTTATTTGGTAAGCGAGACATGCTTGTTTGTCAACTGATTTGATTTGGGCTTTAGATAGCACAAATTTCTCTTCGGTCTTTAGAATTGTTATGGAATTCAGAAGTTCAGTTGCTTGACTTAGAAAGCTGGACAACTTTGGTGTCAACGCTTCTCAGGAGTCACTCATCCTGGGGATGCTCTGCATAAATCTCGCTTAACTTTGAAGTTCCGATAAACTCCAAGCCATTGCACCAAAAGATACCTTTGTGAGTGGAGTTCCACCATCTATATTTGAGGGGTATCACATATTATCCACTTATAAAATTGATGTCCTATCAGTTGCGTTACATAAGTCTAAAACCACCAGATAGTGAGGACAATCATTCATTGGCTAGTGAACTGCTTTGATACCACCTGTAATGCCTTGGAACTTTGTCTACAAAGGTATTGTTTTCTTTGGCTACATACCGTATGGTTTTGTCTTTTTGGTGTCAGCACTTCCCACGGGGTAGGATTGCTCTGCACAAAGCATACCTAATTTTAAAGTTCCGATGAACTCCAAGCCATTACACCAAAAGGCGTCTCTGTGATTAGATTCCCCCATCTATATTTGAGGGGTATCATAGAATGCCTATCAAAATTATCTTGGTTGTGATGCTAGTCAAACCTATTGTATTTTTCCTTAGTACATCAACAAAATTGCTTTGCTTCTCAAAGATTTTCTTTGTTTAGTTTTTTTCTTGTTGTTTCCACGCTTTGCCCATGTTGTTACTAATAACAAGGATTAACAATTTTGCATTTGATTGAGTCCATACTAAGTCATTTGCTTAGTTTTGCTAGAGGTCGATCATAGGTGGCTTGGTTGGGAGTCCTAGGATTATGGCTCATTTCATCAAGCGCTTCTATGTGGGACTTTGATTAATTTGGGATGTAAGCATAAGTGGTTCGGTCCTTAAGATTATGGATCATTCGATGGAGTGCTTCCACATAGGAGATAGATGTAGAAGCCAATTTTCTTGGCCTTTTTCTTATGCCCATGTTGGTTAACTTTTGGCACATAAGGTTATCTAATAAAAACTCTTTATGCTTGACTTTCTTGTTGCAATAGTGAACGACTCTCAACTGGCATGGCATCAATCTTTGGGGGACCTTATCACATATCTTATCAATGGTGTTGAGGTTAGCTCGTAACATAACCTCATTCACTATTGTTTGAAATTCTTAGGTTTTGAGTGTTGGGAGCTCTAGCTCAACAAGGTGTACTATCTCTATGCCAAGCATCAATTAGTAAGGCGTAATCCTGTACTCCCATAAAATATTGGACAGACGTTCTACCCATCTAAAATTGTCTTGATTGACCATCTTTTTCAAGCTCATAGCAATTGTTCTATTGATTGCTTCAAACTAGATATTCGTTTGTGGATGAGAAACCTAAGTGTACCTCATTTTGATGTAACGATGTTGGCAGAACTCTCTTAATCGATCATTGTCAAAATGAATGCCAGTGATGAGAACTCTTTGTACCTTGAATCGGCATAGGATATGGTTGGTCACAAAGGATTTGGTGTCTTTTGGTGATGTTGGGGACGACTTGGGCTTCTGCCCACTTGGTGAAGTGTTTGACTACTACTATGACAGAATTCTTTTGACCAGTTGTTTTGAGGAAGGGCTCAAGTATGTTCATTCCCTACAGGTAAATGACCATGGACTGGTCAACGTCTCGAGGCAATTGCTCGGGGCACAAGCTATGGGGCACGTTTCTGACATTAAGGGTATCTCTTAGCTAGCTCGGCGGGATTGTGCTTCATGGTCGGTTGACAGTAGCTAAGGGGAAGTGCTTTCACTTAAAGGGTTTGGCTGCCTATATGATTATTGCATTCACTTGAGCGCAATTCTTCTAGGATAGAGTTAATAAAATAGATATATTGTAAAATAATTATCATCCACATATATATCTAAATTTTATTAATATCTACGTATAATATACAAAACATATGACTTATAATTTGATAAAAAGTTCGTTCTTTCTCCTAGTTGTGGCCTAGATTTAGTTATATAAAATGAAAAAAAAAAATGGTGTTTTGTATTGCTCATGGGCTATAACGAAATTAAATTACTATGCTTGTACATCCACATGAAAGGTCCTAAAACGTTATAGATTAGTGATAGGAAAAGGTAAACCTCAATTCTAAGCACAAAACACACATGATCTTGAATAGAATTTTCCATCAATTGTGTTTGCCTCAAATGCTGGAGATGATTAATTTTATCCTTTTAGAAGCCATAAAGCTTAGTCCAATTCATATCGACCCCGCTCTATCATGAGAAATCTCGTATACATCCAGTTTACCATGGACCAAGCATTTCGAATCATTGAACATATGAGCTATATGTGAACATATATGGTTTGGCTTGATTTTTACTAAAAATTTAAACCAAACTATAGTTTATGGTTCAGTTTTTTCTTATTACAAACTAAATCATTAATTTACAGTTTGGTTTGATTAGAAAATTCTCATACCATAAAGTAATAGTTTGATTTGGTTTGGATTAAAGAATTGAATCAAATTCTTAATAAAAAAGAAAGTTGTTTTTTCCCTAATCTTTTACATTTATGAGAAGAAATAAAAGTTTAAAACAAAAAAAATATTTATAGATAAAGATTTATATCATGATAATTTACATAATTATTAAAATGGATATTGATGTATATAAGTATAATTATATATATATAATTAATTATAGAAATATAAGGAATAAGAACAAATATATTTTACATGGTTCAAATTGATTATAACAAAGTATTTCATAAAACCATCATATTCATAAATCCTAATCTTTCGTAAAATCATTCAATTACTATCCAGTTATCAACCAACAAGTACATTCATTAATTAATATGTAGCAAGCCATAAGTCATAATCCTATAAAACTATCCAGTCAATCATCCACCAATAACGCTAATGACCTTATAGCCTAATGGTATCTCTCAAGTGAGAGATACCAGGTTCGAATCTTCCCTCCCTAATTATAATGAAAAAAAAAAAAAAAAAGAATCATCTCAATAAAAAAATTTACCAAAAAATTCTATTAACTATTTAATACATAATAACAGTCATAACCAAACAAATAAAGTCGACACTCTAAAGAGTTAAAAGATTAATAAATAAATTAAGTCACCAATAGAATAATATATGTTCAACCATGAATAGAATAAGTTAATGTTGATCAATATTCATCAACTAATAAATATTATAATGAAAATAAAAGAAAATATATGATCTCTTATCAATAATCATAAGATCATTCATAGTTACAAATAAAATATTATTATATATTTTTTAAATGGATTGATTTAGTTTTATTGATTGATTTAATTTATCCTTTCAACCAAACCATAAATTTAAGGATTGGTTCCGATTAAAAATTTTGTAAACCAAAAAACTTTAAAAAAAAATTATATTTTTTGTTTGATTTGCTTCGATTTATGAATTGATTCGATTTGATTGTTTTTTTTTTCCACACCTACCAGTAAGTCTCGTAAATTTAATTAAATGTCCAAAATACGTGATTTATACATGTACCAGTAAGAAATTAAATAGTAAACATTGTTTTTATCGTTTTTTTAAGCATCAATTGCGTCACCAATGTAAATCAAATTGCAACTCCATCAATTGGAGCCAACCAAACAGCCTGAGCATGGGCCCTGTCACCTTATGGATAAGAATTGATGATGGTGGAATTAATTAACTATTCAATTTAACAACATAAGGGACGTGAAAAGGAATGCCTCCTTCAAGATTTATCTCTCTTTCTTTTTTTTTTTTTTTTTAGCCAAAGATTTATCTCTTTACTTGCAACGGGAAAGTTCACTGGACGCGTTGAAAAGTTTTTTATTATTATTATATATATATATATATATATTTTATTTTTTGTAACATTTATATTTTGGAGTGAATCGCATGCATAAACATGATATTGTGCATGAAACTCATGCTAAACCCTGAAATATTCAATTGCAATTTATCGTCTATTTTGGTTTAATTGATCCTCCATATTTTATACAAATCATTTGAATAACTTATATTTAAACTAAAATTAATTTAAATTCTTCATGTTTTGAGTATGTTATTTGTTTGGGTGAAAATTTGTTTTACAAAAAGAGATACTGAACAGTATAAAAGAATCCAAATAGCTTCCATAAATAAAAGAGACTAGATTAAATTATTAAAAAAAAAGCTTAGAAACTTAAACAATTCAATCCAAAATTATAATATTTGATTGACTTTTGATACAAACATGAATGACTTCTTTAAAAGGTCACCTGCAGCATAAAACGTACATGACCACCACAATTGAATCCACCCAAGTAAAACTTCTATCATACTTTTTCTAAATAAAACTAGTGAATGATGCATTCATATCAAAATATGGCTATTTGTTTTTTCCAATAGGATGAGTTATATTTTATGTACCTAGATAGATGTGACTACATTTTCCATGAATGAACATTGGCTTAGTAGGTAGAAAGAGAGAATATTATGATACCACAACTTTCTTATGATAATGGAAAGTATCATTTTGGTTGTACTATACATTAGTAGTAGGTTACATATATATTATTAAAAGAAAATGGTTTGGACACTATATCATATATTTTGTTCAAATAATATGATAGGAAAAATACCAAATTTGGCATTCAAACTTTCCATAAAAATTTAATTTAGTACATATATTTTTACATAATCAATTTAATATCAATCAAGCTTTTTGTAATTATTTTTACTATTTTATTAACACTTTTTTCTTATT
The DNA here is from genome assembly GCA_024138025.1 of Combretum micranthum. Taxonomy (NCBI): domain Eukaryota; kingdom Viridiplantae; phylum Streptophyta; class Magnoliopsida; order Myrtales; family Combretaceae; genus Combretum; species Combretum micranthum. The sequence goes on along the minus strand of JAMXBD010000188.1, from coordinate 33,280 downwards.
TTTTAAAGGTGAAAATAGCAGTCTATGGGTGCTAGACAATGTTAGGACTAGTAGTAAAATTCAATGATAGATTGTCTCTTTCACATTAACAAATAGAGTAAATAGTATTAAGAAAATAGTTAAATAACTATAAAAATTCAATCTAACATTAGGTTGTTTACTTTCAAATTTAAATATTAGATTGAATTTTTATGTAATATCCAAGAAATAAATTTTGCCTTTACTCATATAGATATCATTATACATTTATTGTAACAAATGCAGATGTGCCTATATATAGGGTCTGTTTGGATTGTCTGTTTTTCATCTGTATATGTATCTTTTTTAAAATGATATGTGTAAATATATCCGATTTGCATATAAATTTTATCTATATTTATTCTATTTGATCTTTTGATGAGAACTGTCAACTTTTTTTTTATCTATATCTATTTCTTGATAAATTATTTGTTAGCAAAAAGTTTGAAAAAGTATCTATATCTGTCGAAAAAAAGCCAAAACAAACAAACCCATAAACGGATCCTAAAAAGCAGATACCCCTGCAATTTTGTGTTTTTTTTGAAGGAATCGACCGTAGAGAAAAAATGCCTTGTCCAAAGGATACATTGAAGTTTTTTTTTTTTTTTTTTAAATCTCACAAGTCACAAGATTTAGCTTCCTTTTAAATTCGAGAAAAAGGAAAATGAAAATAAATAAATTGTCATCTAATTTCTCATTTTATCCAATCTTTTCATTTTATGTTATTTTTTATGGGTATATTAGTCATTTTATATTATACTTCATTTTATCATTTAGTGATGATGAAAATTCTTTTCATTTTTTTTCCATTCATTATTTGAACATGTTAAAAAGAATATATAAAATACTTTTATCAATTCTTCCTCTCACGTTCTTTTTTTCTTTTCACATCATTGCCCTTTCAATCCATTCCCTCATTAAAAAAAAAAAAAGGAAGAAAGAAGAAGGAAAATTTTGTGAGGACCCCTTCATTTCTTAGGGCAGGACCGGACAAGCAGAAGAGACAAGTACAAAAGAAATGGAAACAGACACAAAAGGGATCCCTCATCTATGTCCCATAGTCGATTGCTTTGTTGAGTCGTAAGTACCAACATTAAATGAATTGCATTTTTTCCATTTATGATTGTTTAGCTGCATTCCATTCTATCATAAACCAAAAAAGGCATTTGAAAAAGAAAAAAAAAAAAAAACCAAAAAGGCATTTGAAAAACTTTCATGATGTTTAACTACCCCACAAGAGGTCCTTCACGCGTTAACTTCATTACTACTGTTGTCCTGTCATTTCAAAGAGTAAATTGAGAGGAGGTGGTTTACACCATCATTAATGCTAAGGATTTTGTTTAAATTTTCTAGATGCTACATTAATATAGTAAGACTCTTGCTTTAAGAAACTTTGAACCTTATTATTAAGAATCTTAAAAAAAAATTTTTTTGAATATATTTATTTATATTATTTAAAGGACACATAATAAAATTTATACATAATAATATATTAAAAAAATCAGTTTTATGGGGTCCTCAATTATATAAGGACCTCCCTTTATTGCACAAGAGCCCACGATGGGGTCCTTTACCATCGGAAGCCGTGCTAAGAATCCTGCATTAAAGCTGGTCTTAGTATTTATACAAGAAGAAACCGATAATAGTATTGGAGGAATGAGATGGATTGATAGATATTATGGGTTGTTTGAATAGTTGATCTAGTTTTGTTTTTAAATTAAATCGATACAGATATGATACTGATGAAAAACTAGCAGTTTTACTCATAAACTAATCAAACCGAATCAATATTGGACCGATACCAATAAGTGATCGATATAGATTTGATTCGGATAAAAATTCAATAATCCAAAGATGCTCAATATTAATAAAATTTTTACTTGTCTATAAACTAATCATCACTTGTATACATATTTATATGTATCAAAATTTTATTAATATCTACGTATTATATGTACATAATATGTGACTTCTAATTTAATAACTTGTTTGTCGGTGCTCTTAGCCTGGCCTAAATTTAGTCATACAAAATGGTGTTTTGTATTGCTCATATGCAATAGCGGAATTAAACTACCATGCTTGTATCCACATAAAAGGTCTTAAAACGGAATGGGTTAGTGATAGGAAAAGTTTAACCTCAATTTTAAACACAGAACACACATGATCTTGGATATGAATTTTCCTATACCAATTGTGCTTGCCGCAAGTGCTGGATATGATTAATTTTATCCTTTTAGAAGCCAAAAAGCTTAGTCCAATAGAATTCATATCAGCCTTACCCAATATCATGAGAAAATCTTGTATACATCCCGTTAAACGTGGATCAAGGATCAAGCATTATGAATCATTAAATATATGATCCATATAAGTCTCGCAAATTTAAATGTAGAAAATATGCGATTTGTACTTGTATTGTAGCCTAATAATATCCGATTCGTGACTTTATCCTTGAGATATGGAATTTGATTCTCTGTGTTTGTTAGTAGATTGTAATGGTTCTATCCGATCGTATTATAATAGCTCCTGTGGTCACCCGAGAAAAAAAAATAATAATAAACTTTAGTTAGTAGATTTTAAGAATCAGTCACCGACTTAAGTCAAATTGCAACCGCAACAATCGGACCAGTCAAACAGCCTGTGCATGGGTCCTGTGAATCTAAGGACAAGAATGGAGCAATGATAATGGTGATATTAACTATTTAATTTGACGACCTAAGGAACGTGAAAAAGAAAGTCTATTTCAAGATATTTATCATTTTTACTTGCAACGAAAAAGTTCACGCATCGTATTGAAAGACCATTTTCCTTTTTTCCCTTCATCTCGTCACATTTATTCCTTGTTCCCTTCGTCGTATAAATTGATGAAAAGATTTAATTCTAATGGCAATGTAATATATATGATATGGTTTATTTGGTATAAAAAAAGCAATCATTAAAATAAAAATAAAATATCTATAATGCCCCTTAATATTATAATACCATCAAAACCTTATATTCTGTTTTATCTAAAGCTTAAAATTGCCAACTTTTATATTTAATCAAGTATTTATTTATATATTTGTACTATCTGCCTTTAGCTTGTTACTAGAAAACATAACTTCTTTCTATCAAAATAAGTATAAAATATTCCGGTACACAAGGTACAGTTTATTAAGAAATTAATCGAACATACAAGGATTAACAAATTTTACAAAAAAAAAAAAGAGAAGGAAATCAATAATCTAATAGAATAAAATCACGCAAAAGAGATGGAACACAATAAAAAAAAATGATATTAACACACCAATATTAGTTCGACCACAAAAAAAAAAAAATAATAATAATAAAATCTCAACCTGACTAATATATGTAAACTAAGGAACATAAGAGGAAATAGAACAAATAGCATTTGTATCTTTCTTTACTTGAACTTGTGACTGTTATCCAGGAAACTTTTATCATCCTTCTCTTAAAGGAATAACCATTTACCTTATATCAAGAGGTACTAATTAGTCCTTCTAAAACAAAGAAGGATCGGCAACTTTATCTCATCAAGATCACACTATCATAAACCACCACAACTCCTTACATGATCAACACATCTAATTATATTTCAATTGTTGCTACCATCACTACTGCTATCATCATCACCTTCACTATTAAATTATCACCTTTACAATCACACCATAGTAATTCCACCATCGTACCATATTACCATGACCACTATTACATCACAATCAACATCAACACCTTCACACCATCAACACTAAGGTTGCTATAGCTACTACTACCGTTATTACTACCATCACTTTGAACCCCACCATTATGCATGTATCCACACCTATGAACATTGTTGTCCTCATAATACCACCACCACCACCACATCCCCATTGTTGATGCCGTTGATGTGACAACCATTGTTGTTTCTATCGCATCACTACTACCACTAATTACTATTCTCACATCACCATTTAATGACTATTACCACTAAAATTACCACTATCACCACTATCTTTACACCTTTATTATTATCATATCATCACCATACCATTACGACAATTCAATTATCATCTTTATCATCACTACCATTATGATCAAGTTCCTCACTAGTGTTATTACCATTACCTTCCTCACTACTATTACTATTACTACCAAAATCTTTGCCACTAACCACACTACCATCCCACTATGGCTCTATCACCGTTACCACTAATACTACTATAAACAACTATCACCACTATCATTGTATCATGTTAACTATATTGGGTAAGATTATGGTAGCAAATGTGATGATGATGATAGTGATTTGGTGGTACCTTAATTGTGGTGGAATCGAGATGATGATTATGGTGGTACTGGTTGTGTGGGATCGTATCAGTGACGCTGCTAGTGTTGATAAAGGGATAGTAGTTGTGGTATTTTTCATCAAATTGGGATAAATTAATTTGTTATTTTATTCCATACAATGAAGATATATGAGAAGCAATTAATTAAACATACATTACATGGGCACTTATAATTTGAGAATGCATCAAAGTATAACAGAAGTACATAGAAAATATTATTAAATGCAATGCAGACAATAATAATCATTCTTGGAAGCTTTCCCAACTCTTCATTACTTTGTGTTTCTATGAGACATATAATCAACCATGGAAACGAGAAAAACTCATTTTATAAACATTTATTGCTCGTTTACTTCGCTGTAATTAAAATTCCATTACAGTCTTATTCCTTAAGAATAGCTATTATACGTTTAGTTCACCGAATAGCAATTCTATAATGAATTCCTATTACACAAAACATTGAATAAGTATTCTTTATTCGAATCTATGAATACCAATTTAATGTTGAAACAGTTTTTTTTTTTTTCAAAATAACACCATTTAAATAAAAAATTAATTAAAAAAAATCTTACTACAGCTTTGTAGAAATATAAGACTGTTTATTTTAGACACGTGGACCAATAGCAATAGAGTTTCTGTTATTTAGTTATGTATATATACAACCTTTTGTAACAGAATGCTTAAGAAAAAGAATGAAACAGAAAATTTCAAAACTTTCTTCTCTGTTTTCATCTACAAGCTTCTCTCTCGACATATATCAGTAAGTTTCACTTCTGTAACATTTTCATTTCATAAATTCTAGATGGTATCAGAGCTAGGAAATGGTTAGGGATTCTTTGTTTTCTTGTGATTTCTGCAACGAGTTTCTGTTATTCAGTTGATTCTGATGGATATGGCGAAATTTTAAATACATCAAGAATGACTTCGAATAATTCTCGATCTGGTAGTGATCCTTTCTTTCTTAGTTCATCGGATAGTCCAGGATTAATTCTGACGAATGTTTCTTTCACTGGTTCTAATTTTCTGAGTTGAGTCGATCCTTTAAGCTAGCATTGAGTGCTAAAGCTAAACTAGGGTTCATTGATGGATCGTGTTCTAGACCTGTTTCTGATACGATCAATGAAGAACTTTGGGATCGTTGTGATTCAATGGTTAGATGTTGGTTATTAAACACTATAGATAAGGAACTTGCTCAGGGTTTTGTATATGCGCAATCTGCAAAAGAATTGTGGAATGATATCTCTAAACGTTTTGGCATGTTAAATGGACCATTGATATATCAACTGCAAAATCAGATTGTTAATGCTAAACAAGGGACAACAATGTGACAGTGTATTTTAATAGACTCAAAAGACTTTAGGATGAGATGAATGATGTGTGTCGTATGCCAATTTGTACTTGTGGAGCAATTGTTCAATGTGAATGTTCCTTACAGCAGAGAATTTCAAAATTGATAGTCGAACTAAACTAGTTCAATTTCTTATGGGGTCGAATGACATTTATGACACTACTCGAAGTCAAATACTATCAATGGATCCACTACCATCAGTAAATAAGGCATATTACCTTATTTACCAGATTGAGAAACAGAAGGAGATTACTTCAAGTTCTGTCACGATAGAGGACGCATCTGCTTTCATCGTTAAACAGCGCAACAGCAAAATCATTTATGATGATAAAAGGGATCGAAGGAATAGTCTGCTAAAATTGTTTGTACTTATTGTAAGAAAAATGGACATACTGTGGACCAATGTTTTGAAATTATTGGTTTTCCAGATTGGTATAAATCTGGACAGAATAAAACATTCCAAGATGGCAGCACATGTTGATGGGAAGCAGTGTGTTTCTGATACTCCTCTTGAAACAGACATGAGTGCAGGGAGTGTACTAACAATAATCAACTGATGACAGAGATTTGTCAACAGGTCATGCGCATGATGAAAGAAAAGCAAGTTGAAGAAGGAAATCATGTTTCTTATATGGCTTGCTCAAGTAATATTTTAGATTGTGCTTCTTGCTATATGTCTTGTAGTGATAAGTGTTCTTGGATTGTTGATACAGGGGCCACAGATCATATATCACCTCATTTGCATTTGTTCACACAGATTTTCACCTTATCTAAACCAATTCAGATAAAAATGCCTGATGGGAATACACAATTAGTACACCAATTGGTCATATCAACCTCAGTCACACATAATCCTTTCTAATGTTCTTTATGTACCTAAATTCACTTGTAACCTTCTATCAGTACACAAATTGCTCATGGATAATAAGCTTTTAGCCATTTTTAGTCCCCAACATTGCTTGTTTCAGGTCCAGGAATCTAAGGAAATTGTTATTGAAGCAAGCTGTCAAAGAGGACTTTATGTACTTCATCCACAACAACCATCTTTGAATTCTTGTTGTTCGGCTGAACAACCTTTTGTTTCTGCTGTGAATAAAAATGTCATGAGTCTTTTACATAATAGGATGGGACATCTTTCAGTTTCCAAGATGCGACACATGCCACTTTGTAAAGACATGAATTTTTCAGATTTCTATTGTGATTCATGTATGCTTGCTAAATCACATCGCTTACCTTTTCCATCTAGATCAACTAGTTTTACACATGCTTTTGATTTGTTACACATAGATATTTGGGGTCCTTATAATACTACTTTTCTTACTGGTGCAAAATTTTTCCTTAGTATTGTGGATGATGTTACTAGAGTTACTTGGACCTACTTAATGATCAATAAAGCTAAAACCTTGCAAATATTGTCTACTTTTCTGCCTTTTGTCAGAAATCATTTTCAAGCTACTCCAAAATATGTTCATACCGACAATGGCATGGAATTTCTTTCCAAAGAATGCCAGGACCTATTTCATAAATTTGGTATTGTTTACCAAAAGACTATACCTTATACACCACAACAAAATGGTGTTGTTGAGAGAAAACATCGACATTTGCTTGAGACAGCTCGAGCACTTCGTTTACATGCAAATTTACCCAAATTGTTTTGGGGAGAGTGTCTTTTGACAGCAACTTTTCTTATCAACCGCATGCCTATGCAATCTCTACAGTGGAAATCACCTTATGAGATGTTGTATCATTTACCTCCTTCATATGATGCTTTAAAGGTCTTTGGTTGCTTGTGTTACTCTACTGCATATCCTAAGTCTAGGGATAAATTTGAGGCTAGAGGTAGGAAATGTGTATTTGTAGGTTACCCTTCAAATCAAAAGGGTTATAAACTTTTTGATCTAGATACTCATACACTTTTTGTTAGTCGAGATGTTTCTTTTCTTGAACATGTTTTTCCATATTCTTCACAACATGTTGAATCTTCAAATCACGCTTCAGATATGAGTCTTTTATTTCCTGATAATTCTTTTCCTTCATCAAGTGACTCTGACATTTCATCTTCAAGTGATCCTGATAATTCTCAACAAGTTGAATCTTCCCCTGTTCAATTCAATTCTGATTCTTTCTCGAATCAGAAATCTGTCTTGCGGCAGTCTTTACCAAAATCTTCTTCTTCCATAGATCAGTTTGTGAGAAAGTCTGACAGAGTTAGACGTAAGCCTAAATGGCTTCAAGAATTCGTACATAACGTTACTCATGACAGCTTGTCTTCCTCATCAATTTCAGGTATTTCCTCCTTTTCTTCTTCTTTGTCTAACCCATATCCTTTATTTCAGTCACAAAATTTTTCATGTTTTCCTTCCGACTACATATGTTCTTTGGCAAATGTGTTTGCAATTAAAGAACCTAGGAACTACAAAGAAGCAAAACAAGATCCAAAAAGGATTGAAGCCATGAATCAAGCATTATTGGCTTTAGAACAAAATCAGACTTAGATCCTTACTTCTCTACCACATGGTAAAAAGCCAGTTGGTTCAAAATCGGTTTTCAAAGTTAAATACAAACCCGATGGTTCTATTGAGCGATATAAGGCGCGTTTGGTAGCTAAAGGCTATACTCAAATTGAAGGAATTGATTATACACACACGTTTTCTCCTGTTGCCAAATTGACTTCTGTTCGTGTTGTTCTTAGTTTGGCTGCTATGAGGAATTGGCATGTTCACCAACTTGATGTGAACAATGCTTTCCTTCATGGGTTTCTTGATGAGGATATCTATATGACTCCACCTGATGGTTATTCTTTAGCAAAAGAAGGGCAAGTTTGCAAGCTTGTTAAGTCTCTTTATAGACTTAAACAAGCTTCGAGACAATGGAATATTGAACTCAGTTGCTTTATTTTAGCGCAAGGATTTGTATAGTCCAAGTCTGATTACTCCATGTATACTAGGCATAATTCGAATGGTTTTCTGGTGCTTTTAGTTTATGTGGATGATGTGTTGATTGCTGGAGATTCTCTCGTTGATATAACACTTATGAAACAAGCTTTACATAAGGCTTTTACCATTAAGGATCTTGGAGACATTCGTTTTTTTCTTGCTATTGAAATATGTCGATTGACCAATGGTTTTTTGTTGAATCAACACAAATTCGCCTTGGATATTCTGACAGATTTTGGACTTACAGCTGCTAAACCAGCAAAGGTTCCTCTTACTCCAGGCGTTTCTCTTACTCGTGATGCAGGACAGCTTCTTGAGGATCCAAGCCAATATAGACGCATCGTTGGTCGTCTTCTTTATCTAAATATCACACGTCCTGATTTGTCTTTTGCTGTCCAAAAGCTTGGCCAATTTGTTTCTCAACCTCGTGGTCAACATTTACAAGCTGCTTTTCAAGTGTTACGTTATGTCAAAGGAACCATTGATGTTGGACTTTTTCTTTCTAGCCAAAGTTCCTTTACCTTGACAGGTTACTGTGATGCTGATTGGGGATCCTGTTTAGATGATCGACGTTCTTTATCTGGCTTTTGTGTATTTCTTGGTGATTCCCCTATTTCTTGGAAGTCCAAGAAACAATCCACTGTTGCTACTTCTTCTACAGAGGCTGAATACAGAAGTATAGCTTTTCTTACTAAAGAGTTACTATGGTTATCTTACTTGCTGAAGGATTTAGGAGACATTCGTTTTTTTCTTGCTATTGAAATATGTCGATTGACCAATGGTTTTTTGTTGAATCAACACAAATTCGCCTTGGATATTCTGACAGATTTTGGACTTACAGCTGCTAAACCAGCAAAGGTTCCTCTACTCCAGGCGTTTCTCTTACTCGTGATGCAGGACAGCTTCTTGAGGATCCAAGCCAATATAGACGCATCGTTGGTCGTCTTCTTTATCTAAATATCACACGTCCTGATTTGTCTTTTGCTGTCCAAAAGCTTGGCCAATTTGTTTCTCAACCTCGTGGTCAACATTTACAAGCTGCTTTTCAAGTGTTACGTTATGTCAAAGGAACCATTGATGTTGGACTTTTTCTTTCTAGCCAAAGTTTCTTTACCTTGACAGGTTACTGTGATGCTGATTGGGGATCCTGTTTAGATGATCGACGTTCTTTATCTGGCTTTTGTGTATTTCTTGGTGATTCCCCTATTTCTTGGAAGTCCAAGAAACAATCCACTGTTGCTACTTCTTCTACAGAGGCTGAATACAGAAGTATAGCTTTTCTTACTAAAGAGTTACTATGGTTATCTTACTTGCTGAAGGATTTAGGAGTCATCTTGCCTTTACCTGTCTCAATTTGTACTGATAGCAAATCTGCCAAGTTAATAGCAAAAAATCCTTGTCTTCATGGGCGTACGAAACACATCGACTTGGATATTCATTTTGTTCGTGATCATGTGTCTTCAGGTTTTCTGTCTATTGAATACATTCCCTCTTCTCATCAGTTAGCTGATTCTCTTACTAAAGCAGTACGAGAAGCTTCTTTGATTAGTTTTATTTCCAAGTTGGGTATGTCACCATGGCCAACTTGAGGGGGGATGTAGAAATATAAGACTATTTATTTTAGACACGTGGACCAATAGCAATAGAGTTTCTGTTATTTAGTTATGTATATATACAACCTTTTGTAACAGTATGCTTAAGAAAACAAGAATGAAACAGAAAATTTCAAAACTTTCTTCTCTGTTTTCATCTACAAGCTTCTCTCTCGACATATATCAGTAAGTTTCACTTCTGTAACATTTTCATTTCATAAATTCTAGAAGCTTTATTCTATTTCTCCATAATAAGAATTCCATTACAGTCTTATTCATTTAGTGAAGTGAACGAGCAATTAGTTAATCGATGTCATGGAAGAATGCTAAGGAGAACCGACATATATTACACATATAACGCGATACATCCTTTTCGTGTATATCACATATCCGGTGAACATTTAATACGGCGTCGAGTGGCGATTTTAATCAAAGTAATAATGATTAAGAAATGTAGTTTCTACAAAATTTAACCATATATATTTAGATTTTAAAGTGGTAATTTTAATATTTAATAAAATATTTTAAAATTATTTTTCTGATTTTTTAAACAAAATTTTCTCAATTTTCAAATATAGAAAATAAAGCATATCCTTGAATTTGTACATATATTTCTAACATTATCAAAAATCGATAAATTACTTTTTTTATGTCTAATAAAGAGAGCAAATAATATTAATGAGTTAGCAAGTCCGATCCAAAATTTGAAAATTTTCTTTCTTTTATAGTTTTTGTCTTTTATTTATTTACTTTTATTTGTTGCTGGTAGAGTTCATTGACTATCTGTTGGTCGTAAGTGGTTGAAAATTTTGCACCCGATAGAGAAAGATATGGATTTTCTATGGTACAAAATAAAGTTTCACGAAGAAAAACAAGTGACGTCTACTGTAAAATGACGTGACACATTCAAAGCAATTTAACTTCATGAAAAATCATAAAAATCAGGATCCGTTTCATCATTTCTTCCATCAAAGTAAAACAGCCAAGATCAATCTTTCCAGTAAGAATTTCCACAGAAGGAAGACCAATCGTTGATTACTTATAAAATTATGTTTCTAGTATCACAATTCGCCACCATCATAAGAAATTACAAAGGAATTTCCTATATATTTTAATGTTCTTGTATCTCCCAAAATGCTGTAAATGTAATTTTGCAGTATATATATTCGGTCGAACCGTGTGAAAGGACAATATTTGAAAGTAACTAGTATATACATGCATAGCAATAATTAGGGAAAAAAAAATGCTAAATCTGCTAGTAGAGTCTTAACATACCATTTATTCATAGAAATATTACCATATGACTTCATACATCAGCATGAAACCATGAAACCAACAAAAGGGTTCTCATTCTCAGCCAAATAAGCCCAGCCACCAACCAAGTAGTCTCATCATATTAAAATCTCTAATTAAATATACTACAATATACTATAAACTATAGACTATAGTAGATATATATATATATATATATAAAATAAGTATATTTTTATATATATAGCATATATATCAACCTCATACTCGTTCATACCTTAATTTAATTTCACAACTCTAACAATAAGCAACACACTTCTTATTGCAATCAATAGTGCAACCGCCGCCGCCGCCTCCGCCGCCGTACCCCTTCCCTGATCGGCTGAAGGAGGTAAAACACTTAGCTGGACAGATCAACTTTTTCATATAACATGGACCTTTTTCCTTGCACACCACACTAGACCTTATTATACCACCTTTTGAATACCCTCCATTCGGACCTCCGAACCCGCCTCCATACCCGCCACCCATGCCATTTCCCCATCCGTTTCCAACCGGGTATGTTGCCAAACCCGCCAGCCGGGCCAAAGAACCCGCCTGGCCCATCATCATTCGGGGTCCCACCGCCTTTCTTAGGGTTTTTGTTGAGTTGATCATTGTAGGATGACCCGAATGACTCTGGTCGGGCAGAGATGAAGGAAGTCGATATGAATAATATGGTGAGGAAAGAGAGAAGGAAAAGGGTTTTGTTTGCGCTGATGTTCATCTTGGTGAAGTTTTTTGGGAATTTTGAGTTTGTGAGAGAGAGTGTGTGAGAAGGGGAATATTTAAATTGGAGAGGAAATGGATTTTATATTATTATTATTATTATTTTTTTTTTTTTGGCGAAGTGGAAAATGAAATGGATGTTTAAAGGCATTTATGGGGCGAGAATTGGGAGACGGTTGAGGGACCTGCGTGGAGTTAAAGTAGGTTAAGGGCAATTATTACGTTCCTCATTTTTAGTCTACGGAGGTAAAGTACATGTTGATGCCGGCTGTCATTTCGTCTGAGTTTCGATTCATTGCAGTTATGAGACACGTTTTTCAGTTTGGTTTGGCAAAGTTTTGATTTATTGTAGCTAGGAGTGATGTTTTTGAGTAGGGATTAGGCAAAGTTTTCATTTATTGTAGTACGGACAAAAACAAATTAAGTTATTTGTAAGTTATTTGAATTCAATTTACTTTAGACTCAACTTAGCTTGAGTTTGATCAATAAATAAGTCGAGTTCGAATTTAAAGTAAAGTTTGATTATTTAAACAAATTATGTTTGAACTTTGATTTAGGCTTATAAGATAGCCGGTAAATAAAATCATTAACAAATTTGTGAGTTTTATAACATAATATATTATATATAAATATATAATTAAAATGAAAAAAATATATTTATTTAATATTTATGTATATATATTTATAGTAACACTTATATTTTATGTTTTGGTTTTAAAAAAAATTAAAAAATAAGCTTCTAAATGCGTCAAGCTTAACTTAAATTTAAGGCTTGATAAAAATTCAGTATGTTCGATAAAAATTTAGCTTGGCTCAAGTTCAATTTGTAAATGAGTTGCATTCAAGCTTAAATTTTGGTCTTGATAAAAAAGCTTAGCTTAAGCTTGTGGTTGAAATATTTTAATCGAGTCAAGTCCAAGTATTTAAAAGTTCAAATAAGCCCAACTCAATTTTTTTTTAAAATATACAAATAATATATTAATTTTTTTCGGTTTTACAAAATTTCAAAAGATTAACTTTTTTGGAGGCTACCATGCATTTTTTTTGTTTTATTTTTTTGATTGAATTTTACATTTCTTTTGAAAAGCTATCATAATCTCTAAACCTTTTTTAAGATGTGTTCCTTTAATCTTTTTGTATGGACATGAAATATCATGTTAAGAAAGTCATTTTAGGGCAATATATAAATGATTTGATTAATGGTTTATTCCAAATAAATGAAATATGTATTTTTCCCCAAGTCTAAAAAAGGATGACCGATCAGGTAGGCTAAGCAGGTCAACCTATCCTAATCCACTTTGACTCACAGGTTAAATGGGCTAAAAATTTTGGCCCTAACCCATACATACGAGCCATTGGGTTAGAAGGATCAACCCACTAACTCTACTCATTTAACCCATTTATATACTTTTATGAGTTAAACGGATCTATCCAACCTGTTTAATCTATTTGCATTTTTTTTAATGGGTTATATGAGCTAATCCTATCGGAAGTGGATGGACTTTTATTGAATTACATAAACATGCATTCATACAAAAGAAAGAACGAAGAGGATATGTACATATTCATACATTTTATTTTTAATTAATTCCACACTTTTAAACATGCTTTCATAAGGTATTTATACCATTACAATTTACTAAAAATAAAAAATCATTAGCCTGGATGATTAAATTTATAATACTACTAATAATAGCAAAATCTAATCATCTAAATACATATTATTACTTTCATAGATTGTCTCCTCTATTTTTGCATCTAAATGAATTTTATAGGTTGTTTGAGTTTAGTTTCCAAAACACCTCCCGCAAACTCAACTTCTTCACAACTCCAATCATCTCTTTAAACTACTAACTATCTTTCTTAAGGGTTTGGTAAAAATATCGGCTATTTGATCAAGAGTTTTGATGTATTCTTCCTTAACTTCTTTGTTGGTAATGCAATCTAGAATGAAATGAAACCTTGCATCTATATGTTTGCTTCGATCATGACACACCAGATTTTTGCAAGAGCAATGGCTAATTTGTTGTCCACCAAAATTTTAGACACTTCTTCTTGAGCAAAATGAAGTTCACCTAGCAATTTCCTTAGCCATATCGCATGACATGCACTGACAGTTGTTGCAACGTACTCGATTCACATGTTGAGAGTATTACAACTAATTATTTCCTTGAACACCATGAAATTGTATTTTCTCCAAAGAAAAATATAAACTTAGTAGTACTCTTCCGGTCATCAATATCACTGGCATAATCACTATCACAAATATCCTTTTAAATGAGCCTCATTCAAAGAAGTATGAAAAATGCCATAATCCAGAGTGCCCTTTAAAAATCGAAAAATTCTCTTCGCAGCTCGCATGTGTTCTTCACTTAGAATCTCCATAAACTGAATCATTAATCCCATGATAAATATAGGTTTAGTACATGTCAAGTACCTTAAGTTTCCCACAAAGCTTTGAAATGTGGTCGGGTTGACTTTCCTTACTCCATCCTCCTTGAGAGTTTTACTCTACACTCCATTGGGGTATTCACGGGACCACAATCCATCATCATAAACTTCTCTATAATCTCTCTTGCATATGCCTCTTGAGAGATAAATATCTCATCATTCAATTGTTTCATTTCTATCTCCAAATAATATGATAGAAGCCCTATATCACTCATCTCAAATTCTCCTGCCATCGCCTTCTTAAAATTATTATATACTTGTGGATTATTTCCCGTAAGAATAAGGTCATCCACATAAATGCACACAAACAAAATATCATCTTTCTCCTTTTTAACATAAAGTGCATATTCATGAATGCACCTTGAAAAACCATTCTCTTAAAGATATTTGTTAAGACAACTATTCCATGCTTGTTGCGCTTGTTTAAGGTCGTGTAAAGCCTTGTTTAGCTTTAATACTTTATTTTCACTTCCTTTAACAATGTACCCAGGGGATTGCTTAATGCATATTTCATCTTCAAGATGGACATTTAGAAAAACTGATTTCACGTCAAGTTAATGAATTTTCCAATGATTTTGAGCAATAAGTGAAATTAATAGTCTAATAGTCTCCATACGTACTACAGGAGCAAAAACCTCTTCATAGTCAATACCTTATTTTTGTGTATATCCTTTAGTAACAAGTCTAGCATTGTATCTCTTTATTTCTTATTTCGTATACCTCTTAGCTTTGTATACCCATTTCACTCCAACAAGCTTATATCCACTTAGAAGTGAAACAAGTTCCCATGTGTCATTCTTCTTTATTGAATAAATATCTTCATTCATTGCTTCGATCCACTTTTCATCTTTACTAGGTTCTTCAAATTTCAAAGGTTCAACATTATCTAAGAAACATAGCAAATTTAGATCATCAAGCCTTTTGGTTTCATCATGAATATCTGTAAGAATCTGAATTCTCCTTGGTTCATCAATTGAGCTTGATGAAGGTGAAGAGGTTGATGATAATGGAGTTGGTGAGGCTGGTGGATAGCATCAATTCCTTGGTTACATTTGGCTCTTATCTTCAAAATAAGGTAACAAATCATATGAACCTTCCTTTTGTGAACTCCAATCCCATAATTTTCCTTCATTAGATTAAAAAAAAAATCTCTATTAGTTACAGATTTCCATTATGTGGATTATAAATTTTGTATCTTTTGAATTTTCATCATAGCCAATGAAAATAATTTTTTGCTTCTATCATCAAGTTTTGATTTTCCTTTTTTGGAACATGCACATATGCTATTGAAAAAAAAAAAACCGTAATAGGAAACACTTGGCTCTTGTTTACTCTATGCCTCTCGGGAATCATGTCTTTGAAACTCTTAATTGGACATCGGTTTGAAAGATAAATAGCAAAAGCAACTGCCTTAGCCCGAAATTCTTTGAGTATATTCTTACTCTTCAATAGAGCCCTTGCCATGTTTAAGATTGTATGGTTCTTCCTTTCCACAACTCCATTTTGTCCAGGTGAACCTGGAATTGTTACAAACCAACAAATCCCATATAACTCACAAAAAGCGTTAAAATCGTTGGATGTAAACTCTCCTCCTCTATCTGTTTTTAGGGCTTTTATCTTTAATTACTTTCCTTTTCAATGGTTACCTTGGATTTTTAAAGGAATAAAAAACCTCAAATCTATTTTTTAAGAAATAAACTCAACTTTTTCTACTGTAATCATGAATGAATAATACAAAATAAGAACTTTTACCCAATGATGGAGGATTAATTGGTCCACACACATCTGCATAAATTAATTGAAGTGGTTTAGTTGCTCTTGAAATAGATTGTTTTGGGAAGCTCTTTTTTGGATGTTTTCCAAGTAAATAAGCTTCAAAAAGTTGATTTGAATTGCCAATTATTGGGATTCCCTTCACAAGTTTCTTTTCTCCCAAAGCTTTCAAACCATTGAAATTCAAGTGGCTAAATCTCATGTGCCAAATCCATGATGAATCTTCTACACAACTTTTTGAGCATATTGGTTCTATAGTTCATAGATCCAATTTAAACATTAGTTTTTTGTCATATTGAACTATGCAAGAAGGATACTATTTTTATCTTTAAGCCAAAGAATGCCATTTCCATAATGACTTTGCAACCATTCTCCATAAGTTGCCAATACCTAGGATATTGCTTTTTAATTTTGGAATGTTGTAAACATCATGAACAAGTTTATGAGCTTCATGTTTTGTTTCAAATATGTCCTTTGCCTTTACTTTCCACTTTTGTATCATCTCCAAACCATACATTACCAGATGCCAAGTGCTCTTGCCTCCTATGAGTTCTTCCTTGAAACAAAGAAATAAGGTTGGTTCTTTTACATCTTCTATGTGCTCCACTAGCTTTGTTTCTACTGTGAGGCCATTAAATTGACATTCCCAAGAGTAATGGCTATATTTATCGCAAGAATAACATTCCACATGATAATTGTCTTTTCTTCTTTCACTATTTTTTCCATAAGTGCCTCTTCCTCTTCCACAATCTCTTCTTAGACTAGGTTTCTATTTTCTACTATGAGGCCATTAATTTGACATTCCCAAGAGTATGTCCTCTTCTTGTAAAAGAATCTCCTTTAGATTTGGTTTATGTTTTTGTCAACAACGCTTTCCATCTTGTTATTGCTTGCCACGTTTCATTATTACTTCATGGGCTTACAAAAATCCAATCAAGTCATTGAGTAACATGGTATCAAAATCCTTAGACTCTTCAATAGCAACTACTACATGATTAAATTTTGTGTTAAGAAACGTAAAATTTTCTCTACCACACAAACATCTGGTATGACTTCTGCAAGCCTTTTCATTTGATTACCACTGTCAACACTCCAGTAGTGTAGTCTATTAATTTTCACTTGTTTTCGTTATAAGTGATTCAAACTCAGCCCTTAGAGTTTGAAGACAAACTGTCTCTACTTTGTCTACTCCCATAACAAAGTTTCAAAGAGTCTCCAATTCCTTTTCAGAGGTTGTGTCATTAGCAATTTTTTAAAATATGTCATCATCTAACCCTTGACAAATGATTACGAGAGCACACTAGTCTTTGTTTCTTTACATTTGTAAAGCCTCTTTCTCAGCTGGTGATAATGATGTCTCATATTGAGGAACTTCATCACTTTTCTCTACGATATCCCATACTACTTCAGAGCTTTCATTCTAATAGACCAATTCTCATAATTACTTTTATTGAGTTGTGGATAGTGAAAGGATAAAGATGCTCCTTTTGAAGCCATTTCTTATTTTCAAGGCCCTAATACCACTTTGCTGGGATTGAATGGGCTTTTATTGAATTACACAGAAACACATTCATACAAAAAAAAAATAGAAGAGGATGCACACATAATTGTACATTTTATTCTTAATTAAATCCACACTTTTAAACATTCTCTCATGAGGTATTTATACCATTACAATTTACTAAAAATAAAAATCATTAACCTAGATGATTAAATTTACACCACTACTATAATAGCAAAATCTAATCATCTAAATGGTTTATGTTGTAGGGTATTTCAAAAGAAATAAGTCCCACATTCCTTACATCATCATAAGTCTTGGCCTAGTTCAAGAGAATATTTTTATTTTTGTGTGCTTATTATTTTAATAAAATTCGGCTCTTATTAATTTGTTTTATCTTATCTCGAAGCAAGTTTTTTTACCATTTCATTAATATACCATTTTAAAATTATCTTATCTATATATTATCTTCTATATTTAATAATCTTTAATACACCGTCTTTATTAGCCATCATCTATATTTAATTATCTTTAGTGTACCATTTTTTCTATTTATTAGTCTCTTCCTCTCTTTCTTTTTTACATCATTTTGCTTCTTTACTTTAATTGTTGGGTTTCTCTTTTCATTTTTCCTTCTACTATTTCCTACTCTAGCTTGCCATTGCTAGAAGTCTTGTTGAATCCTAGGGGATATATTTGTGTTTGGCGAATCGTCCTTAAAAACAATGCCTATTATTCCTCTAGGATACTTTTAATTTTACAACATTCTTAAGCATAATCAATATGGTGGCTGATGCCATGCCTCCATCGGTCAATGTTGCCACCATTGCTATTTGAAACTGCTCTAAATGGCATCATCCTAATGCTGTCTGTTGTTTTGTTTGCTAAGCCATTTTCAGATATATCAAAAATAGAAACCTTTGATAGAGACAATTTTAAGAGATGGCAGGAATATATCTTCTTTTTTAGACATGCATGGCATTGTATACACTCTTGTGGATGCTAAACCAATATATTCAACGTCCAGACAAATGGAGCTTTAGGTTCATGCGAACAAGGTATGTCGTCACACTGTCATAAGTACCTTATCTAATGAGCTGTTCGATGTCTAATGTTCTTACAAGGAAGCAAAGGAGATTTGGGACTCCGTGGTTGCCAAATATACTGCTGAAGATGCAGGGAAACAAAAGTTCATTGTTTGAAAATACTTCAAGTGGGAGATGGTCGAGGATAAGGATATTAAAGTGTAGATCAATGAGTATCACAAACTGATAGAAGACCTTAAATCTAAAAACATTAATATACAAAAAGAGTTCATAGCTGGCTTGTTGATAGAATTATTGCCTCAATCATGGAGCAACTACAAACAACAACTTAAACATAAGCACATGCAAATCTCTCTTGCTGACCTTATTACTCACATCATAATTGAGGACACCAATGAATCCCACTCTACTAAAGGAAAGGAGATTGTAAGTAAGGCAAATTTAGTGTATCATAAACCGTACAAGTCATACAAAAGGGACAAAAAGAAACCTGATTACAAGCCCATAGTCAGTAATCTCATTTTTAAGAAGAGAGGCAGTTGCTTTGTGTGGTAAACCCGACCACTAGCACCTTAGTGCAGAAAGAGAATAGGAAGAAATGACAATCCTGCTAAACTAAAGATAAATTTGGTTGAAGTAGATGATATTATTGCAGCGATCATTTAAGTGAATATAGTGGCCAGTGTGAAAGAGTGGGTCATAGATTCTGATGCTACTTGGCACATTTGTGAAAATAAAGATGCATTTTTGATCTAGATAAAAGTTAATGAAGGACAAGAATATGTATATCTTGGTGATTTTAGAACTACCTAAGTTCTTGGGCAAGGAAAGGTTCTTCTCAAACTCACGTCTCACAAGACTTTAGCTCTAAAAGGGGTGCTACATGTTCCGAACATTTGAGCCAATTTGATTTCTGTGGCATTGTTGGGAAAAGTGGGAGTGAAGGTGCTATTTGAATCTGATAAAGTTTTAATGACAAAAAATAATGTTTTTGTTGGCAAGAATTATTGTAATCCCAGTCGATTTGTACTAATGTTTATGAAATTATGAATGAAAATGCCTCCTTTTCTGCTTACTTGATTGATTCTTGTGATTTATGGCATAGTAGATTAGACATGTTAGTATAGCTTATATTAAGAAAATGCAATATGTTGGGTTAATTTCTAATATTAATTATTTAAGTATGACTAAATATGAAATTTGTGTTGAATCTAAATAAACTAAGAAAATATGTGCATCTGTTTTCAAAGAATCTGAACTATCAAGTTTACTTCATATAGATCTAGGTGATTTGAAACAAACTATTACTAGAGAAGGTAAAAGATAATATATGATGTTTACAGATGATTTTTCTAGATATACTAAGGTTTATTTGCTTAGAAATAAAGATAAAGCTTTTGACATTTTTCTAATATACAAAGCTGAGGAGGTAGAGAATCAATTAAATAAGAAAATTAAACAAATTAGATCAGATAGAGGTGGTGAGTATGTCTTACTTAATGTATTGTGAAAAGAAAGGAATAATTCATGAAATAACTCCACCTTATTCCCTAGAATCTAATGGAGTAGCTGAAAGGAAAAATAGAATATTAAAAGAAATGATGCCTTGTATGCTTGTAAGTTCTAAGCACCTGAAAATCTGTGGGGTGGAGCCATATGAACAGCATGTCACTCGTAAAATAGGATACCTTATAAGAAATAGGAAAAACACCTTATGAACTTTGGAAAGGCTATTCTCTTAATTTGAAATATTTGAAAGTGTACGGTGTCTTGCTAAAGTTATGCTTCTTGATCCTAAGAAAAGAAAATTAGGTTCTAAAACTTTAGATTGCATGTTTATTGGTTATGCTGAACATAGTGTTGCATATAGATTTCTTGTATTAAAAAGTGATGTATTGGATTGCAATATAATTATTGAGACAAAAAATGCAAAGTTTTTTTAATATGTTTTTCCTTTAAAATCTAAAATTATTCCAAATACACCATCTTTTGAAAACATTTTTGTAAATGAATATTTAAGAAGTAAAAGACAAAGGAAAGAATATTCTTTTGGAAATAATTTTATACTTATATTGTTAAAAATGATCCATTAACCTTCTCAGCTG
The DNA here is from genome assembly GCA_024138025.1 of Combretum micranthum. Taxonomy (NCBI): domain Eukaryota; kingdom Viridiplantae; phylum Streptophyta; class Magnoliopsida; order Myrtales; family Combretaceae; genus Combretum; species Combretum micranthum. The sequence continues at coordinate 12,166 of JAMXBD010000188.1, read as the reverse complement.
CAATTTTCCCGTATGATGCATCCTACTGGAAAGAAGCTATTAAAGTAGAAATTAATTCAATTTTGCAAAATAAAATATGTGAATTAGTAGATTTACCTCTTGGAGCTATACCCATTAGTTGTAAATGGATTTTTAAAAGGAAATTAAATCCTGATGGTTGCAGAGTATTTCAAAAGGAATAAGTCCCACATTCCTTAGACTGTCATAAGACCCGGTTCATGGGAATATTTTTATTTCTATGTGCTTATTTATTTTAATAAAATTTAGGTATTGTTAATTTGTTTTATCTTATCCCGAAACAAGCTTTTTGACCGTTTCATTAACATACCATTTTTAAATTATCTTATCTATCCATTATCATCTATACTTAATTGTCTTAAATACACCATATTTATTAGCCTCTATCATCAATATTTAATTTTCTTTAGCATACCGTTTTTCTATTTATTAGCCTCCTCCTCTCTCTCTAAATTTTTGCATCCTTCTGCTTCTTTACTTAATTGCTGGGTTTCTCTATTTCCTACTGTCTGGCTTGCCTTTGCCAGAAGGCTTGTTGAGTCATAGGGGATATATTTGTGTTTCACGAATTATCCTTAAAAATAGTGCCTAACATGCCTTAAGCATACTTTTAATTTTACAAATTGAATATATATCATTACTTTCACAAGTTTTCTCCTATAGTTTTGCATCTAAATGAGTTTTACAAGTTGTTCAAGTTTAGTTTCCAACAAATCCATTGTAACAACAAACTAGTTTTTGTTTTTCCTTGTCTAATAAAATTTTGCAAATTCGAGGACAAAAATAGAAATTTTTTTATTTTGAACCTTTTTAAATACCATTTATAGAATATGTCGCCCTAAATATTTTCAAGTGACACAATCATTGTATAATTTCCATAAGACATGAAAATAACGGAAAATTTTTCAAAAATCGTAATATAGAATTTTGGACAAATAGTATTTCTTGGAATTAAACATCAAGAGATTTGACACACCAAAGAAAAAAAAAATAGAGATGATTTTATAATTTATCTCTAATTAAAAACAGTAGAAATTGTCTAGCCTCCTCGATTTTTGACTTTACTCGACCTCAGTCCCATTGTATGGTTTGTTTCTGTTTTCACACTCACCTTCAATATGCCAAAGTGCTTTTTCACAGCAATGTATCTAGCTTTGGCAACTCACAGCAATGCCTCTGAATCATTTGACATTTGCAACTTCCATTCCCTCACTGGTAATTATCCAGTAAGCAAAAATCGGCCAATCATGTTTTATTATCGTAGTGTAGAAGATGAAAATTGAAAGGTAGTTGTGGTGGGCATGTGGCTGCGCCTAGGGATCTTTTCTGCAGTTGGTTATAGTGTAGTTAATAGTTATTAGTTTTGTTTTTAGGGTTTTTCTAGAGATTTTTTTTTAAGGTCATGTTTTTAATATTTAAACTTCGGTATTAAAAAAAAAAAAAAAACAAAGCAGGCCAACCCTACCCATGATGAATTAACCCTATTTTATTTGTGGGTTAAACAAATTGAATTAATTTAACCAAATTTTTAAATAATTTGGATTAAAATCAATCCAACCCATTTTAAAAATAGATTAATTTACGGATTAAACTCATTTACACACCTTTATTTTTTTAATTTTTTTTAAGGTTGGGGATGTATCAATGATTCAAAATTTTAATGTAAAAATGCATTAAAGTCAAAAGCTTTGGGAAACTTGCCTCTAAAATATCATAGGGTTGTTGACTTTGTTGTCTTGCTCAATCATAATCATAGACTCATAGTTGATCAGAGTGGGCATGCGTAATTATCGCCATTAATCTTACTATTTCAAGTATTATGGGGTCCAGTGTTCTCCACTACTACGCGGTGCATTATTATCCTAAGATGATGACTACATGAAAGATCTAGATGAGATGAAGAAACAAATCGCTATATCTTGCCAAGTGTTCAATGCAATTACCCGTATGCCATTTCTTTCCACCGTGGCTAGAGGCAGAATAAATTTAAGAGTAAACGAACGAAGTCATCTAGTCACAAGATGATGGATAACTAAGGGATATTTTGCAGAGCATAGGAAAATCTTAGGGCAAGCAATCGGCAGGAGTATTCAATATGATTTTAAAGTGCATACAACTCTAGATAGTGGAAAAGGTGTTTGCCGTCCTAATACGCTGTCTTTTTGGTTTTTGTCAATAAAATATCTAATACGTGTCTAATAAATTCAAAAAATATATAAAAGTTCTTGAAATAAAGAAAACACTTTTTGATACGTATCAAATATTTATTTATTAAAACGCAATAAAAATAGCAAACTGACCACAGCAAATTTTTTGTCTAGTTAGTGCCACGTTGAGTTATGGAAACTTAAACCAAGATGGAGGCATTTAGAGCATGTCATGCAAAGGAGGGATGGAGGTGTATGGTGTAATAACTATTAAAATATTACCACATGCATAATAAAAAAATATTCATTATATTATCTTACGTGTGAAATTTTGTTAATATTTATATACATGTGTTACCAAATAAATTTTATTGTTCCATATAACTTGGAGGACTCCAGCTTATCTTATATAGAGAGATCAGGATAACTTTGAATTGATTGTACTCAACCTATGCAATCATTTTTTTATTTGATCTAATGGATATTATTAAACTGAAAAGTCCATAAATGTTTTGTCATCTTTCCTTTAAGATATCATTGGAAATATAATAAAACATTGTTCCATCATATAATCTCCACATTCAAAAATCAAACAAGCAATTAAGACAAATATTAGACTCTATCACTCAATACTTGCTAGGTCAATTCTAATGTTTTCTTGATTGTTTATTTAATACTTGTACATTGAGAAATTAAGATCCTTAGTTGTTCCGCTTTATCTGAAATACCCCGAATTTTACCAACCTAAATTAGAAATGTGATAATTAAATACTATGAAAATGTAGGTAATTTTTAATCTTATTTTAAATTTTACTTAGTAATTGAATTTAGGTAGTTTAGTCAATTGATTTTCATAAACTATATAATATAATTAGATAATTTAATTTGTAAATGGACTTAATTGAAATTAGGAATTCCAATACCACAAATACCCTTCAACTTATCAAATTACTTCAAATTCCTTTTTCCAACATACCAAGTCATTAAATTCCTTTTAATTATCGACTTGAAACCGATTTCTTAAGTTGAATTATCTAAATTCCTAATTCACTAAAATTAAACCTTAATCTAAATTTAGATTAGACTCGAGTCAATAACTCACTAATTATATACCTAAGGTTATAAATATCAAGTGTAGTATGACCCGATTAATTTTTAGGGTCTATTAGATAGTAAACGATAGTTTAAAGATGAATTGCTAGGGTTGAAAAATACGCGATAGAAATAGAAACTGATCAATATCTACCAAACTAGAACTCGAATAAAAATTCTGAATACATCATAAAATTTAGAATTTTCTGACCTTTTGAGCACAATACTCTAATTTGACCTATTTGGACTAGAAACCCTAATCGCGTAAGTGAAAATTTTGATAATTTAACATAATTAGGAATAATAAATGAATTTAATTGAAAACAAGACTCTAATGTCATAAATACCTAATTTAACCCATTAAGCAACATCGATTACCTATTTCAACAAATTCGAATTAATTAATCCTTTTCAATATCAATTGAACTTTATTAGTCAAGTTTAATCATCTAAAACCCTAAATATCCAATTTAGACATTTTAGCCTAAATTCCAACTCCTTAAATCTAGAAATTTAAAACTAAATATTTGTTTTTCAAATACCAATTCCTAAGCCTAAAACCCTAAATTCAAGTAAGCTATTAATTTTCCTTTAATTAGATTTCCTAAAATTAATTTCTAATGCCAATTAGTTAATTCTCATTCTTACTTCTTAAAATCCATTTCTAATTCCCTAAAGCCCATAACCTAAAGGCCTAATTCTTCTAAAACCCTAAGCCCAATTATTCAAAGATCAAGCCCATAAACCTAAGACCAAAAGCCCATGCATCAAATCAAAGCCCATTAGACCATGTTCTTATCATAGCACCTCACACATGATATGAAATCTCAATGTCTAGAAAAAAATCTAACCTTATGAAAAGACCAAAATAACCTTAGCTACTTCAAGAAGGTTTCTTCATCTATGAAATGACCAAATTGCCCCTTAAATATCTACAATGTGAACACAAGAAAATATCAAGTGTGTGAAAAGACTAAATTGACCTTAGCCAATTCTTGAAGTTTCTTCACTTAGGAAAAGACTAAAATACCCCTTAAATATCTACACAAGAAAATATCTCCTAACTCTAGAGGATTCTAATGCACATAAAAAGACTAAAATGCCCTCACTTAATCAAGCCAAAGTACCAAAATGTCCTTAACTCTAGAGATAATTACAAACCATCAAACAATATAAATATAGGGTTTAGAAAACCCTAATTCATGCCTCATTTCTAGCATCCCATCTCTCTCATGTTCTCTCTCAAAACACTCTAAAAAATCTCCCCAAAAATACACAAAAACTCTTCCATCAACCAAGCACACAAGAGGTGAAATTAAACACTAAAAACAAGGTTGAGGTTAAGGAAAATAAGCTTGAAGAAGCTTCATCAACTTTTGAATTGTAGAAGTAGTATAGAGGCAACTATTTGGTTGATTTTGCTAAACCAAGTAAGTAATTATAATTAATTTATTTTATTATGTTGATGACACTTAGACTCATGTAAATCACTAAAAATAAACTTAGATTCAAGTATTAAATAATATAAGTATATACAAGCTTGAAAACCGAAATATGCATATGTATATGTATGTATGTTAGAAAATTGGGTATTTTATTATATGTATGAATATATGTATGTTATATGTTGAATTGATATGTTTTATTTAAAATGAAGTTATCAAATAAATATATGAATATACTAAAAATAATTTCTGTTGAAATATATAAGCATATGTTTGTGTTGATGTGTTGGAATTTTGGAAAAATTTGTATTATTGATAATGATTTGAGTTATGATTCATGAGTCAAGTTGTAGAATATAAATCAAAGTATATACTAGATAATAAAACATAGAATAAACATGTTTTAGATGAATTCAATATGCTTAAAGATCAATTTATATGCATATGTATTAAATATGGACAGCTTAGGTTATAATATTTAGATAAAATATTAAATGAAGTTATTTTTGGATGAAATTCATAAAATGATATTTTAACATGTCTATATACAAACTGTAAATTTTCGTGATTTTTGAAATACATTTACTATTTTTAAAAATTAAATTACAAAATAGGAAAACAGGGCAAAACAGTATTTCGACCAGCAGCGGTGGCGTGAATTGATATGACCGAACCGGTGACTTTTTCTTCTTCTTTTTGGCTGATATACAACGGTTTGAAAGCTTAAGATGTCTACTTAAACATGGTGCAAAGAACCGGACAACCGGTGATTGATGGTAAATTCAATCGAACCGATCGGTCGTCGCTGCCTATGCCCTGCTCTGGACAGTTTTGAATCAATTAAAATTAAAACCATAATTAACTAATTAATTTAGGCCAAATGACCTTATAAACATATAAATATATGTGTTAGGAAGTTTACATAAAAATTTGAGCTTAAGAACCCGTGTTTAAGATAATAAACCGATTTATTAAAGTTAGGGTGCACACTAGTTTTCTATAGGAAATGAAATGAGGAATTTAAGGTAAATAATTCTAATCAAATGAATATGAAATAAATGTAAATAATGTGTTTTCATGTTAAATTATGAATTTTAAGATAAATAATTAATTATTTTTATTTTATGAATTTATTTAATAAAGTAAGTATAAATATAACATCACAAGATAGTACAAACATAATAGGAAACTAGTTTAGATTCCTTAGTCCATTTAGATGTAAAAATAAATTATAAATGACATAAATAGAATAATTATATTTTAATAAGTTGTTTTACTTAATAAAAGTTTAATAGATTGATTATAGGACATTATAGAATTTATCATTTTAAATGACCTAATTACCATTTAGTAAACTTGACTAGTTAATTATATTCAACTTGATTAGATAAAATTAATATAGATTTATTAACTAATATTAGCTTAGTAAATTCTTCAAAACCAACAATTTATACTTAGCTATTAATTGATGAATACCTATATGATCATATTAACTTGAAATTGGCTTCGATTAATATGTTAGGTTAAACCTTAAATGATAAGGAGTACGTAATTTCTAAAATATGATAGACCACGAATAATAAGAGGAGTATGTTGTTTCAAATGTATATTTGCTAGAAAACTAAGTAGGTTAATATGTTTGATATAAGTTGATAATTGATCAAATGCTTATATGAGTTAATCTTTGAAGCAGATATTTGTTAGAGTCTGCCTTCTGCTTTATCTTCTTGTCTATCTTCTGATTGTTCAGAGCACAGATTTGTACCAGGTACGCAGTGACTTGTGTGTTGCTTGCTAGGGTAGGCATGCTAAATGAACTAATACTTAAAGACGACTTTAATAATTGCTTGTTGCTTGTGCGTGGCCGTTTTTGAGACCTGGCCCGAGGGGCGGCAACCTTGCTAGGCGGTGCCAGCACGGTAGTTAGGCGCTTAGGCCACCATGGGCATGGTGGTACGGTGGGTAGCTGATGGGGGGAACGGTAGCGGGATAACGTCTACCTGGATCGGAGAGAAGTAATGTAGTGTGGTTCACGTTTATGGGACCGGTTGAGCTACACTATATTATGGACTGTGATGGGTAGAGATGCGTAACGGCTGTGACCCCCAGACGAGGCTATTACTTGTAGAGGTAGGAGATATAGGTATTCGGGCTGCCTATATCAACCCCCTGAGCAGTTGCTGCTACTCAGGACCCCCAGGTTCCCAGCGTGTTGCCGGAGTGTGAGTGCTCCACTGTTGTTTGTCGCACTTTAATTTAAAGATATAAACTATTGGTTGTTGCATTGCATATAGAATAGGCGTGTGTGCCCATATCGTGTGTGCTTGTGTTGCTGTCGTACTGGGCTTCGGCTCATTCCTTCTTTTTCAGGTGATGATCTGGATGCTTGTGATTATCGGGTATGGGACGACTCTAAAGGAGCTTGTAACAAGTTAAGTGCCTAGGAATGCTAAACTGTTTATAGCAAAAGTTATTGATCATCTTTTCAAACTTATAAATCGATGAGGGCATATCTATGAGCCCATGGTTGTATCTTGAGATACCAAACACTATGTACTTTGAGATACCTGATGGTATGATATTTATTTATAAACGTTTGTCTACTCACAAAATAGCCTATTTGAAAATCGTTTTGAGAAATTTACTTTATTATATGTAATGATCTACTCAAGAAAGTAGCATTTAGGAATCATTTTAGAATGTATTTCTTTTCCGCTGCAACTCTAGTCATTTTCAAAATCAATTAACGATTTCAGAATCTAAAATTTGTTTAGCAACGATCACGATAAACTGTAGATTAGGTCAGCCTTAACGTATAATGCATAAGTGTTTATACGTGGCGGCTGGCATGCCTTGAACCAAATTCAAGGCGCGACATTATCATTTTCTCTAATTAAACTATCCTACCAAGTACCATTTACTCATCATTACTATAAATCAGCTTAAGAGTAATGCAAGACTAGTGTAATACAATAAGATCACATTTTCGGATCTCCACATTTACAGTAGATATACTTTACCTAACACATGCTAGGAGTGAGAAGTTGCCATGATTGATCTAGTAGCTCATAATTTATAGTGATCTTCCATAATTCTATTTTTTAATCTAGCAAACCTCAGAGTTCCTTTTACTACACCAAATCAAAATGTCTTCATTTTGCATCCCAAATCAAAATTTCTAGCTACCCATGTAAATGAAATTCTTTCCTTGAATTTGGGTGATATAAGGAGCAAGATAAATTTGCAATTTAGAAGCTATGATACACACACACACACACATCTATCTACACGGTGAAGTAAATTTGCAATTAAATAACTTCCCATGGTGTAAGGATAGGGCTTTCCCTCAAAAATTTGACATAAAAAAAGATTACATAAAATGCTTATAAATAAGCACAGCAACGCATTAATTTACATATTTGATAATATTCCATACAAATAAGTTTAATATTGTTCAATAACTACAAGACATTGCCAAAAGCTAGGGGTGGGCGAAAAAACCAATTGAGCCAAACCAATCCTTCACCAAACTAAACCAAAAAAAATATATGTTTTTTTTTTAACAATTTGGTTTACAAATTTTCAAATCCAAACCAATCTGTAAATTTATGGTCAGTTTGAAGAGGTAAACCAAACCAATCAGCAAAACCGAACAATCCATGTCATGCCCCAAATGATACCCTAAACGCGACAGTCTGCCACACTCAATATTGAAGCTTAAGTATAATAACCTTAGTCATCTCAAAAGCTTCGAGACTGGGTGTAAGATGTACCTTCACGATCATAGAGGACCAAACTTTGAAACAACTTATTCAAGAAGATATCCATAATAGTAATTAAGAATGGAAATCATAACAAAGCATCTTAAATATAAAACATAGAGGGTCTTACAAATATCAAAGGGGCGTTCCCCTAACAAAATATAATAATTCCATCATAGTCTAATCAAAATAATTACACTAGAGTTTTACTTAGAAGTCTAAGTCTACTTCTAGTCCTTGACTTCATCAAAAGCTCATGAATCCAAAAGGGCAGTACTTGGGAGAAATAACATCGGGGTTTCAACCATAAATACGGGTACTGCAAAAAGGTATCTAAGATGGGTAAGCTTACTTGCTTAGTGAGAATTATTTCCATAGTAAAGTACTCGCAAACTAATAATCAAACAAGTTATTTAGACAAGCATATGAAATGTAATAAATACGTGAGCATACAAAACATATGATTTTTCGGGAATCATATGTTTAATGGATTTACGTCCTCCATTCAAGGTTAGGTGTTTTAGGCCATATGGACTGCTATTAGCAAATAAGATTTTTATAGTTTTGTTCGGGGTTAGGTGTTCTAGGCCATATAGACTACTATTCGCAAATCAAACATTGATTATAGATAATTCCCGCCTCGATATACTTAACATAAATTTAACCATATATGTAAAGCATATGCATTTTTCCATTTTTTTTAATTCCAATGACACTATTTTACAAGCAAAAACATAAGTATGAAACGTAATAAATAAACTCACTTGAGCATTATGATAATCCAATAGTTAAAGTAGTATTATGGGTAGGAAATATCACTCTTCACGTCACGTAAACAAGAGAAATACCCAAAATGAGTATTTTATGGAAGTTCTACTAAACTTGCTAATTCTATTTTACTAAGTTCGTTAAAATTCGTATGGAGTAAAATTCCAATTTAAAATAGCTATAACTTACTCATTTTATCGTGGAATTTCACATATAATATGTCTTTTTTTACCAACTCAAAAAATCTATCTATTTATAAGGTTATTTTTATCATAAAAGGTCATTTGAGTTTCAAAAGGACATGATATAGAACTGACACAAAAATCCCAGTCCTTAAAACATAATTTTCCAAACATTACTTTATTCAAAAATCCATAAACAAATACATAGATATTTATTATAATTGAAAAATCCTTTTAATACATATATAAACTTATATTGTATACATGATTCTACTGATGTTGTTTTAACAATAATTTTTCATAAAACAACTTGTCTTAGTAATTTAAAAAATGAATCTTGACAATTCTAATTTTCAGTTGTTATGAAGAAAACTAAAAAATTTTGAGTTATTAAGTGGGTAATTTCTAATTATAATTATTTTTCCTTAACTTTAAATGATAATGAAAGTTCCAAAATTTTAGTCCTTTCAAGTTATCTATCAATTTTATTCTTTATGTAGACTTTTACTTGGCAAGTTTGTTTTAACTCGATTTGAAAAGCGTGTCTTGATCTTTGTATTTATTAAAATATTAGTGTGAATCTTATAAATAGTTTTAAGAAAAATTTATATAACAAAGAATTATCAACCTTAAGGTTCTAAATGAAAATTTTATTTGATATTTTGAAAAGAGAGTAAAGAATTACTTAGTTAAATTTTGAAAAAGTCTTGCATAATAACAACACTAAAATCTATGATGAACTTGTCCAAAATTCTTGAGATGCGTTTTGTTGGAACAAAATTCTAATTTTTAGTAGGACCATTCCTAAGTGATAAAATTACATTTTTATAGTGAGCTTAACTTATTTTCTTCATCAAAGTAAGAACTTCTCTCATTTTTATTTAGACAACAACAACATAATCATGCATGGCCATGTATTTACAATTAAGTAACATGAAAAAAATAATTACTATGAAAAATGGAAGATATAAAAATGAAATAAGCACATAATAGATATTAAGTATTGGGAAGTTTTAGCTTTATCAAGGCTTCGCGGACTTAGACATGGGTAAGTCAAAAAAGAAAAATGAGAAAAATAAGAAAATTTGTTTTGACTTGATAAAGACAAGTCTACAACTAGAAAGAGTAGTCTTAATATAATAGCATGAAATAAATATATAAGTAAATTGCAAGAAAGAAATAAATAAATTACATTAGCATAAATAAAAGTTATATTAGTAAGCTTATATGCTCTAAGAAATATATATACATAAATATATTTAATAACATATAGAAGTTAGATTAGAAGCATGAATAATATAACATAACAATATAATAAAATTTTATATGAATAAGAACAAAATATGAATATATTATTGCTTTCTTAACTCCCATAGGTTTAGAAAATATACACTATGGTCATGTTAACTTACATGAGCATAAGAATAATTATAGGAATATTTACCTAATGCAGAGAAATAGATGGTAGAAAAAGAAAGGTTGATGTTGTAAAGAGATTGTAAGGATATGGAAAGATGGAAGACTTGGGAAAAAATTATAAAGAGAATATTTGAGAAGTGATTTTGAGAGAGTTTTGTTGTAGCGAAGAAGTGTGTAAAAAAATGAAGAGAGATGGGTATTTACAAATAAATGTAAAGGGAAATTGGTTATAATTAAATAAAATGAAAAAAAAAGATGTGTGTGTGTGTGTGGCATTGATTCTAGTGTAGGGAGAGAGAGTGTGTGATTTGTTTTTGTATTTTTGCTAATGAAAAGTAATAATGTGTAAGGTATGATGTGAATAAAGTTTTATTGGAAAGGTAAATTGTAAGAAATATGTATGGTAGAGTGTAAGAATATGTAGTAAGAAAAGAAAAGATAGAGGAATAGTAGTGAATAGTGTAGAATAGTAACATGAATAGTAGATAGGGCAAATTAATGCCGATAGTAAAGAAAATACACGTAAATAAGCTATATTTGATATTTTTAGATACCAAAAAATTATAAAACTGATATTTTTTGAATCATTATATTAATACGAGTCTGACGGTATTATTAGAATATTTTTACTGTTAGATGCACTGAGACGCGGTTTTCGAAATCTGATCTCGTTCGGGTTTGAAACGAACTAAATTTTGACGAATCTGATATTTTTAAGCTTCACTATATTATTACGAATTATAATCTATGATTATCTCAACTTTATTATTTAAGAGTTATGACCGCTGAATTGCTTGATCTAAATTCATTAGGGTTTGTTATAGATTCGTTGACTTTAAGGTTTTCGGTTGACTTTTGGCTCTAGGATTTAAACATAAAACATAGTATAAAATCTGGGGGATTACAATCCGTTTGAGAAAAAAATATAATAAGATTTTACTTATAATTATAAATTTGTTTATGTTGATCGACTAAAGGTCACGTATGTTCTTATGATTTCATTTGATATCTATTACTTAGTGAATATTGATTAAAATTAACTTGTTTAATTTTTAATTTTTTTTATGCTCATGATATATATTCTTTTGTTAATGATGTATTATTGTTTTTTTTAATAGTTTTAACTTTGTAAAGTATGAAAATTTTTTATTTAGTTATAAACTCTTATTATATATTGATTATTCAATGTATTTTGTTAGTAGGTCAGTTTTATTCGCTAATGCCTTTTTGTTGATAGATATTTTTTATTTTGGCCAAATTTATTTCTTGACAATTGACTTGATGGTTTTGTTAAAAATTATAAATTATGATTTGCTATGTATGATTTTATGGAA